>OZ035995.1:5882500-6570000 GCA_964035005.1 Erebia palarica | reverse complement strand
TTTAAAGTTATACCTTCTTTTAGTAAATGGCCGCTCCTCCTCCGATGTGTTGCGTTCGGTGAAAAGCAGATGCAAAAATGTAGTTACTTATTTGAATTTGTCCCGATTGGCTGTGCTTTATCCACGTTTCCGTAACGCATACTGAGTCAAACCTTTTTTCCTCCAGCAAGCTCTCTAAGATGTGTGTGTAGTTGAGTATCAACCTGACTTAACCTGACAGCCGTGGACTGTAATGTGGGTTAAGTCTTGAATTGTTCTCTTAAATCCATGATTGGTTTAAATCCACTTTAAAAACGTTGAACCCCTCTATCTTATACTCTTTATCATTATCATAAATTATATGATCGTATCTTGGGCGATTATCATCAATTAAAGTATCGGATGTTGGGCGACGGTTATGAAATTAAATACGATTATCTGACTCTTTCTGTTTATAATGGTGAAAAAGAGATTTTATACTGAACATCGTTATTGTACTATCAGGTCTGTGATTGGCCTTGGAACGCTGGGTGCGTTACTGGTGGCGGTGGGGGAGGCGGAGGGGGGCAATGGCTGCCCAATGGCTGCCCATCAGACTTTAGTGTCCACTGGTTACTACCCGACCCAACAGACTGCAACCGATTCTTCTACTGTAACTTCGGAAATGTTCTACCACGGCACTGCCCCTCCGATCTGCATTTCAATCGTGTGAAACAAGTAATTTGAAATTTTGAACTTCTCTTCTTCTTGCTTTGTTTTCTTTCTCTCTTCTCTTATTTTCTTTTACTTTGTTGTTCTATATTTGGGACTGCTTTTTTTCATCACCGTCATTGTCATATCGTCTGCGGAGTATATCAGAATTTGGAAAAAATATTTACGACATTTCTCTGTTACGTTGACGGCTTCTGCACACGTCAGACTAATTGTAGTTCCAACAAGTGAAATTAATTTAATGAATTAAAAAATACGACTGCCCTGCCATATTATTTTTGGAGTTTACCTCCATAAGAAGCGATTTGCATATCTGGAATTTGTATAATGGAATCTTATTCACATTTTTTATTAAATGATATTTTTTGTGAATCACTAAATATTGAACTATAATGTTATATGTTTTTGGAATCTACTCATCATTTTCTAGATGATGATTATATAGATTATATAATTATATAGATTAGATTATATAGATGATTATATCTTATTTGCAATTTTCTTTTTCAATTTTGGTCTCTAATGCGGGACCATGGTCACCCCTTCAACTTTTTTAAAAATTTTACTAGCCTATGTCACCCAGAATAAGCTAGGGATTCTAACGATACCTCATTTATCAAAATCGGTTCAGGCGTATAGAAGTTATGGTGAAATATACAAGCTCGCATACATACATACATACATACATGAACCCTGAAAACAATATACGCCTTTTTCAGGCAATCGTATAAATATACTCCTAATTGACCTTTATACAGTATAAAGACCGATAATCAGGATGACTTTTATCAACAGTTTTGTGTTCAACCCTTTCATTTTCCACCGGCATTCGAATCGGTCGATTTTGTTTTTGACCTTAAACGTTTAATGTTTGAAATTATTTGTAGAACATGAGTGTTTCAATAACAAAAAATCGGTCACCTGATCTGACGTGGGCGAAGCCCCTTAGACAGAGACCTACAAATGCAACAATTTTCCCTTTCAAATGAGTTTCTTGCTTATTCTTCTCAGTATCTGTTTTCTGAAGCATCATCTTATTAACGACTTCCGTGGAGCAATGTTGACCGCTGTTTTTTATAATTTATAATTTCTGAATTTTCCCTGGTCTGGCCTGGTGGGAGGCTACGGCAGTGGCTAGTTACCAAACTACCGGCAAAGACGTAGCGCCAAGCGATTTTGCGTCCGGTACGATGAGGTGTAGAAACCGTATAATGGTATGGGTTTAATATAAATGTCACCGTAAGATTGTAATAACCGTTAGATTATAATCTAACTCGCGAAATTCTAAACTGTCGAAAGATTGTAAACTGTTCAATGTTCTGAGTGTAAATTTTTGAAATATTCATTTTATTTACGTTTTCTTGTCTCTTTCTTGTAGGTTATGTTAGGGTTCGACATAAACAATCAAGTAGTGCCCGGCCGCAGGCCGGGTACTTAGGTTTTATCGGGTTTAAATACCTATCAGATTACAATCTACCGGAAAAGAATGCGTTAAATTCTAAACTTTCGACAGTTTAGAATTTCGCGAGTTAGATTATAATCTTACGGTTTTTACAATCTTACGGTGACATAAATACCATACCTTAAACAGGTTAGCCCGCTACCATCTTAGACTACATCATCATTTACCATCAGGTGAGATTGCAGTCAAGGTCTAATTTTTAGTATATAAAAAAAACCTTGTCATTTCATTAAAGTTGTAATTTTGCTCAATAATTTTGAAGTTGAAAATATTGTAATTTTGTTATACAGGTATGCGACTGGTCCTGGAGTGCTGGATGCGTATCTGGTCGAAACGGTGGATTGACAATTGGCAACCCTAGTAACCTTGGGGAATTTGACAACTCTGAAGGTGGAATAGGTGGTCTCGTGATTGGCAACCCTAGTGCTAGTGGTGATACTGGTGGACTGGTGATACCAGAGCCAGGAAATGGTAGAAATGGTGGTATCAATCTTGGAGATCCAGGTGCAAACGCCTTCTGGAATCAGCTGCAGCATCCGCTTCTTTTAGCTGATGACTGATTGATGATTTATCTTTACAAATTATGTGATAGTTTACCCAACCTTGCTATAGAGTTGAATTTCAATACCTAGCACATGTAAAACTTGAAAACAACTATTTTAATCGCTGTTTTTTGAATTAGCTGATATTATTTACTTTTTAAGACGTCCTCCGAAGTCTAAGCTTACGTTCGCACTGAAAAAACAATTTTACCCTCGCGATTTATATATCGCGTACGGGTTCCATCTACTCCGTACTGCAAATGCGGTGAGCGTCATACAACTCCGTATAATCGACTGTATGCCAGTTGACCCAAAATGGCGCTTGACTGCGCAGGTACATTGTACTACAGAGGGGAGCAGAGCATGCGCGGGGAGCGAGGGGTATGCACTCGCGGCGCCCCTCATACCGCATTTCGTTAGACACCCGAAATGTATTTCTGCGCAGGGTTCAATGGGTAGGGACACTGCCAATTTATCCCGCTATGTGCCCCATCGTCGTTGATGTTGTTTACCTGTCAAACTCCATATATTTATTACGCGATAGTTTAATTTTCTTAGATTAATTCATTAGAATGCCTAAATGTTGTGCATTCAAATGTGATAATAAAGGCGCACATCGTTTTCCTGCTGATGAGGAAAAAGAAGACTATGATACAAAGCCTTGCGCCAAAACTAAAAATTTGAAACCTAGTTCATCGGCTATGTAGCGCTCACCTTAGACTTGCAAATTTTTATGGCGAGAGCACATTAGTTTTTTTTCCAGATTCAATTCAAATAGGACGCTTTACCTCAAATATGTACGCAAATTAACCTGACAGTTACCAGCGAGGGTGGCGCCATCTGAGATTAGCTTTGCCTGTCCCTCCCCATTACGCCGCGAGTATTAAACAGCCCAAAATATTCGCGCGAATTTTATTCGCGAGTGCGTACACCTCCTTATGATTTAGTGTTACAGAATTGCGAAAAAAGAATCACGCGAATATTTTTCGCAGTGCAAACGTAGCCTAAGTAAAGATTAAGTGAGTATTTCGACTCAGGGATTTCTATGGGTCTTTGATAGTTCCACAGCCAGGTTGGGTCTGCTACTAAAATATGACATTATATTATTTTTGTAAATATTTACAAATAAAATGTTTGAATTCATTACGCTTTTAAATATTAAAAACTTTTCGTAACAATCTTTTATAAATATCTTGCCTATACCAATATTATACATGCAAAAACTTGGATGGATGGATGGATGTTTATAAAAGTTCCCGCGGGAACCAAAAAACCTCTAGCTAGGGCATCATCTAGTGTTTATTATCTAACAGAGCTAACTCTGATTTTCCGGGATAAAAAATAGCCTATTTGTTATTCCAGACTAGAATCTGTCTCTATGTCAAATTACAAAAACTTCATCTAGATCCGTTCAGCCGTTCTGGCGTGATTGAGTAACAAACATCCAAACATCCATGTACATCCATCCATCCATCCAAACTTTCGCATTTATAATATTAGTATAGATAAGTAAGGTTATAATTATTAATGCGTGAAAAAGTACCTACTATTTAGTAGAAACACTCGATAACTATTTCAATCATACTTTATTAGCAAATTACACACAAACATTGTACTGCCATCTTTGACATTCGGCACCGAAAACCCCCCGCCAAGTGCTTCCAATCGTCCGTCACTGTCGAGAGCGCTGTAGAGCAGCCAGACCATAGATAGACCATAGATAGATCCGTCAATTTCAGTCTAACACTACTAAGCTATATATAAAGCTATACTCTCGACGACAATCTTTCATTTTGACAGCTAAATGTCTAGCCCCACTACAGAGGCAGGGCACTACAGCGCAGCACGTAGCGGCAAGTGTTCTTTGTATGATGTTGCTATGGCCAAAAATACGTCTCAGCGATTTGCATCTGATAACCATTTTCAATCGTAAAAAGATAGTAAAAAAGCCTGGGCCCACTTAAGCGACGCGGCACGGGGATGCAATGCGGGATTCGATCCCGTTCAAACTCATACAATATTTCCCGCCACGTGCCGCGCAGCTCCGTGCATCTCAAGTGGGGCTAGGCCCTATAGGCCTATTACCAGTGGCGTGCAGTTCATAGAGGCATAAAAGCACTGCTTACCCAAAGGGGAAATACGTAAATTCTCATTTTTTATCAAAGCAGTCAGTAAATAGGTATTCTGACCTACCAATGCCTACCCTAGCTTCAAACCCTGTGCACGCCACTGCAGGCTATTACACTGCACTTTCCACAGGGTCCTTTGGTAAGGGTGGGCGTGGCCGCTACTTAGAACGTCGCTTATTACACAGCAATAAGGATCAAATTAGGGATCATTTTGTCCTAAATCTTATTACACTACACTGATTCAAGTGTCAGGGTCCCTGTGAAAAGTGCAGTGTAATAGGGGTATGAATCCTAGGACTTCCACTACCAAAACTACAGCCCATTAACGTCCTACTGCTAAGCACAGGCCTCCACTAATTCCTTAGGGAATTAGAGGTTAGATCCACCACGCCGCTCCAATGCGGGTTGGTGGGCTTACAAAAAGTTAATGCAAAACGCCTTGTAAGAAATTAATAGCAATTTTGAGTGAGCACCATCCACTGTAGAAATCAAACAAGAGCTTACAAACACAACAAATCCACCTTACTTAGAACATCGATATATGTATATGTAGGTACCTACTAGATGGGCCCTTTATGCGGCCCTAGATGTAGAGCGCGCTCCACACCTCTATAAGCCTGTCCTTGTCCCCGCCATAGCGCTGTCCCGCTTTTCAGAGTAGATGGCGTTAGTATTATATGACCACATTCTTTGTTTGACAGGGCCCGTCTATATAAATAGAGGTCGTTGACTTTTTGCTCTGATTTTATTTCTTTATCGTTACAAAACACAATTTTTAATCATTAATGCCATTACAAATTAGCCCTTGAATGCAGTCTAAGATGGTAGTGGGCTAACCTGTTGGGCAGTGGCGTGCACAGGACTTGAAGTTAGGGTAGGCATTAGTTACCAGTCAGAATACCTAATTGCTGACTGTTACAATGAAAAATGAGCATTGACCTATTTCTTTTAGGGTACCTAAGCAGAGCTTTTATGCCTCTATGAACTGCACGCCACTGCTGTTGGGGGAAACAATAATGTAAATATGGCAGTTATATTAAACCCATACCCCCAATCGGTTTCTACGCGGCATCTTACCGGAACGATAAATCGCTTGGCGGTACGTCTTTGTCGGTATGGTGGTAAATAGCCATGCCGGAAGCCTTCCATAATTAAGCAAATTATATGCAGGTTTAAAAGATAGGACCTACCTCACTCTTAACACTTCCTTGTTTGACCTCAGTTTATAATAATTATCTGTAAACGCGTCTACCTGCTGAATTCTAAGAATTAGGTTTAGTTAATTTCGTCCGCGTGGATTGAAATTTTTGAATGAAAACTTCTTTAGGCGCGTTGAGCACCTATTATACATATTCGTTTTCACTTCTATCGGCAGTCCCTATGACTGCCAATTTTCTTGGTACACGCGGGAACTCTTTAATTTATCGGGATAGAAAGTAAGGTCCAGACTATAATTTACCTCTGTGCCAAATTAATATCGATCCGTGCAGCCATCTTGGCGTGATTGAGTAACAAACATACATCCATCCATCCAAACTTTCGCATTTATAATATTATAAGTAAGTATAGAATAACAAGATCCGTGATGATAGTTTTATTTAACATTATTTCTTAATTATTAATCACATCTTATTGACCACACATCACAATTTAATAAATTAACTTATAGTACGGATGCACTCTTTTTAATTTAAAATTAGGTGTGGTCAATCAACGACCTCAATTTATATAGACGGGCCCTGTCAAACAAAGAATGTGGACTTATGTTACTAACGCCATCTAGTCTAAAAAGCGGGACAGCGCTATGGCGGGGACAAAGACAGGCTTGTACAGGTAAGGGGCATGCCCTACAAGTCGAACGCCCAACTTGTTTCTATGAAAGGGCCCATCTAGTACCTACAAATATGTCGATGTGGTCAATGGGCTGCCTCAGCGTATGCCACAACATGAAAGGTTATGGTTTGGTTGAGTATCTACAGTCCCACAAATTTATCTGACTCGGTGACAGCGTCGCTAGTATGTAAGAACTGAAACAGTTACCGTAATAATGGGTTTAAACACTGTTTATTGAAACTGCTATAAAACAGAAACAATTATCGGAACTGTAACCTTTATCTGTAACCGTTTATTTCTGGTGATAAGTGTTTTTATCTGTAACCCATAAAGGTACATTAACAAACTGCACGGTGTGACAACGCGTTCTTCTTACTTCATTGGACTTTACACACACAGACACAACATAGCCATGTTTTTCTTAAAACTATTGCAACTATCGGTGCTTTCACCTTAGGTTCAAACTTGGCAACGTCGCTATTTCGGTTACAAAACACTTTAAAACCCTTTATTTCTGGTACAGATTCATTTCTGTTACAGAAATATGTGTTGCGAGTTAACAGAATAAAAACACACTCAGAACTTCGATTCTGTTACCCTTTCATTCTGTAACACTTATATTTCACCTTTATGAATCTGTTTTTCAATCCTTGCTAGTATGTATGAAAAATAAAATATAAACTGAACAGGCATAAAAGTTCGTTCCAACTTTGGCGGGGGTCAGATAAGTTTGTGGGACTATATACATGACGCAACGCAACGCTGATTTTCAGGAGGTGCCCAAGGGCCGAGACGTCACGCAGGCCCGGATCTAGGGGGGGGCAAGCCGGGGCCCGTGCCCCGGGCGGCAAATTCAGAGGGGGGCAGATTCAAGCTTGGCCCACGAATACACTTCTCAGCATTATCGCAACTTTGCTATGAAAGACGCGCAGAATAGTAAATTTGTAAATAAATAAAGGTTGTTTAATTCGGACAAATAAAGGATCCATAGAGTGTATATTATAGTAGGTTAGTAACAATAAAAATACAAAGAACTTGACTGACTGGTAACTAAGCTATCAACGCACAGCCTAAGCCGCTAGGGTTAGAGGCTTGAAATTTAGACAGTAAGTTCCTTTTGTGACGTAAGGGCGCCCACTAAGGAAGGATCTTTCAAAATTCCTCCCCCAAATAGACCAGGGTCGATAATTTTTGAAACCAAAAAACCAAAAAAAATCATTGTAGGATGAAACCAATTGGAAAAGGCTCTTCCTTTACCAAATTGGTTTCATGTAAAAGATAAAAATCAAAAAACATCAACGTGGTTATTTGAATTTTTCAAATAAATTTTGAGGTTATGTGAAAAATGTGTAAATGCAAAAGTTGTAGATCTTTTTATTACCTACAACTTTGCCATTTAATTTTTTTCCATAGGACATTTAGTTTTGCCGGAAATCGAGATAAACCGTTTTTTACCCTTAAAAACCACCCCCTTTCACTTCCTCGACCTCAGATCGCCCGTATATTATTTTTCCTTTCATTGTTGTTTTATTCTCTTCCTTTTCCAATGGGTTTCATCCTACTATGTTTTATTACACTTTTTACCATTTTCAAAGGCTTCAGTCCTGGTCTAAAAGGGGTAAAATAGGGGATGAAAGTTTGGATGAGGATTTTTTTTCATCCGAAATAAAAATGAAATTTGATTAAAAATTAAGAAACACGTCTTTCAGTATTTTTGGAAATAATTCCACCTCCAAGGCACCCGAGCGAAGCAGGGGCGGGTCCTCTAGTATAAACATAAGAGACATAGACATGTCCACTTCCCCGCGTCGAGGGCGATTAAAGAAACGAGCTGGTTTTCGTGCGTGGATCTTTTCAACTTCTATATCAACGGTTTGATCGAGGAGCTGAGAAGTGCCAGGGTCGGCTGTCATTTGGGAGATGTATGTGTGAATAGTCTCAGTTATGCAGATGACATGGTGCTGCTCGGCCCCGCGATCGGAGGGCTAAGGAGACTTCTTTCGGTATGTTAGCGTTATATTAAGGATCATGGATTGAAATATAACGTTTCCAAGTCAGAGATGATGATATTCAGATCGGGAAGGGTCCAGAGAGGGTGCCACCGGTCTTTTTGAATGGTTCTACAATTCGGGAGGTGCGGCAGTTTAAATATGTCTCGGCGACCACATGTCCTAACATGTGGTCACCGAGGATCTTAGGGATGACTTGGACATCGAGAGAGAGAGAAGAGCACTATCGGTTCGGTGCAACATGCTCGCGCGCTGATTCTCTAAATGTAGTACCGACGTAAAGCTAACCCTGTTTCGTGCATATTGTCAATGTTTTTACACTTGCCAATTATGGACGAAATTCAGGCGTACGACAATGAGCACCATATGGGTGCAGTATAATAACGCATTCCGTATCCTCATAAGGTTGCCGAGGTACTGCAGCGCGTCGGGCATGTTTGCCGAGGCGGGAGTCTCTGATTTCTTTGCAATCAGGCGCAATCGTATAGCTTCTTTCTGGGAGCGATTGCGACTTGCGAATAATGTAATTCTTACATTAGACATATCCTCACTGATGACCCCATCGGTGAGGATATGTCTAGTGATAAAATCAAGCACTGGCGCTCTGTCCACCGAGACGCAAATAAGAAATAGGACGTAGTTTTAGGAAATAGCTTAAGCTAGCTTTTATTTTATTTTACTTTTATTCTTATTTGTTTTTTCATTTATTATTTATACTATTGTAACATTGAAATAGGTATATAGTATATAGGATATGAAGGTAAAAATATTGGCGGGCGAGGGCGGCAATTTTCAATTTTTGCCCCGCCTCGAAAAATTCAAGATCCGGCGCTGACGTCACGGACTATCACTGTGTACAAGAAAACCAAATAAAATATTTAAAATTAAAAACAAAAATATAATTAACTCAATCAATAAATTATTGTGCATAGGTACATGGAATACTTTGTCAGAGGCTTGCAGCTCAATAGGGATGATGACAGTAATTCTTTATCAAACTTAAAAACGCGCTTCTAGAATGCAATTTTGTATGAAATACATAGTTGTGACGTCATCAAATTTCAACTAATTTTTGTTTTCTATAATCTATAGTTTAAAATGGCTATCAACTTAAAACTAACCGAGGATGTCAATTTTTAGTCTTTAGGGAAACCCTTTATTTAATAATCAGTAAGAAATAATTTATTTTTGGCATCATCCAATTATTATTTAATTACCACAAATAATCATCAGCTGATATTGTTCTACAGTAATTACTGATTTAAATTAACAAGCTCATACATTTGTTAACATCCAAGGTAACTCTTGGTTATCACCGTTGATCAATGGAGCCAAAAATGATAAGTCGCCTGATTCATCAGTTTCACTTCTGGGCCACGGCCATGGCCAACCGCCTCCACCACCACCACCGCCTCCGCCTCCTCCTCCACCTCCTCCTCCTCCTCCGCCACCGCCACCGCCTCCGCCACCTCCACCTCCTCCTCCACCTCCGCCACCTCCGCCTCCTCCTCCGCCTCCGCCTCCGCCTCCGCCTCCGCCACCGCCACCTCCTCCACCTTCACCTCCGCCTTCACCTCCACCTCCACCTCCGCCTCCACCTCCGCCTCCACCTCCACCACCTTAATAAAGGAAAATATTAATTAAAACTTAAATTATACGATGTAATAGAACAACGTACAAAACTATTCGAATTCAAAGTTGAGAGTCAAAACGTCATATTTATTCGAATTCGGTACGCTGTATATTGAACGTAAATCCATACTGTCATTCTACTATTACAAAAAAATATAGATTTATTTATTTCAAATGCGAAAGTGCGTCGGTACGCTTTCACGGTCCATCATTTCAACCGATTTTCATGAAATTCAGAGATAGATTACATCCTGGAGAAGGGCATTTAAAGATACTTTTTAGCCCAGAAAATTATGGAATACCCGTGGAAATAAAAAAAAAACAACCCACTCAGAAGAAATCGCAGGTAGCGTCTAGTAAAATATGAGACATGATGGTGAATGGTGATAGTTTGGAACCCTCGTAGCTTTAGTTTTGAAATACCGTAACTGATTATCACCATCATGTTTTATAAGTAAGTAATATGTAACGTCAATAAGTGTACCTACAGTATATCTATATTGAATAAATGATTTGATTGATTGATTATCCTAATTATAATATATAATAAGTAGCTGATGCCCGCGACTTTGTCCACGTGGTTTTAGTTTTTTTTTATTCCCGCGGGAACTTCTTAATTTTCCGGGCCTTATGCCTATGTCACTCTCCAGGTCCTCAAGTATACCTATGCCACAAATCACGTCCATCCGTTGCTTCGTTGGGCCGTGATTGAAGGACAAACTAACAAACGAACACACTTTCGCATTTACAATAATAATATGATATGATACTGCTTTAAGGGATTATATTAACCCCCCTGAGCCTAAAACAAACTCTGGTGGGGTACTCCATTATATTTAGCACTATTTAATCTATTACCTCCGCTTCCACCACCACCGCCGCCGCCTCCGCCACCGCCGTCGCTACCACCACCTCCCCCTCCGCCACCGCCGTCGCTACCACCACCTCCCCCTCCGCCACCGCCATCGCTACCACCGCCGCCTCCACCTCCACCTCCGCCTCCGATATCTCCATCACCTTCACCGCTACCCTCTATATCTCCGCTTCCCTCGTCACCCCAACTGACAATGCTGTTACCATCATCAAATAAAAGAGATCTGATGAGAGCATTCTCGTCTATATCACTTGCATCCTTTAGAAGTATTTCGTGGTAACATTTCTGTGGAAATAATGAGTATTGAGTTATTTTTTTCATTTTAAAGCACATTTGTTCCGTTTGCGACAGAGACCATAGTGGCAAAATTTAGCTGCGAGACAGTTTCATTATGTAGATATAGTCCGCGTGAAATAAGTTTTCTTTTTAATTCCCTTAAATTTCCAGGATAAAATGTAGCTTGTATCACTTCAGGTCCTTAAACATGCCCACGCAAAAAATCACCTCGGGCCGTAGCCCTGGCCTGGCGTGATTTAAGATTTGACTAACTGATGCCCGCGACTACGTCCGCGTAGATTGAGGTTTTCGAGGTGTTATTCCAGACTATAATCGATCTCTGTGCCAAATATCATCTAGATCTGTTCAGCCGTTCTGGCGTGATTGAGTTACAAACATCCATCCAAACTTTCGCATTTATAATATTAGTTTAAATATATAGATAGCATAGAAGTATGATATGATGTTGATGGACTTACTTGCGCCTCGAAAGAGAACTCCGTACCATGTGGGCAGCTTCTGGGATCTTCATCCCTGGATCCATACTGGCAGTTATAATACTTAGTGTTGTCATATCTGTGCGGGATCAGGTAGCTTCGGCTCGGGTCACACCGGTTGTCTATAACTTTGTTGTCATCTTGAGGCCTACCCGAGGCGAAAGCGAGCACAGCGAAGAGGAATACTTTGACTGCAATCAGAAATAATCCACCACTACAGCAAATTAACGTCCCACAGCTGGGCACCGGCCTCCAATCTCATAGGAGAGAGGGAGTTAGAGCTTAGACCCACGACGCTGCTACAATGCGGGTTGGCGGGCTTTAACGACTATTATCATGTTAGTGATAATAACCGGGACCGACGGCTTAACGTGCTCTCCGAGGCACGGGGGTGACACACCAACTTCCTAACTCCGGGCTAGTACTCAGAATTTCTAGTCAGAAAAACCCAACAAGTAGGTACTTAATTATGGCCCGACTCAAACCCGGGACCTCGTCGGCAATCAAATTTCATCCTCACCGCCTTGAATCTACTCCGGTGCCCTAGGTAGATGTACTCATCGACATATTCCAACTTACATATTCCAACGTATTTTTAATGCCAGTTTTTCATTGCATCATACTTAATATTATAAATGCGAAAGTGTGTTTGTTTGTCCTTCAATCACGCCGCAACGGAGCTACGGATCGACGTGACTTTTGGCAATACTAGCTGATGCCTGCGACTTCATCCGCGAGGTTTAAGTTTTTGTTATGAAAAGTAGCCTATGTCACTCTCCAGGTCCTCGACTATAGCCATGTTAAAAATCACGTCAATCCGTTGCTCCGTTGCGGCGTGATTGAAGGACAAACCATCAAAGAAATACACTTTCGCACGTCTCTCAACATTTTCAAAGTTTTTTGTAAAACGTAAACTAGGTAATTGAAAAGTCCTATTACAATGTAAAGGATTACTTATATGATAAAAAAGCATAGGAATGAATTGTTCCAGCGGCTAATTAATCTAATTGTTAAATATAGTTTTTTAAATATAGGTACGATTTTTGTGAAATGGTGATAATTAAAAAAAACCCCCGGCTGAGTGTGTGAGCTCTTCTCAGACGGCGCGATTGGAACCCTCGTATCTGTAGTTTTAAGATACCGTATAATTGAATCACCATCATGTTTTACAGTTTCTGACGTCAATAAAGTGTACAGTTTACCTATATTGAATAAATAAATATTGAATATTTACCTAGCATCGTGTCTTAATCGACACGCAGGTGAAATTCCTTCCTTTTTTCTCCAAAAAAGTGTTTTCCAATGCACTTTAGATTAAACTCTTACACGATTTTTCGTACATCCAGCCTTATATCATTACAAGTACCTATAGATAATGAGCGATATATCCGATAGCTACGATACATAGTGCGATTCTAATATTATAATCCGGGAATTTGGCGAGTGATATTATGTGTTAGGGTAGTTGCGGGTTTGATTGAACACGCTTCTTTTTTCATAGTAAAATCAAGGAATTATATTGTCAAATTTAATTTTTATTAGATTATGATATTGTAATAATTTACTATTTGCCCGCGACTTCATTCGCGTGAAATAAGTTTTTTAAATTCCCACGGGAACTCCCAAATTTTTTGGGATAATTTATAACCTATGACAATAACAAATAATGTGGCTTTCTATTGGTACCAAAATTTTCAAAATTGGTTCAGTAGATCTAGGGATTACCTCCTACAACATCACAAACACACAAACTTTACCTCTTTATAATATTATTAGTATAGATAAGTTAAGGATTAAGAATGAAATGTTTAACTTTAATATTGTATGTACCTACACCGGTGACGGTAGAACATTTTTCCCTTACCTCCTTGTAGACCTTACTATGTTGTAATGTAACATATCTATTAAGTAACTATATTATAATGTATGGTTTATTATTATATTCATTTATTATACAGAATAGATGAAACATGAACTATGGAACCCTTACCGTTTTGACCAACTGTATGTGTGTTGTAGTATGTATATGGATTATAATAGCTGCAACAAATAGACATTTGTTGCAGCTATTATAATCCATATACATACTTAAGAAATGAAATATCACTTGCTATAACGGTGAAGGAAAAGATCATGGAGAAGCCTGCATGCTCGAGAGATACATAATAGTCTCCAAGGCTGCTAATCTACATTTGGACAGAGTGGTAGACTTTGGCTTAACTTTTGGTGGGAGTGCGGTAACATTTCATATTTTATTCTATTGTTAAACTTTTTAAAAAGAGCAACTACTGAGTTTGTCAGTATTTTTCCGAACCGATGGTAGAGTCTTGATTTATCTTTATTTGTCTTTGAGTGACACAAGTTGTCTTACGTAAAGTAAATTTCAATAAACAATTTCATTAACACTCTTCTGTTATTAGTCAAAATGCCAATGCAATGCTGCCATGCCCCTAACATGTTAGCCCGCTACCATCTTAGACTGCATCATCACTTACCATCGGGTAGGATTCCAGTCAAGGACTAAGTTGTAGTGGATAAAAAAAAAGTTTCATGATGTTGTGAATATCATATTTATCGCAATGGAAGTAAAATATAGATTAAAGCTAATAAATCAGTGTTTTTTTAAAAATCCATCTTTATATGACTGAGAAATTAATTATTTAATAGGTTTAATTGTTTAATGTACACCGATGCGGTATCTTACTCGAGTGAGACATTTTGTGAGGGAGTTTTTACCTAGCCGAGATTTATTACTTCAAAATTATCTTCACACACAAATTAAGTGCTTTTAATTCAATTAAGTTACGTTAAGTCCATTTCTTTCTTTTATTCGGCTTTATAAAGTCGGTTGACAGGGTCGTGGGACGTCACACGACCGTAATGCAAGCGCAACTTTAAAGTTCCATATTTTTTTCATTTGTTGAGATATTTTAATGATTCTTTCATATTTTTATTTTATTTTGTCTTAATTATCATAATTAAAAAAAACTGGTAAACCTCTCCATTGTAACAATGATTGATCCAGTTTGTGCATAATAGGGCTACTGTTTACCTTTCTAATTGATTAGTCCATGGAAAATCCCACTTTACATACAAAAGTCAAATATGTCCCATCCCGCCCCAATCTCCCCTAAAATCCTTATCGATTTAAACATAGTAAGTTGGATTAAAAAGATTAATTAGGTACATTATGACCTTCTACGTATCTAAAAATTCATTAATCATAAAATCCATTGTTTTTGTTTTCATCAATAGCTAAGTACTATAATTCATTATTTGAGGTTAATAATTGGGTATTTGACAACTAGTCAAATCAGAAATTATAATTTGAGTAGCTGATGCCCGCGACTTCGTCCGCGTAGTTTGAGGTTTTCTGATTCCCGCGGGAACCATTTAATTTTCCGGGATAAAAGTAGCCTATTTATTATTCCAGACTATTTATCTCTGTGCCAAATTTCATCCCGATCCGTTCAGCCGTTCTGGCGTTAATGAGTAACATACATCCTTCCATCCAAACTTTCGCATTTATAATATTACTAGCTGATGCCCGCGGCTTCGTCCGCGAGGATTTACTCTATGTTACTCTCTGGCTCGACTATACCCATGCAAAAAATCACGTCACACTTTTGCATTTATAATATTAGTATGACATGAATATTATACTATATTAAATGCAGGTGTATGTCGTGGCTAGATACCACCCTACCGGCAAAGACGTGCTGCCAAGCGATTTAGCGTTCCGGTACGATGCCGTGTAGAAACCAATTAGGGGTATGGGTTTAATATTACTGCCATGCCCAAACAAGTTAGCCTGCTACCATCTTAGACTACATCATCAAGTACCAACAGGTACCGCAGTCAAGGGCAAACTTGTAGTGGATAAAAAAAGGTTAGTACTACATCCAAGAATACATTATCTTTTGGATATTATGATATAACTTTAATTGAAACATAGTGCATTGGTTTTTGATTAATAAAACATATCGAGCAGAGATTAAGCTAACATTTAGAGGTTCCGTAGAAGCTTGTTCAATTTATTAGTTACTTTAAATAATATGATAGAAGTAATGGTAAATTGACATGTTACATCTTATCCTTATAATATATAATAAAACAACTAGCGAATACCCGCGACTTCGTCTGCGTGGTTTGAGGTTTTTGGTTCCCGCGGGAACTCTTTAATTTTCCGGGATATAATATAATCTATCTCTGTGCCAAATTTCAGCCAGATCCGTTCAGCCGTTGGGGCGTGATTGAGTAACAAACATCCATACATCCATACATCTATCCAAACTTTCGCATTTATAATATTAGTAAGATAAGATAAAAAGTCGGATTTGTTCGAAGACTTATAACTCTAGAACGGCTGGACCGATTTTCATGGTTTTGTTTTGTTGTATTTGACTCCGTCTCGAATTGCAGAATAACAAAAAACATTGGAAAATTGATGAAAAAATATATTAAAAGAAAAATCATTTTCCCTTGATTTTCTCATATAAAATGTTCATGTTCATTTGTGACTGTCAACGTTTAATGTTCATCCCGTCGATATGGTAAACTCTCCTCTCAAATTAATCAAAGAAAAACTTAAACCACGCGAACGGAGTCGCGGGCATCAGCTAGTTTAACAATGATTGAAGTAATGGCTCATTTTTTGCGCAAAGAATAAGCCCGGCTTTTGAGCGCGGAAATTCTGTGAGCTACTATTTTAGGCGGGAACGTAATACTATTATGTAAAACCTGCATCAATCATTGTTACAGTCTCAATTCTTGTGATTTTGACAATATCGAAAGAGTGTTAAGCAATCAGAGGTGGGGGGAGGCTTCGGCCGTGGCTAGTTACCACCCGACCAGCAAGGACGTACCGCCATGCGATTCAACGATTGGGGTGGGTATAGGTATGAGTTTAATATAACAGCCATACCCACAACCAGGTCAGTCCGATGCCATCTTAGACTGCATCATCACTTACCGTCAGGTAAGATTGCAGTCAAAGACTTTCTTTTAGTTAAAAAAACTCAGCACAGATCCCTCAGATTAAGGCAATAGTCCATCACGCTGGCCAATCAACGATTGACTGATTTCGCACACCTTTGAATAACTCAGTCAACCATTCATTCACACGTGATAATCTCAATTTAGGATTTCGACGAGGAACCCTAAAAAGATTATACTATCGTTATCAAGTAAGAGATTAATTTTCGCAAATTAATATAATTAACTACGTAATTAAAATTATTACTAGGTATTTCATTTGTTTAATTTTTTGTCATTTTAGGGACGAGTGGCCTAAATAGTTGCGACAACGCATATAATTCGATTGCGATTGATAAGCAACGCTAATCCAATCCAAGTCGGTAGCTGGATAGGAGATCGAATTTGGAAATCCGAATTTGGCCTTTTCGCTTCCTCCGTGCCTCGGAGAGCACGTTAAAAGCCGTCGGTCCCGGTAATTATCACTAACATCTGATAATAATTGTTACAAAAACCTTACAGAGTTTAAATACTCTTAGTTGAGTCGAATGCGGAAGGACGTGGGAACCCACCGCATTATTATCCCAAGAAAACACCTGCCATTATGCGATTAATGGAATGGGATCACGACCCTCAGAAATAGGAAATACGACGCTGAGAGGAAGATTTCATTTTTTTCATTTCATTTCATTCCACTACTTACTATACATGTTAGCTCTTGACTGCAACCTCACCAGGCGGTCATGATGATGAATGATAATAATTAATGAATTATTTATTTCATGTAGGACAACTTGTGTACCTTAAGATACGTCAAGACTCTACCACCGGTTCTGAACGATGATTCTACTGAGAAGAGCCAGCAAGAAACTCAGAACTTGCTCTTTTCTTAAAAAAGAAAAGGTTACAATAAGCAAACAATACAACACATAGGTACATCACGTTACGAGTACTTGTGGATCACTGGATGCGAGGCCGGTTGCTTCCATGCAACTTTGTTATTCTGAAAATCATCGATACTGTAATAACCTCGACTAAACAAATGCTGTTTAACAAAGTCTAAATTTATGTAATGGCAAATCTAGAAACTCTTTGGGAACCATGTTATAAAAACCTACACTCAACCCCACAAAGGATTTCTGCACACGATATGACGCTGTTACAAGCATATGGCGGTTTCTAGTACATCGATTGTGAGTATCACTTATTTGCATAAAAAATGTCCCGCCTGACAAAGACAATATTATTGTAAATGTATTGTGAAGGCACCGCAAGTATACCAATCTCTTTAAATTTTTCACGAAGTGATTCGCGTGATCCGAGTTTATAAATAGAACGGATGGCTCTTTTCTGCCATATAAAAATTGTTTGGATATCAGCTGCTCTGCTATGATAAGTCAAGACTCAAGAATCTACCACTAGTTCGGAAAGCTATTCAACTGAGAAGAGTCTGAGATGGTAGTGTAAACTAGTATTCACCACCACCACTACAGCCCATGAACGTCCCACTGCTGGGCACAGGCCTCCACTCTCATAGGAGAGCGGGAATTAGAGCTAAGACCCACCACACTGCTCCAATGTGGGTTAGCGAGCTTTAACGACTATTATCATGTTAGTGATAATAACCGGGACCGACGGCTTAACGTGCTCTCCGAGGCACGGGAGCGAAACACCACCAACTTCCTAACTCCGTGCTAGTACTGAGAATTTCTAGTCTGAAAAACCCAATACCTAATTATGGCCTGACCCGGGACTCGAACCCGGGACCTCGTCGGCCGCAGTCGAACATGCTGACCACTAGACCAACGAGGCAGTTCTTCTTCTTCTTCTTCTTTCACTGGGCTTTTCCGCACTTAAGCATGAGTGCCCGTTGTGCGTGAGACCTCTGGTGCGACTCTCCGCTGGATCACTCCAGCCAGCCGAGCTCACTCCAGAATCCAAGCAGGCCGCCCAGATCGGTGACGACTTCCGGGAGTATTGCTGGGGAGCCAATGTAAGCTTCTCGTTGAGTGGATACAGCACTACACTCGAGTAGTACGTGTCTTGGTGTCTCCTCGCTCTCCTTGCAGGCTCTGCGTAGAGGGCTGTCGGTTATACCTAGAACATATTATAGGTGTTTGTTAGTGAGCTTAGGATGAGGTCGTACTTTTGGCTAATGCTCGCAGGACTGCAACGAGGCAGTTATCCTAGTATCATTGTACAATATTTCGAGTAGAGGCGCCGAGATAAAATACTATGCCACAGCCTGATACACAAATGTAACCCGTTGTCCTACGTGAGCGACAAAATCGACAGCGCGACTCGATGCGACGCGACAGTATCAAACAGTAGCTGACCCTTCACATGGCCTACGTTGACAAGTTCGAGATGTTGGTGATTTTCTATGGCGTCGTATCGCATCGCGTCGCGTCGCTTCGCTATGTCAACGTGTATTTATATAATGTGTGTGTGTGTGTGTGTGTATGTGAGTGTGATGTGTATAACACCTCCTTTTTGAGTCGAAAAGTAATGATAAAGCAAAAATGCAACTTTAAGGTCAAATACAAAATAAAAGCAACCTGAGTATAATTCTAATAACTTGATAATATCGTCTTTAAAAATGTGATAGAAATCTATAGATTTCGCACAGATTATCGAAAGAATTTCAAGTGCTTTGATTTACGTTTGAAAGTAGGTTACCCAACAGAAAAGTCATTTTTAGGAAATTTCACTCACTCGTGAAAATTTTTAATAGCATAATCTGTACTAATTACTAGCTGGTACACTTTTTTTTTATTAGGTACTAATACTAGGTGGTGCCCGCGATTTCATCCTCGTAGTTTAAGGTTTTAAATTTCTGGAATAAAAGTAGCCATTGTCACTCTCCTGGTCCTCAAATATACACATGACATAATATCAAATATACATCAGACATGCAAAAAATTAAGTCACTCCGTTGCTTGTTGACAAACAAACACTTTCGCATTTATAACAGTAGTATAATATAATATGATCATTAATGCGTGTGTCAATCTGTCTGTATTGTTACCTTGTCTATGTATTTCAATCCATTTATATATAGTAAGCGTACGTGTACGCTTTTACTATATAAATATATTAATATATAAATATATATTTTCTCGAGTGTACCCGAGCACGCTTCCCTGAGGTATAGACCAGTTAATAATGTCTATATTTGAGTCAATTGTACAAATTTGTCTCATAATTTTGTATTTGAACGTATTGTGTCCTGTTTTGTAGGTACTTTTTTAACCATGTATATGCGCTCCCTCTAATTCCCGAGTTAAAGATTTTTTCTAGTAATAATTAATGTAACACTTTATCGTAGGCCTTGGTCATGCCCAAAAAGAGTCCTACTGCATACGGTATTAAAATTTTTACCAGATGGTAATATAGTATGGATATTAACTATTAAACCTTGGCGGGCACGTCTTTGCCGGTAGCTTTCGATAAAATGCAGAAATTGTAAATTCCCAATTTGACCCGGGAACGAACCCGGGACTTCCTATTTAAGAACCACAGCGCTGACCGCTGCATTGTCAAATTTATGTGATTGTAAAAGGGGGACTGTCCGAATTTTCGCAGCCGTTTAGTGACCCTACTTACAATACACTTACCGACTTTCAAAACGGAAGGGCTTTCATGAAAACGTACAGATAATTGAAAAGATGTTTTCGCGATTAACTATATGCTAACCGTGGAAAGTTTGAATGTTATATTTCGATTCGCTGTAGATAAAATAGATATTATCTAGATTTATCTATTGATTTAATCTATTTGCTATGGTAATGAACTTTAAGGATTGATAAACTATAGTTTTTTGTATAACGGGATAGCAAAGTTAAACTTTGTTGCGAGTGCCTAGTTTGAACCTCGGTGGCGCAGTATTGATCGCTGTTGCCTTAACGTCGCGGGTTCGATCCCCGGCAGGTTCAATTTGGGAATTGCTACTATATTTTTCGGCCGTGGCTATTTACCACCCTACCGGCAAAGACGTACCACTAAGCGATTTAGCGTTCCGGTACGATGCCGTGTAGAAACCCATTAGGGGATGGGTTTAATATATCTGCCATACCCCTAACAGGTTAGCCCGCTACCATGCTAGACTGCATCATCACTTACCATCAGGTGAGACCGCAGTCAAGGCCTAACTTGTAGTTGATAAAAAAAAGCATCAAAAAAAAACATCGTGAGGAAACCTGCATGCCCGAAAGTTCTTCATAATGTTCTCAAATTGTGAAGACACTCGGCCAGCGTGGTGGATTATGGCCAAACCCTTCTCTTTCTGAGAGAATACTCAGTAGCGGGCCAGCAAAGGGATGAAATGAAAGATGATATGATAGATGATTTATTTGCTTACTTACCGATGTCCGCGACTTCGTCCGTGTGGATTGAGGTTTTTCGGTTTCCGCGGGAATTCTTTAATTTTCCGGGATAAAAAGTAGCCTATTGTGTTTTTCAAGACTATTATATATCTCTGTGCCAAATTTAAATTTCACGTACGACAACTTGTGTCTCTTATATTGGCACAGAAATAGATCATATTCTGGAATAACACATAGGGTACTTTTTATCCCGGAAAATTAAAGAGTTTCCGCGGGAACATTGAAAATGAATACAAAAAGTATAATGCGAGGCTACAGTTTCTTTTTATTTCCAGTCAAGTTACAGATATATATCAGTACCGATGTCTTTAAATTTCTCTCTAAGGGAATCACGCGGTTTTAAATTATAAATTGAGTGTATTGCCCTTTATTGTGATACAATTTTTTTTTGAATATTTGCCGCTTTACCCCACAGTAAGATTCCGTAAATATAAAGCAAAATATACAATACTGGCAGTTTCGATGTCAGTTAACCGTCGAATCTTTGTAATAGCGTAAGCAGCAGAACTAATAGGCCTATTACAATGCACTTTTCACAGGGACCCTTACAATTGAATCAGTGTAGTGTAATAAGATTTAGGGAGAAAGGGTCCCTAAATTGGTCGTTATTGCTGTGTAATAAGCGACGCTTTAACTAGCGGCCATGACCACCCTTACCTCAGGGCCCTGTAAAAAGTGCAGTGTAATAGGCCTATAAGCTTTCCAGCAAGTGTTGATGTATGGGTAAAATTACACAACTACATTACCTACAAGTCGAATAATTACATACGTATGTATAACACTGCACAACTCAGAGAATAACATTTTCTTTTCTTTTACGATCTTAGGAAAATTCATCGGGCGCCTTCGTTGTGCCAAAATTTTTTTTGTGTTTTTTTTTCCAAACTGTAATAACAATTGACTCTTTCCTCGATCGGTCAATAATCACTCTAGCTTTTGTTGATACTTATAAAAATTAAAATATTTCTTCAAAATGTTAAAAAAAATTATTAACCGATTTTCAGAATTCCAACTCGAATGCACTTTTCGCCTGCATCCGCATCTCTTAACACCATAACCATGGCGATCGGTCAATAATCATAGAAGCTACATCACTTTTGTTTACGGAAATACCCGTTTTTCTACAATCTATCAAATCTAAAGGGACCGGTCTACACAATTATTGCTACACTTCGGTTTTTTTTCCGAAATATTTACAATTTAGTAAACAAACAGACTTTTACATTTTTCATAATTCCCAAAAAAAAAAGTTACCAGCCGATTTTCAGAATTCAAACGCTCACACATGTCTTAATAAATTCCTCAACCTTGCTACTATTTCCATCTCGATTCTCACAAAATCCTTGGAGCTATGGCTAAAAATATGTCTCAGGCGATTCGCATCTGATGACCATTTTCAATGGTAAAACCTCAATCCACGCAAACGCAGTCGCGGGATCACCTAGTTGTTAATGAATCGTTGAAGTAAATTTAATAGAATCAGACATGTGCTTTCGCGATGTTCGGCGCTTGCTAATACTGAGTATCTGCACAGGCACAACCAAGCGGCCAAAATCCTTCACCAGGAGTTTTCTCTGAAGTACGGTCTCCTGGATGAGAGGCCACCGTACTATAAGTACACGCCGGTGCCTGTACTCGAGCGTGACGGAGTCCGACTCTACTGGGACAAGACTATTCTAGCCTGCCATCGTGCTGTTGGACCGGGCACAGTCGCGGGTGTTTTTGGTGGACATCACCATTCCATATAACGAGAACCTTGTGAGAGCTGAGACGGAAAAAAAACTAAAGTATCTCGATCTGGCTCACGAGGTTTCCGCCATGTGGCATGTGGAGTCCACTGAAACCATCCCAATCGTTATATCTGCGAATGGGTTAATCCCAGTCAGCCTCGCTCACCATCTGAGGCCACTGGGGTTCCGTGGCAGTTCGCTCGCAGCCAGGACGCAGAAAGCGGTGTTGCTAGACCCGGCTAGGATAGTCCGCCGGTTTCTCAACCTGTCCCCCTGACTCCCCTGCCGAGGTGTAATCCTCCGCCCGCCACAACTATTTATTTGTGTATGTAAGTTTATTCATTTCTATTTATTTACGTAAATTTATTATAGATCTTTTGGCCTTATATGTATTTATGTTGCAGTATGCGGGCGTGAGAGTCAAATTCATATAGAATAATAATATAAAAATTATAATTAGATATTAATATTATTAATAATATTAAATATTAGCATCAGGCTCGCCCGACTTCAACATAGTGTGAAGAAATCAAAAATTATTTTTTACTTTACAGTGGCTTTGGAAGTCGGTATTTTGGAAAAAAATAATATTTTTAACTTTTTAGTGTCAGGGTTGAGGATTTGGAGTCAGAATTTTTTTATAAGACCACCTCGAGAGCTTCCTCTAATGACTGAAAAAAATATTTTTCAAATCGGTTCAGAGACCAGATATGCATTAACAACAAAATATTGAATTGAGAACCTCCTCCTTTTTGGAAGTCAGTTAAAATATATTACTGTTGTCCTGTCGTCCCCCAGCTTTGCTATGTCTAGATGCATCCGTCGAACGGCTGGTGGACAAGAAGACATAGGTTCTCCTTAGACAGTGCTTACGAACCGTTAGGGCGTGGAACACAGTTCCAGCGCACGTGTTCCCTGCCACGTATAACTTATGTACCTTCAAGGCAAGAGTGAATAAGCATTCTCCAGGCAAGCGCGTTCCATCCTCATCATTGCTTTGTATTAAGGATTACTGTCGTCAAGCGGAAGCCTGTTCTAAAAAAAATACCGGAAGCTTTGATCCTACCTACTCCTGATTTGCTAGCTTCCGGAAAATACCTACGTATATATTGATAAATACACATAATATGCTAAGTATACATTGATAAGCATATAAATATTTCATTGAAATGCTAAATTCATTCGACCAATACACAGAAATTGTAATCTTTGATGCGAAGAAGCGATAACTATGATAAACTACAATTAACCTGCCACTTACTCACTGATTATAACGAGACTAGCTTTTACCCGCGACTACAAACCAAGAAATTTCAAACCCCTATTTTACCCTCTTAAGGGTTGAATTTTCAATAATCCTTTCTTAGCGGATGTCTAATTTGGGGGTTCAAATTTCACCTTTTCTTATCCTCCGTGCCTCGGAGAGCACGTTAAGCCGTCAGTCCCGGTTATTATCACTAACATCTGATATTAATTGTTGTAAAATCCTAAGAGTATAATTATTATTAGTCGAGTCGTATGCGGAAGGAAGTGGAAACCCATCGCATTATTATCCCAAGAAAACTCCTTCCATTATTCGATTAATGGAAAGTAGTCACGACCCTCAGTAATGAAGAATACGACGCAGAGAGGAGTTCATAGATGCCTGCACGTCAAAAAGTATGTATGAACTCCTAAAACAGTTCAAAGAATACGTTTTAGTCTGTCAAATGATTACGAATGCAATTAGGCCTCTTTGATTGTCATAATGTTAATACAAGAAATAAAAATAAAATTGTACTCGTAATGCCTACTTCTAGGCTTCCAACAAACAATTTTTCCCTCGCTTCGTTCTCAGTATTCGCTTGCAAACAGCCAAACATGATAAACTTTTACTATATAGCTCCACCGATGATTAAGGACGTATAGAATCATGATAGCTGACTTCTTGATTGCATTTGCTTATCAATTGCTATCATTTTATTGTTTTTGGAAGCTTGCATTTATATATAATTGATACTGGTAGGTAGATTATCAGTTAAGTTTTCAAGTGGTAGGAAAAAGGACTATTTTTTGGCGGGAAAAGTCGCTGAAAATCTTGCGTGTCTGTGAGGACGCGATGATAAGTAAGTTTTACTTAATTTTGTTACTTGAAGTTATGTGCGTTTTAAGAAATTAAATATCAGTTGCTCCTGACTTCCAAACGGTGAAGGAAAACATCGTGAGGAAACCTGCACGCCCGAGAGTTCTTCATGATGTTCTTGAAGGTTGAACAGCATGGTGGAATATGGCCAAACCCCTACCCTTCCGAGAGGAGACTTGTGCTCAGTAGTGGGTTGAGTTGAAATGATAAAACCTAATTAAAGAAATTAAGACATAATGAAATCTAGTAAGTATTGTTGAGGACCCGTAGAGTGATATAGGCTACTTTTTCATCCCCGAAAAATAAGGAGTTCAAACTTAAACCACGCGATTATTAAATAAAGGATCTCCCAAAAGTCGTAATATCCGCGTCTTCTGTTAGTTTTATTTTGCATCAGCCAATTCGGCAACTCTTTATCATACCTAAAAAACGCGCTCCTAGTATGGAAGTTGTATGAAATATATATTTTTAACGTCATCAAAGTTCGACGCACTTTATTACTTTAATCGTTAGTTTAAAATGGTTATCAAACTTAAACCTAACCGAGGATATGAATTTTAGGTCTTTTGGAAAACCCGCTATTTAATAATGTAAGAAATGATTTTTTGATATAGACATCATCCATATTTGGCTGTAGTCGACTCCTTTCTTTTTTTACCGACTTCCAAAAAAGGAGGAGGTTCTTAATCTAATATAAATATTTTTTTCTTAAATCTAAAGTTTAAATGTTTTAATCTTTTTTTTATTATCTGACAGCCAAAACAAAGGAGAGTAAATTTTCCAGGAATCATGATGTAAATGTCACCGTAAGAATGTAAAAACCGTTAGATTATAATCTAACTCGCGACTATAATCGACTCGACTAAAATCAAACTGTCGACAGATTGTGAACCGTTCAATGTTCTGAGTGTCAATTTTTGAAATATTAATGGTATTTACGTTTTCTTGTGTCTTTCTTGTAGGTTAGGTTAGGGTTCGACATATATAATACGGTAGTGCTGCACTTAGGTTCTATCGGGTTAATATACCTAACAGATTATAATCTACCAAAAAATAATGTGTTAAATTGTAATCTTTCGACAGTTTGCAATTTCGCGAGTAAGATTATAATCTAACGATTTTTACAATCTTACGGTGACATATATATTGTGAGTTTCATTTCTCCGCCATAACTTCTAAATGCCTAAACAGATTTGAATGTTTGAACCCTTAATATTATTATTGTTAGAACCCTATATAATTACAAGTGTCACTGGCTATAAATTTTCTGAAAAAATTCAATATGGCGGCACACAATGCTAGAGCGGTGTTTTTTAAAATTTTTTTTAGCTATTACTCGGTGCAAAACAATAATTTGATGGAAAAATTTGTTTATATAGACTATAAAATCATAATAATTAATTGTGGCCTATATAAAAAGTAATAAAACGTTTATGGGACTTTAAATGATAAGATAGATAAGTATAGATATAAGAGAATTATTTAGTTTCATTAGCTACTTTAGTGGTTTTAACATCTACTTATTCAACCGCTTCTGCGTAAAAAATCTTATGACGCATTAGAAGTACCTAGTTATCTATGGACGTAATAAGTGGTCTTTAACACTTTGTAATGCCTATTTTATGCAGTAGTCTTTTAGCTGATTTCTAAGAAACACAGACTATAATGTACCTAACATTAGTAGGTACTAAACCGGAGTTAGGAAGTTGGCGGTGTTTCACCCCCTGCTTCGGAGAGCACGTTAAGCCGTCGGTCCTGCGTCTGGTCCCTCTCCGGCCGTGTCGGATTTTCCGCCCCATCGGGCTATGAGAGTTAGGGAACGGAGAGTGCACCCTGTGTTTGCGTACACACTTGTGCACTATAATATCTTCCGCGCCGATGGCTAATCTCGTCGTGGAGATAGGCCGTCGTGGCCGAAATTCGGTCGGGAGGGCATTATTAAATAATTAGGTACATTACCTACCTGACTACCCTGTAGTCTCAGTAGAGTCTGTTTTCCGAACCGGTGGTAGAGTCAAAACATTACGAACCTACATAACTGAAGATATACCTGTATATCCTATATGTTTTTTATTTATCCACTAAAAGTTAGCCCTTGACTGTGATCTCACCTAATGTTAAAACGATGCAGTCAAAGATGGTAGTAGGCTAATCTGTTAGGGGTATGGTTTAATATAAACCCATACCCCTAATCGGTTTATACACGGCATCGTACCGGAACGCTATATCGCTTGGCGGCACATCTTTGCCGGCACGGTGATGACATAGCCATGGCCGAAGCCACCAACCAGGCCAGACTAGAGAAAATTCTGAAATTTTTAATTTCCTAAATTGACTCTGCCAAGGATCGGACCCGGGACCTCGCACGTTAACGCAACAGTGCTCAACCCTGCGCCAGGGAGGTCGTCAATAAATAAATTGAGTATTGAGTATCCCTCCCATACGTTTTGCATCTTTTTGGGCCCTGCTCTCTCATGGCTCTCCTTTTTTAAGGTTATTATACTTTCGATAATATTCTTAATGACAAAGTTGCATGAAAGTAGCCCACAAGTCAACGTAGATATGTGTTGTGTATTGTTTAATTATTGTAAAAAAAACTAACTTATCTAAATTTATCGTTTAATTACAGAAAGCTGTCTACTTCTGGGCGCCGTAGCGTTAGTCTACGGTCGGCCCCAGAGTCAGGACACCCGGTCCGTACCGGACGACCGTTGTCCACCCTCGGTCCACCACCTGCTTCCTCATGAGACGGACTGTAGCAAGTTCTACTATTGCGAGTTTGGCAGGCGGTACATAGAAGCTAGGTCCTGCACGCCTGGGACTGCTTTTTCGTATGACAATCAGGTAAGTCTACCTTTTTCGTATGACGGGGAGGTTGAGCGTTAGGCGTCGCCGAGAAATGAGCCCTAGGGATCGAAGACATCAGGGAGATGCGGGGGTGAGGAGCGGGTGGGGGAGGAGGGAGGAGGGGAGGAGGGGGAGGGGGAGTGGGAGGTGGCAACGTCTTCCTAAGGGCGCCTCGTATGAGGCCTGGACCTTGGACGAATGGGAGGTCGGTTGGAACTAAGTCCACCACCTGCTGTCACACGAGACGGACTGTAGCAAGTTCTACTATTG
This sequence comes from Erebia palarica, assembly GCA_964035005.1. Classification (NCBI taxonomy): domain Eukaryota; kingdom Metazoa; phylum Arthropoda; class Insecta; order Lepidoptera; family Nymphalidae; genus Erebia; species Erebia palarica. Next base: position 6,541,728 of record OZ035995.1, on the reverse strand, counting down.
CGAGTTTGGCAGGCGGTACATAGAAGCTAGGTCCTGCACGCCTAGGACCATTTTCTCGTATGACAATCAAGTAAGTCGATTTGAGTACTTACCTTTTTAGGGTTCCGTACCTCAAAAGGAAAAAACTGAACCCCTATAGGATCACTTTGTTGTCTGTCACTGTTATGACCCTTTTTCTCAGGAACGTGTGGAGGTGAAATTCATATCAAATACTCAAGTCTCCTGTCCCTTAGAGCTGTGAAAAAATCAAACTTCAAAATATACAGCCATTTATGCTGTAAATTTTCGACATTCACAAGGGAATCAAAACTTACAGGATACTTTCCGTGAACTCAGAGTCTTGAAATTTGGTACGAAGCAATGTCTTATAGCACAGATAAAGGAAAAATTGCGAAAAGCATAAATTTTTAGTTATATCATATAATAAAAATATTTTTAATAATTTTAAACTTACTACAGGTTTGTACGGAAACCTCGGTGCGCGAGTCCGACTCGTACTTGACCGGTTTTTTTTAATTAAATAAACAGAATCTGTATACTTATATAAAACACAAAAAAAACTACGTTTGTCAGTTATTTATAGGGATTGCAACCATCCAACCGATGTGCCCCAAACTGTTTCATTCGAGGATGGTGTTTTATTTTTTTGAAGTGAAACTTCTTTAGAATCGTTGTGATTTGAAAATTCACCGAAACGAAAAAATTTAATGAAAAAGACACAAACCCAATTTGTTGGCAACCCAAAATAAAATAGTTTATAGTGTATGTACAGTTCGTTCACGGTCCATTCACCTTGTTTCATACTATGTACTAAAGAACGACAGTTATCCCTTACCTTAAAAACTGCTACAGGGCAAAGATCTTCCACAGGATTAAGCCTGCGAGAGAATTGAAGAGAATACAAGTTATCTTACAAATATTATAAATGCGAAGGTATATATGGATGTTTGTTACTCAATCACGCCCCGACGGCTGAACGGATCTGGGTAAAGTTTGGCACAGAGATAGATTATAGTTTCATCCCGGAAAATTAAGGAGTTTCCGCTGGAACCAAAAACCTCGATCCACGCTGACGTAGTCGCGGGCATTAGCTAGTATTTATCTAATTCTCTCGTAGACTACTTGTCTGAACTTTCACTTTTGCCGTTTGTGAATTGCACACACACACACTTTTTTTTCCTTTGGACGAAGTTGCGCGCATCTACTAGGCGAAAATAATTTCATATCCGTAACCCTACCTATCTGCAACCAGTTTAAAAGTAACATTATTCGTTAGTATACTTATACGAATAATCATAAAATATAAAATTATCATACATGTATTGTATTGACTGCCTCATTGGTCTAGCGGTTTGCGTAGTCGACTGCGGATGACATGGTCCTGGGTTCGATTCCCGGTCTGGCTTAAAAATTGTTAGGTATTGGGTTTTTCGATTAAGAAATTCTCAGTAACAGCCCGGAATTGAAAGTTGGCGGTGTTTCACCCCCGTGCCTCGGAGAGCACGTTAAGCCGTCGGTCGTCGGTTATTATCACTAACATTAAAGCCCGCCGACCCGCGTTGGGCAGCGTGGTGGGTCTAAGCTCTAATTCCCTCTTCAGTGGGACGTTACTAGGCTGTAGTGGATACATGTATTGTACATTATAAATACGAAAGCGAGTTAATTGATTTGTCCATCAGGCTGCAACAGGGCATCAGATCGACAAAATAAAACTTATTTGAGTCGCGTGCATCAACAAGTATAGTTATGTTACAACTACTAATATAACAGAAACAAGTTATAACTGTGCCATTACACAATAACATTTTCTAAAAAAAAAATTTGTAAGACACATGGACAGACTACCGGAAAGCAACCTGAAATACTTACGTTTCCATATCACGTTTTCTTTTCTATTTAAACATTTATTGAAAAAAATACACTTAAACAACAATAGAACTTAAAGCTAGAACCTAACCCAATAACTATATTAATCATGCCCGCGTGGAATGCGAGAAAGCTGGCTGCATTTCAGATCCGTAATTTCATATTATGATCGAAATGAAAAATCGTTGCGCAATAATAGATAAGCAGGTGGAGTACCTAATTATTAAATATTATCTGGTAGGACGATATTCGTGAGATCAAAGATTATTGAACTAATAATAATTAGCGATTAATATTAAAGTTGTAATCAGTAATTAATAATTGTAAAAATTGTGCAATCAGGGATGTATCAGTAAGTCTTATTGACTCAAAGATCAAGATAATTTCTTTTTTTAGGGTTCCGTACCTCAAGAGAAAAAAAGGAACCCTTATAAGATCACTTCGTTGACCGACTGTCTGTCTGTCTGTCAACAACCTTTTTCTCGGGAACATGTGGGGGTATTAAGTTGGAATTAATATCAAATACTTAAGTCTATGGTCCCTTGGAGCTGTAAAAAGACCAAGCTTCTAAGTAAATTCAATCAAAAGATACGGCCATTTACTTAAGCAAGGTCTCACAACACGTTTATATTAAATTATTAAATACACAATTAGTAAATACACAATTAAAGTTCCATAGGTACTCATAGGGTGTCGGAATGTTTGTCAATTATTAAACAGCTGATTACGTGTTGTTATGACATCTTTCTTGTTTTAAGCTAAAATAATTTATAAACTGTGGTGGTAAGGAACCCTTTGTGCGCGAGTCTGACACTAACATGAAAATATTCAAATAATAAATAGATGCAGGCGTTTGCGGAAGTCCATGATTTTTAATAAACTAGAAGTTTAATTCGCTATAATCCGCCACAGTAGACAAATGTATGTGGTACAGTGCGTGTCTTTCACCTACAAAATGCGAAACCCAAAACCCAGTAATTCGGCACAACATCACACACACCACACAACCACACAAATCCTCCAAATCACTCTCAGCGTACGCTTCACTCCGACACCGGAGCATCTCCAGGTGATGTTGACTCGACAATGCACGATTGTAAAGACGTGCATTACGTGCTTGTCGGAGTGAAACGTACGTTGAGATTGATTTGGAGGATTTGTGTGGTGTGGTGTTGTGCCCAATTACTGGGTGTTGGGTGTCGCATGTTGTAGGTGAAAGACACGCACTGTACCACATACATTTGTCTACTGTGGCGGATTATAGCGAATTAAACTTCTAGTTTATTCAATAGATAATATTCGTTATAGCTCGCCAACCCGCATTGGAGCAACAGGGTGGGTCAAAGCTCTAGCCAGCATTCTTACCATCAATCCACGCGGATAAAAATCATTTTAAATGTTTAAGTAAAAAATAACTGTAAAATAATAATAGATAGGTACTAGTATAATTACATAATCTAGACTTCCCAGACTGTCCGAGACTTCGTCCGCGTGATGGACAAACCAGCTAACACACATTCGCATTGATAATTTTATTAGTATGATAAGTATGTACCTATTGCGATTATTCGTTTAAGTATACTTGCGAATAATATTATACTGGTTGCAGATAACTTATGCCCGCGACTTCGTCCGCGTGGATTGAGGTTTTTTAGTTCCCGTGGGAACTCTTAATTTACCCGGGATAAAAAGTAGCCTACTGTGTTATTACAGATTAAAATCTATCTCTGTGCCAAATTTCATCCAGATCCGTTCAGCCGTTCTGGCGTAATTGATTAACAAACCATCCATTCATCGATCCAAATAAACGCCAATCCGCATTGGAGCAGCGTGGTGGGTATAAGCTCTAATTACCTTTCTCGTATGAAAGTGGAGACCTGTGTCCAGCAGTGGGACGTTAATGGGCTGATGTGGTTGATATCACTAAAATGAAAATATCTTAAATCATAACCGGAAGGATTGATTTCCAACCGTATATTTACCGGTAACACATAAAAGGGTAAACTGTTGATAAAATAAAATTACCTACGAGATATAATCAAAAATGATAAAATGATCGATGTTCAATTGATTTATTGTGACGTGTAATAAAATGATAAGTATCACTGCACTTTTATTGATAGCTGTAAAAAAAGGAAATAACAATTAAATAATTGTTATGCAGAAATATCTACGTACATATTTTATGAATAAATTCCATAGAACACCGAAGAGATGTCGGTTCTTTTGTGTGTTCTATCGTCTCTTCAACGGGGGCTATACTGGCAACGCTTAAGCAATAAAATAGCCTTTTTTACTGAATTTAAAATTATATTTTAAATTAGTAACTAGATACATGCTTTAATAATTTATATTTAATATTCATTTAACTTTAGACTACCTCGTTGGTCCAGTGGTTGGCATTCATCATGATTTTAATATGGGGCTCTTCAAAGCAAACAAATATCTCAAAAGCCGGCAAAGCATTGGCGGTTAATCTGGTGCTGCAAATGTTCATGGGCGGCGGTAATCACTTACCATCTACCATATTATGTAAAAAAACTTCATATTTTTATGGTTCATATAGCAAACTTAAGGTCCGCCCTTTGTGCTATAAGACACACTTTAAAAATTATAACACGTAAATCTATTGAGAGTTCGAAGTGTAAATCAATCATAAAGGCTCTACCAACGGTTCGGAAAATAGAAGAGCTAACAAGAGTCAGAAGTTTCTCCTTTCAAATGGGTAATATTATGTTATAATAAAGGTCATCGTATTTTTCAGTTCAAAGATATACTTTAATATTAATTAACTGCCTCGTTGGTCTAGTGGTTAGCATGTTTGACTGCGGCCGACGAGGTCCGGGTTCCAGTGCCGAGTCGGGCCATTATTAAGTATTGGGTTTTTCCGTCTTGAAATTCTCAGTACTAGCCCGGAGTTTGGAAGTTGGCGGTGTTTCACCCCCGTGCCTCGGAGAGCATGTTAAGCCGTCGTTCCCGGTTATCGTCACTAACATGATAATAGTCGTTAAAGCCCGCCAACCCGCAATGGAGCAGCGTGGTAGGTCTAAGCTCTAATTCCCTCTCTCATATGAGAGTGGAGGCCTCTGCCCAGCAGTGGGACGTTAATGGGCTGTAGTGCTGGTGGGTTATATTTAGATAGAAAGATAGTTATTAGATAGACATTTTTTGATTCGAGCTCCTTAATTTTGCGTCATAAAAAGTAGAAAACCCTGCCCCGGTTTACAACCTCGATACCAAATTTCATGTATAAAGTATAATAAATTATGTAAAAGAACACGTGAACAAAGTATTTAAGTTTGTCAAGATAGACTTAGTTGCGTCAATGGACAATTTCTTAGTTCATAAGTTAAATTATAAGTTTAGGTAGATAATAAAACTACTCATTAGCCAATTAGACTAAATCGTAGTTCAGTAAGAAGAAAAAAAATGTGTATCAGCTCTGACGCACGACTGGAGTTAACTCCTTACGAACGAAAAGTGTTACCATGGAAACATAAAGTAAATAACGTAATGGAGAAAGTTTGACTTTACTCCCTATACTCCGGGCTTATATATGCAAATCGACTTCAAATATTCGTCAAAATCGGTTGAAAAGATGGTTCGTTAAAGCGTAGCAGACAAACAGACAGACAGGCGAACTACAGCATTTATAAAATTTTATTGATTACGAATATAAAGCGTCAAACCTCTACTAAAGATAAGTATGGAATGACTGGTGATTATCTTCAGCGATAGCAAAGCTGAAAGTCCAAGCAACGACGAGGATAAAATCTTGAAAATTATTTACCGAATTGATGGCAGAAGTAATTGTTGATGATAAACAAGTCTTAATTAAAAAAATTAAAAAGCACGGCTACCCTGCCAAAAAACGAACTAAAAAGTTGAAAATCTAAATTTATCTAAATATCTAAATAAATCTAGAATCTTATTCACATTTTTAAATTAAATGATTTTTTTTTTGTGAATCACTGTATAGTGAACCATAGTGTTATATATTTTTGGAATCTACTCATCATTTTCTAGATGATGATTATATAGTTAATCTTATATTCGATTTTTTTTTCAACTTTAGTCTTTAATGCGGGACCATGGTCACCCCATCATTTTTTTTTAATTTTACTAGCCTATGTCACCCGGAATAAGCTAGGGATTCTAACGATACCTCTTTTATCAAAATCGGTTCAGGCGCATAGAAGTTATGGTAGAATATACAAACTCACATACATACATACATACATGAACCCTGAAAACAATATACTCAGGCAAACATTTTTTCAGGCAGTCGTATAAAAATCGAAAAAAATCGCGGAAATTCAAATAGCATTACCAAATTCAAAGTCATGAGAAGCTCCCCATGAGAATTTGACGAACTCCGTGGTGAGAACTGTTGTCTTAACGTGCGGAGGTCCCGGGTGCGATCCCCGGCAGGGTCAATTTGGGAATTAATAATTTCTGAATTTTCCCTGTTCTGGCAGTCTGGCTTTGGCCGTGGCAGTCGTGCGTCGGAGCTGACAAAAACATTTTTTTAAATTTTACCTCACATTCGTAATACGCACTTACCTTACGATCAGTATTAAATTTGGAGCATCTATTACCAATTATTAGCTTTACCAGCTAGCTTTAAAAGCTCTATAAAATTAGATTTTGAGTGGTTTTACTAGGAGTGATGTTTTAGCACAATTCCTGCGGATCTTATCATTTCTAATTTGGTGACGTACGCTGGTCTATTTATTTATAATAAAAGCATATCAAACTCAAACTCATATATTTTTTATTCAAATACACTTATTAATCTTCTTTTGAATCGTCGAGTGCATCTACCTTGTATTTTTCATGTGTGCAATAAAGTATTTATCTATCTATCTATCTATCTACCACTGGTTCTGAATGCCATTCCTAGTTCTTCTTCGTTCGAGAAGAACCAGCAAGAAATTGGTAGTTGCTCTATTGAAAGAAATATTTACAATTACATCAATGTGTAGATACTTAAGTAACTTCCTAAGCATTGCTGGAGCGAGTCAAATCCTTTTATCATTTACCTAATCTTCAACAGTATAATAATCTTTTTTCAGGAGTATACTTTTAATGGATTTCTTAAACTTTTAAGGCAAGTTTAAAATAGGTTATGGAATTTTGTTATAGAATAGAATATCTTTCTTTACAGCTCTGCGATTGGCCATGGAACGTGAAATGTCGCCTTGGTGAAACTGGCAACGGCGGTGACACTGGTAATGGCGGTGACACTGGTAGTGGCGGTGACACTGGTAATGGCGGTGACACTGGTAATGGCGGTGACACTGGTAATGGCGATGAGGCTGGCAATGAAAGTGGTGGAAATGAGGGTAGCGGTGGAGGAGACACCAACGGAGATGAAGGTGACAAGAACGAAGGCAGTGGTGACAATGGTAGTGGAGGAAACAACTTAGAATGGCTTCCTAATGGCTGTCCAACTGATTTCGAAGTGCATTGGCTGCTACCTCATGAAACGAACTGCTCCGAATTCTACAATTGCGTCGACGGAGAGAAACGTGTGGAATTTTGTCAATCCGGTTTACACTTCAACCCTGTCCTTCAGGTACGTTTTAATTAAAAACATACTAGATGGTGCCCGCGATTTCGTACGCGTGGATTAAGATTTTTTGATTCCTCCGGGAACTAATTTTCCGGGATAAAATTATGCCTATGTCCTTTCCCAGGACACAAACTATCCGTACCCAATTTCATCAAAATCGGTTGAACAGATGGGCTGTGAAAGCGTAGCAAACAGACAGATAGACATACAGATAAACGGACACACTCGCATTTATAATATTAGTATGGATTATTATCCTACTAGCTATGACTTGTAGGATTTACTTTTTTTATATTACCGAATATTGATTTTCCGGGAGATAAAGCTATCACTGTACAATATGTAATTTAAGGCTAGCTAGCCTAACCTAATCCATACTAATAATATAAATGCGAAAGCGCGTCTGTCTGCTACACTTTCTCGGGCCACCTGTTCAACCAATTTTGATGAATTTTGGTACAGGGATAGGTTATATCCCGGGGAAGGACATACTTTTCATCCCCGAAAACTAAGGAGTTCCCGCGGGAATCGAAAAAACTTAAACCACTCGGACAAAGACGCAAGCATCATCTAGTTATCTAGTAATATTATATTAAACTTCTAGATGAGTTGTAGGATTTACTTTTTTTATATTACCAAAGATCGATTTCCGGGCGCAAAGGCCGGAATACTATCACTGTAAAATAGCGAGCTATTCTATATCCATATCCATACTTCCATACTATATACTTATTTAATTATTTTAGTTATAATATTAAGTATAAATGCGAAAGTGTGTTTGTCTGTCTGCTACGTTTTCACGGTCCACCTGTTCAACCAATTTTGATGCAATTTGGTACAGGGATAGGTTAGTTACATAGAATTAATTGCAATTTATAATTTAGAAATAATTTGGATCTTAATCTATATACTCGTATGTAAAAGCGAAAGGTCACTGACTCATCACGATATCTCAGGAACTATAAAACATACAGACTTGAAATTTGGAAGATAGATTCCTTCTATGGTGTAGGCGGCCGCTAAGAAACGGTTTTGAGAAAATTCACCCCTAAGGGGTTGAAATGGGGGTTGGAAGTTTGTATGAAAGTCCTTTGTTTTTGAAGCTAGAGACATGAAAATCGGCAATTAAGTTAATATCTATAAATAATGAAAACCCATATAAGCAATTTTACGAAAATTCACTCCAAGGAGGGTGTAATGGGGGTTGTAAGTTTGTATGAAATCCTATATGTTTCAAGTTAAAAACCTGAAAATCGGCATTTAGGTTATTAAATTTAAATAAATAATAATTATAACCTGCATAAGCAATTTTACGAAAATCTACCCCAATAGATGTGCAATAGGGGTTGGAAGCTTACATGAGGGTTTTAAGTTTTTGATATTTGAGACTTGAAAATCGGGATTTAGGTTATTAGTGTTAAAGTATATTATCTGGGGGCTGTAAGTTTGTATGAAAGTCAAAGGACTTTCATACAAACTTACAGCCCCCATTTGGAGTTAGAGGCTTTAAAATCGGGATGTAGGCTATTAGTTTTAAATAATAATAACCTGTGTAAGCAATTTTACGAAAATCCACCCTATAGTGTGTGAAATTGGGGTTGGAAGCTTGCATGTAGGTTATAAGTTTTTAAAATCGGCATTAAGGTTATTACTTATTAGTTTTAGCCGCTATATGTACCTAGGCTTTTTGCAGCGGGAAAATCTCATAGGAAATCAGAAATTGTACGCGGACGAAGTCGCGGGCGACCGCTAGTTTGTTATAAAAATATGGAAGTTTTTTTAAATTGTTGCTTGTGAATAGTTTACAATGATAATTATGATATTAAATAAAATATTTACAGATATGCGACTGGCCTTCGCATGCTGGTTGTGGAAACGGTAATGGTGGAGGCGGAGGCGGAGGTGGAGGTGGAGGCGGAGGCGGAGGCGGAGGCGGAGGCGGAGGCGGAGGCGGAGGCGGAGGTGGAGGCGGAGGCGGAGGCGGAGGCGGAGGCGGAGGCGGAGGCGGAGGCGGAGGCGGAGGTGGAGGCGGAGGCGGAGGTGGAGGTGTAGGTGGAGGCGGAGGTGGAGGCGGAGGTGGAGGTGGAGGTAATAGATTTTCTTTAAATTGAAACACAATTCAAATACAAATCGTCAAGTTAATTTATCAGTGTCAATTTATAAGTAGCCCATGTCATCAAAATCAAGTTAATCTATTGCGTTATTGATGGACAAACCAACAAACAAATGCATTTTTGCATTTATAATATCAGTATGATATTATGATGTATTAAGTTTTTAATAATAATTTCCTTTATTAAGGTGGCGGAGAAGACGGAGGTAGTGGAGGTGGCGGCAATGGAGGCGGAAGTGGAGATGGCAATGGAGGTGGTGGTAATGAAGGCGGTGGTATTGGTGGAGGAGGTGGAGACGGAAGCGATGGTGACGATGTTGTTGATGGAGACAATGGAGGTGGAGGTGGAGGCGGAGGCGTTGGCGGAGGAGGTGGCACATTACTCCCTAATGGTTGCCCTGAAGACTTCAAAGTGCACTGGCTAATACCACACTGGAACTGCTCTCGATTCTACAACTGCGTAGAGGGCCTAAAACTTGAACAGGAATGCCACCCTGGCTTACACTTCAACCCAGTGCTTCAGGTAATAATGATAATAAAACGTTTTTTTTTAGTTCAATTACACAATATTTTTTTGGCAACTGTTTCAAGTGGTGTTTCGTACGGCAGATTATGTATTATTTTGTTCACACAAATATCAACCTCATATTGAAAGCCACATTGATAGTAGAAATTTAGGAAAGTGTAGTAAAATCATTGGTGAATTTGATTATAACTGGCTTAAATTATAATATTTTTTAGGTTTGCGACTGGCCCTGGAATGCTGGCTGTGAAGGTGGAAGTGGCGGTGATGAAGGTGGCGGTGGTGGAGGTGGCGGCGGTGGTGGTGGAGGAGGAGGAGGAGGAGAAGGTGGTGATGGTGGTGGTGGTGGTGATGGTGGTGGTGAAGGAGGTGGAGGCGGTGGAGATGGAGGTGGTGGCCTCGGTGGTGGAGACGGTGAAGATGGAGGCAATGGCGATGGTGATGGAAATGGAGGTGGAGGAGGAGAAGGTGGAGATGGAGGCAATGTCGGCGGCGGTGGAGATGGCGGTGGAGGTGGTGGAGGAAGCGGTGGAGCTGGTGGCGATGGAGGCAATGGTGGAGGAGGTGGCGATGGGGTCAATGGTGGAGGAGGCGGGGATGGAGGCAATGGTGGAGGTGGCGGTGGAGGTGGTGATGGAGGTGGTGGAGGAGGCGGTGGAGGTGGAGGCGGTGGAGGTGGTGGAGGTGTAGGATGGCTCCCCAATGGCTGCCCAGCCGACTTCGACGTACATTGGCTTCTACCCGACCCAACAAACTGCTCCAGATTCTTCTACTGTATAGATGGCGCAAAGCATGAACAGATGTGTCACCATGGCTTGCAATTCAACCCCGTACTTCAGGTAAAGATAATAATATTATTAAAAAATATGGCATTATAATATTTCACAGATTTTGTATTTTCTTGTCTTGCAAAATTTTATTGAAATAATTGAACAAGCACCGAAAATTTTCTTGGTGGTTTTGTGATCCTTTTAGGTATGAACAAATCTCATGTAATAGTACGATTGTCCAAATATCAAACTCAAAGATCCGCTCTTCCGCTGGCATTACTTTTGAAGTTCGGGCTGTCAGTATTTTCGTTACTTAAGCGCTCGCGTATCGTATATAGTATATTATGTATAAGGAAGAAAGGGTGCGCCTACTGCATAACTGTTTTTAGAAAACTCTTATGCCATTAATAGAAAGGAGTCTAGATCTTCAGCGATGTCGAATAAACTGAAAAAAATTTAATTGAGACTTGATTGAGTAGAAAATCAAATTAAAGAATACGAAAACATAAGAATTTTAAAAATAGAAAAAGGAGACGTACAGAATTTTGTTATGTTGTATTTATGTTGTACAAAAACGAAATGTAATAAACACGTATTATTTATTTTACTCGAGACTACCAAAGTTATCGCTTATTATTAAAACTCTTTATTTTCACCACACAAGAAAAAAAAACAAAAAAAACAACATGAAATAAAATAATGAAAAAGGATAGGTACAAAAGGCGCCTTATCGCTAACCAGCGATTTCTTCCAGGCAACCTTAAGATTAGGAAAATGCTAGGAAAATAGAAAGCAGGTGGCTCAGAATTATACTACATAACAATACATAAACACCAATACACACAAATACAATACTACATAATCAATACTACATACATACGCATACATACGATAGAATTATATAGAGTAAACCATAGTAGACTTCAATTTTAAAATAGATTACCAAAAATACCTACTTTTAAACTGCGTTGCTAGTTTTACGGCCGTTGAACTCTGACCGCTCATTTTAATTTAGTCTAAGATGTGAACCTATTTTTGTTAAATAAAGGAACTTGTAACTTTCGAGACCCTCTACCTATCGACATGGAATACCTTCCTTTTTCAATTCATACTTTATTGGGCGTGCTATATTTACCAAAATAGTGTGTCCATGATTTGTTATAAGTAAGAACTACAAGTTAGCGCTTGACTGCGATCTCACCTAATGGTAAGTGATGATGCAGTCTAAGATGGTAGCGGGCTAACCTGTTAGAGGCATGGCAGTTATATAAAACCCAAACCCCTATTCGGTTTCTACACGGTATCGTACCGGAACGCTAAATCGCTTGGCGGTACGTATCTGCCGGTAGGTTGGTAACTAGCCACGGCCGAAGCCTCCCACCAGGCTAGACCTAGGAAAATTCAGAAATTGAAAATTCCCAAACTGACCCTGCCGGAGATCGAACCCGGGACCTCCGCACGTTAAGACAACAGCGCTACGCACTGGAGGCGCCATGGAGGTCGTGTTCAAGGAAAGCTGGAAGTGACTTCTTTTTAGAGAGAAGCTTTACCTTTGTCCACTTTTTTACCAGTTTTAAGACGATATTTTGTGCAAAAATAATCAAAATAAATAAATAACCAATTAAATTAGTGAAAAATGTGATCAATTTAGAAAAAAACGTGATGTCATAAAAGCACTGCTGCCCCTATCACCATAAACTTTATATACCATACAAATATAAATAAAAAAATACCTTTTCTATGAAATTTACTAAACCTTGTACGACTTCCGTATGTGTCATATCGACTTCAAAATAGTGATTTTATCTTTTACAGATCTGTGACTGGCCTTCGAATGCTGGTTGTGAAGGCGGAAATGGTGGTGGTGGCGGTGGAGGAGGAGGTGGAGGCGGTGGTGGCGGCGGAGGCGGTGGTGGCGGCGGAGGTGGTGGTGGTGGAGGAGGCGGTGGTGGCGGCGGAGGCGGTGGTGGCGGCGGAGGTGAAGGAGGTGGAGGAGATGGTGGAGACGGAGGTGGAGGAGGAGGTGGAGATGGAGGCAATGGTGGTGGCGGTGGAGATGGCGGTGGAGGTGGTGATGGAGGTGGTGGAGGAGGAGGTGGAGGTGGTGGCGATGGCGGCAATGGTGGAGGAGGTGGAGACGGAGGCAATGGTGGTGGCGGTGGAGATGGTGGTGGAGGTGGTGATGGAGGTGGCAGCGATGATAATGGTGGAGGTGGTGATGGAGGCGTTGGAGGAGACGGTGGAGGTGGCGGCGATGGAGGCAATGGTGGTGGCGGCGGAGATGGCGGTGGAGGTGGTGATGGAGGCGGTGGAGAAGGCGGTGGAGGTAGTGAAGGCGGTGGAGGAGGAGGAGGTGGAGGCGGTGGTGGAGGAGGTGGTGGTGGAGGAGGCGACGTTGGCTCTTGGCTCCCCAATGGTTGTCCTGCTGACTCCAACGTACACTGGCTATTACCACACGCGAACTGTTCCCGATTCTACTACTGCGTAAATGGCCAGACAAGTGAACAGGAATGCCAACCCGGCTTACACTTCAACCCATTCCTTCAGGTAATAATAATACTAATATTTTAAAATCATAATTTTTGGCTAGTACCCGGTATTCCTTATCATTTTAAATGATTCATGTAATGGCATCTTTAGCTGTATCTGTACTGTGCATTTTGAAAACAAAATTAAGTATAAACTTGAATCCTAACTCGTGACTCCCTTAAACAGTTTGGAAATCTTCAGTATAGAATTTACACTACTTTTTCAATCGATTTATAAACAATTTTATTATTTAATGGATTTAACATGTTTTAATTATTTGTGTAGGTGTGTGACTGGCCTTCGAGTGCTGGCTGTGAAGGCGGAAGTGGTGGAGGCGGTGGTGGAGGCGGTGGTGGAGGCGGTGGTGGAGGCGGTGGTGGAGGCGGTGGTGGAGGCGGTGGTGGAGGCGGTGGTGGAGGCGGTGGTGGAGGCGGTGGTGGAGGCGGTGGTGGCGGAGGAGGTGGAGGAGATGGTGATGGTGGCGGTGGAGGAGGTGGTGGAGGTGGCGGCGATGGAGGCGATGGTGGAGGAGGTGGAGATGGAGGCAATGGTGGAGGTGGCGGAGACGGAGGCAATGGTGGTGGTGGAGGAGATGGTGGTGGAGGTGGTGATGGAGGTGGTGATGGAGGTGGTGGAGGAAGCGGTGGAGGTGGTAACGATGGAGGCAATGGTGGAGGAGGCGAAGACGGAGGCAATGGTGGAGGTGGCGGAGATGGAGGTGGTGGAGGAGGCGGCGAAGGTGGTGGTGATGGAGGCAATGGTGGAGGAGGCGGAGACGGAGGCAATGGTGGTGGCGGTGGAGATGGTGGTGGAGGTGGTGATGGAGGCGGTGGAGGAGGCGATGGAGGTGGTGGAGGCGGTGGAGGTGGCGGAGGCGGTGGAGGTGGTGGAGGAGGTGGAGGTGGTGGTGGAGGAGGCGGCGGTGGCTCTTGGCTTCCCAATGGTTGTCCTGCTGACTCCAACGTACACTGGCTGTTACCACACGCGAACTGTTCCCGATTCTACTACTGCGTAAATGGCCAGACAAGTGAACAGGAATGCCAACCCGGCTTACACTTCAACCCAGTCCTTCAGGTAATAATGCTAATGCTTTAACATTATAATTTTTTCTTGTTCCCTGTATTCCTTATCATTTTAAATGATTCATGTAATAGTTAGTATTGGTATCGTTAGCTGTATCTGTACTGTGCATTTTGAAACAACATCATTAAGTATAAACTTAAGTCCTAACTCGTGACTCTCTTAAACAGCTTGAAAATCTTTCAATATGGAATTTACACCACTTTTCAATCGATTGTATAAACGATTTTGTTATTTAACTAGAGGACGCCCTCGACTTCGTTCGCGTGGCTTAGGTTTCCGGGCTAAAGAGAAGCCTGTGTCACTCTTCAAGTACCCAACTATACCTATGCAAAAAATCACGTCGATCCATTGCTCTGTTGCGGCGTGATTGAAGGACAAATTCTCTGTTTGACGTCCTTGGGGATAGAAATTTCAAAAACTGTAAAATCCGTATTTCATCATTAGCGGAAGCCCAAATCCCAAGTTTCATGGCTACAGCACCTTGAAAAACGACGGCTTTCATACAAACTTTCAAACCCTATTTAACCCCATTGAGGGTGGAATTTTTTAAATTGTGACACACATCCTTCTGTATTTTTACCATAAGCCAAAATACCAAGTTTCGTAGATTTAATTTGAAAAATATTTTGTTAAATAAAGGACTACCCTATTTCAACCCTTTGGGAGTAGAATTTTCAAATTGGCGAGACACGTATTTCTACTTGAAAAATATCTTGAGAAAAGAGGGCCTTTCATCCAGTTTTTCACCCCTCGGGGGGTTGTATTTTCAAAAACTGTGAACATGTATTTCTTTATTTTTAACCCGCAGCTCAAATACCAAGTTTAATGGCTATAACTTGAGAAATCAAGGACTTGTATACAAACTTTCAACCCTTATTTACCCCTTTGGTGGTAGAATTTTGAACAACTGTGACAAACGTACTTCTACTTTTGACCGAAAGTCAAAATACCAAGTTTCGTTTATATAACTTGAAAAATATCTTGAGAAATTAAGGCATTTCACACCAAATTTCATCCCCAATTTCACCCCTTTGGGAATTAAATTTTCAAAAACTGTGAAATACGTCTTTCTTCATTTTCAACTGGCAGCTCATATATCAAGTTTCATAGTATGGCTATGAAAATTTTACCCTTTTTGGGGTGGAATTTCGAAAAACCCTTTCTTAGTAGATACCTAGTTTTCACAAAGAACACACTCTCCAAATTTCATATCTCTAGGACTAGCGGTTTAGGCTGTGCGTTGATATATAAGTCAGTCAGTCAGGACTTTTATTTTTTTATATATATAGATGGATTTAATATGTTTTAATTATTTGTGTAGGTGTGTGACTGGCCTTCAAGTGCTGGCTGTGAAGGCGGAAGTGGTGGAGGTGGAGGAGGAGGCGGAGGAGGAGGTGGAGGTGGTGGTGGCGGAGAAGGTGGAGGAGGTGGTGATGGAGGCAGTGGAGGTGGTGGCGAAGATGGTGGTGAAGGTGGCGATGGAGGTGGTGGAGGAGGCGGTGGAGGTGGTGGCGATGGAGGCAATGGTGGAGGAGGCGGAGATGGGGGCAATGGTGGTGGCGGTGGAGACGGCGGTGGAGGTGGTGATGGAGGCGGTGGAGGAGGCGGTGGAGGTGGAGGAGGTGGTGGAGGTGGAGGAGACGGTGGAGGAGGTGGAGGTGAAGGTGGTGGTGGAGGAGGTGGTAGTGGCTCTTGGCTCCCCAATGGTTGTCCTGCTGATCCCAACGTACACTGGCTGTTACCACACGCGAACTGTTCCCGTTTCTACTACTGCGTAAATGGCCGGACAAGTGAACAGGAATGCCAACCCGGCTTACACTTCAACCCAGTCCTTCAGGTAATTTTTTTATATCATTATTTTTTTCTAGTTCCCTGTATTCCTTACCATTGTAAATGATTCACGGAATAGTCAGTAATAGCATCTTTAGCTAAATCTGTACTGTGCATTTTGAAAACATAATTAAGTATAAACTTAAGTCCTAACTCATGACTCTCTTAAACAGTTTGGAAATCCTTCAATATGGAATTTACACCACTTTTTCAATATATTGTATAAACGATTTTACTATATAATGGATTTGACACGTTTTAATTATTTTTGTAGGTTTGTGACTGGCCTTCTAGTGCTGGCTGTGAAGGTGGAAGTGGTGGAGGAGGAGGTGGAGGTGGAGGCGGTGGTGATGGAGGAAATGGTGGAGGAGGTGGAGACGGAGGCAGTGGTGGTGGCGGCGGAGATGGCGGTGGAGGTGGTGATGGAGATGGTGGAGGAGGTGGTGGAGGTGGTGGCGATGGAGGCAATGGAGGAGGAGATGGAGACGGAGGCAATGGTGGAGGAGGTGGAAACGGAGGCAATGGTGGTGGCGGCGGAGATGGTGGCGGAGGTGGTGATGGAGGTGGTGGAGGAGGCGGTGGAGGTGGTGGTGATGGAGGCAGTGGAGGTGGCGGCGAAGATGGCGGTGGAGGTGGTGATGGAGGTGGTGGAGGAGGCGGTGGAGGTGGTGGCGATGGAGGCAATGGTGGAGTAGGCGGAGATGGGGGCAATGGTGGTGGCGGTGGAGACGGCGGTGGAGGTGGTGATGGAGGCGGTGGAGGAGGCGGTGGAGGTGGAGGAGGTGGTGGAGGTGGAGGAGGCGGTGGAGGAGGTGGAGGTGGCGGTGGTGGTGGAGGAGGTGGCGGTGGCTCTTGGCTCCCCAATGGTTGTCCTGCTGACCCCAACGTACACTGGCTGTTACCACACGCGAACTGTTCCCGTTTCTACTACTGCGTAAATGGCCAGACAAGTGAACAGGAATGCCATCCCGGCTTACACTTCAACCCAGTCCTTCAGGTAATTTTTTTATATCATAATTTTTTTCTAGTTCCCTGTATTCCTTATCATTGTAAATGATTCACGGAATAGTCAGTAATAGCATCTTTAGCTAAATCTGTACTGTGCATTTTGAAAACATAAGTATAAACTTAAGTCCTAACTCATGACCCTCTTAAACAGCTTGGAAATCCTTCAATATGGAATTTACACCACTTTTTCAATATATTGTATAAACGATTTTACTATATAATGGATTTGACACGTTTTAATTATTTTTGTAGGTGTGTGACTGGCCTTCTCGTGCTGGCTGTGAAGGTGGAAGTGGTGGAGGAGGAGGTGGAGGTGGAGGCGGTGGTGATGGAGGAAATGGTGGAGGAGGCGGAGACGGAGGCAGTGGTGGTGGCGGCGGAGATGGCGGTGGAGGTGGTGATGGAGGTGGTGGAGGAGGTGGTGGAGGTGGTAGCGATGGAGGCAATGGAGGAGGAGATGGAGACGGAGGCAATGGTGGAGGAGGTGGAAACGGAGGCAATGGTGGTGGCGGCGGAGATGGTGGCGGAGGTGGTGATGGAGGTGGTGGAGGAGGCGGTGGAGGTGGTGGCGATGGAGGCAATGGTGGAGGAGGCGGAGACGGAGGCAATGGTGGAGGTGGTGGAGATGGCGGTGGAGGTGGTGATGGAGGTGGTGGAGGAGGCGGTGGAGGAGGCGGTGGAGGTGGAGGTGGTGGGGGCGGAGGTGGGGGTGGTGGAGGTGGTGGAGGTGGAGGATGGCTCCCCAATGGCTGCCCAGCTGACTTCGATGTACATTGGCTTCTACCCGATCCAACAGACTGCTCCAGATTCTTCTACTGTATAGACGGCGCAAAGCATGAACAGATGTGTCACCATGGACTGCACTTTAACCCCGTACTACAGGTAAAAATATTCCTTCAAAAGCACTAAAATATATCTTTTTAACTTTGCGCTTTTGAATTATAGTAACGAAGTTTATCTGGTAGTTAAAGCAGCATACTAATTTCATCCGTCGATTCATGATTTTTTTAACAGTAACTTTATTTTGTTATATATATATATAGATATGCGACTGGCCTTGGAATGCTGGGTGTGAAGGTGGAAGTGGTGGAGGTGGAGATGGCGGTGGCGGAGGCGGCGGCGGTGGTGGCGGAGGCGGCGGCGGTGGTGGCGGAGGCGGTGGCGGTGGTGATGGAGGTGGTGGAGGTGGTGGCGATGGAGGCAATGGAGGAGGAGGTGGAGACGGAGGCAATGGTGGAGGAGGTGGAGATGGTGGTGGAGGTGTTGATGGAGGTGGTGGAGGAGGCGGTGGAAGTGGTGGCGATGGAGGCAATGGTGGAGGAGGCGGAGACGGAGGCAATGGTGGTGGTGGCGGAGATGGTGGCGGAGGTGGTGATGGAGGTGGTGCAGGAGGCGGTGGGGGTGGTGGCGATGGAGGCAATGGTGGAGGAGGCGGAGACGGAGGCAATGGTGGAGGTGGCGGAGATGGCGGTGGAGGTGGTGGTGGAGGTGGTGGAGGAGGCGGTGGAGGTGGAGGTGGTGGGGGCGGAGGTGGAGGTGGAGGCGGTGGAGGTGGTGGAGGTGGAGGATGGCTCCCCAATGGCTGCCCAGCCGACTTCGATGTACATTGGCTTCTACCGGATCCAACAGACTGCTCCAGATTCTTCTACTGTATAGACGGCGCAAAGCATGAACAGATGTGTCACCATGGACTGCACTTCAACCCCGTACTACAGGTAAAAATAATCCTTCAAAAGCACTAAAATATTTTTTTTTAACTTTGCGCTTTTGAATTATAGTAACGAAGTTTATCTGGTAGTTAAAGTGGCATACTAATTTCATCCGTCTATTCATGATTTTATTAGCGGTAAGTTTATGTTGTTATAGATATGCGACTGGCCTTGGAATGCTGGCTGTGAAGGCGGAAATGGTGGTGGTGGAGGTGGTGGAGGCGGAGGCGGCGGCGGTGGTGGAGGAGGTGGCGGTGGAGGTGGAGGAGGTGGTAATGGAGGCGGTGGAGGAGACGGTGGAGGTGGCGGCGATGGAGGCATTGGTGGAGGCGGTGGCGGAGGAGGCGGGGGCGGAGATGGAGGAGATGGCGGTAGTGGTGGAGATGGAGGCGATGGCGGCGGTGGCGGAGACGGAGGTAATGGTGGCGATGGCGGAGATGGCGCTGGAGGTGGTGATGGAGGTGGTGGAGGAGGCGGTGGAGGTGGTGGCGATGGCGCTGGAGGTGGTGATGGTGGCGGTGGAGGCGGTGGTGGCGGTGGAGGCGGTGATGGTGGCGGCGGAGGTGGTGGTGGAGATGAAAACATTGTAGACAGATGCACAACAGAATGTCACGTCCCTCATTGGCGACACGAAACAGACTGTGACAAGTTCTGGTATTGTGAAAATAACAGAAAAGTCCTCGGCGTATGCTCGGAAGGCTTGTACTTCAATACTAAGACCCAGACTTGTGACTTTTCTTGCAACGTCGAATGTGAAAGGTTGAACGTCCAATCGTCCATTGTAGCTGATGGAGTAAAAGTTTTCCTTCCTTGGGGAAAAGTTGAATCGTTGAGAAAGTTTTTTGCATTAGAAAATGAGTAATAATTTTTTTGTGACTATTTTGTATTAATATAAGGAGGAAGAAAGCTGAGAAATTTGTTAAGCACTTTCTAGTAACACGATTAAAATTATGTTTACGTTAAACACTTAATGAAAGATAAGAATAATTACCTTATTGATGAGAACAGTTAATATATGAGAATTAAAACTTTATTTTAGTGTCTTCATTAATTTTTTAGCACGTTTCTTTCAAACTAGAAAGCTTTTTTTAGTTTAATTTTGATTTATATAGTTACTATAACCTAACCTAACCGACTTCAAAAAAGGAGTAATTTCTCATGTTCGGTTGTATTTTTTTTTAACTTTTTATTTGAACCATTTTTATATTTTATATTTATTAAAATGTATGCATAATAAATGATTTGTCACTCAGATACCTGTTTTCAATAAAGCATTTTGTCCGTGTGTGCGTTGTTTTTAGAAAGATAAGACATGTTTAGATTAAGAAAAAGCTTTTGAATCTGTTTACCTTATGAAAATTACTAGAATTAAAAATTAACATTCTGGGAGGAAAACAATAAAACAAACTATTATTAAAAATATAAATATTTTATTTTAAAACATTTGCTATACATTTACCTAAGTACGAAAAAAATGATTGATAAAAAACTTTTATAATGGAATACAAAATCTATCATTATGAAGAAAAAGAATAAAGACAGATGAAAAAATCAAATTGTAACATGCTTAATAATACCCAATAATCAAATATATTGATAATCTAAGATCGGAAAGACAATAAGTAATCATACATTATTAACCGACTTTCAAAAAATGAGGAGGTTCTCAATTCGGCGCATATCTTGTTTACGTAAACTACATAACTCAAAAATTATTCTGATGCCTTTGCTGATTGGGACATTTATTTTAACCACCGACGCAAAGAAGGGTTGTTATATTAAATGGGTGGAGTTAATCTGTCGGGGTTATTTATTAGTTCTTAATTTAATTTACAAGAATAATACTCACAAATTCAATTACATCTAGAAATAAAAAATAAGTAAAAATTTTCTCCCGCTTGCTAGAAAACTGCTTCATTGTTGAGAAAAACAATACCTAATTGCCTCTCTCACTCGAATAGGAAATCAGATTATTGCCCATACAGCACGAGATTTTAGCGTGAGTTATGATGAGTCAACGCCATCTATCGGAAATGTAGAAAAGATTTCCTGTCAAATCCCGCAAATTAGGGAAAACTACTATAACATCTCGGCCGAAATAGCGATTCACGGCCTCGTTTACTTAAAAAGGGCCTCGGCTGGCGCTTCGTCCATTAATTTATTGAGTGTATTATCAACTTGGGGCATACTGCTATCGCTTAAAGCCGCATTGTTTGAATATTGTTGATGTTTGTGTTTTCGAATTATAATCCTTAAGTTAGGGATATCAAGGTTCATGACATAAAACTGTCATTTTAAAATAATACGGATTAATAATAATAATATTACCCTATAATAATATTTTATCCTCCAGCCATTTTATCCGTGTTAAATAATATTGGTCAGGCAGGGGCCAAAGTACTTCCATAGACCCAGTTCACCAGCCCATTATAGCAACACAAACCCATAGACATAACATAGCATAACAGAAACAAATGATAGGTATGGGGACCTATCATTTGTTTCTATGTTTTGCCATAGTCCTGCACTAACCGGGGATTTTCCTTGGGTGCACTCGCATAGTACATGTAGGAATATTCGCCAGTTGGTGTCACATTAGAGTAAAAAATTGGCAGTCACAAGGACTGCTGATAGAAGTGAAAACGAATATTTAATTATTTTTTTCTAATTAAAAAAATAATAATAAAATATTTCAAATATTAACCTCAAAACTAAGGCATTAAAGTTTAATTACGAATGTACTATGTTATTATTAAGACCTTTTGTCTTAAGAAGAATGTTGTCGATCAAATTCACATTTTTACCCCCTACCAAAAAATGCTCATCATGTCTATGGAAGTTTTCACTTCAAAATTGTCTAACGGGCCTCTGCGAGTTTCGACCCCTCGTACGCCTTCCAAAGATAATGGAAGAGACATATACATATTAATATTCGCTGTGATAATAAGCTTCTTCGCTTTAATCGACGGTAGTAACCCCCCCAGACAAAAGTCCCATAAACATAGCATTCACTATAGCTTATGTTCATAATAATTTTTACATATTTTATGTTCATAACATTATTAATTTTGCCTCAATATTACAGTCTTATTTTAACGGAATGTTAAACTTAATTTCAAACATAGCACCATTTTATATCTATGGCGATGGCCGCCATTTTGATTAATCTTGGTCATCAGATGGGTTTGCTTCTATAACCTGTAATTAAAAAAACAAAAAAATGATTATCACAGAAATCAAAAGATTTTTTAACCTTGCAAACTGTCATATTATTTACTTTTGAATCGTCAAGTCCATATAGGTACTATTACCCAATATGCTATTAGGATAATAAAAAAAGGTTTATCTCTTTTTCGATTATGATTATAGTCACACGAGAGAAAAGGATACCCAATAACCAATTTATTGTACGACATACAGGTGTCTGTATTTATATGCCATGTTTTGACACTACCACCGTTTCGGAAAACAAATTCCAGTGAGAAAAGCCGGAAGGAAATTAATAAATTGCTCTTTTAAAACATTACATTAACTAGGTATAGATAATATACAGTTGTGTAAGTAATTATACTATCCTGTGGGGCGCTGGACCCTAAGACCATTGCTTCCATACAACTTTGTCATCAAGAAATTTGTCAATTGTATAATAGGCTCGACTCAACAAGTGTTCCCTTACGGCTTTTTTAAATTTGCGTAACGGCAAATCCAAAAGTTCTCGGATAGAATGCTAATTAAAGTCATGCGTTTACTTTGGTAAGTGATGATGCAGTCTAAGATGGTTGCGGGCTAACCTGGTGTGTGATTGTGTAATTCATAATAATTTAAATATAAACCTTAAAACTAAGGCATTAAAGTTTATTTACGAATGTACTATAATATTTATACTCAAGACCTTTTGTCTTAAGTTTAATTACGAATGTACTATTTATGCTTAAGACCTTTTGTCTTAAGAAGAACGGTGTCGGTATCGCGTTTCCACATTTTTACCCCCTACCAAAACGTGCTCAACGCGCCTAAAGAAGTTTTCACTTCAAAAATCGTAATCGTTTGTCAAACGTATAATTTGACTTGTTTAAGGGGGCACGTCGAAAAGCATATTATGAACTTAAACAGTTCGAGTAATACGTTTTGAGCTATCAAATGATTACCATTTGCTTAGACAATTGGGCCTCTGTTATGTGTATGGCACTTATATTAAACCGATACCCATAATCTCTGTCACTATTACTGCATAAACTTACCCTTTTAATCTTCTTCCCATACATGGACCAGAAGGTGACCTTCACCTCAGTGGATTTGCCCGTCCGGGAATCGAACACCCTACAGCTGTCGAAGGGGGGGCAGTAGAGATGGAGGGAGACCGCGCCGTCTACGTGAGAGGGGTTCTCCATCCTGTGCAGACCCTGGGCATCTGAAAAAATATAACCAAAAAAATTTTACTCTCAGGGCATAGGGATGCCTATGTCAAAAACAAATTATTTCCTACAGACTATTTTTCATGTTAAAACATTAAAAACAGGAATTCCAAAAAAACTAATAAAAAAATTGTGTGTGTCACACTCAGACACGGCATAAGCGAAACTCCAGAAAAGAAAGCCTACGAGATAATGAGATAAATATAACTTGTATTCTATCTCATTAATACAATGAGATATTGTATTAATGATACCTATCTCCTATTGTATTCTATATCTCATTCTCTCGCAGGCTAAATTCTGTTATGAATATGTTTGTCTCTTTTTAGTGTCGCTTTTTCGTTTCATCGAATTTTCAAGTCACAACGATTCTAAAGAAGTTTCACTTCAAAAAGTGAAATTATTAAAATTGTAAATCATTGTCAACCTATACGGCTTTATCAGAGTTCGCACGCGCGAGTACGTTGACCCGAACGCTCAAAGTTTGGATGGATGGATGCATGTATGGGTGGATGTTTGTTACTCACTCACGCCAGAACGGCTGAATGCATCTGCTTGAAATTTGGCACAAAGATTATAGTCTGGATTAGCTCATATGCTACTTATTATCCCGGAAAATAAATAGTTCCAGCGGGAACCAAAAAACTTCAATCCACGCGGAGGAAGTCGCGGGCTAGTGTGATAAAAGACTCGAAAGAGTCGCCAATTAAAATCACTCACTTTTTTCTAAGCTTAAAATTGGGTATTTGACAACTATTTAAATTAATTATTTTTTAATGATTTGAAGTTGTAATATCCACGTCCGTGTTAGTTTTATATTGAATTAAACCATAGATTAAAGTAAAAAAGTACGTCGCACTTTAATGACGTCACGTTTTAGAATTTCATTTATATCCCTTACTTTGGACGCTGAAAAAAAGTTTCTGATTTGACTATTTATCAAATACCCAATACTTTATCATTTTACTTACCGTTTATATAACAAACATCATCAACTTCCAGCCTCGTTCTGCCAATTTCCTTCATACTTTGCGCATCGTAACCGCAATCATCATTGTTTCCAGTTTGACGGCCATCTCGTTCATTTTGACGGCCATCTTGTACATTTTGACCGCCATTGTGACACCTGTCATTATCGCTAATATCTAATTTCGTGACGTTTTCGGTAATCTCTTCTGTTTCTGATGTCGTACGTCTGTTGGATTTTGTTTTTAGCTTCTTTACGACTTCGGGTTCCACGTTATTTGGCCATTCATATCTAAAACATAAGAAGTTATTATTAATTGAGGTGTTTATTTATTTTGATTCAATAGAGATATTATATTCAAAATTATAAATATTCTAATAAATAAACAACTACAATTTTAATAAATAAGAGAAAGATTGCATTCCGGGGAGATTATTACACTACTTTTTGTACGGGAAATTAAAGAGTCCCCACAGGAATCCCAAGAATCTTACCCTGGTCGACTTCCCTGGCGCAGTGGTGAGCGCTGTGGTCGTACAAGTGGGAGGTCCCGGGTACGATGCACGACAGGTTTAATTTGGGAATTTATAATTTCTTAATTTTCTCTTGTCTCGCCCTGTGGGAGGCTTCGGCCGTGGCTAGTAACCACCCTATTGGCAAAGACGTGCCGCCAAGCGATTAAGCGTTCCGGTATGATGCCGTGTAAAAATCTATCGGGGGTATGGGTTTAATATAACATTAAGGTTAGCCCGCTACCATCTTAGACTGCAGCATCATCACTTATCATCAGGTAAGATTGTAGTCAAGGGTTAAAAACTTGTAGTGGCGTCAAAAACTATATAATATGCTATAAAAAACCAACCTGACTTCGTCCAAGCTTCCACTGAGTAGCTTCATGAAGCAATGCGAGTCCGCGTGGTCGTGGATAGCGGAGGCGTGTCCGGGCCCCCAGCATAGTATCATAATGTTGAACAGACCGTTACCCGCGTCCACTAGGTTTCGGGTGTATCTGGGAACAAGAAGACAAACTGAAAATGTAACATAATACTCAATACTCAATTTACTTATTCCATGTAGGACATACAAGTGTATCTTATGTTACGATAGGTTTTGACTCTACCACTGCACCGGTTCGGAAAGATTCCATTGAGAAGAACCTGCAAGAAACTCAGCTCTTTTCATAAACAGAAAAATGTTACACTTTGTAAATTAGTGGTTCGCCCCGAACTGAGACCTCGCGGTATCCATGAGATAGTTTAAAGTATATATTGTTATAGTTAACTTTTAACATTAGACGCAAAAGAGCTAAAGAGTTATTGGAAAAACGAATAAACTTTTACAGAGCGCCATCTATTGACATCATTGTGAAATTCTGTTAAAAATACTGAAGCTCATTATAAATTAAGTAATTTCGTTTCCTTTTAATATTTATCTAATTTTAATATTTGTTGTTTAAGTACAGGATATAATTCAAATAATTGATCAAGTTTCAGGCTCAGCCTTTCAGCAAATTGAGAGTTCTGAGGTCAACTTTGGACGTTAGAAAATCTCCACTTTGAAAGCCCCCCATTTCGTCGATTTTAGGGGAAAATTATTTTTAAAATTTTTTTAGACTATTCCGAATTATCACTAATATATTACCGCAACGTTATAAAAAATATTTTACTTCGCATTCGCTTCTATAAGAGCCTCCCTGAAATAAAGATTTTTATAACTTTGTAAGCCATATTCAGCTGGAGGCCATCGGTTTACATATTATATTTAAATTGAAAGTAATCACGTTCAGTAATTCAGAAGTTATAAGGCTCTGACAGACGGACGGACGGACGGACGGACAGACGGACGGACAAGTACAAATTCACTCAAATAGACTCAGAGACTTTCGCCTCGCTCGGTCAATAATATAGATGCATGCATGCCATGTGCATGCATGCATCTATATTATTGACGTTACGTTACAAGTATTACAAACTTAAATAATGTTTATTTGTAAGTGTCCAGTTATTTGTAAAATATAATGGTGATAATCAGTAACGGTATCTTAAAACTAAAGCTACGAGGGTTCCAAACGCGCCCTGGTGTCTGAGAAGATCCCACAACACACTCAGCCGGGTTTTTTTTCCATTATCACCATTTCACAAATCATCCTAAGGAACTATCAGAGCTATTAGGTCAAATCATTGACAAGCTTCCTTGTCATCTATGTAATCCTTTACATGGTAATCGGATTTTTTAATGAGTTTACGTTTTACATTAACTTTCAACTTATTCAGAGACTCAAATAGACTTATTCAACATGTCTTCTGGGAGCTTATTGTAGTATCGTCAGAATCCCGAGCTTATTCCGAGTGACATAGGCTAGTAAAATTTTAAAAAAATTGATGGGGTGACCATGGTCTCGCATTAAAGACTAAAGTTGAAAAAAAATCGAAAATAAGATTAATAACTATATAATCATCATCTATAAAATGATGAGTAGATTCCAAAAATATATAACACTATAGTTCAATATCCAGTGCATCACAAAAATATCATTTAATAAAAATGTGAATAAGATTCAATTTAACTTGATTAATTTAGATTTTTAACTTTTTAGTTAGTTTTTTGGCAGGGCAGTCGTATTTTTAATTTTTTTTAATTATGACTTGTTATATCTGCTATACTCAACGACCTCAATTTACATAGACGCGTCCTGTCAAACAAAGAATGTGGACTTATTTTACTAACGCCATCTAGCCTGAAGTCTAGCTTTGTTTGACTGGGCGTTTATGTAAATTGAGGTAGGTAGTTGGGCTCTAAGCGTTAGTAGTAAGGCTCCTGCATGGCCCAGAGGTCTCCACATAAATGTGATTAATTAATTTATATCACTTGTTTATCGGTGAATGAAAACACTGAATGTTTGTTCAGGTATTTATTAGGAAACACTCATAATACGAGTAGGTATTATTGATCCAGTTATGATTTAGAAATGCGTTCTCATTAAAGATAACCATACGTCATAAAATCTCGTGTTATCTTCAATAACAAGAGTTATTATTCTGATAATAATATTAATATAATAGTAATTATATTATTAATAGTTACGATATCAGAGTATTGGGTGTTACTTTGTGACGTTTTGAAATGACGTATATAGCTTGCTTGCTGCTATAAACTTAGGTCCGAGAGGTGGTGGAAATATTTGTAGAGATGCTTTTAGTAGTGATGAATCAACCTAAAAAAAGCATCGATAGCCTAGTACTGAGGGACGAGTGGCCTAGTTGTGACAACGCATGGTCGATTGCGAATATTAAGTAACGTTGACTCAAGTCGGTAACTGGATGGGTGATCGAATTTGGAGGTTCGAATTTGGCCTTTACATTTCCTCCGTGCCGAGATCACGCTAAGCATTCGGTCCTAGTTATTATCACTCTGGAACTTCACAGCCTTGTTCCTCCGCCTTCGTTCTACCACAGAAGCGAAAAACCGTCAGCATTGACACCCTTATGTGATTGACGTCCAATTTGCTCGGACGAAGCGTTTTTGGTCGACATTTCTGATATGAACCGCAAGGGTGTGGTACACCCTCCCAGCGCACGTGTTTCCTGCTACTAATAACTTAAGTACCTTCAAGGCAAGAGTGAATATGCATCTTTTAGCCAAGCGCATTCCAACCTTAACTTCATCATGGCTTTGCACTAAGCATGATTGTCGTCAAGCGCAAGCCTATCACATAATAAAAAAAAACACCTGATAGTAATCGTTACAAAAACCTAAGCGTCTCTTAGTTGATTCGTATTCGGAAGGACGTGGGAACCCACCGCCTTATTATTCCAAGAAAACTCTTACCATTATTTGATTAATGAAAAGGGACGACTCCCAGTAATGGAATATGACGCAAAGAGAAAAAAGAGCAATCGATTTTGAAGCTACGTGAGTTTTAAGAAATAATGTATCACTTGCCTTAACGATGAATGAAAATACGAAGAAACCTGTTCACCAGGCAAGGCAATCTGCACTTGGCCAGCGCGGTGGACTAAAGCCTACTCAAATGACACGATCACTTTTCACAAAATTGAGAAGATACTCGTGACAAGCTATAGATGGGTTGAAATAAAGTAGAGTTGAAACTTTCGAAGCTCAAAAGTATAACATAAACGCATCCAAGCGGACAAAGTCGCGGGCGTCGTCTAGTTAGAGACTAAGGTCGTCCATACATGGACAGCTTGAAGCAGTCATGACTGCTTCAAGCTGCGACTGCATAGTGAACTACAGTCTTCTACGTATAGACACACATACATGGAACCGCTCAAGCAGTTGTGACT
Source organism: Erebia palarica (assembly GCA_964035005.1). Lineage (NCBI taxonomy): Eukaryota > Metazoa > Arthropoda > Insecta > Lepidoptera > Nymphalidae > Erebia > Erebia palarica. Next base: position 6,513,036 of record OZ035995.1, on the reverse strand, counting down.
GTTTCGAGCGGTTGACAGCAGTTATCAATAGTAGCTTCAAGCTGTTGACTATGACTGCTTGAGCGATCCTTGTATGTAGATCACTTGCTAACGGCTCGAGCAGTCCGTATATGGCCGGCCTAAGCTATCACCAATATTGAAGTGAAACTTCTTTTGTCGCGTTGAGCACTTTTTGGTAAGGGGTAAAGTTGTGGATTCGCGTCACCGATATGCTCCGCATCACCTAAATGCTCGCGTTATTACGAAGACAAATGGTCTTAAATACAAATATACTACATCCCTAATTAAACTTTAATGCCTTCGTTTTAATGTTTATACATATTTCGTTTTATTTTTAATTATTTTAAATATTCGTATTTATATTGGCGTTTGAAAGTTTTATATTATTTTCAAATTTTAATACTAAAATTCTAAGTAATAAGTTTTTTTTTTCAAGCGCCAGTCTTTCTTCATGCGCTGTCTTATAACAAGAGCCTTTCCTATATTTACCACCAGCTTGATCCCTATAAATTTAGAAGAAATGTATTGTTTATTTTTAATAATATAAGAAAAAAATAAGATAAAAGCTTAGCAACTGTCTTATCTTCAGCTATTTTATGAACAAAATAAATCTCGTGACATGACACAGATTCAATGAATGTAAACAAAAATGACCTTTATCCCGAGTTGAATGAGGCAAAAAATTCCGTGCAAAATATTTACATGGTAACAGAAATATTTTCTAGTTATTACAAGAAATGTATTACGATTGATAAGGTACTGTTTGTGTTTCCAGATTAAAGGGGCATTACCTTAGTACTTATACTTAGTGATGACTTACGGCTCCGAAACATGGTCGCTAACTATGAGCCTGATAAATTTAAAGAATTCAATATTATGACAGTGTACAACCAATATATATATATGAAAATTTAGTATATGTACTTATACACATTGATAAACTCAAGAAGAAAAGTGATTGTCTTAACGTCATTACTAGAAATAAAAATAAACTTGTAATGCCTGCTTCTAGGCTTAGTAAAACTAGCAATTAATTTGTTGAAAACAGTGTCCGATTCTACACTAAGCTCCCAGAAGACATGTTGGAGATGTCTCTGAATAAGTTCAAAGTTATTGTAAAACGTAAACTTATTGAAAAATCTTATTACCATGTAAAAAAAGAAAAAGTCGCCAAGCTCAAGGTGCAATGGGCGGGGCACATATAGTTCGTAGAACCTATAGGCGTTGGGGTCCCAAAGTGCTCGAATGGCGGCCTCGTACCGGGAAACGCAGCGTTGGACGACCCCCCACTAGGTGGACGGACGATCTCAAGCGGCACAAGACCGTGCTCTGTGGAGATCCAAGTAGGAGACCTTCGTCCAGCAGTGGACGTCTATAGGTTGACACGACCTCGGCGATTTTCTTAATTTATCCATTGTATATCCTTAATTCATTTTTATTCTTAATTTTTTGAATCTCAATAATAATATAATTGTGTCGATTATAATTAATATTAATCTAACAATATCTAACGCATCTTTAAGTATACCTAAGTACATTATTGTTTGGAATCGTATTATCAAACGCAAGATACTGTTTCAAAACAACTTTTATTCATGTTTTCATTCATAAATACTAATAGTGGTTATTATAATAATGTAATCAATAACCTACTTATCCATACAGTATGATAACTTAGGCACACTAATGTATCCATACTAAGATTATAAATGCGAAAGTGTGTTTATCTTTTCAACCGATTTCGTTGAAATTTGGTACTTAGAAAGATTAAGTTTGTCTGTATGTATGATTAAGTAAGCCTCTTCATATCCCGGAAAATTGAAGAGTTCTCGCGGGAATCAAAAACCTTAATCCACACCTTTTTATCCCAGAAATCAAAAATAATGCAATTCAGAGAGTCAATAGCACCAGTGTCTTGGATACCATGGTCATTCCCATGAACGATCATTTTGATGGTGAACATTTTTTGAAAATAGAATTGTTATAGATTTTTTATAGTAGGTTATTGTTTCTAATATATATATTTTTATTATTAAACCGCAAGGCATCAACAAGGTTTGCACCTTTACACAGTCGAAATTCCGCGGGCTCGTACAAAGCGATTTTCGTCCTCGTTTCTAATTAGAACCGCTAGAATATGGAATGCCCTCCTGGCTTCCGTTTTCTCCTCCTCTTTTAATCTAAGTACCTTCAAATCAAGAGTGAATAGGCATCTTCTAGGCATCACCACTTGCAAGCAAGTCTGATTGCAGCTAAGCGCTGGCCTATATAATTAAAAAAATATATATAGGTATTATTATTGGAAATTAAAAACCTTATATTCACACGGAAGAGATCGTGGGCATCATCTAGTCTAGTCATCTAAGATATAATTATTATCACAATTGCGTACTTAATAAAGTTGATAAATGAAGATGTTTTGAAACGCTATTCGCTAAGTAGGTCTTAAGGGTGCTCAATCACGTGGGAGCATGCTATTTCAATCAACATTTACGATCGGGACATACTCCAGGGCGAGATGCTAGATTGTTAGGCCGCACAAACCAGCGTTTATTACTTTGCGTGCAAACTAATCAGTATTTTTAACCGACTTCAAAGAAAGGAGGTTAACATTTGATATTTGTGTATGTAATATTATTGGAACTGCAATATATTTATATCTATTAGGGCTTTCAAACAAAACATATACCTACCTACGAAATTTCAAGCAAGTCTGATTGCAGCCAAGCGCTAGACTATTTTTTTTAAATCGTCCCCGTGAAACGGTAATCGGAGAAAGTTTGATTTTACTGTCATTTTTCATACCCCAGGCTTATACCTATATGAAAGTTTATTCTTTATAGGAGGTAAACACCAAAAAACATTTCAATTTTGAATTTTGGATGTGAAACAAAACGATGGTCACAGCCAATAGCTAATAAGTATGTACGAGGAAAGATCTTAAATTAATAATTGATGCCCCCAACGATTACCATCACTGATTAGATCAATTAAGTTGAGGCTTCGGCGGTGGAGCAGTCCTGCATTCCATTTACCGATCCACATACCGAGTTCGGTTCCTAGTATGAGAGATGGTTAAAACCATCTTCAATAATAAGCTTTTTAAATTTTATAAATTACTTTGAAGATTATTATTATAAACAATTTGTTTCTCGAGTAATTGTATTAATTGACATAGGGCCAGTTTCTAAATTAAGCATTCAAGCAAAAATCAGCTAAGGTTTGCTTAAATATTTGATTAAGCCTTAAGTTTTTTATGTTTATAATAATAAGCCTTTATAATACTAGTATAGATAACGCTGTATTAATGAAACATTATGTACATTAAGACCCAAAGAAAACCCAAATTTGAAATTTAAAATGAATCTTGAATCCTTAATTATAATATAATAGTAAGTATAATCCATAATTAAATTATAAAGGCGGAGGTGTATTTGTTTGTCCTTCAATCAAGCCGCAACAGAGCGACGGATCGACATAATTTTTTGTACGTTTTTTTATACCGGTAAATTTTTACGAGATCGTGGGAATTAGGTTGATCTAATTATTCTTTCGGTTTATTAGGTTCTATTGACTGCCTCGTTGGTCTAGTGGTTAGCATGTTCAACTGCGGCTGACGAGGTCCCGGCCCCCGGGTTCGAGTCCCGGGTCGGGCCATGATAAAAGTATTGGGGTTTCCTGGCTAGAAATTCTCAGTACTAGCCCGGAGTTAGGAATTTGGCGGTGTTTCACCCCCGTGCCGGTTATTATCACTAACATGATAAATAGTCGTTAAAGCGCGCCAACCCGCATTTGAGCAGCGTGGTGGGTGTAAGCTCTAATTCACTGTCTCCTATGAGATTGGAAGCCTGTGCCCAGCAGTGGGACGTCAATGGGCTGTAATGGTGGTGGTATAACAAAGAAAAATTTACCGGAAACGATCGAATTTTGCGAACTTCCTCCATTGCTTGGGATCCGATTTGTAGGCGGACATCAAACTCTGGACCTCCTGTATGTTGACGTGGCTTTTTGAGAACACCCTGTGCAGTTCTTGGACGAGTGTCTCCAGGCCGTCGATGTCTCTAAAAGTAAGAAAAAGTAGGTAACTATCTATCTATACTAATATTATTAATGCAAAAGTTTGGATGAATGGATGTATGGATGGACGACGCGACCGCGCGATCTGTTTCCACTCGGCGGATACATACCAAAAACGCAAGGACTCGTCAATATTTTCGTGAAAATTATAACTTTCAAGTGAAATATTTGGTGTTGTGGTCAGAGTTAGGACAAAAGTAAATTAAAAACATAACTTTATTCTTTAAGCGAAAATACAGAAGTAGGTATTATTGAGACACTTTTAATATACAGTGCGTTTCTTGAACTTGATTAACGTACATTTCACTCCGATACCGGAGCATCTTCAGGAGATGTTGACTCTACAATGCACGATTGTGAAGTGATTCACAATAGACTTGATGTCTACAATGACATCAAGAGTCAAGGTATGCACTGTACCACATAGATTTACCTTCTGTGGCGGATTATAGTGAATTAAACTTCTAGTTTCTTCATTGTTTAGTTTTTGTTTTTATTTTAAATATGCAGCGACGCTGCAGATAAGTTTGTGGGACTATACAGGAATCGTCCAGCCACCTTATCTTCTAACCCCACTGAAGGTTTGCAATGAAAATGCTATTTTTATTTCATATCGAATCTTCAATATAATTTTATCAGTGGCTATAATTTTTTGATAGCCACTGAGTAAGAGAGTAGATACAATTTTATTATTATTTTTTTTTTAATCTACTACAAGTTAGCCCTTGACTTAGGGGTATAGCACTTATATTAAAAATCCATACCACTAGGCGGTATCTACACAGCATCGTACCGGAACGCTTAATCACCTGGCGGGTCTTTGCCAGTAGGGTGGTAACTAGTCACGGCCGAAATCTCCCACCAGAAGTTTTATTATATGTAAGTACTTATTCAAATTCAAATTAAATTGTTGCTTCTTTACATTATTTCCCATAAAGATTTTTTTAATTAAAGCGAATATAGGTAAATATTAGGATACTAACCGCTCACACTTCACTGGATAGTCGACAGACAACTGCTCAATATCTTCGCACTCCGAAACACGATACTTGCAGTTCGCGCTTTCGATCTCCATAGTTTATCTGAAATAATTAATTAAAAATTAAAATTTTGAAACAAGCTTTTATCGTCCGCCATATTGAACTTAGTGTGACGTCGTTTGATTGTATTTTACCATTGAAAATGGTTATCAGATGCAAATCGCCTGAGACGTATTTTTAGCCATAGCTCCGAGTATTTTGGGATAATCGAGATTAAATGATGAAGTTATTTCCGAGAAGGAGAAAAGACATTTTCTTTGCTACTAACTAATGCCCGCGACTTCGTCCGCATGGATTGAGGATTTTTGGTTTCCGCGGAGACTCTTTAATTATCCGAGTTTTTTTCTTAATTTATAGACTAGCGCTTGGCTGCAATCAGACTTGCTTGCAAGTGGTGATGCAGCCTAAGGTGGAGCGCGCTTGCCTAGAAGATGCATATTCACTCTTGATTTGAAGATACCATAGAAGATACCAATATTATAAGGGGAGGGGAAAACGAAGTCACGGATAAAGTTACCTATGTGTTATTCAAAAGAAAAAACAAAGAAAGAAAAACAGTTTATTCTACAATGGTGTCACAGACAAAACACAGATTACAGATGTAAAAAATTTTGTCTGTGACGCCACCCACAGTGACCATAGAATATTTCAAACCATAACTAATCGATCTCTGTGCCAAATATCGTTCAGACCGTTCAGCCGTTGTGACTTGGACGGATCAATGTGATTTTTTGCATGTGTATAGTTGAGGACTTGGAGATAGGCTAGTTTATAATATTACTGGATGATGCCTGCGATTTCGTCCGCGTGGATTAAGATTTTTCAATTCTCGCGGAAACTCCTTAATTTTCCGGAATAAAAAGTAACCTATGTCCTTCCCCGGGATAAAAACTATCCCTGTACCAAATTTCACCCAGATCTGTTTAGCCGTTTTGGCGTGATTGAGTAACAAACATAGGTACATCCATCCATCCATTCATCCAAACTTTCGCATTTATAATGTTAGCATAGAAGGAAAAGTTTATTTCAAACGCCCTATATGCGTTATTATTCTTGTTATGCGATAGATGGCGTTGAATCATCTTAACTCACGTTAAAATCTTGTGCTATATAATTTCCTACTTGAATGACAGAGGCATAAAAAAGCCAGTGACGTATTGTTTTAAAAAAAAATAATGAATGAATTTCCTTTGGTATGGAAAAGTTCAATATAAACGCATTTATCTACAATCATAAAACGGGGCGCTTTCATCACTCTAGTGAGAGGTTAGGGGTCGAAAAACATAACTGATACGGTTCGGACGGAAATGTTATTGTACATTTGTAAATATTTCTATAATCTATATGATCTATGTCATCAATATACCTACCCCTATATTTAAACGGTTCAAGTTTGGCCTTTTCATTTCCTCCTCCTCTCTCGGAGACCACGTTAAGCCGTCGATCCCGGTTATTAGGTATCACTAAAATCTGATAATTACAAAAACCTAGGAGTTTAATATTAGTCGTATGCGGAAGGACGTGGGAACTGGGAACCCACCGTATTATTATTTATTATCCCAAGAATACTTCTACCATTATGTGATTAATGGAAAGGGGACACGACCCTCAGTAATGAGGAATACTACGCAGATAGAAATTGAAAGACATAGGTAGACATAGACATAGTGGTAGTACCTACCTAGGTACTCTTAGGAAAATTCTTAGCTATATTTGTCATAATACGATCGTTTGTTTCAAATTTTCCATATTACTTTTGTTAGCAAGCTACCTCTAACTATATTAGTATAATTTTTGACATAAACACGGTCCTGCCAATTTTTCCGTGTAGTTGCAAATACATATATCTGAGTATTGATATCCGATATGGTTAAAAATACTTCAAATGACCGTCAACGATCTCATGACGGTCACTGAGACCGCGAGGGTATTTTTATGGACTTTCAACTTTATCTAAAAAAATATACCCTACAAACTACAGTAAGTTGCAATTAAAAATACCGCTGCCTTGATGATTGAGTGTTTTTTTAAATTCCCATGGGAGTGAAGCCGTGGGCAGTCGCTTGTAATATTCTATATATCTAAACACCTCTCGTTTTACTCTTAACGGAATAGAATTGGAGACACAAAGCTGTCACACGCACACACATTCAACATTGTGTGTTTGTGTGTAATAATTCTTAATTATTAATGTAACGATTTTGGGTCATCCAAATAAAAATAAAAATAAATTGTAATAACTGGGAAGAATGGAATTTAGGAAGGGCTTGTCAATGATAAGTTTCGCGCGGTCTTATTGACCGAAGTTATACTTTTGGTGTAACAAATAACCAGGTGGGTTAGCGAAGGGTTAAATACCGCAATCATGGTGTACTTAATACGGTAAAGGATATAACTGCATTTTAATGCCATACTTAGACGTCCCTTCTAATATCATTGAGTATTTAGTATGGTCTAGGCAGCACTTATAAATAGGCATTAAATAAAGCTTGATCTATTAGAAATTATATATTTGCTCTTTTAGGAGATTCCTTAAAATTCATACCCATTTCAACCGGTTTTGATGAAATTTGGTATTGGGATAGTTTGTATCTCGGAAAATTAGGGAGTTCCATCGGGAATAAAAAAACGCGGATGGAGTCGCAGGCATCATCTAGTAGATTATAAATGCAAAAGTGTATGTTTGTCAGCCTGTCTATTTGTTTGTCTGTCTGCTACACTTACACGATCTATCTGTTATCCGACTGAACCGACTGTTTTTGATGAAATTTACACTGTTCCCTAAGTTGAAGTAAATGAAAAGAAATTGTCATATCTAATCCGATTAATAGTTTCGGAGAAATCCGCGACCAAAAATACTAACAAATAATATACATAAGTAGATACATTCATACATACACCTAATATGCAGATAACTATATTACAATCTGATCAATCGTCGGCAAAACTAGGGGGAAAGTCCTACATTATGTTGCTAAACTAACAAATATTATACATTAATATACTAAAAACTAATTATTAAACTAACTATAAAATAAATTAAAAACTAATCCTTAAATGATATTTTGTATATTATAAATATTTGTTTGGAAGTCCTTATAAATTATCATAATATGTGAATAATTCCAATATTAACGTAAAATAATACATACATACGTGTCGAATTGATATCAGGTGAAATTGATGTCGAGGGGTAATTTTGTAGTGGTGTAAAAAAAATACTTTCGCCTTTATAATATCGTCAGCCCTTTAATATTTATCAGTGGGTTACACTAAATTATATTCAAAAAAACATGTTTTTGATAAACAAACGATTATATATCGTGCCGAATTATTTTAATTGCCAATTAGTTATTGCTTTTAATTATTTATTTATTATTTTTGAAGTTATAATTCTTTTGGCACGTTTTGGAAAAATTATCAGTGTGAATTTTTACGATGCGCGCGCACAGAGACACCCAAATTCGACACCCTCAAGTTGTCAGCTTTGCGTTTACAGTTGAAATTAATTGTTACAAAAGTTAAAAGATTGTTAATTTATTTATTGATGAAGGTTCGATTGTACTGATATTTGACTCTTTCGATGTATTTCACTCGTCAGTTCGTTCCCGACGCCATATTGGAATAACTTGTATAAATACGAATGTTTTACCATCGGTAGGCAGTCTCCACCGAGACTCAAACGATTATTGAATACCTTCGGTGTTTAGATCGTTACCTTGTTTACGAGCTGCGGTAGTAACTGCAGCCTGGTCAAATGATTTGATACTATAGTATTGTTTAACTGAGTTTTATAAATTAACGAATTACATTAAATCTCTCGTGGTTAGAGTACAAATATATTAAAAGTGTTTTATTATAATACCTACTTCTGGATTGTTCTCCAACAGTTCAGAAGTGGGATATGATTCACGTTGCCTTGATTTTCCTTTGCCTTCTGCACATCCGTTTTGTTATTTTTTTTAAATAATATTAATAGTGGGTAATTTAAAAATATTATTTTTACCGCTGGCTGTAATACAGGAATACGGATTAATTGCTAAGTAATCAGACCCATCAATAATTAGAAAGACCGAACGGAAATGTTCATGGTTTCTTATTTTGTTTCATGTGACGTACGCTGCGCCAAGGCGGGCTCTGCACAGCCCGTTCTCTCGCTCCGAGCAGCGCCTCGAGGGGCGCTTCGCCTGCGGACCTCGCGGGCGCTTCGCCGGCGGACCTCGCGGGCGCTTCGCCTGCGGACCTCGCGGGCGCTTCGCCGGCGGACCTCGCGGGCGCTTCGCCTGCGGACCTCGCGGGCGCTTCGCCTGCGGACCTCGCGGGCGCTTCGCCGGCGGACCTCGCGGGCGCTTCGCCTGCGGACCTCGCGGGCGCTTCGCCTGCGGACCTCGCGGGCGCTTCGCCTGCGGACCTCGCGGGCGCTTCGCCGGCGGACCTCGCGGGCGCTTCGCCTGCGGACCTCGCGGGCGCTTCGCCGGCGGATCTCGCGGGCGCTTCGCCGGCGGACCTCGCGGGCGCTTCGCCGGCGGACCTCGCGGGCGCTTCGCCGGCGGACCTCGCGGGCGCTTCGCCTGCGGACCTCGCGGGCGCTTCGCCGGCGGACCTCGCGGGCGCTTCGGGGGCCCTTCGATCTGCGCGTCTTGCGGGCGCTCCGGGCAGCGCTCAGAGGGCGCTCCGGGCATCACCAGCACGGCCAGCCGCGTGACGACAGGTGTTGCCAGAGCAGCCACCGGTTACGTATGCCCCTGTGCCGTGCTACCGACGAGGTCGACATCCGGAATTCCAGAGGTGACATCCTTACACTCAATAATGAGGGTAGAGATGGTCTTGATTTACTTAAATTTTTAGTCCAAGCATTAAAGTCCATTACTCCTGACTCGCACAAAATAACGACTATGCGGTTGCATAAAGTAAACGAGTAGGCATGATGACAATAATCAAGAATCAATGAAATTATCTGATTAAATAGGATTCGTCGATTATAAAAATAAAAGTATTTATTTTTCTATTTTGAACGAGATTGTTATTTATTTTGATAACATGAAACTACAAAATACGGCAATTCGCCATAATACATTGAGCACCAGTCAGAGTCCTAAATCCGTAAAATCTGCTTTTTATGTATTATTAAGAACTTCATGATAGTTATTAGAGGTTATGTTGATGAAATGTTGTTTTTATAAAACTATACCTTAAAATTTAATATGAAAGGTGATTGCCTATTGATTAAGAAGTCTGCCTCCTATTTAGAGCGTTTGGGGAAACGCCTATTACCTATTATACGTATTGTATTACGGGTACCTAATTGATTTTTAAGAGATAAAACCTAACCTCAAAAGGATCGAATTTATTATTAAATTAGGACCTCAAACAATATTATTAAACACACACCATTTTACAATAACACTAATTTATTTATACCAATCCAGGATCTCCCATATGACAATTCTGCATCGAAGGTTCGACATAATGTAACCATGGTACGCAGCACCAGCTTATGAATCTATTTGATCTAGTACAAATGCCACTATTATGATGTCCAATCACAATGTTGGCCTAATTTTATTCCCAAAAAAAATTACTGATAAATTATTACATTATCAGATTGTATAGTCTGATATAATACCTACAGTAATACTCCTTCTCCTGGAGACTGCAAGTTAACCACGTTAGCCGACGTCTCTTTGCTGGCTATCGGCTCCCTGAAGCGCTGGAAGGATCTCCTTCCAGTCAAAACTAAGATATCCTTAGCTGAAACACTCCTTTTACCTATACTGGACTATGCCGATAGCAGTTACACGGATCTCACTGAGGAGTTATTAAACAAGCTTGAGCGCTTACAAAACATGTGTATTCGACTCATCTATGGATTGAGAAAATTTGATCACGTTAGTGCGTATCGTGCTCGTCTCGATTGACTTCCAATTAGGTTGCTTCGAAATTTTTATGTTCTTTCTTTACTATTCTCGATCCTATATGCTCCTCATACTCCCAGCTATCATAAAGAACGTTTCAAGTTTCTCGATGCCGTTCGCCATATGCAGCTGCGTTCTACCATGGATAATAAACTCAAAACTCCTAGCCATCGTACAAAATTTTACAGAAAATCGTACACGGTGTATGCTGTGCACTTATGGGAATCTCTTCACAAAAATATCAGAAACTCCAAATCTTTGCCTAATTTTTTAAAAATTGTCTCAAAGAATATTTCCTTAACCAAGTCGTGCCATAATACATAAATTATACTTCTATCGTAATTCGTTACGATGCGTTTTTAATTTTATTTATATATGTGTAATTTGTGTATGTTTATGTGTAATATTATTATTGTTGTCTATATTTTATTTACATGTAATGTATATATGCAATACGTCTATTATATTTTTTATATTATGTTCTTACTTATTATAACTTGTATTGTATTCTGCCACACTACCCTACGTATCTTATTCGAACGTCTCACCAAAGGTTGCCTGGTAGAGATTGCTCAGTAAGCAATAAGGCCGCCTTTGCATAACTAGTTTACAGCTAACTTCACCTTGTATTTTCATGTGTGCAATCTATCTACAGTAATACCTTTATCTTTGTCAATGGATTCTGTAACTAGCTTGGTCAATTGAATTCTATTCATTTATTTGCTTTATATAATGTTATATAATAATACGGTGTAATACAATCTGACATCGAATGGCGTGCAATATTATTAACTCACTTCAAATGCATTCTTATTATATATTCCGTATTTTAAGTCTATGCCTGATAATAACTAGCTTTAATAATCAATTATAAAGAAATCTAGTTTATACAATATTACAATATATTAAACTATTATTAAATTATTATTATACAATATTACATTATATTAAACTATTATTGAATTATTATTTTAACACAATAAATATTAGCTGTTTATACAAGCACAAGAATACATATTACCATTCAGTAAAATTAAAAATAAATTCATTAACAAGGAAATTGTTTAAATTAAGACACCTATCTTTGACAGTCTTTTGAAGTTTATATTGAAATCGCCCTACAAGATGCATTTACTTTATACATAACTAGCTTTATGCTAGGTACAAGTAACCTATTTCTAAGCCTTTGTAGAGCCTGGCCATGAGTTTCACAATATTCGAAGTAGTTTTTTTTGACAAAGATGCAAATTTCTTTAATGTAAATACAGGATAAATAAATATCTTAAGTGCCTTAAACATGGGGTCCAGGAAATGTTCCCTACATATAACACGTATGTTCTTTTTTGGAAGCTATTGAGTACAGACGACACATATCCATCATATGTTTTCTAATCAATTGCATAGGTTATTAATGTGGTATTTCCAATTGCAGTGGAAGTCTATTTAATAGTGTTGACTTCCTTAATTATAACATTATTGTATTGAATTTTTATAGGTGTTTTTCTTGTGAAGTTTTAAACGCAATAATCTTTGTTTTCTCAGTATTAACTGGTCATTGGTTATTAACTGAAATATAGCAATAGTAGCTGACCTATTTCTCCTAAACCGTGCTGTGTTTCTGTTAAAATATTCAAACGTTCAGCTTGATTATACACAAGACATGGTTACATTTTTCACGACACTATCAGGACAGACTGAGTGAGGAGGAATCGGACTGTTATAATATATTAACCTAATTTATCTTAACATGACAAAGGTGTCATGTGAAGACTGTGTTTTTTTAATTATGTTTCAGGACAAAGGTGTCGGAAAAGCGTTATTAATTTTATTTATTTCTGTTGGGCAAAGGTGTCCTGAATTATTGCTTAGATGACAAAGGTGTCACAAAAGCGTTATTGGTTTTATTTATTTTTGTTGGGCAAAGGTGTCCTTGCTTGGACGACAAAAGTGTCACCAAAGCACAGAAGTGAGAATTACAAAAGCGCTTACGAAAGTCAGATCAATATTGTACAAAACAATATTAATATAAAGGTCATTGACGAAGTTCGCCTAAGAATCAACACGTGTTTGAAATATACAGTAATTCTTAGCTTATTTTATAACCTTTATTTCAAATATTATAATTCAACGGACACTTCAAATTAATTACAAAATAAATAAATGGGTATTAAATTGATACTATACGTTTCCGTTTCTCGATTATTAACCACAGATCAATAACTTACAGGTTAAAATAATATGCAATACCACCGCTTGAGCGCTAGATCCGTATCGTAAGAAACATTACAGCTCTATTACAATTGGATAAAGATGGTATTTATTTGTCCAAGCAGATTGATTGTGAAAATTGAAATAACCTCAAGATAAGTCATTTTTTAGCAAGCGTCCGTTGTTTTAATCTGCTCTCAAGTATAAAAAGGTATTTATTTGAACCCAGTAATCAATATTAAAGACTGTTGGTTCTTAGGCAAACTTCGTATGGGGACGGAACAATGTCCTTTACATTGATGTCATTAAAATTAAAAAAAAAAAATTATCCAGGTACCTAGTCATACAACATTTAATGTTATTTACAAATTACAGTGTCGTAACTTCATAATAAAAATGTCATAATTTCATAATAAAGGTACTCAAGTACAGTGTTATATATTTCCATGCGTTTCAAAAGAGTAGATTTATTTGTGTGTTGGACAAAAGTGTCCTGAATTATTGGTTTTGTTTATTTCTGTTGGACAAAAGTGTCTCAAAAGTACAGAAGTAAATAAAACTAATAGTTTTATTTATTCCTGTGGACAAAGGTGTTCCTTCTTATTGTGTGCAAGACAAAGGCGTCAGCAAAATATTGCTATTTAAAGCTAATTATTAATATAAGCTTATTATTATTATCGTTACATTTATGGGACAAAGGTGTCCTATGTTGTTGTAATTGTCATCACATATTTTTTGTTTTTATGAAAAATAACTTAAATCGTTACATGGATGTGAGGACACATTTAATAACGGATGGCCGAATCTGTTAGCGGATATCTGATAATTATTACGTGCCTAACACAAATTACTTTATTAACGAATTGTCATATTTATTATTTGATTGAACAACGATGTTGACGACCGCCATTTTGTATTTTTCCGAGCAACGGTACCTTCGTTGTTCAACGGTTGCGGCGTCAACACTAGCTGTGTCAAAATTATTTTCGATGTTAGACGCCACCGAGTTTCTTGCTGGTTCTTCTCGCTAGGACGTGGCATTCCGAACCAGTGGTAGATTCGCAGTTGTGAAAGTATTCATATTATATGTGATGATAAGTTTTTGAGATTAGTGGCTGTAACCTTAGATGTTTTAAATATGTTTGTGCTAAAAGTTCATAAAGTGTGTCAGATTTTGAAAAGTACAACGAATGAGGTTAGTTGTATCAATTTACAATTTCTTGAGAATAGTTTATGTATGTTTGATAAGACTGGAAGTTCAGCAGTTTGATTAGTGTGTTACAAGTAATTATTATTAGTAATTATGGGCAAGAACGCCCCAGGCAAAAACGTCAGATCATGATTTATATGATTTGGGGCATAAACGCCCGTGATATGACATAAACACGAGGACGTGTTGTTCTCAGGACGGCCGAACTGTCAGCTTTGCGTTTACAGTTGAAATTAATTGTTACAAAAGTTAAAAGATTGTTAATTTATTTATTGATGAAGGTTCGATTGTACTGATATTTGACTCTTTCGATGTATTTCACTCGTCAGTTCGTTCCCGACGCCATATTGGAATAACTTGTATAAATACGAATGTTTTACCATCGGTAGGCAGTCTCCACCGAGACTCAAACGATTATTGAATACCTTCGGTGTTTAGATCGTTACCTTGTTTACGAGCTGCGGTAGTAACTGCAGCCTGGTCAAATGATTTGATACTATAGTATTGTTTAACTGAGTTTTATAAATTAACGAATTACATTAAATCTCTCGTGGTTAGAGTACAAATATATTAAAAGTGTTTTATTATAATACCTACTTCTGGATTGTTCTCCAACAAAGTTAGTTGGAAAAAGGCCTACCAATGAAATAAAAATAAATACATTTACTGTATGTTGGGTGAGAACTGATAACTATATTCAAGAAATTTATTATTTGCTATCAAAAAGTATAACTTACATATGTAACGTACATATAAGTACACACACTTTTTTATTATTTATAGGCCTTTTTTAGGCAAGCGCGCTCCAACCATCTCATCATTGCTTTTTTAAGCATGATTGTCGTCATGCGCAAGCCTATATTGCAGTAAAATCTATACTTATATTATAAATGCGAATGTTTGGTTGGATGGATGGATGTATGGATGGTTAGATGAATGTTTTATACTCAATCACGCCAGAACGGCTGAACGAATCTAAATGAAATTTGGCACACGTATAGATTAATTGCAACTAGTTTAATATAGATAGTCTGAAATAACACAGGCTAATTTTTATCTCGGAAAATTAGAGAGCTCCAGCGGAAACCAAAAAACCTCAAACCACGCGGACGAAGTCGCGGGTATCAGTTAAATGGTTATACCTAGTATGGCATATGGATACATTTCTATATAAGATAGTATACAAGTTTCACAGTTTTTAATTTCTAAGATGTCAGCCCTTACTAGTGCATTAGTAATCAACCCAACCGGAAATCGAACCGGGATCCTCATTCCGAGACAAGTACCTATTCGCTGACCATTTTATTCTTGAGATAGACGTATATACGTGCTCTTCGGAGCACGGAAAAAACAAATAGGGATGATGTCTATATCAAAATTTCTTACTGATTATTAAATAGAGGGTCTTCCACAAGACCTAATTCACATCCTCAGTTAGTTTTAAGTTCGACAAGCATTTTAAACTATCGATTAAATAAAAAAAAGGCGTTGAAATTTGATGACGTCACAACAATATATTTCATACAAACTTCCATACTAGAAGTGCGTTTTTGAGTTTGATAAGGAGCTGCTGATTCGATTGAGTTGTCATCATTCTATAAACCTTACTCAATGTCGCTGTTCTATAAAGTCTATATTAAATGTATACTATACTATATAAATTAAATACTCACTAATTTTTCGGGATAATATATAGCCTATGATACTCACAAATAACGTGGCTTTCTATTGGTACTAGAATTTTCTAAATCGGTTCAGTAGATCCAGAGATACCCCCTACAACGTCACAAACTCACCAACTCTGCCTCTATATAATATTATTAGTATAGATATAATATTATTATTATTGTTATAAATACGAACGTTGGGATGGATGTTTGTTACTCAATGACGCCGGAACGGCTGAATGGATCTGGATGAAATTTGGCACTAAGATAGATATAATCAAACCAAAAACCTCAATCCACACAGACGAAGTCGCGGGTATCAGCTAGTTATGTATATTATTGTTGGTCACATACAACCAATTATTTAATTTATACATAAATATCTAGGTAAAATATTCGCAGATAAGAGGGGGACACAATCGCACCTTATGCGTTTTTAACCCTAAACCTAAATTACCTAACTGTATTTTTGATACTTTGTATTACCAAGGTAAAGTACTTAATTTTTTTTATCCACTACAAGTTTACCCTTGACTGCTATCTCACCTTATGGTAAGTGATGATGCAGTCTAAGATGGTAGCGGGCTAACCTTTTAGGGGCATGGCAGTTAAACCCATTCCCCTATTCGGTTTCTACACGGCATCATACCGGAACACTATATCGCTTGGCGGCACGTCTTTGCCGGTAGGATGGTAACTAGCCACGGCCAAAGCCTCCCACCAGGCCAGACCAGAGAAAAATTTATTTCTTATATAAATTCTAAATTCAATATTTAAAAAATTATAAATTCCCAAATTGACCCTGCAGGGGATCGAACCCGGGACCTCCGCACGTTAAGACAACAGCGCTCAACACTGAGCCAGGGAGGTCGTCGAAAAATGCACTTGATAAAATTGGTTCCTTCATGTACATTACTTAATTAGCAGGATAAGTAAAGTAAAATGCACAATAAAGTTCCTTCATGTAATGAACTTCAAAGCCTGTCATTATCAAAACCTGTTTCCAGGGCTTTCTTGTAAAACCATTACTTAAAAGAATCGTCTGGATTTCCAGTGACAGACAGGAATTTGGAAAAAAAACCGGCCAATTGCGAGTCGAGTCGAAATCGCTCGAAGGGTTCGAAGTTTCGAACCAAATTTAAAACTGCACTTTAAAAAATAAAGTGTGTGTGCAATTCACACACGGCAGAAGTGAAACTTCAGAAAAGTAGCCTACGAGAGAATGAGATAAATATAACTTGTATTCTATCTCGTTCTCTCGCAGGCTAAATCCTATTATGAAAGTTTGTCTCATTTTAGTGTCACTTTTTCGTTTCATCGAATTTTCAAATCACAACGATTCTAAAGACGTTTCGCTTCAATAAACATACTTTCGTAAAAAAAACAAGAGATGGCGCTCAAAGATCACGTTTTTTGTACGGAGCCCTCCTTTATAAGGGTACCTACAACTCGAATAGTAAAAATCCGCTAAAAAAGTTTTAAAAACTATTTTCAGATTCTAAGGACGAGATCTAAAAATAGTATCAGAAGCTTTACGAAAGAGTAATCTTACTTTAATATTATAAATGCGGAAGTTTGGATTTATGGATGTTTGCCACTCAATCACGCCAGAACCGCTAAACGGATCTGGATGACATTTTGCACTGATATTATAGTCTGGAGTAACAAATAGGCTACTTCTTATCCCGGAAAATTAAGGAGTTCCCGCGGGAATTGAAAAAACTTACTCCACGTGAACAAAGTCGCGGGCATCAGCTAGTATAAACTTACTTTAAATAGAACCTTCTGGATCCGTCGAACAAAATAAACACTCACACTAACAAATATACAAAAACAATACAGAATATATACAGATTAAAAAAATACAGAAGAATATAAAAACTCTTTTCACAAATGCACTAAAACAAGTCGTAAACTTTTTTTTATTAAAAAAGCACAAGTGAAAGGTCTCCGTTCGCGCGCCGTTAAATGCCAAATGCGTTAAATTTCGCGCGTCTATACATTTTATTTGACATTTTCTCGAAAGTTTATATCTTCGAGTTCCTATAGCTCTAGAGACCGTGGGAAGTTTAATAGAATAGCTTGTTAATAGCATATAATAGGGAGGATGACAACTCAGTCAAATCAGAAACTCTTTGTCAAACTTAAAAACGGACTTTTCGCATGAAGTTGTATGAAAGTTATAGATGTGACGTCATCAAATTTCAACATAATTTTTTTCTTTAATCTATTGTTTAAAATGGTTATCAAAATTAAAACTATCCGAAGATGTGAATTTTAGGTATTTTGGAAGACCCTATTACAAGGGAAGACCCTTGTAATAATCAGTAAGAAATCGTTTATTTTTAACATAGGCATTATCCCTATTATGAGTAACTAGTTGATGCACACGACTTCGTACGCGTGGTACGATGCAGTGTAGAAACCGATAACGCTAAATCGCTTAGGGGCAAGTCTTTATCGGTAGGGTAGTAATTAACCACGGCCGAAGCCTCCCACGAGGGCAGTTCAGAAAATTCAGAAATTAAATATTTCGAAATTGTACCTGTCGGGGATTGAATCCGGAGCCCCCCACGTTAAGACTTAAGACAACAGCTGTCAACACTGAGCCAGGGAGGTCGTCAAAACCGACAAAAGAGTTCCCCATCTATACTTATTATTATAAATGCGAAATTTTGGATGGATTGATGGATGGATGTTACTCAATCAAGCCGGAACAGCTGAATGGATCTGGATAAAATTTGGCACAGAAATAGATTAAAATTACTAGTACTAATTTACTAGTACTTTTTAATCCGGAAAGTTAAAGAGTTCCCGCGGGAACGAAAAAACCTCAATCCACGCGGACGAAGTCGCGGGCATCAGCTAGTTATGTCAATAAAATGCTACGTATAGGGCAGATTAGCAAAATTAGCACATTATGGAGAAAAAAAAGACAGCTGAATGAGAAGAAGAAGACAGCTGCTGCATGCAAGTTTCTTCACGATACTTACCAACTACCTCAATTTACATAGAAGATCCTGTCAAGCAAAGAACGTGAACTTATTTTACTAACGCCATCTAGTCTGAAAAGCGGAACAGCGCTATGGCAGGGACAAGGACAGGCTTATCCTAGGGGCCCGTAGCCTACAAGGCAGGCCCTAGCCGGTCCACCGGCTTCAAGATAATCACCGGGGCACAATGTTGCCCCGCGCCCCGCCCGGGTAAGGAGGCTCAGCCTCGAGGCCCCTAACCCCCTCGCTTGGCCCTCAGGCCAAACGGAGAAGACCCACACAAACAAGACAGGCTTATACAGGTGAGGGGCACGCTCTACAAGTCGGACGCCCAACTTTTTTCTATGAAAGGGCCCATCTAGTACCTACATATATTGGCGATGGCTATTACCTATTAATGCTTTAAGTTAGAATTTCGTGCTTGAAACTCGAGAGAGCAACCGCCGAGTTTCTTGCTGGCTCTTCTCGGTAGGAGTGGAGTCATTCCGAACCAGTGGTAGATTCACACGACGATTAAAGGCACTTGTAAAAGACGGGTTAAATAAAGAACGAGTGGCCTAGTTGCGACAACACATATCAGTCGATTACGATTGTTAAGTAACGCTGACCCAAGTCGGTAACTGGATGGGTGGCCGAATATGGTCTTTTCGATTCCTCCGTGCCTCGGAGAGCACGTTAAGCCGTTCGGTCCCGATTATTATCACTAACATCTGATAATAATCGTTAGAAACCTTTTAAAGATTTTAAATAGTACCTACTCTTCGTCGAGTCGTATGCTGAAGGACCTGGGAATCCACCGCATTATTATCCCAAGAAACCCCTGCCATTATGTGATTAATGGAAAGGGATCACGACCCTCAGCATTGAGGCATACGACGCAGAGAGAGAGAGAGAGAGGTTTCAAATTTAATAGGAGGCCGACAAAAACCAGCCAAGCACAGCGTCTCAGAAATTAATTACCTACTAGCTCTGAAACTATACGTAACTATCATCATATTTACTTATGATTGTGTGTGTTCTTAGTATCTGTACGTATTGTTTACTTATTGACAAGGCCTGGGAAGAGTGCTGGCCCGTATGGTCAAAGATCCCAGGGCCTCCAAGCATTACCTATACTTATTTTGTAAGGAAAAAATTTATCTTATATCTACCACTACAGCCCATTAACGTCCCACTGCTGGTCACAGGCCTCCACTCTCGTAGGGGAGAGAGAATTAGAGCTTAGACCCACCACGCTGCCCCAATGCGGGTTGGCGGGCTTTAACGACTATTATCATTTTAGTGATAATAACCGCGCGGGACCGACGGCTTAAAGTGCTCTCCGAGGCACGGGGGTGAAACACCGCCAACCTCCTAACTCTGAGCTACTGAGAATTTTTAGTCAGAAAAACCCAATACTTAATTATGGCCCGACCCGGGATTCGAACCGGGACCTCGTCGGCTGCAATCGAACATGTCAACTACTAGACCAACGAGGCAGTTATGTTATATCTATATAAATTTAAATAGGTATAAATGATAATTACTAGGCTGTTATAAATTTATGTCGTATGAATTTTCCCTGCTCTTGCACCTACCACCCTACCGACAAAGACGTGCCGCCAAGCGATTTAGCGTTCCGGCACGATGCCGTGTAGAAACCGAATAGGGGTATGGGTTGGACATAAGTGCCACGCCCCTAAAAGGTTAGCCCGCTACCATCTTAGATTGAATCATCACTTACTATCAGGTGAGGTCAAGGGCTAACTTGTAGTGTATAAAAAAAAATATATAGACAACCTACCTAAAGTAACCTGCTTTGATAGAATCGTTCGGGGCAACTGTGCTCACTTTTGCCTTTGAAGTCATACCAAGTTTAAAGTATTACAGATAGGTAAATAAAAATATATTCTTCAGATAGAGCATTGAGACGTAGGGCCCATGGTCATCGCACACGGAACATTTTATCAATGTTGTGTTGTTTCCCAGAAGTTGGTCCACAGTAGGGTTGTAACGGAGGCGTTCGTAGCGGAAGCAGAGGCGGATGCGGAGGTGAAGGGACTTTACCTCCGCGGAGGCGGAGGTGGATTTCTCCAATCACATCGTCCATTTTCTGTGCTTTAGGATGCCATGAATCCTACATATGCTTTTTTGAGGATTCTTCTACGGACAGTTGCCTTTTTGCTTGTTGTAATGGTGTAACTGTGAACTTGTTGTAACTTCGATTTGTACCTCTCGCATTGCAAGTCAACGTAAATAAACCTCGGTTACAACTCCGCAAAAAAACTGCGGAGGCGGATGTGGAAGCGGAGGTACGATTTCTTGCGGAAGTTCCGCACTTACGGAGGCGGAGGCGAGGTAACGTTACAACCCTAGTCCACACTACTGGTGACCCAAGAGCTGGCGCTTATTAAGCCCAACGGCTTAGCCTGGCAATTCAGAGAGGCAATGGCGCCAGTGTCTTGGGTACCATTGCCCATGAACGATCATTAGGTTTTAAAGGCTTTAATCCTATTATGAGTATGTTTCAAGTCTCTTTTTCGTTTCATGGCGCATTAAAATAAAACTTAAAAAGCAAATTATCAAATCAACTTTCTGGTACTATATGAAACAGAAAATTACAATTTACAAAAATGGAACGCTTTGTTTATGTCACCGTAAAATTGCATACAACGTCAGCAATCTAACGCTTTTTATCTCGATAGATTGTAAACTGTCGACAGATTGTGAACCGTTCATTGTTGTGAGTGTCAATTTTTGAAATGTTCATTGTGTTTAAGTTTTCTTGTCTCTTTCTTGTAGGTTAGGTTAGGGTTAGACATAATTAATCAGGTAGTGCACTTAGGTTCTATCGGGTTAATAAACCTAACAGATTACGATCTACCTAAAAATATTGCGTTAAATTGTAATCTTTCGACAGTTTACGATCTCGCTAGATAGATTATAGGTACCTTACTAAGGGGTTTCACAATCTTACGGTGACATACACGTTCGTCCGGTGGCGCCACTTGTATTTCATCGAATTTTCAAATCGAAACGATTCTAAAGAAGTTTCACTTCAAAAACATTTTTTTACGCGCGCCATTATAGCAAGATTTCTATTACGTCATAGCCACTCTGAGTAAATCAATGATTATCTTGAAATAACGTCACAGACACGTTTTAAGAAACTCTAATCACGTTTTTGATAAAAATGTAAACATAAAAACTTACGTAGTTACCTACTTCCTTACATACGACATACGAAACTAACAAAACAGAAATTAATTTCAACAGAATTAAAAAAAATGTGCACAAAATATTATACTACTTGCCTACTTAGTGCCACAAACTTATCTACTACTTTAGTACATATTACTTTAATGTCTGACCCGGTGTCAGTCGCCAATAGGTAGATATGAAAAATAAAATTTAAAATAAGTCATAATTAAAAAAATCAACAAGTAATTTTTAAAAAAAATTAAAAAACACGACTGCCCTGCAAAAAAACGAACTAAAAAGTATAAAATCTAAATTAATCTAGTTAAATTAGAATCTCATTCACAGTTTTATTAAATGATATTTGTTGTGAATCACTGGATATTGAACTATAGTGTTATATATTTTTGGAATCTACTCATAATTTTCTAGATGATAATTATATAATTAATCTTATATTCGATTTTTTTTTCAACTTTAGTCTTTAATGGTCACCCCATCATTTTTTTTTAATTTTACTAGCCTATGTTACCCGGAATAAGCTAGGGATTCTAACGATACCTCATTTATCAAAATCGGTTCAGGCGTATAGAAGTTATGGTGTAATATACAAACTCACATACATACATACATAGTACATGAACCCTGAAAACAATATACTCCTTTTTTCAAGCAGTCGTATAAAACTTAACAGGCATAAAAATTAGTTCTAATTTTGGCTATCGGGCCAGATAAGTTGGTGGGACTATTCTTTCCACTCTTAGGTACATCACAAACTATAGTCTGACCCAGACTATATTTTGTAATGCACGATGGCCAAAATTCGGACTCGAGATAAGTTGGTGGAACTATTTGAAAACGACTTCACGACTTTGTAAAAACCCGACGTATTTCATAACCTTTTATCAATAGTTTTCGTGATTTTTAGCGGCTATTAACTAGGTAATTGCGCGATTGTTTTTCATATATACCTACTACCTAATAGACCACATCACTTAGTTAAACGGGGTAAACCACTCGTAGATAAGTCAAAAGTCAAAGTATATTTATTGGAGTTTACCTCCATTAGAATTTCCTCATTACCTCCTCGATTTGCAAATATAAGCCCGGGGTATAAAAAATTATGGGGAGTAAAATCAAATTTTCTCGGTTACGTTATTGAATTTATGTCTCCATGGTAACACTTGTTTATGTTTCCATGGCTATAAATACTGTATTTTGATAAATACAAATAAATGTATCAAGCATGCTTTCAGTAATATAAAAAATGCGTTACTAATCTATTTAAATACCCTCATTTACTAATCTATATATTTTTTAATCTTTCGTAAAGAGTAAACTCCAGTCCTGCGTCGGAGCTGACACATACATTTTTTTCATTTTAGATACACTGTAGGACACTCATTGACATTCAGTTACTTATAAAATATGATGGTGATATTAATGACTCAATGAAAAATCTGAATCAGATGTGTTCAGCCGTTCTGGCGTGATTGAGTAACAAACATCTATCCCTCTATGTATCCAAACTTTCGCATTTATAATATTAGTATAGATTATCTAATAGCTGTCACCCTGCTTGGCTTGAATGTATTAGATACTGAAAATAGAGACTTTCATAATAAAACGGCCAAGTGCGAGTTGGACTCGCGTGAGGGTTCCTTAGAAGGATTAAGTTTGATAATAATAGCGAATATAAATTTAAATTAAAGGTTTCAAAAATACTGTATGAAGTGGTAGGTATAATAATATTTTGAAAAAAAAATGGTATAATTAAGTTGTATAATAATACCTACACGTATAGTGCGGATGTTTTTTTTCTGTCTATCCCATAGTGTGGGGTGTCGTTGGATAGGTGGTTCAAAAATATAGCGGGTGTAGGAAACTATTTTTCGATTCAGATATCCGTTTGCGCAATTCATGCTATTTTTGTTAGAGCCCAGTGTCGCTCCCCTCTACCAGCTAAACGGCTGCTTCTGGATATTAAGTGAAAAAAATCATGGAAGTAAAGTACCTACCTACTTAAGCCGAAGTTAGAAGGAAAACTATCACAGCAAAGTAGACTTTACAAATTTACAAGTCAGCCAAAGCAAAAGGTTCCGCAGATTGTGACAGGTAACTACCTAAGGAACTTGGCCGGTTTTATTTATTATTTTTCACCTGTTCTTTATGGTAAGACCTTTTTAAAATCGCATTAAGAAAATCTAACAAAATAAATATAACAGGTTTGTAATTTGTCGCTCTACCTCCACTTGGTCCTTCCGGAACCCAGATTCCCAAAATAAACAAACAGAAAATTTCAATTAAAAAAATACACTCGTCGGAAGAAAGTCAATTTTCCAAAACTTTCGATGAAACCTTTAAAATTGCAAAACATCAAATCCACTATACATTAGCAAAATACATAAGACCTTTTTGTTCCAAGCTAAAATAAGTGGTATACCATTTTTAAACCAGAACAAAGTGGCCGCAATTCCAAAATGGCGTATCCTTATGACAAATCGTATGGAACATACGACATTTTGGAGGCAAGCTAGTGTTATTCGTAAAAGTAGTATACTATTTTTCGCTTGTGATTTGCAAAACGTCCTAAGTGCTTAAAGAGAAACTCTTACTTACACGCTACTTTGCCTATCTAAATTATTTCTATATCGGTGAAGGAAAACATCGTGAGGAAACCTGCATGCTTGAAAATTCTTCATAATGTTATCAAAGTTGTGTGAAGTAGGTAAATGGGCCAATCAGCATTTAGCCTGGGTGGTGAATTATGGCCAAAACCCTAATTCTGAATTCAAACATTGCTGATCCATGCTCAGCAGCGGGTCAGCAATGTTTGAGATGGTCACGGAAGTCAGAAAAAAATTTATTATGGAATAAAAAAAAACGTATTTTACCTACTTTAGAGTTCTAAAGTTACCCAGCATCTCTGTAAAATATACGAACAGACTTATGTACATATTCTAGTATTTTTGTTCAGATCCATCGTATTAAAGCTGTTTTTTTGTAAAAACATCACGTCTTCATCATTCGCTACTCGAAAATAGGTGAATCTGTTTGTTGAATAATTTTACATAATTACCTACTTTAAGCCAAAGACTACAATATTACTAGGTACTTTAAGCTTTGTGCTCACTGGACAACTTACTCATGTGTAGATACCTACGTTTTATGCAGCTTAAGAATGAATCCAACAGCCTCAGCCACAAAGGGAAAGGCTGTTTGTTTTCACTACGATATATCACTATGCATCCTGCAATAAATGCAAAATTACATACAAAAATTATTAGATAATAAAATAATATGAAACTTTGTGACCTCAGTGGATGCCAAGCTTTACAAATTAATTTTCTTACGATCGGATACTTGTATTGGTAAGATGGATGATGTCATTGAAATCATGATAGTTATTTTATTATATCCTGATCTTAAAAACACTACCAAATCATATAAAATAAGTATTTTTTAAATGGTATGTTATAATTATAATTTTTTTACAAGCTGGCATTACAGGCCACAATGACAGTTAATTTTTTAAATTCGAAGAAACGCTTGGCGTACCCGAACATAACCTCAAAAACAAAAAGTTCTATCTTGTAAACAAGAATAACTGTAGTGTTTTTGTGAGCTAATTAAGTTATTTAATTGTAATTAAAAGATCGTTATATCTCATAACAATGTCGGATGCAGAAGTAGAAGTGCCGTCCACGTTCAAAAGACGGAATTTTAAGATCAGAGGTGGCAGGCAAAGGAAGAAATCTAGCTCTTCAGGTAGGTAAATAGAAATACAAATTGGTTTTACGTATCCCCAACATATAGGTATTAGAGAAATTGTTAGGAACTGCCATGGGGAGACTTATTCCTTGCCTAAGTATGCTATGTAATTTAGTAGTGCACTATGAAAACTTCATAAACTTTTTTAGTAAGTTAAAATTGAAATCATTTACAGTTCGTTACCTACTCCTTAACTACTTACCTATTTACTGAACTGCCTCGTTTGTCTAGTATATAAATGTACTTATTTTATTGGGATTACATTGAGAATAATTTGGAAGATTTGTGTGATGTGGTGAATATCGCAAGCTACAAGTACAAGTGGATTATAGCGAACTAAACTTATAGTTTCTTCATTATCATGGACTACAGCAAAGTAATGCCTGCTTCTATCCAATATTTAGAATTATGTTTATTAATCTATATAAAAAATACTTTGAGTAGGTGATTATTATTGGGGATTATTGGGGAAATATTAGTAATTTTGTCAGCCTGAGCACTTAGGAACAAGTTTTAGTGCTTTATTAAAAACTAATTCTTTATCTACCTATATTTCTATGAGTTATTATTATCTAATAAATACCTACATTTACTTAATTCCTATTTAGTTATTATTACTTAATAATATTAGGTTTTTTACTGACATTTACCTGCATTCAGTCTGCTCCACCAGTTCAATCATGGTTGAGTCAACTTTCATATATTGTTTATTGCATTCTGCATACTGTCATAGAATTGTCTGTTTAAGCAAACTTAGCTTGTTCCATATATATTTATCATGGACTTCTACAAAGTAACTCTTGCTTCTATCATTCTATCTGACATTTAAACACATAGATACCTTTAGTCATGTTTAGCCATGGAGGTAGGAAATTGGTACTGTTTAGCAGTACTGTAAATAGGGTGGTGCCACCGGTACCCAGGCACAGGGCATAGACTCTGTGGGGCGCAAGAATGACCAGACCAGCCAGGACTATTATTTTTTTGGTTTGCTTCTGATAAGTTCCCGCTGCGCCCCTAGTGCTTTTCTTTTTTAAAGTAAAATAAATGCAATTTATGATAAGCTACCTTCCTTCAATACTCTACCATACCAAGTACTTAAAATTAAATTAATTTAGAGTTTACTTAAACTTTGCAGGGTGTTATTTTTTATTAAAGAAGTATGAAGACCAAAGTGACCCAAAAATTAAACCTTAAGCATCAGAGTGGGCAATGCATTTGCACTAGTGAACTTGCATTTGAGTTTTAGTGAGTGAGACACAGTGGGTGGTACAATAGGCAAAGGGTTCACTTAAATAGCTTGCCTGCTTGTTGGCCCACATCAGTTGTAGTTCTTTAAAAAAATAGTTTTTTTTTCGAAAATATTAGGTAATTGGTCCAAAGTCCTTGTGCTTTATTTTATCACCCTGAATGTAATAAAGTAGGCCTATACATAACATTGCTCTAGCTTGGGTACCTATAATATCTAAAAAAACAAGGGCGCAGTTATAGAGGCTCGCACATGGCGCAGAAAAGACTATTTACGGCACTGCTGTTTAGTACAATACACACTGTTATATTATAAGTTAATTTTATCTTTGCTTTTAATTATTGGGTGTATGTGATAGTTCTTGACTTCTTGGCCCTTGGGCCCCTCCTGTAAATCAGCGTTGTAGTATGTTAGGTAGGTACATACCTACCACTCATGCTGTGGCACAGGCTAAGTTGGTGGCCCATAGTTTCATAATTAATTTGTAGAAGTTTATGCTTGTTTTGGTCAATAGACATTTATTTATTTATATAGATACCCAGCTCTTGACGACCTCCATGGTACAGTGTTGAGCGCTGTTGCCTTTACGTGCAGAGGTCCCTGATTCGATCCAGCAGGGTCAATTTGGGAATTTATAATTTCTGAATTTTCCGTGGTCCCTGGCCTGGTGGGTGGCTTCAGCCGTGGCTAGTTACCACCCTAGTCCTACCGGTAAAGACGTACTGCCAAGCGATTTAGTGTTCCGGTAAGATGCCGTGTATACACCGAATAGGGGTATGGGTTTTAATGTAACTGTCATACCCCAGGTGGGCATGTAACGGTTTAACCCACTACCATCTTAGACTGCATCATCACTTACAATCAGGTGAGATCGCAGTTATGGGCTAACTTGTGATGGATAAAAAATAAAATTCTAGATAATCAACTTTGAAATTTCATTCATGTACCCATTTTGTTTATTTTAGAAAAAAGCAACTCCGACTCTGATGAACCAACGGTCGTGTTGCCAACGAAGAGACAACAGAAATCCAATCCTAACATACAGTCGACGGGACAGAAAAAACAAAGAGTTGAAATTAACGATAGTGGGAATAGTAGCAATGATGAGACGGTTAGAATAACACCTTCTGTAGCTATCTTTTTTTATTAAAACACAAGATAGATAGATGGATAGATAGATAAATTCTTTATAGCCACACAAACATAAAGATATGAAGTAAATACTTAAATAGTACAGAAAACAAAGTACACAGGGGTTGTCTTATCACTAAAATTCACGCAAAATGGGCATTTATGCTTAAGTGCGGAAAAGCCCAGTGAGAGAAGAAGAAGAAGATCACTAAAATTGTTCTCCTGCAGACAACCCATCCAGTATATTTTTAATTTCAAATCATTGACAAAATCTCACAAAGTCAAAGTCATACTTTGACTTACAAAGTATATTTATTCAAATTAGTACCTTACCTACACAGTACACTTTTTGAATGTCTCTTTCATCCGACAATAAAATGAAATTTGCCACTATGCACTGGGCCCTTAGTCTGTAATATTAGTATGGATATGGTTTTGAATAATCTATCTTTCGATTGAATGTTTTTGAAGTGAATACTTCTTAAGGCTCATTGAGCACTTTTCGGTAGCGGGTAAAATGTGGAATACGCGAGATCGACACCATTTTTTTTAAGACAAAAGGTCTTAAGTAGTACATTCGTAATTAAACTTTAATGCCTTAGTTTTAAGGTTTATATTTAAAATATTTTTCAAATTTTTATAATTTTTTTTTAATTAGAAAAGAAAAATTTATATTCGTTTTCACTTCTATCGGCAGTCCCTATGACTGCCAATTATTTTTTTAAAGTTTTTTTATCTTAATTCTTCTGTTCCAGAAGAAGCCAAACACAACACTCTCCGTCCAGCAGCAGAGGGAGAACGCAACAGCTACATACGAGCTGGACACAGAAGTAGATAGAGACGCACAGGCTATATTCGAGAAAGCGCAGAAGATAAACGAAGAACTATTGGGACAAGCTGATGATAAGGTAAGCTTTTAGTTGTATTTTATTAACGTACCTTCGTGGCGCAGTGTTGAGCGCTGTTGTCTTAACGTGCGGAGGTCCCTAACAGGTTAGTCCGCTACCATCTTAGACTGCATCATCACTTACCATCAGGTGAGACCTCAGTCAAGGGCTAACTTGTAGTGGATAAAAAAAACGTACGTATTGGTTGGCATGTTCAACTGCGGCCGACGAGGGCCCGGGATTGAGTCCCGGGTTGGGCCATAATTAAGTATTGGGGTTTTCTGACTAGCAATTCGGAGTTAGGAAGTTGACGGTGTTTCACCCCCGTGCCTCGGAGAACACGTGAAGCCGTCGGTCCCGGTTATTATCACTAAAAAACTCACTGGTCGTTAAAGCCCGCCAACCCGCATTAGAGCAGCGTGGTGGGTCTAAGCTCTAATTCCCCCTCTCCTACGAGAGTGGTGGTGGTGGGGTCTGATGCTGAGATCTATAGAGCGTACTTTGACTTGGGTCAGACTTTACTCGGAGATAAAACGAGATGGACTTATGTGAGTAACATAAATTTGTCTCGTTTTAACCATGTCTTGAGTCTAAGCGAAGTCAAAGTTCTTCAAATGAAATAAAAACAAACTAAACGGGCATAAAAATTAGTCTCAATTTTGGCCACCGGGTCACATAACTTGGTGGGATCACTTTTCCGAGCTGGTGGTAGATTCTTACTACTTATCATAGGTGGCACAAGTTGTCCTACGTGAAATAAATCATTCAATTCAATTCAATTAATTTAAAACATGTAGGACACTCAGGTGTCTCTTATGTTACGTCATGTTTTGACTCTATCACCGGATCGGAAAGGAGATTCTGCTGAGAAGAGCCGGCAAGAAACTGAGCAGTTGCTCTTTTATTTTGAAACAAGATATTACAATTCGTAGGTAAGTATATATTTTTTTTTTATATTTAACTAGCGAATGCCCGCGACTTCGTCTGCGTGGTTTGAGGTTTTTTGGTTCCCGCGGGAACTCTTTAATTTTCCGGGATCAAAAGTAGCCTATGTGCTATTCCAGACTATAATCTTTCTCTGTGCCAAATTTCAGCCAGATAATCTCAGCCGTTGAGGCGTGTTTCAGTAACATACATACATACATCCATCCAAACTTTCGCATTTATAATATTAGTAAGATAAGATATATTTTGTTTCAGGTATACAGAGGTATAAACAATTACGCCCAGTATTATAAGAAGAAAGACACAGCCGCGGGAAATGCTAGTTCAGGACTCGTAAGGAAAGGGCCCATCAGAGCGCCGGCTAACTTGAGAGCTACTGTCAGGTTAGTTTTAATTACAAGTTAACCCTTGACTGCTATCTCACCTGATGGTAAGTGATGATGCAGTCTAAGATGGTAGCGGGCTAACCTGTTAGGGGCATGGCAGTTACATTAAACCCATACCCCTATTCGGTTTCTACACGGCATCGTAACGGAACGCTGAATCGCTTGCGCTGACCTCCGTGGTGCAGTGTTGAGCGCTGTTGTCTTAACGTGCGGAGGTCCCGGGTTCGATCCCCGGCAGGGTCGATTTGGGGATTTATACTTTCTGAATTTTCCCTGGTCTGGCCTGGTGGGAGGCTTTGGCCGTGGCTAGTTACCACCCTACCGGCAAAGACGTGCCGCCAAGCGAATTTATATACTCTTTTTTTACCATCGTTTGCTAAACGGTTAACGCTAACCGTTTAGCAAACGATGATAAAAAAACAATGGTTTTTTTCACAGGAGTAAATATCGTTTACTACCTAACCGCTAACCGTTTAACAAACGATAGGAAAAAAGCAATGCTTTTTTTACTCGCTAGTGCACAGGAGTATAAATTGTTTACTAATATTTTCAACCATTAGCCGTTAACCGTTTGCCCGTTTAGCGATATGTTAACACGTCTTGATTGAATTCGGCAGTCTGAATTTGGCCTTTTTGTTTACTCCGTGCCTCGGAGAGCACGTTAAGCCATCGGTCCCGGTTATTATTACTAACATCTGATAATAATCGTTAGAAACCTATGATTTGAAATAGTATCTACTCGAGTCGTATGCGGAAGGACCTGGGAACTTACTGCATTATTATCCTAAGAAACCCCTGCCATTATGTGATTAATGGAAAGGTAATATTTTCAACCATTAGCCGTCCGTTTAGCGATATGCTAACACCTCTACTGTATAACCCTGTCCTTGTTCCCGCCATAGCGCTGTCCCGCTTTTCAGACTAGATGGCGTTAGTAAAATAGACCCCACATTCTTTGTTCCACAGGGCCCGTCTATGTAAATTGAGGTCGTTATTTTTTTTGCAGATGGGACTACCAACCAGACATTTGCAAAGATTATAAAGAGACTGGTTTCTGTGGTTTTGGCGGTAAGTTGTTCAAAACACAAATTATTACTTTATTACTAACGGATGCCAGCGACTTCGCCCGCGTGGATTGAGGTTCCCGCGGGAACTCTTTAATTTTCCGGGATAAAAAGTAGCCTATGTGTTTTTCCAGACTATGATCTTTCCCTGTGCCAAATTTCATTCTGATCCGGTCAGCCGTTCTGACGTGATTGAATAACAAACATCCATCCATCCAAACCTTAGCATTTATAACATTAGTATGGATAATACTTAAGTACTGGTTTTTGAAGTTAAAACTTTGGCTTATTTAAAATTTAAAAAATTTAAAATTAAAATTAAGGTTTATATTTCAAATATTTTTATTAAAAAATAATTTAAATATTCGTTTTCACTTCTATCGGCAGTCCCCGTGAATGGCAATTTTTTTTTTTAAATTCCAGATTCCTGCAAATTCCTCCACGACAGATCGGACTATAAACACGGCTGGCAACTAGAGAGGGAGGAGATCCAGCCTCGCGAGGGTGGAGGGGGAGACTCCGACTATGAGATACACAGTGACGAAGAACTGCCCTTCAAGTGCTTTATATGTAGAAACAGTTTCACGGACCCCGTAGTCACGAGGTGAGGATAATTTATTTGTTTAATCCACTACAAGCCAGCCCTTGACTGCGATCTCACCTGATGTTAAGTGATGACGCAGTCTAACTTGGAAACTCGAGAGGGACGAGATTCAACCCCGCGAGGAGGGAGGGGGAGACTTCGACTATGAGATACACAGACACGGACGGGTAGGTCCTCTAGTTTTTTAAAGTTTTGCGGTTGTTTCCTTACAAATTTAGCTGATCTTGGGTTGTTAAGAGTCTGATGGGACTTGGAAGGTATGTGTCTAGTCTATAAGTTCAGTTAATAGTGTATATTTAGTTCCCCTTTTGAGGCGTAGGCTTGCAGTCATAGCAAATTTGTTATGACTGCAAGCCTGTCCAGTGAGGACAAACCCTTGACCTTAGAAGCAGGGGCCCATATGCTGCTAATAGGTCAAAGGTCACTTGGTCAGGGACCTCTAAATGTTGGTACTCAGCGGTGACTGAGGTAGGTGAACTAAATATACACTATTAACAGAACATAAAGGCTAGACACATACCCTCCAAGTCCCATCAGATTCTTAACAACCCAAGAGGGGGTGGGGTGTGCGTCTTTGATAAATTGTGTTGTAATGTGTGTTTGTATTATGAATATGTTTGTCTCTTTTTGGTGTCGCGCGTTTCATCGAATTTTCATATCCCAACGATTCTAAAGACGTTTCACTTCAACAAAAGTACTTGTTTTATCGTTGCAGATGTAAACACTACTTCTGCGAGAAATGCGCACTCGCAAACTACAAGAAATCGACGCGATGTTTTATATGCAACGCCCAAACCAGCGGAGTGTTCAATCCGGCCACCGAACTGCAGGCCAAACTGAAGGCCAGGGGTGATGACGATGATGGTGATGATGACGATGATGATGATGATGATTGATGATTAAATTGCTTTAAAAAAATATGTATTGTATTTTTATTGTACTAGACTTCCAGAAATATGAAGGAGTTCAGCGGAGTGTTCAACCCGGCCACCAAACTGCAGGCCAAACTGAAGGCCAGGGTGATGAGGATGATGACGATGATTGATGATTAAATTGCTTAAAAAGTGTGTTTCGTAGTTTTTATTGTACTAGGCTACCAGAAATATGAAGGAGTTCATCAGGCTTAGCATGCGCACAACGCATCGATGATGATGACTGAAGGCCAGGGGTAATCACGATGATGATAAATGATGATTGAAATGCATAAAAAATGTGTAATTGTAGTTTTTTGTACTCTTTTGGGGGTCTTCGCAGTCCGCACATAATCCAATAGATGGCATTAGGAGCCCAACTCAAGATTTCGAAGTTTTCTCTGAATTACGCTATATATACTAGAGGTGGTTTATAAAGCACGTAGCACAAAAGCATAGCACGCTTTTTTCCATAGCAAGGACAGCATGCTATCCGAGGAGCCTCTACGTTGCTACGGTGCTATGACGCGTGAGCGCGCGCGGTGCTTTGTAGTTCGTTTCGTCGCACGAGTAGCGCCCGTAGCGGCGCCCGCCTCCCGGTAGCGCGCTGGCCGACCGTGTATCGCGCTGCCTCGGTAAACAGATATTCAGTATCTGTTTACTGTGGCGCTGCTGTGAGCGTACGTCATATGCTTTCATGCGTGCTATAGCATAGCATATTTAAAAGCATGCTAAAAATGTATAGTTTATAGACTGCAGCGTGCTTTGGTTTTATAGCAGTTTTGAATAACTATAATAGATACGAACTCCAAAGACGAACGGTTGGACCAGTTGTCCCCGAGCACTATCCGCCCGGAGGATGATCATCCTTTGTTACGGTCGAGCCATATCACCTGCTCCCGTACACTCTCTATGCGTCGTATTCCTCTTTACTGAGGGTCGTGACCCCTTTCCATTAAATGATGGTAGGAGTTTTCTTGGGATATTAAAGCGGTGGGTTCCCACGTCCTTCCGCATACGACTCTACTAAGAGCATCTAAACTCTTACGTTTTTGTAACAATTATTATCAGATTTTAGGGATAATAACTGGGACCGACGGCTTAACGTGCTCTCCGAGGCACGCAGGGAATGAAATCACCACCACCGGTCACCAATCCAGTTACCGATTGGGTCAACGTTGCTTATCAATCGCAATCGACTGATATGCGTTGTCACAACTAGGTCAGTCGTCCTTCATTCAGACAATTTAAAGTTCACGTTTCGTGGTCCGCGCGGGCCAACATGCGCTCGCCATCACTATATCGTCTTTTATTTCACATTAGTCAAAAGTTGGCGCTGTATGTAATTGCACCACGCTAACTTCAGCCCCCCGATTATGTAAGGAAATCGTAATCGTCTGTCAAACTTATAATTCGACCTATCTAAGGAGGTCATAGATGCATGCACGTCAAAACGCATGTATGTAGGTACCTACTCCTTAAAAAGTTCGAGATACGTTATGAACTGTCAAATGAATAAGATTGGCTTAGCAACACAAGTATAACGATTAACGACTGGCAGATTCATGCGTATGACGACTCTAACGTAGGAAATCACTGTAATTGGAACGGTCTCTAGTCTAGGCAATAAAGCTAGTCGACCCCAACAATAATTCCTCAGGCGACGAAACTTTACAGTATATTATAGTATCATGAGATAAACGTACTTAATAAATATCCAATAAAAAATCATAAAGGTTGTAAGGGTTTTTTGCCATACCTAATTGTTAAAGCAGGAAGGCACATTATCGCGTAAACGCAGTTTAGGTATGATAATAAAATCGGTTTAAATATCGATGTTCTGCATGATTATTTTAAATATACTACCTACTATTATTTTAAAAAGAAATCGAGACTATATTCAGTCATAAATATTAAGTTTTAGATATAAATACCTAACTTCTGGATGGATTTTTTATTGGATATTTTTGTATTAGTATTGGTTCATGCCATACTACAACCCTGCCAAGTTTCAACGACTGAGGATTTAATGCGGGGGTCTCCATACAACAAATCGCCCCGTTGCCTAGATTACTCACCGGATTCCAAATTATTTGAAGTCCTTTATCACTGAAAAAATAGTTCAAATCTGATATGTGGGCACATCGATGCGATAAAAAGTAGTCTTTCTAGGGATAAGTAAAACTTAACACTCACCGAAATACGTCAAAATCGACTGAAAAGATGTGTCGTGAAAGCGTAGTAGGCAGACAGATAGTCAGACACACTTTCAGAAACACCAAAACATGGACATACACACACACAAAACACATTATCTTGCATGCCGTATGCATCGTTCATTTAATACCACCACCACTACAGCCCGGTTGCCTGTTACTTGATAGCGACTCGATTCTGTTAGAACTCATATCAGTCATACGAGATAGCTTAGTTCCAAAGCCGAATTGGCAAAACTAAGTTTCGGCTTTGGACTGGAAAACTGGACACTTCGAGATTTCCTGTAATCTCGCTCGGCAAAAAGTTTTAGTTTTGGCCCAAGGGCTCTGGCCATTTCTGAGGATTGAAGAGTAGGCCAATCGCGCCCATATTTCAGCTCCGAACTATTTATAGCTTAGCGATTTTTAGGGTTCCGTATCTCAAAACGGAACCCTTATAGGATCACTTTGTTGTCCGTCCGTCTGTCTGTTAAGACCCGTTTTCTCAGGAACGCATGGAGGTATCAAGCTGAAATTCATATCAAATACTCAGGTCTACTGTCCCTTGGAGCTGTGAAAAAATCTAACTTCTAAGCCAACGCAATTAAAAGATGCAGCCGTTTTTTATGCTGCTAATTTTCGACACTCGCAAGGGAATCAAAAATCAAAAACCTACAGGGTACTTCCCGTGAACTCAGAATTTTGAAATTTGGTACGAAGCAACGTCAGCACAGATAAAGGAAAAATTGCGAAAAGCAAAAATTTTTTTAGTTACATCATAGTACAGCAGAAGTTAGCGCGATGCAATTACATACAGCGCCATCTTTTGACGAATGTGAAAAGACGAACTAACGATGACGCGCCCGGCCCGGGTAAGGAGGCTCAGCCTCGAGGCCCGTACCCCCGCTCGGCCCCCACGGGCCAAACGGAGAAGACCCACACAAGCAAGAATATGGAGGATTACCGTACGCGGGTTAAAGTTTTTGAAACCTTTTTATCTTGTTTTAACACTACATTTAAGTTGTATTTTAGTGTTTTTGCTTGTTTATATGCAAAAAAATGGAAACCCCCAGTCCAAACTTGTCGAAACAAGACCACGTGCAGCATAACAATGGTGGATCGAAATACTGTGACGTCATAACTCATACGTGAAATTTGACTATTGTTAAGTTAGTCACGATGACTCACACTTATTGTTAGAATTATTGACTTTGGAGATGTAAGTTTGACGTCCTCCCATCTGCCTTCCAAGTACAAAAAATAAGAAAATTGTTTTTTGACTTGTGGCTTCGGCCATGGTTACATATCTAGGGTATATTATATTAATACTTAAATAAAAATGTGAAAGTGAGTTTGTTTATCCTTCAATAACGCCGCAACGGATCTACGTGATTTTTGCATGACTATAGTGGAGGACGGAGAGTGACATAGGCTACTTTTTATTCCGGAAAATTAAGGTGTTCCCGAGTGAATTACAAAAAAAACTTATCACGCGGACGAATTCGCGGGCATTAGCTAGACGATAATAAAAC
This sequence comes from Erebia palarica, assembly GCA_964035005.1. Lineage (NCBI taxonomy): Eukaryota > Metazoa > Arthropoda > Insecta > Lepidoptera > Nymphalidae > Erebia > Erebia palarica. Next base: position 6,476,074 of record OZ035995.1, on the reverse strand, counting down.
TTTCTCCAGTAAAATTTTCAACAATTAATAAGTAATCTGTGCACAGAAATAGGAGTTACATTTTATAAGACCTAAGAGGAGGTCTCCTAATCTAAGAGGTTACCTAGACCAAGATAATAGGAGACATTTTGGTACAACTCAATATCAAAAGTATATTAATTTTTATTTACTATTTTTGACGGCAATTACGATACGACCGGAGAGAGATCAGTACTAAGCCCGAGTCTCCTCACGATGCGTATGCCTGTAGCGTTACGGTAGCTCCTGACAAGCAATTCGACACCCTATGAGTACGGAATCCTACTTAACGATTTTCGGATTTTTCCTATACTTGTGCTGTGAGATCTCGCTTATTACCAAATTTTATGATTCTAGGTCAACGGGAAGAACTCTATAGGTTTTGATATATTGGCGAGTGTCAAAATATGGTAAATATGCGGCATAAACGGCCGTGTCTTTTGATTGCGTTGACTATAAGAAGCTTGATTTTTTTACAGCTCCAAGGGACCGTAGACCTAAGTATTTGATATTAATTTAACCATGATACCCTCCACGCGTTCCCGAGAAAAAAGGACAGACAGTGAGATGGACAACGAAGTGGTGGTTGACAGACAGACAGACAACAAAGTTAAGGATCAAACCAACAATCTTATAAGGATTCCTTTTTTCCCCCTGAAGTACGGAACCTTGAATTTTGTTCTTTCTGAACAGAAAAATAATTTCTATTAACAATAAGTAGTTAAAGGAGCACCGATATTATTCATTTTGACTTGAGTTTGTGCGAAGACCTCCCTGTCTCGCGTGGTGGTGTGGTCTTATAGTGGGAGGCCCTGGGTTCGATTCCTGACCAGGATCATTTAGGGAATTTATAATATCTGAATTTTCTCTGGTCTGCTCTGTTGGGAGGTTTCGGTCGTGGTTAGTTACCATCCTACCGGCAAAGACGTAACGCCGAGAGATTTAGCATTCCGGTACAATGGGGCTGATTCTGTAGTGCACAATCTCTAAACTGAACTAAAATGGCAGCATTAAAAATATTGCTAACCCTTTCCTAATACTCCCTGTGGAAAGGGACAGAACTAGATTAAAAGGTGTCATTTTAGTTTAGTTTAGAGATTGTGTTATACAGAATTGGCCACATTACCATGTTAAAACCAGGTAATGGGTTTAATTTAACTACGGTAATGTTAGTTTAACCTGCTACCATCTTAGACAACATATATAATTACATTCACCATACATCATAAGGTAAGATCGCAGTCAAGAGCTAACTCTTACTAGAATAAAAAAATATAAAAAACTAGCGATCCGCCCCGGCTTCGCACGGGTAGCATTAATAACCATAATAGTCTATACCCAATATAACCAGTGGTCAGTGGGCAGTGGGCAGGTTTTACATTTTAATATTACACTGCCGCCCTCACTACACCTGCCACTGCCACCAGCCCTCAGATTAAAGATATTCAATCTAAGCGCCGGCCGCAGTCGCGCCATTTTCCCTTGCACGTTACATTATTTCTAAGATATCTCTTAAGATATCCATCTAAATTAGATGGTGTAAAGGACAATTTTTATCTTAATTAAATACTTCAGATGACAAACATATTTACTTTACTAAGGATTAATACTACATATGAAAAAACACCTTCACAAAGAAACATTGGTTTAGACCAAATTAGAAAATCATAAAAATGGTTATTGTGGGTCTACCTTAAAAGATATGCTATTGCAGACTTTTTTTTAAGAACTTTATAAGAGAAACAATTCCACCATACATTGTTTTCGTGTACCTTAAACTATTTACGCAATGCACGCCACGTAAGCTCTCAGAAGAAATGATTTTTTCCGACTTAGTTCACATAATTACAATTTTCATAAGGATTTCTAATTTTTTTGAAAATAAAATATAGCCTATGTTACTGGCTGATGCTTTCTATAGATTAAAGAATTTTTAAAATCGGTTAAGTAGTTTTTGAGTTTAGTTTAGTTTTAGTTGACAAACAAACAAACAAATCTTTCCTCTTTAAAATATTAGTTTATATTGAATTGCACACACACAAAAAAAAATTCCCTCTCTTTATGATAGGTATTTTAGATCATATATTATTATATACGTAAGTATCTAGGTAAGTAAGTATTTTAATAGTGATTAAAATCGATTATTCGCTAATTATTTATCGTGAAGCAATTACTTTTCTTTTGCAATATGGCATTGTGAGGGAGTGATTGTCGGTGGCTAATATGGGTATGTATATTTGTTTTTTCACTGCATGTTAGCCTTTTACTACGATTTCACCTGATGGTAAAAGATGATGCAGTATAAGACAGTAGCGGGCTAACCTGTCGGGGTATGGCAGTTATATTAAACCCATAACCCTAATCGGTTTCTACACAGCATCATTGGAACGCTAAATCGCTTGGCGGTACGTCTTTGCTGGTAGGGTGGCAACTAGCCACAGCTGAAACCTCCCACCAGAACAGACCAGGGAAAATTCAGAAGTTATAAATTCCCAAATTGACCCTGCAGGGAATCGAACCCGGGACCACCAACGTTAAGCTCGCAACAGCGCTCAACACTGCGCCAGGTAGGTCATCGTCTTTTGCTTTGTCTTGAACACTTAAGAGTGGGTTGGTAGAGCAGGGGCGGACTAAGGGTAGGGCGGATGGGGTGGTCCGCCCCGGTCCTTGGGTCTTGGGTAAAATGTTGAGAAATTCTTATTAATTAGTCAATGAATCTATACTAATATAATAATTATACGAAAATTTGGATAGATGGATGGATGTTTGATACTCAATCGCGACAGAACGGGTCTGGATGAAATTTGGCACATAGATAGATTATAGTCTTGAGCCTTTTTATCTCAGAAAATCATCGAGCTCCTGCGGGAACAAAGAACCTCAATACATGCGGACGAAGTCGCGGGATCATAAATAAATAAAATTTAAGAATAATAATAATAATTTGTTGACATCATTCACGGAACAATGCAATGACGTAGACCGGCTATTTATTATTTTATTTATATTTATAAAAGAAAATCTTACAACTAGAAAATGTAGTTAAAACCGAATAGCGAAGTAGGAAAGGACTAAAGTACCTATAGATATAATTTTGTGTTTAAACAATTTGTATTAATCAGAAGAAACATGCTGCCAAGGGGACAAAAATATAGTAAGTAGGTAAAGATAAAATTAATCTCAAATAAGTTTATGTAAATAGTGATACTATTTTTCTGAGCTTTTAAGGCAACTTCATGAATTTGAACAATATATGACCATGAATGACCAGAATATGATATGATATCATATTCTGCTCCAATAGATATGACTCTATCATTATGTGAATACTGGAAGAGATCACGATCCTCAGTAATGACGATAATTCAATGTAATTTTTTAGATATGATAACCTCAAAGCATGCGGAAGATCAGCGCTATATCCTACCAGATATAGCACATGCTGAGTGAAGACCATTTTGGGGATCAAGTCTCATTCCGCGATTTTCTTTCTTTTAGTCTGTTATTTCTTGTATCTACTTGTATCCCCGAATAAAGATTTATTTGTTTGTTTCTTTCTTTGTGAATTTGGAATCATTTTTAAGCGAACAATATTGTTTGAACAGCAGGTGTGTTGAGACGTTTAGAATTTAGAGTTTAGAGTTTATTTATTTAAAACTAGTGAATGCCCGCGACTTCTTCCGCCTGGATGGAGGTTTTCGGTTACTTTTAACCCTTTTCCGGGATAAAAAATATCCTATGTGTTATTACCATACTATAATTATTTATCTCCATGCCAAATTTTTTCCAGATCCGTTCAGCCGTTCTGGCGTGATTTAGTAACAAACATCCATCCATCCATACGTCTAACCTGTCGCATTTACACCTACGGTAAATATAGCAAATAGTATATAATCAGAATCTATAATATTACTATTCAATAATATTATTATAGATTCTGATTCTATACATATTTCCAAGATGCGTCAAAGATAAAATGCTCCCTCATCTTTCACCCTCAGAACACAGAAACAGAAACAGATAAATATTTCTTAGTGGGGTTAACATAAATGGCAAAAATGGCATTCCGAACCAATGGTTGATTCTTCACTCGACGATTCAAAAGCACTTGTAAAAGTTTATTTGAATAAAAAAACATTTGAATCTTGAATAATGAATTATTCTTGACTTTCTTATTTTATAATTATTATCCTTACTTTAGGAACGATAAGGTACACGTATAGTTCGCGCGTGAGTTGAATGCAGTACTCTGCATTCAACTCACGCGCAGAAAATGTATGGCGACACATACATTTACTAATGTATGTGTCGCCATACATTTTCTCTGCATTCAACTCGAGCGCGAACTGTACCTGTGATGTCACGACTTCAAACTGTCATTTTGAGTAATATTGCTTCAGTATTGTTTTAAGCATTAGTATAGTGTGACCCTTGATAGAAATATTTCTTAGTGGTGTTGTGTGTTACAGAGCTATTGTTCTTGCTCCTGGTATACCTGGCCAAGGCTGCAGGGAACCCATGCACCAACCGCACCCTGGGCTCACAGCCTTACCCGGACGACTGTCGAGCTTACGTCGTGTGCTGGATGTCTGTGCCTTATCTCAATACCTGCCCCAACGATCAGCTGTACGACATTCAGACTAACGTTAGTATTAGTCTGTATTATTCGATTAGGGCTCAAAATAACTGCCATAATGAAGGAGCTAGAATGAAAAAACTAAAGTCGCTATAATCCACCACAAAATAGATCTGTGGCGGATTATCGCGAACTAGCAGATGCCGGCGACTTCGTCCGCGTGAAATAAGTTTTTTAAATTCCCACGGGAACTCCCTAATTTTTCGGCTTAATATATAAACTATGACATTCACAAATAATGTGGCTTTCTATTGGTACCAGAATTTAAAAAATCGGTTCTGTAGATCCAAGAGATTACCCCCTACAACATCACAAACTTACAAACTTTACCTCTTTATAATATTAGTATAGATTAAACTTCTAGATTTTTCATTGTCATGGACTTCCGCAAAGTAACGCCTGCTTCTATCCAATAAGGAGCTAGAAGTTTAATTCACTATAATCCGCCAAAGCAGACAAATCTATGTCCTAAAGCGTGTAGCTTGCGATATTCACCGCCCAATAACCCAGAAATTAGCACCGGCACAACACCACACCACACAAATCTTCCAAATTATTCTCAACGTACGTTTCACTCCGAAACCGGAGCATCTTCAGGAGATGTTGACTCGACAATGCACGGTTGCAAAAATCTTTATAATTGTGCAATGTTAAGTACACATAGATTTGGCTGCTTTGGCGGATTATAGCTAATTAAACTTCTCGTTTCATTATCATGGACTTCCGCAAAGTAAGCCTGCTTCTATCCAATATAACTGCCATTCTCCTAACAGGTTAACCCGCTACCATCTTAGATTGCATCATCACCACCAGGTGAGATCACTGTCAAGGGCTGACTTGTAATGGAATAAAACGATTAATACAGATTAGTTTGACTTCATGTAACTTTGAAGTTCTTTTGCGTTATGAAATCATAGAAATTTTGCATAATAAATACAACTTTTCAGAGTTGCCAGCCAACACATCTATCGATATGCTGCAACATAACTTTCCCAACTATATCCCGACAAAAATTACCCCCTATTAGTTCTGAATCTCCCCATATATCAACAATTTCGACTACTAGGCGTATATTACCACCTGTCCCTGCAACTAAACATTCTGTACCCCCTATCATTACTTCAAGTAAAATTGATACAGTAACTCCCATTAAACCAAGTAACGTCACTCCTATCACATCTAATACAATAACAAAGTCACCAGAAATATCTACAACAGCGACTCCTATTGAACCTAGTACAGAAATTGAAGTAGTAACAACAGAATTACCTACTACAGTAACTTCTATCAAACCTAGTACAATAATAGATACAATAAAAACTGAGTTACCTACCCCAGTAACTTCTATTAAGTATGATACAGTTACAACTATCCTGCCTATTATAGAAACTTCTGTTGTTACCACTACTAAACCTAGAACAGAAAAAGATTCATCGCATACAACTGAAATATCTACTACACTAATTGAGTCAGTAAAAACAGAAGTACCTACCACATTTAATCCAACTTTACCGCCTATAACTACTGCAAAACAATCTACACAGACAATACAAGAAATTACAATCACAAATACCATACCAATCTCAACATTTACAGTTCCAACATCAACTATTACATTTCCAACTATGCCTGAAGAAATATCCGTAATAACTGAAGCAACCACAAATCAACCAACAATAACAACTGCAAATCCATTAACCTCCACTTATTCTCCAACTATGGAGACTACAACTGAGCTTTCATCAAAAACTCCTACTGTATTACCTACTTCACCTAGCCCTGATCATCCTACAACTGATTCTCCATTCATAAGTACAACTGATACACCCACTTCAATTGTAACAACTTCTAGACCAATAACTGAAATGACATCACCTCCTAAAATAACGACTATTGTGGAAGATCTATCTACTACTGCGACATCTACATCGCCACCTACTAGTGGTTTCACTTTTATTTCAACTGATAAAGTAAATTCAATTACAGCTTATCCTACCTTAGAACCTTTATCACCAATAAGAACAAGTACTACATCTATTGAATCTTCAACTGTAACTCATCCTGCGACAGAAATCTCAGAATCAGAAACTACTAAGACTGTATCTATTACCACAGAACCGTTTCCAGCTACAGTTGAAACGTCCCTAGTAACAGAAACTACTTTAAGTGTAGAAAATACACCACTTGTCACTGAAACTTCGGATATAACTCAACCCGTTACAGACGAAATTGAATCAATACATATAACTACTAGTAAGACTTCATCTACTGAATTTTTGCCTAGTGTAACTACATCCAAAGAACGTATACCTACTACTACTATTTCTTCAACAATATATAACTCTGTAACACACACGACAGATTTATTTACTACTAAAGCGTCGTACACCCCTACAACACCCACAGAAGAACCGAATACTCCATCGAAAATACCGTCATTACCGCCTGCAACTATTACTGAAAAAGTTGTAACTACATTATCACCTGTAACTAAATCTATGACAGAAACATCAGAATCAGTAACTAGTGTCCCTACATCAAATACAAACGAACTGATTACTACTAAAGTTGTATCATCTGCACCAGAATTAACAACAACAAAAACAACATCTGAGGTTACAACAACAACTCAAACTATGCAACCTGTCACAATAACACTTATACCAAGTACAGAAAACGCAGCCTCCTCGTTTTCAACAAGACCTTCCTTGCCAACTATAATTGTAAAAACAACAAGTGTGGAGCCCATCTCAACAACACTTGAATCGATTTCATCAACAGAAACGGTGACACAAACGGAACGTTCTACAACGCCAAATATAACTACAAAAATACCTCTACCATATATTACAAGGACTCAAGAAACCATCTCAACCACAAATGAACCTATTTCACATGCTGAACCATTAACAACTACTGAATTAACAACAAAATCTCATTTAACCGTGAAACCATCCCTACCCCCTGTTACTTTGACAACCTCGAACCCTACTACTACGAGTTCTGAAGTTACAATAACGGAACATACAACAACAAATACGGAACCCATCTCAACGACAGTCGAACCGATTTTATCAACACAAACCGTGATACAAACCGAACGTCCTACAACACCGTATATTACTACAAAAATACCGTTACCATATACAAAAACTACTGAACAATCCATCTCAACAACACATGAAACTATGATACATGTAGATTCAGTGACGACTACAGAATTCACAACAAAATCTTTTTTAACAACTAAACCACCTCTTCCACCCGTTACCTCGTCAAACTCCAATCCCACTTCAACCATACCTGAAATTACAACAATGGGGATTACAACACCAGATATGAAACCTATTTTAACGACGTTTGAACCTATTACAACATCTAAACCATTGATACCAACTGAAAATGTTACATCACCAGAAATAACAACAATTTCTTCTCCTGTAAGTGCAATCACATCAATTTCTAGCTCAATAACAACAGAGTATACTACAACATTGGAACCTATTACGTCAACCTCAGAAATGATGCTAACTTTAGAACCTATAACATCAACAGAGCTCACTAAAACATCACTTGAACCAACTTCAATGATTAAACTAACAACATCACATATTACAACTGCGGCACCGATTTCAACAACATTAGAATCTACAAGAGCTGAATTAGTGACAACAACTAACACTGATTTACCACATAGCACAATGAAATCTTCGCCGTCACCTTTTACCACTACTATAGAACCCATTTCGAGTTCATCTGAACCAGAATGTACGCATAGTGCATGTACTACAACATCGCATGTCATAAGCGAATCTACCGAACAGCCTGTAAGTGTTACATCTTCAAAGTCTAGCTCAAGAATATCTGAGGCAACAACTGTATCTTTTGAGCCTAGTACAATCTCAACAACATTCGAGCCTGTTATAATAACAGAATCAGTGCCAACAATCAAACAAGTGACAACATCGCCTATTACAACAAAAGCTCCGCTACCTAGTATTAACGCAACAACTATGGAACCTATCTCATCAACACTAATTACATCAACTCAAATGACGACATCGGAATATCCTGCAACACACATAGCCAATGCATTATTAACTTCAACTATTTCTTCTACAGTCACTGTTACAGAAACCAATAAGTCTACACATATTCCAACGACAGTAACAAATACGTTTACAGATCAAGAACCCACAATACCAACTCAGCTAATCGATTCTACTTCGCAAACAGTACCTGATACTACGCTAAATCCTACAACCTCTGCAGAACTGGTTCATAAATCAACTGTATCTGTGAATATACCAACAGTGACTTCAAGCCAATTTACTGGCTCAACAAGTACTCAAACTTCGCCGGATATAACTGTAATGTCAACTAAAGAAACTCCAATTACTCCTAGAGTAAACTCAAGCCCTACTGTGTCAATCACTACCCAAACATTCCCTGATATATCTATAGTACCAAATAAATCAACCACGGATTCTGATCATCGAGAAATCACATTGCCAACTTCAATATCAACCATTGGGTCAACTACTATTAGAACTGAATCTACTACAGTAACTACACCGCGAGATAGAACAGTATTAACTCTTGCATCCACTCAGCATACTAATGCACCAACAGCTGTAGAAACTACAACTTTTGATTCTACTACACCGGATGCTATAACTACGACTCTAGAGCCAGTGATAACAAACATTACAACTACTGAAGCATTTTTAACTACACAACAATCAACTGTAAATGATAGTATGACTTTAAAACCTGTTATTTCTACTACAACTAACCCTAGTACATCGGAATTTATACCTACTACTCTAATCACAAAAATTCCAGTGACTGAAGTACCTTTAACAATACAGCAATCAACAACTAATACTATTTCTTCAAATAAACCTGAAATGACATCAACCATAGAGCTCACATCGAACACAATGACTCCTTCATTTACTACTACTAATGAAATTTCATCAAATTTAACTATTCCTCCAATTATAACAACTACTAATGGAATTCCATCAAAAAATCCCATTTCAACCTCACCATCTTCAACAATTACCGTACAAACAGATACACCAATATTGAAACCTGACAGTTTTACTACAACTCTAAATCCGCACACAAATACTGATGAAATACCAATTTCAACACCACAAACATCATCTTCACAATTTTCACAAACACTGAGACCTATAACACTCACTTTATCAACCGACGCGAATTCTGAAACAACGATCGTTACACACATTCCTTTAACAATATCTTCATCTACAACCAATTTAAATCCTGAAACTACAGATACCCAATCTTCATCAACTTCGTCATCACTATCTTCTCCAATTACACCACCATCTTCAAACATATCTACATCACCCTCCACAATATCAAGAGTAATAACACACCAATCGTCAAAATTAACCTCTCTACCTACCAAACCTACCTTACCCCCAGCTCCTTCAACTAGTACAATCCCCCCTTGCTTTACAACTCCTAAGCCTTACTCATCGACTCCTGAAGTACCTCTTCCTATACCTTTGTGCAGACCTGATGATAGGTTCCTATACCCTGATCTGAATAGCTGCAGCTTCTACTACGAATGTTTATATGGCAGCATCAGGAAAATGAAGTGCAAATATGGATACCAGTTCAATCCACGAGCCTTGGTAAGAAATCTTTACATATAAAATAAAAAATGTCTTATAAAATCAATACTAGCCGATGCCCGCGACTTCGTCCGCGTGGATTGAGGTTTTTGGTTACCGCGGGAACTCTTTAAATTACCGGGATAAAAGTAGCTTATGTGTTATTCCAGATTAAGTATAATCTATCTCTGTGCCAAATTTCATACAGATCCGTTCTGCCGTTCTTGTGTGATTGAGTAACAAACATCCATCCATCCAAACTTTCGCATTTAAATTATTAGTATAGATACAGCTCAAACCATTGGGTCTAGGAACTAGATAGATCTTTTGTAAAAGTAAACAAAGGATTTCTTGAAAAAAAGTTGAGTATCAGTGTGTCAGTCAGTCAGTCAAAAGTTAGTAAATATTCACCGTAGGGTCCTTATACGGATTTCATACTTTTTCAAGTACCATTTATAGATAAATGGAATAACAGCTGTTAGGATATTATGGTATTAAATTAAAGGTAATGTATTCATCTCTAGTTAGACCTCATAAAAAATGCACACTCCCATACAAATTTTCGGAATAAATACGTTTCTACTAACGCAAGAACTGCTGAAAATTACGAAAAATGGGGTCTGGATAGGAACCCATAAAGCTAGATCGGCTACATATTTTAACTTGAAAATCACAAAAGAGTGGGGCTTATATTATAGTCCTCTACCCAAATGCTGGAACATTATGCATACAAATAAATACTTTGTCATTTATGTGTCACACAAAAAATTGTTCATACATTTTTCTATGGAAAGAACCACAACTATACCTATGCAAAAAAATTTGGTCAATACGTTAGTCTGTTACGGCGTGATTGAAGAACAATCCTACTAACAAACTTTTTCACAATAATTTTAGTACGGTAAGCGCCATTTTAAAATTCTTTTTTATCGTCCTGATTTCGTTCAAAATCGATATCTGGTGTTCCCTGGGATCACTGAACAGAAAACTTTACCCAAAATTAAAAAAAAGTCAGCACCATTTTGAAATTCTTTGTTATTGTACCGATTTCGTTCAAAATCGATATCTGGGGTTCCCTGGGATCACAAAATAGGAAACTTTTACCAGAATTTTAAAAAAGTCAGCGCTATGTTGAAATTCTCTGTTATTGTACCGATTTCGTTCAAAATCGATATCTGGGGTTCCCTAGCATCACAAAATATGAAACTTTTACCAGAATTAAAAAAAAGTCAGCGCCATTTTGAAATTCTCTGTTATTGTACCGATTACGTTCAAAATCGATATCTGAGGATCGCTAAGATCACAAAACAGGAAACTTACGAAAATTTTAAAAAAATCAGCGCCATTTTGAAATTCTTTGTTATTGTACCGATTTCGTTCAAAATCGATATCTCAGGATCCCTGGGATCACAAAACAGGAAATTGGTACCAAACTTTAAAAAAGTCAGCGCCATTTTGAAATTCTTTGTTATTGTACCGATTTCGTTCAAAATCGATATCCGGGGTTCTCTAGGATCACGAAACAGGAAACTGTTACCAAAATTAAAAAAAAGTCAGAGCAATTTTGAAATTCTCTGTTATCGTACCGATTTCGTTCAAAATCGATATCTGAGGATCACTAAGATCACAAAACAGGAAACTTACGAAAATATAAAAAAAATCTGCGCCATTTTGAAATTCTTTGTTATTGTACCGATTTCGTTCAAAATCGATATCTGAGGATCCCTGCGATCACAAAACAGGAAACTGGTACCAAACTTTAAAAAAGTTAGCGCCATTTTGAAATTCTTTGTTATTGTACCGATTTCGTTCAAAATCGATATCTGGGGTTCCCTGGGATCACAAAATAGGAAACTTTTACCAGAATTTTAAAAAAGTCAGCGCCATGTTGAAATTTTCTGTTATTGTACCGATTTCGTTCAAAATCGATATCTGAGGATCACTAAGATCACAAAACAGGAAACTTACGAAAATATAAAAAAAATCTGCGCCATTTTGAAATTCTTTGTTATTGTACCGATTTCGTTCAAAATCGATATCTGAGGATCCCTGGGATCACAAAACAGGAAACTGGTACCAAACTTTAAAAAAGTTAGCGCCATTTTGAAATTCTTTGTTATTGTACCGATTTCGTTCAAAATCGATATCTGGGGTTCCCTGGGATCACAAAATAGGAAACTTTTACCAGAATTTTAAAAAAGTCAGCGCCATGTTGATATTCTCTGTTATTGTACCGATTTCGTTCAAAATCGATATCTGGGGTTCCCTAGCATCACAAAATATGAAACTTTTACCAGAATTAAAAAAAATTCAGCGCCATTTTGAAATTCTCTGTTATTGTACCGATTACGTTCAAAATCGATATCTGAGGATCGCTAAGATCACAAAACAGGAAACTTACGAAAATTTTAAAAAAATCAGCGCCATTTTGAAATTCTTTGTTATTATACCGATTTCGTTCAAATTCAATATCTGAGGATACCTGGGATCACAAAACAGGAAATTGGTACCAAACTTTTAAAAAGTCAGCGCCATTTTGAAATTCTTTGTTATTGTACCGATTTAGTTCAAAATCGACATCTGGGGTTCTCTAGGATCACGAAACAGGAAACTGTTACCAAAATTAAAAAAAGTCAGAGCAATTTTGAAATTCTCTGTTATCGTACCGATTTCGTTCAAAATCGATATATGAGGATCCCTAAGATCACAAAACAGGAAACTGTTACCAAAATTTTAAAAAATCACCGCCATTTTGAAATTCTTTGTTATCGTACCGATTTCGTTCAAAATCGATATCTGGGGTTCTCTAGGATCACAAAACAGGAAACTGTTACCAAAATTTAAAAAAAGTCAGAGCAATTTTGAAATTCTCTGTTATCGTACCGATTTCGTTCAAAATCGATATATGAGGATCCCTATGATCACAAAACAAGAAACTGTTACCAAAATTTTAAAAAATCAGCGCCATTTTGAAATTCTTTGTTATTGTACCGATTTCGTTCAAAATCGATATCTGACGATCCCTGGGATCATAAAACAGGAAACTGGTACCAAAATTTAAAAAAATCAGCGCAATTTTGAAATTCTTTTGTTATTGAACCGATTTCGTTCAAAATCGATATCTGACGATCCCTGGGATCGCAAAACAGGGAACTGGTACCAAAATTTTAAAAAATCAGCGCCATTTTGAAATTCTTTTGTTATTGAACTGATTTCGTACAAAATCGATATCTGACTATCCCTGGGATCACAAAACAGGGAACTGGTACCAAAATGTAAAAAAAGTCAGCGCCGTTTTGAAATTCTCTGTAATTGAACCGATTTTGTTCCAAATCGATATCTGGGGTTCTCTAGGACCACAAAACAGGCAACTGGTATTAAAATTAACAAAAATCAGCGCCATTTTGAAATTATTTGTAATTGAACCGGTACCGGTTTTATGTTTCTAGGGATCGTCAGAACGAAAAGTTTTAAACGAAATCGGTTTAATAACACGGGATTTAAAAATGGCGCTGATTTTAAAAATCATGGTAAAAGTTTCCTGTTTTGTGATCCCAGGGATCCTCAGATATCGATTTTGAACGAAATCGGTTCAATAACAAAGAATTTCAAAATGGCGCTGATTTTTTTAAATTTTGGTAACAGTTTCCTGTCTTGTGATCTTAGGGATCGTCAGATATCGATTTTGAACGAAATCGGTTCAATAGCAAATAATTTCAAAATGGCGCTGATTTTTTAAAATGTTGGTAACAGTTTCCTGTTTTGTGATCCTAGGAATCCTCAGATATCGATTTTGAACGAAATCGGTTCAATAACAAAGAATTTCAAAATGGCGCTGATTTTTTAAAATTTTGGTAACAGTTTCCTGTTTTGTGTTCCTCGGGATCCTCAGATATTGATTTTGAACGAAATCAGTACAATAACAAAGAATTTCAAAATGGCGCTGACTTTTTAAAGTTTGGTAACAGTTTCCTATTTTGTGATCCTCAGATATCGATTTTGAACGAAATCGGTACGATAACAGAGAATTTCAAAATGGCGCTGACTTTTTAAAAGTTTGGTAACAGTTTCCTGTTTTGTGATCCCAGGGATCCTCAGATATCGATTTTGAACGAAATCGGTTCAATAACAAAGAATTTCAAAATGGCGCTGATTTTTTTAAATTTTGGTAAGTTTCCTGTCTTGTGATCTTAGGGATCCTCATATATCGATTTTGAACGAAATCGGTACAATAACAGAGAATTTCAAAATGGCGGTAGCTTTTTAAAATTTGTTACCAGGTTTTTACTATAGGGAATTAAGAAACACGTGTTTCAGGATTTTTGGAAATTCCACCCCCAAGGAATTTTTAAAAATTTCACCCAAGCGAAGCAGGGGTGCGTCTGCTAGTATTTACTATAATAATGTGGCGCGGAGGCATAGATATTATGTAGTAAATAAATAATCAAATATTTCAAGTTACAAAATTGATTAGTTGGCTATAAAATCGAGCGTAGAGCGTAGTGCTATATATGCGTACAGATATATGCTGTAGTGTGGTGAGTTATATACCTAAAGTTGGCTGCGGCCTGATTGTATAAGGCCCCTTAACAGATTACAACAATACTATAAGTAATTGAACTTTATAATTTTCCGGAATAAAATCAGCCTGTGACCGTCTTTTAAATTGTCGGTTGGACGAATGGGTAATTGAAAAGCTGACTGACTGATAAAGACACTTTCGGATTGATTATGAATAATTTCTAAATTCTAATCATAATATTTGTATTGTTTTCAGAAATGTATGCCAAGAATAGAAGCGAACTGTCGAGTGTTGGTGTCACCGAGGATGCAAAAGGCGTTTTATGAAGATTTCCTGCAACTGTATGATCTTCAAAGCAATCATTGATATCCGTGCGAGAAAAACAATACTTGAACTAAAAAAAACTGCAACATCAAGAAAAACATCCATGAGAGTCTAAAATTAGTTATGACTAGCTTGAAGAATTTAAGAACCATATGTATCGTAAAAGAATGGGCAACTAGCATAAAACTGATGATATCGATCAGAGATCATTGAATTCATCATCACCATCAACCGATAGACGTCCACTGCTGGACATAGGTCTCCTGCATGGATTTCCACACGCCGCGATCTTGCGCCGCCTGGATCCAGCGGCTCCCTGCGACTCGCCATAAGTCGTCCGTCCACCGAGTAGGGGGTCTGTAAACGGTGCGCTTTCCAGTGCAAGGTCGCCACTCTAGCACGTTGGGACCCCAACGTCCATCGGTTAACAATATCAACTCAGATATGTGCTATGTGCTTAGAACTATGTGCCCCACCCATTGCCACTTCAGCTTAGCAACACGTCGAGCCATTTCGTTCACTTTAGTTCTTCTGCAGATCATTTCTGATTTGATCGCACAAAGAAACCTCGAGCATTGCTCGTTCCATCGCCCCCAGAGTGACCCCGAGCTTTCTTATGAGGCTTATTGAAGATACAAAAAATAATTAAAGAATAGATAAAAAATAGAAGGAAATCTTGAAGAATGCATCACAAAAAAATAGCAATAAATAAATGTAAAATGATTTCTTTTGTTTTATTGTACTTTTCATAGAATTACTTTGCCTTTTTTTAAACTTTTTTTTACAATCTTTAAAAGTAATTCAGTAGGTATACTCAATCGATGCGATTATTCATAATGTAAAAAAACTGGACGTAAAAAAAAAAAAATCAATCATAATAGCAAGATTTATTAAGTGAATTATAAAATAACTGTACAAACACATAATATTTAATATATTAATAAAAAATAAATTAACACAGCCTTTTCCGTTAATACTTTCCGTTGAGGATAATACTCTGAATAGATACTTATTTATATATTTATTCGTCAAAAATGAATAACGTCAAGACTTCAAATCTTTTAAGTAAACCTTTTCAATTTAATACATAATCTGAGGGGATTTAATGACACTGAGTCAAAATTAAAAACAGAATTGAAAATACAAAATTTAATTAACGTTAAGGTAAAATATATTATATAATTAATATTTTTTTTGTTACACAGGCAAAGTTTTTAAAGTTATACATTTTTTTGAATTTCTGTATGAAAAAAGTACTTGTATCTCATAGCCCTGAGTAATATTCAATAAGTTGTCATTAAAAGTAACGACTGATTATATTTAGATTATTATATAATAGCATTAAATAATAGTAAGAGAAATACCGCTGATATTAAGTTCTACCAAAAATATCAAATCATTTCAATTCAAAAGAATTTTAACCTTCCAAAATTTCATCCGAATAAAATCAATTTGGCTTCGACTGTTTTTTAAAGGGGTTCGAAATTAAAACCGCATAAACAGATGCCCATGATCATCCACGGGCAGTAGCTGATGATGAACAAAATGCCTTAAATCCTGAATGAAATGACGTTAATCATTTCCAAATCATTTCACAAATGTGAAGGCCGCAAATCGTTAGTCCAAGTCCACAAGCGTAGTTCGATATCACCCTAACTTCTCATCGCTGTGCAACCATTTTCGGAAATCACCACACATTGCTGAAAAAAAATACGATATTTTACGTTGAATATACTGTAAAAGCAAGGTAAAACTGCCTAGTTGGTCTAGAGGTTAGCATGTTCGACTGCGGCCGACGAGGTCCCGGGTTTGAGTTCCGGGTTGAGCCATAATTAAATATTGTCTTTTTCTGACTAAAAATTCTCACTACTAGCCCGGAGTTAGAAAGTTGGCGGTGATTCACCCCCGTGCCGTGATTCCGAGAGCACATTAAGCCGTCGGTCCCGGTTATTATCACTAACATGATCGTTAAAGCCCGCCAACCCGCCTTGGAGCAGCGTGGTGGGTCTATGCTCTAATTCCCACTTTCCTATGAGCAGCAGGGGGACGTTAATGGGCTGTAGTGGTATCTTCTGGGAATTTCTTGACAGAAAATTCAAAAAGATTTTTTTAGGCAAGGTTCGGAAGGAATCCCGGTTCATAATGGTTCAGTCTAAAAGCGAACAAGGTGACGACCTCCGTGGCGCAGTGTTGAGTTCTGTTGTCTTAACGGAGGTACCGGTTTCGATCCCCGGCAGGGTCAATTTGGGGATTTATTATTTCTGAATTTTCCCTGGTCTGGCCTGGTGGGAGGCTTCCGCCGTGGCTAGTTACCACTCTACCGGCAAATACGTGCTGCCAAGCGATTTAGCGTTCCGGTACGACACCGTATAGAAAGCAACTAGGGGTATTGGTTTAATATAACTGCCATGCCCCTAACCTAGGTTAGCCCGCTACCATCTTAGACTGAATCATTCGAATCGGTCTAAAGGAAGATCAATAACTTACCCTATGTATAGGATCAAATTCGAATCCAGTTCCACAGAACAATGGTATGGCAGTCCCGCCAGTACACAGATAGAATTTATCACATCTCTCAGGATGTGCCACATTTCCGAAGACCCCTGGGGGGCAAATTTGTTGGGTTGTTTCCATGGTCTTTGTTGTTGTTACCACAGACTCTGTTTTTGTTGTTTCATCTCCGATTGTTGTCGGTTCTGGTGTTGTTTCCAATACAGTGGCAGGTTTGTCTGTTTGTTGTTGTCTCGCAAAACACCCGTTTTCAGAAATGGTCACGCATTGCTGAAAAACGGTAGAATATTTGTTTATTTACTTACAACTTGCCAATAAACATTATTGGCAATAACTATTGGATAACTCAGAGTGAGTTACCAAATAGGCTCCATTTTATCCCGGAAAATCAAAAGTACCCGCAGGAATATCATCTGAAATTGTTTTTGTGTGTCCGCTTTTTGTCCTCCGACATGATGATCGGAGACTTTTATAACTGACACATGGTTTGGTTTTATTCTTTTTTTTGCGTTGTTCTGTTGGACGAGAATATAAACGAGAATAATATTTAAAAATCATCTGATCCATATATAACATTAGTATAAATGCGAAAGTGTGTCTTTCTGTCTGTCTGTCTGCTACACTTTGTCAGCCCATCTGTTCAAACGATTTTGATGAAATTTGGTATAGGGATAGTTTGTAATCCGAAGAAGGAAATAGGCTACTTTTTATCCCGGAAAATTAAAGAGCGCCCGCGGGAACCAAAAAACCTCAATCCACGCAAAAGTAGCCGCGGGCATCCGCTGGTCTGATTATATTATAAAAACTTACTTGAGTAGTCTCGTCGAATTCGAACCCAGCACTGCAGTACAGTGGTATAGCCATACCACCGGCGCACATGTAGAATCTGTCACATCGCTCCGGGTCCGCCATATTGCCAAACACGTTGGGTGGACACAGACTCCTTGTTGTCGTTTCTACGGACACTGTTGTTGTTCCAGCAATCTCTGTAGTTTCTGTATTTCCAACGTCATTATCATCTTCTGAAAAAAATAAAATAAAAAAATTCTAATATAATCTTTATCTTAATAACCGTTAGTCAGTTAATGTCATCTATTAACAGTAATCTACTTTTAATATTACAAATACCAGTAAATTATATTTATAAAAAGTGATATTTTTTTCGATTTCCAGCATTTTTTTAATGGATTCGATATCCATTAAACCTTTGATTTCCGTCAAAGTCTATTCGAAGTAATAGGCCCTTATACCTTTGGTCTTTGTTGTGGATGTTAGATATTTCGTTGTTTCCTTTCCATCAGCGATATCAGATTCGGTTGTTGTCGGTTTGTCATCTGGTGTTGCCGTATATGCGTCTGTTGTTGGAGATCCCTTTACAGTTGTTGTGAACATGCCTTTAGACGCGAAGCAACCGTGCGGCGATATTGGTACACATTGCTGAAATTTATTTATTTGCTATTTTAATTTTTCGTCAAAGAAAACATGCGGAAATTCTTACTGTCATATTATTATCGTTCAACTCGGCTCTTATTCAACTATAGTAATGATGCATCAAATTGGAAATTGAACAATACATAATTTAACCAATTTTATTGATAAGACCGCCTTTGCACACATATTTTTCCTTTATATTCTAATTAATTGTTATTATTTTAAAGTTTTTTGTGGTAGTAAATAATTTATCTATTTGTTCTTTTCTCTCAGAATATGCTATAAATAAAAATCACACTTCGTTAACGACTAGCCTATTATAAAACTAAAAGATACCAGACCATTTATATCCGTCTAGACACTTTCTAAAATATATATGTACTATCTCGTATTTGAATAACTAAATAGTTTAAATTGGGTCGTAAATCGTTATTTTTTTATAAATAGCAAGAAAAAAGTGTATACGTCTTTTCCTTAGATGTATTAAGTAAATATTTTTATAGATTTCAAGTCGATCCGACCGCTGTAACGTAAAAGAATACCAACACACTTACCAAGGAAACCGGATCGAATTCACCTCCGGAACCGCAGAACAGCCTAATCGGATGTCCAACTATACACTGGTAGAAGCTATCACACGCTGTCGGATCTGGTATGAACCCAGAGAATCCTGGCGGGCATATGTTGGCTGGAGGATTACCTACACCGGCAGTGGTCTGAAATGCAGCTTCCGTTGTAATCTCTGTGTTAATCTCATCTGATATCGTGGTTTGCATACCAGTAGAAGTATCTATATTTACTGTAGTTGGTGGATCCCTTGTAGATTCTTCTTTGTTATCAATTTCATTTGATTCTGTTGTAAAATCTTGTGCTTGTGTAGTTTTTGGTTCTGTGGTCAAATCTATTGCAGTCGTTGGTCTATTTGTAGGATTTTGGTTATTATTTGACTCAGTTGTCGCGAAATTTGTAGTTCCAGTAACTAATATCGTAGTTTTTTGTGAATCTGCATCTGTAGTTGGAACCTCATCTTGTTGTGTTGTTTTTATTATGTCATCTTCTGACCTTATAGTTGTTGCTGTTACAACTTCATCGATTTCTCCTTCAGGTGTAGTGTTGTAGTTATCTATTGTTGTTTCCTTGTCTGTTGTTATCTCATTGGCTGCTGTTAATGTTGTTGCGTTAACGTTGTCGTTGTTGTTAACAGTTGTAGCTTCTGAGGTACTGGAATCTGTTGTCTGTGGCTCAGTTGGTGTCCATTTTCCTTGAGCGGCAAAACAACCACTTTCCGAAATTGGTACGCATTGCTGAAATATATAAAAAAATTTAAGATATAATAAAACAAAGACAATGAAATGTTTCATGAAATACTAGATATACTTTATATATATACTATACTAGATGATGTTTCCCGCATAAGGGCTTTTTTGTTTCCCGCGGGAACTCTGTTACTTCCAAGTCCTCTCCAAGTCCGTTGCTCCGTTACGGCGTTATTGAAGGACAAACCAACCTTTCGCATTTACAATATTAGCATGATTTTTAAGATTCTTTGAACAACTCACTTTGGAAACAGGTTCGTATTCCAAACCAGCTGGACAGTACAATGGAATAGCGTTACCAACCACGCAGTGGAAGAATCTGTCGCATTGCATAGGGTCGGCTATATAACCAGAATAACCTGAAAGAAAAAATTATGTTTCAGCTCCGACGCACGACTGGAGTTTACTCTTTACGAACGATTATAAAATACATAAATTAGTAAATGAGGGTAAATGTAAACATTTTTTATATTACTGAAAGCATGCTTGATACATTTATTTATAATAAATAAATAATTTATAATAATAAATAATCCATTAAAATACATTACAGTCATGGAAACATGAAGTCAATAACGTAACGGAGAAAGTTTGATTTTACTCCCCATACATTTTCATATCCAGGGTTTATACATATATGAAAATCGATTCTAAAGGAGGTAAAGTTCAAAAATATATCCAGCAGTGGACGTATATCGATTGACGACAACAATCTAGAACCTTGATACTCAATTAATCACAATCCTCCTCCCCGAGATAACTCCAAAAAGGATAACTTGAAAAACTAGTATGCCCTCTCTGTGTGTAAAAAGCAATGTTAGCCTAGTTGTTACAAGATCTTCTCTCTGCGTCGCATTCCTCATTACTGAGGGTCGTGACCCCTTTCCATTAAACACATAATTGAAGGAGTTTTCTTGGGATAATAATGCGGTGGGCTCCCACGTCCTTCCGCATACGACTCGACTAACGACTAAGAGTATTTAACTCTTAGGTTTATGTAACAATTATATTATCAGATGTTTGTGATATAACCGGGATCGATGGCTAAACGTGCTCTCCGAGGCACGGAGGATACGAAAAGGCTGAATTTGAACCTCCAAATTCGGTCTGTAACTATACGTACCTCTCAGTTCATAAAAATATATATATATTTGATAGCATACATTATAAAATAATAGGCGCTAATGTGGGACGCAACATGCGTAGACACATTGGCCCCGTGTCATATAGGGAGACAGCATCAAGGCCGGGAGCCGCAGCAGAAAAGGCTGAAACCGGCAAGCGGCGGAAGTATGCCTCTCTCATAGAGAGTTACATATTTGTTCCGTTTGCCGTGAAGACCCTCGGGCCATGGACTCTTAGTGCAAAAAATTTTTGCGAGATATTTCACCGGGGTTAATTGCCTCATCTGGTGACAGAAGGGCTGGCTCATTTTTTGCGCAAAGGATCAGCCTGGCTGTCTAGCGCGGAAATGCAGCCAGCATTCTTGCCACCATTCCACGTGGGCATGATTTATATAGTAATTAGGTTAAGCTAGCTAGCATTAAGTTCTATTGTATTATTAATTTTAATAATAGTAAAACATACTAAATTTATAATAAAATAATAATACAATAATAGTATAATTGATCTAGATGAGGAACGATCTTGAACATAGCAAAGGTGATTTTCGGCATTCAGACCGCTCGGGGTAAGCGAGGAGACGACTAACAAAGTTGCGAGATAGAGCGCGGCGCCAAAGCACACACTATGTGCACAGTAAACAGATCTGTTTACTGTGCTATGTGTTTGCGTCTTTCTCCTCCTCATGGTGGCGAGAGTGGGAGCCATTCATACAATTAATATTTTATTATGTGCAATCAATAAAGCATTTCGAACGCACTACATCGTTGGATGCTGTCTAATGCTAGGGAGCCTTGGTACTATGTGCCTCGTGAACCTGACTTGGAGAGTATCCGACGATACTTGATCTACCTATGGTGGATCTATATATGTCACCGTAAGATTGTAAAAACCGTTAGATTATAATCTAACTCACGAAATTTTAAACTGTCGAAAGATTGTGAACCGTTCAATGTTCTGAGTGTAAATTTTTGAATTATCCATTGTATTTGTTCGTGTCTGTTTCTTTTAGGTTAGGTTAGGGTTCGACATAAATAATCAGGTAGGTTCTATCGGTTTAATATACCTAGCAGATTACAATTTACCGAAAAATAATGCGTTAAATTGTTATCTGTCGACAGTTTACAATGTCGCTAGTTAGATTACAATCTAACGATTTTTGCAATCTTACGGTGACATATACATACTTAAAATACAACATAATTACACGTATTGCGATCACATATTACTGTCGCAGGTTGAGTTGGGCACTGTGGACTATAAGTTACTCGCTTCGGCAATGCCTCATCACGGCAGGTTCTGCCTTGAAGTCTACCTAGTTGGACGTTAAGATGGGATTGGTTTGTTGTTGAACCAGAAAGCTTGCTTTCTGTGCGCAGTGCACTTCGTGTGCATTCCTATGTTCTACAGTACGTCTGATTTTACCTTGCGATCTACTTAAAGACGACTTATGCTTACCATATTATGTAAATTTACGACGTTCGCTTCGTTCGAACAATAACCAATCACTGTTGATAGGACGCTGTTTATTATTATCACGTTCAAACAATGTTCTACTACCCATGGTGGTTTCCGCGCTGTATTATATCTAACCATACTATTAGCTGTTGTGGGGCTGTTGACTTTTGGTATTCTATGAGACTTATTAGTTCATGTATTAATATGCCTCTTGGAATACCAAGGGAGGGAAGAAGTTTACCGTTGGTGGCGGGGTGGAGCCAGCCGACCATCATTTATTTTTTTAGAAAAATAAATGATGCCATCTCAGAGCATCTTCCTTGTCTTATAAAGGAAAATGCTACCACTAGGATTAGTTCGTTTCACGGTGACCTTATGGAACAACATTTATGTTGTTAAATAATATAGAAATATTAAACTTGGGTTCAAACTTATAGTATAATATAAGAGGTCTAACTCTCATAGTCAAAGTAGAAATGTCTCGAAGAGGTGTATGATATGATCCTTTAATGATCCTGTGCATAATGATTGGCTCACTTAGTATATGTTGCTAAGAAGTTAAGGTCTTAGAACGAGCAAAGCGCAATATACTTGAACTGAAAGCATGGCAGTATTGAACCAATACAACACGCATCTAAAACGCGTGTCATTGATCAAGAATGAATCAATACTCGAACACGCGTATTCATATAACCTCGAACTGAATTTATGCATTGATATTAATCAATGCTTAAACACGTTTTAGAAATTTTCTATAACTCGAACGCGTTTCTAAAGCCAGTCATATGTAAGCTAAATTTCGTCTAAATTGGTATATAATCAAGTCGTTGGGTTGATTGAGCTCGAAGCGTCCGAAACTCTAAAAGATCTTGGTTTATTATGGACACAACAAAATATATCAGGGACCAGGGTCTTACTGCTAGATGATTCACGTGCCATTTTAAAGAAATATTGAATTTTATAGGAAGAGTAAGATGTAGATTCTTAGGGACCCCGTCAGGCTAGTTACAGGTCACCCATCCAGTTATTAACTTGGGTGAACGTTTTTACCTTTACCTTTTTGTTATAGCTTTAAAATTTTAGTTTTCCCACAGTTGTCTATGAGAGGCTTCGGCCGGCTACCACCTAACCGGAAAAGAAGTACCGCCAAGCGATCTAGCGTTCCGGTACGATGCCGTGTAGAAACCGACTAAGGGTATGGGTTTAATATAACTGCCATACCCTTATCAGGTTAGCCAGCTATCATCTTAGATTGATCATCACTGACCATCAATTGAGATTGCAGTCAAGGGCTAACCTGTAGTAGAAAAAAAACTCAGAATATTAATAAAATGGTAGACTAACCTGGTGGACATATATTACTAGTTGTAGTTTCTATAGACGCTGTTGTAGCAGAAATATCTACTGTAGTTTGTCCTAGAACCGATGTAGTCTCGTAATCTTCTACAGTTGTATTGCTAATCGTGCTCTTCCTTTCTGTAGTTGGATCCACTTCGCCGTGACCGTTGTCTTTTGTAGTGGTTTCTGTGTCGCGTACAGTTGTATATGACTCTGTGGTTTGAGGTTCGGTCGGCGTCCATTTGCCTTGGCCAGCAAAACAACCGTTTTCCGAAATCGAAGTGCAAGTCTGAAAAAGATAAGAACTCTCATAATTAATAGATATTACAAAATTATTGGCCATTAGAGTTTTGCTCTCAAGACATTTTGTGGCATCGAAATGAAAGTGGTTGACATTGGACCGTTGGAACATGTTATTCTGAACTAGACGTAGATTCACTCGACGATTCACAAGCACACAACGGGCTATGTTGGGGGTTTCTCTCAGGGATATAATCCGTAACGAGAAAACTGCTGGAGAACTAATGCAATAGACATAGCCCAGAGAATTAGTAAGCTGAAGTGGCAGTGGTCAGGTCATGTCTGTCGCAGAAATGTTGGTCGTTGGGGCATACGCGTTCTGAAGTGGGTACCGCGTACCGGTAAACGCAGTGTGGGACAACATTCAGCCTGCTGGACCGACGACCTCAAAAAGTTAGAGGGAAATGAGCGGATGAGGAAGGCGGAGGACCGTTTAGTGGCGAGCAAAAGGCCTATATCTATCTGTGGATGTATGCAGAGTGATGGATGGATGAAACGAGTGATTTATTTGAGTGACTTTTTTTAAATTTATAAAAGAGATTCATTATATTTTAAGTTCAACTCACTGCAATAACTGGATCGAACTCGAAACCGGCAGCGCACGTTAACAACGTGGCAACCCCTCCCAAACATAAGTAGTACTTGTCACATTCATATGGATGTGCGATGTTTCCGAAAAATCCTGGAGGACAAATGCTGGGTGTTGTTGCTGTTGTTGTTGTTGGACCATACTCAGCTGTTGTTGCATTACTGGGTACTGTTGTTACATAACTAGGAATAGTTTTTCCGGAGTCTGTTGTAGCTGTTGAATCAAACTCAGTCGTTGTAGCGTTACTGGAAACTGTTGTTTCATTACTTGGAACTGTTACTGCTGCCTCGGTTGTTGCTGTGACTTCATATTCAGTTGTTGTTTCATTACTAGGAATAGTTATTCCAGAGTCAGTTATTGTTGTCGTATTATATTCAGCTGTTGTCTCATTACTAGGTACTGTTACCCCAGACTCGGTTGTTGTACTGAAATCTGTCGTCGTTAAATTACTGGGAATTATTGTATAAGACGCCGTTGTTGTGATAAATTTGATTGTTGTATTATCAGTAATTTCCTGCGAAGTTGTTGTTTCGACAGTAGTGTCACTCATTGTTGTATCAACTTCATCAGTAGTGTTTGTTGTTGTGAGTAAGATTTCCGTTGTTGTTGGTGGTAACGTAGGTGTCCATTTGCCTTGACCGGCAAAACAACCGTTTTCCGAAATCGGAGCGCATGACTGGAAAACAAAAAAACTCTATTCAAAGATTTTAACAACTGGGTCAAAAGGAAAAAGATATTGGCCATTGGAGTTTTGCTCTCAAGACATTTCGTGACATCGAGACGAAAGTGGTCGGCATTGGAGATTTGGAAAGTGGCATTCTGAACCAGCGGTAGATTCACTCGACGATTCACAAGCACACAACGGGCTATGTTGGGTGTTTCTCTGTGGGATAGAATCCGTACCGAGAAAATCCGCCGGAAGACTTATGTAAAAGACATAGCCCAGAGAATTAGTAAGCTGAAGTGGCAGTGGTCAGGTCATGTCTATCGCAGAAATTTTGGTCGTTGGTGCAGACGGAAGTGGGAACCGCGTACCGGTAAACGCAGTATGGGACAACCTCTGGCCCGCTGGCCTGACGACCTCAAAAAGGTAGCGGGAAATGGGTTGCTGAGGAAGACGAAAAACCGTTTGGTGGCGTGCAAAAGACCTATATCTATCTGTGGATGAATGCAGACTGATGGATGGATTGATGAAACGATTGATTCATTTAAGTGTTTTTTTTTAATTTATTATGGAGATTCATTATATTTTAAGGTTAACTTACCGCAATCACTGGATCGAACTCGAAACCGGCAGCGCACGTTAACAACGTGGCAACCCCTCCCAAACATAAGTAGTACTTGTCACATTCATATGGATGTGCGATGTTTCCGAAAAATCCTGGAGGACAAATGCTGGGTGTTGTTGATGTTGTTGTTGTTGGACCATACTCAGCTGTTGTTGCATTACTGGGTACTGTAGTTTCATAACTCGGAATAGTTATTCCGGAGTCTGTCGTTGCTGTCGAATGAGACTCTGTCGTTGTTGCGTTACTGGAAACTGTTGTTTCATTACTTGGAACTGTTACTGCTGCCTCGGTTGTTGCTGTGACTTCATATTCAGTTGTTGTTTCATTACTAGGAATAGTTATTCCAGAGTCAGTTATTGTTGTCGTATTATATTCAGCTGTTGTCTCATTACTAGGTACTGTTACCCCAGACTCGGTTGTTGTACTGAAATCTGTCGTCGTTATATTACTGGGAATTATTGTATAAGACGCCGTTGTTGTGATAAATTCGATTGTTGTATTATCAGTAATTTCCTGCGAAGTTGTTGTTTCGACAGTAGTGTCACTCATTGTTGTATCAACTTCATCAGTACTGTTTGTTGTTGTGAGTAAGATTTCCGTTGTTATTGGTGGTAACGTAGGTGTCCATTTGCCTTGACCGGCAAAACAACCGTTTTCCGAAATCGGAGCGCATGACTGGAAAACAAAAAAACTCTATTAAAAGATATTAACAACTGGGTCAAAAGGAAAAAAATATTAGCCATTGGAGTTTTGCTCTCAAGACATTTTGTGACATCGAGACGAAAGTGGTCGGCATTGGAGACTTGGAAAGTGGCATTCTGAACCAGCGGTAGATTCACTCGACGATTCACAAGCACACAACGGGCTATGTTGGGTGTTTCTCTGAGGTATAAAATCCGTAACGAGAAAATCCGCCGGAAGACTTGTGCAAAAGACATAGCCCAGAGAATTAGTAAGTAGTGGCAGTGGTCAGGTCATATCTGTTGCAGAATCGTTGGTCGTTGGGGCAGACGCGTTCTTAAGTTGGAACCGCGTACCGGTAAATGCAGAGTGGGACAACCTCTGGCCCGCTGGACCGACGACCTCAAAAAGGTAGCGGGAAATGGGCGGCTGCAAAAGACCTATATCTTTCTGTGGATGAATGCAGGCTGATGGATGGATGGATGAAACGATTGGTTCATTTAAGTGTTTTTTTTTTAAATTTATTATGGAGATTCATTATGTTTTAAGTTTAACTTACCGCACTCACTGGATCGAACTCGAAACCGGCAGCGCAAGTTAGCAACGTGGCAACCCCTCCCAAACATAAGTAGTACTTGTCACATTCATATGGATGTGCGATGTTTCCGAAAAATCCTGGAGGACAAATGCTGGGTGTTGTTGCTGTTGTTGTTGTTGCATTACTGGGTACTGTAGTTTCATAGCTCGGAAAAGTTATTCCGGAGTCTGTTGTTGCTGTCGAATCAGACTCTGTCGTTGTTGTGTTGCTGGGAACTGTTGTTTCATTACTTGGAACTGTTACTGCTGCCTCGGTTGTTGCTGTGACTTCATATTCAGTTGTTGTTTCATTACTAGGAATAGTTATTCCAGAGTCAGTTGTTGTTGTCGTATTATATTCAGCTGTTGTCTCATTACTAGGTGCTGTTACTCCTGACTCGGTTGTTGTTCTGAAATCTGTCGTCGTTATATTACTGGTAATTGTCGTATAAGACGCCGTTGTTTTGATAAATTCGATTGTAGTATTATCAGTAATTTCCTGCGAAGTTGTTGTTTCGACAGTAGTGTTACTCATTGTTGTTGTATCAACTTCATCAGTAGTGTTTGTTGTTGTGAGTAAGATAACCGTTGTTGTTGGTGGTAACGTCGGTGTCCATTTACCTTGGCCAGCAAAACAACCGTTTTCCGAAATCGGAGTGCATGTCTGAAAGACAAAATAACTCTCTTAAAAGATTTTTACAACTGGGTCAAAAGGATAAAAATATTGGCCATTGGAGTTTTACTTTCAAGACATTTTGTGACATCGAGAAGAAAGTGGACGACATTGGAGCTTTGGAAAATGACATTCTGAATCAGCGGTAGATTCACTCGACGATTCACAAGCACACAACGGCTATGTTGGGTGTTTCTCTGAGGGATAGAATCCGTAACAAGAAAATCCGCCGGAGAACTAACTAACTAACATTGCTCAGTGAATTACTAAGATAAAGTAGCAGTGTTCAGGAGGTTATCACTCTTTTTGAAGAACAAAACCACCACGCTCCTGTGCCATGCCTCAGGCGTTGTGCCTTGATAAATGACGGAATTGAACAAACGCTGAAAGACTTTAAGTAATGGTTTTCCACCTGCTTTCAGGAGCTCTGCCATGATTCCGTCTTCACCTGGCGCCTTGTTGTTCTTAAGCTATTTAAGAGCCATACTAATCTTGCAAAGGCAGACGTCTGGAATATCTTCAGTATAATGTCGGGAAAATACAACGCTACTTGCAAAGGCCAGCTTGTAAGTTTACTAGGGTATTGAAACATTCAGCCAATCATGCGGTAATATTTTTACCACACATGTACTGATAAACTTTACAGTGCTGAAATAAGGAAAACTACTAGCAAAAAAAATTGGCAGTCATAGGGACTGCGAATAGAAGTGAAAACGAATATTTAAATTTTCTTTTTGTAATTAAAAAAACAAAAGAGAATAATAAAAATATTTCAAATATAAACCTTAAAGCTAAGGTATTAAAGTTGTATGACGAATGTACTATATTTATATTTAAGACCTTTTGTCTTCGTAACAGCGTGAGGTGTCGCCCACGGTTACACATCACTTTTTATTAATATAAACCTTAAATCTAAGGCCTTAAAGTTTAATTAAGAATGTACTATATTATTATACTTAAGACCTTTTGTCTGTCTTCACATTTTTACCCCTTGCCGAAAAGTGCTCAACGCGCTTTCACTTTAATAAAAATATTATAACTAAATAATGCGTGGTCCACCTGATTTTTTTAACGGTGTTGAAAGCCTTTGAATTACCGGGGCAAAAAGTAGTATATATATATTAATCTTTAGGTCTTCAACAAAAAAATCACATCGTTCCGGAAAACATCGTGAGGAATCCGGCTGACCTGAGTAATTCATAAAAGGTTCGTGAAGCTGCCAATCCACACCTGGCCAGCGTGGTGAACTGTGGACAAACCCTTATCTTTCCGAGTTGAGACTCGTGCTCAGTAGTGAGCCGGCAATGGGTTGAAATAATGAATGTATATATTAACTTACCGCAAAAGCTGGATCGAATTCAAAGCCAGCAGCGCAAGTTAGCAACATGGCAACGCCTCCCAAACATAAGTAGTACTTGTCGCATTCGTATGGATGGGCGATGTTCCCGAAAACTCCTGGAGGACAGATGCCAGGTGTTGTGGTTGAAGTTGTTGTCGTTGTAACCTCCTCCGTTGTTGTAGAAACCTTTGTTGTTGGATTCTCTTCCGTTGTCGTTATTGTTGTAGGAACCTTCTCTGTCGATGTCGTTGGGAGCAGAGTCGGAGGAGATAGTGTTGTCGTTGTAGTGCTTGTTGTTGTTGGCACCTTTGTTGTCGTTGTGGGAGGTAGTGTAGTAGTTGTAGTACTAGTTGTTGTCGTTTCTTCCTCGGTTGTTGGCTCTTCTGTTTCGAGTGTTGTCGTAGGAGGTAAAGTCGGAGGTGGTAGTGTTGTCGTAGTGGTAGTCGTTGTTGTTGTTTTTATATTTTCTTCCTCCGGTGTTGTTGGCACCTCTGTTGTGGTGGTTGTCGTAGATGATAAGGTTGGAGTAGGTACCGTTGTTGTCGGTACCTCGGTTGTTGTTTCATCTCTAGCAGTAGTCACTGTTGTTGGGAGTATGATTTCGGTTGTTGTCGGCGGTAACGTGGGTGTCCATTTGCCCTGCCCGGCGAAACAACCGTTCTCGGAAATTTGGACACAATGCTGAAAATAATAGAAATTAACGAATAAACCCAGATAAAATGGCTTTTACATAGAACCAGCAATAGCTCGTCATGGCTGGTGTATCATTTAGTAAAATGATGGTTGAAACTCCATACTCAACAACTCCATAAGCGCCGAATTGAAAACCTTTTTGGAAGTCGGTAAAAGCTTCCATGGAAGCTCTTTTATTTTCCAGGATAAAATATCTATTGGTGGAATATGAGTTTTTTTTATTTATAGACTAACGCTTCGATACAATTAGACTTATTGGCAAGTAGTGATGCAGCCTAAGGTGGTGCGCGCTTGCCTAGAGATGCCTATTCACTCTTAATTTGAAGATACTAATATTAGTAATTGACGATAGATACAACAGAAGCTGGAAGGGTTTTCCATACTCTAGCGGTTAGAATTAGACACGAGGAAGCGAATCGCTAGCTATTGATTATGTTTATATATTATCCAAAGTGTATGCCAAATTTCGACTGTTTATTGAGGACTTTTCAAGTCATTTTAAAATAATAAGCCGAGGCCTTAAAGTAAACGATGCCTTCACTGGCTATTTCGGCCGAGACCTCTGTAGTGATTTTCTCTGATTTGCGAGAAAATAAAAAACAAATTAATTGAAGAAACAATGCGAGGTACATACGGTAGCGACTTTGGTCGACAAGTCGCTAGTAAGTAGTCTGACTTAGCTTTCTAACAGTATTTTATTGGGGCTAGAAATATCTGAAAAGTTTCCTGGAAAATGGAAAATTCAGCAAAAACTGAAAGTGCTCTTTTTTATGGGCTTTTTGAATTAACTCGATTTATCACATATTTTACTTATAACTGACAGGAGAGCATCTGCCGGGTGCAAGGGTAAGACGTATCCTAACTCTATGGTTGAACCAGTGGTTTTTAAAATTTAATATGAGTAACATCTTAAGAGATTGTGGGAAACTCACCGCTGTAACGGGGTCGAATTCATATCCAGCAGCACAAGTCAACAGAGTCGCAACACCTCCCAAACATAAGTAGTACTTGTCACATTCGTATGGATGTGGGATGCTCCCGAAAAAGCCTGGAGGGCAGATGCTGGGTGTTGCTGTTGGAAGTGGTGTCGTTGTAGTAACAGTTGATGTCGGTGCTATCTCTGTTGTTGTTGTTTGATCCTCTATTGTTGTTGGAACCTCTGTCGTGGTTGTTGTAGGCTCCTCCGTCGTTGTTGTTGTCGGAGGATTTAAAGTTGTTGTAGTGGTACTCGTTGTAGTTGTTGGCACCTCTGTCGTGGTTATTGGTTCCTCTGTCGTAGTAGTTGTCGGAGGAGGTAATGTTGTTGTAGTTGTACTTGTTGTTGTTGTTGCAGGCTCCTCAGTCGTTGTAGTTGTCGGCGGAGGTAACGTTGTTGTAGTGGTACTCGTTGT
This sequence comes from Erebia palarica, assembly GCA_964035005.1. Classification (NCBI taxonomy): domain Eukaryota; kingdom Metazoa; phylum Arthropoda; class Insecta; order Lepidoptera; family Nymphalidae; genus Erebia; species Erebia palarica. Next base: position 6,444,216 of record OZ035995.1, on the reverse strand, counting down.
AGTTGTTGGCACCTCTGTCGTGGTTATTGGTTCCTCCGTCGTAGTAGTTGTCGGAGGAGGTAATGTTGTTGTAGTTGTACTTGTTGTTGTTGTTAACGGCTCCTCCGTCGTTGTAGTTGTCGGCGGAGGTAACGTTGTTGTAGTGATACTCGTTGTAGTTGTTGGCAGCTCTGTCGTGGTTATTGGTTCCTCTGTCGTAGTAGTTGTCGGAGGAGGTAATGTTGTTGTAGTTGTACTCGTTGTTGTTGTTGCAGGCTCCTCAGTCGTTGTAGTTGTCGGCGGAGGTAACGTTGTTGTAGTGGTACTCGTTGTAGTTGTTGGCACCTCTGTCGTGGTTGTTGGTTTCTCTGTCGTAGTAGTTGTCGGAGGAGGTAATGTTGTTGTAGTTGTACTTGTTGTTGTTGTTGCAGGCTCCTCAGTCGTTGTAGTTGTCGGCGGAGGTAACGTTGTTGTAGTGGTACTCGTTGTAGTTGTTGGCACCTCTGTCGTGGTTGTTGGTACCTCTGTCGTCGTAGTTATCGGAGGAGGTAATGTTGTTGTAGTTGTACTCGTTGTTGTTGTTGTAGGCTCCTCAGTCATCGATGTTGTTGGAGGAGGTAACGTGATTGTAGTGGTGCTCGTTGTAGTTGTTGGCAGCTCTGTCGTGATTGTTGGATCCTCAGTCGTCGTTGTTGTCGGAGGAGGTAACGTTGTTGTAGTGGTGCTCGTTGTAGTTGTTGGCACCTCTGTCGTGGTTGTTGGTTCCTCTGTCGTCGTAGTTATCGGAGGAGGTAATGTCGTTGTAGTGGTACTCGTTGTTGATTTTGTTGCAGGCTCCTCAGTCGTTGTAGTTGTCGGAGGAGGTAACGTTGTTGAAGTGGTACTCGTTGTAGTTGTAGGCACCTCTGTCGCGGTTGTTGGTTCCTCTGTCGTAGTAGTTGTCGGAGGAGGTAATGTTGTCGTAGTTGTACTCGTTTTTGTTGTTGCAGGCTCCTCAGTCGTTGTAGTTGTCGGCGGAGGTAACGTTGTTGTAGTGGTACTCGTTGTAGTTGTTGGCACCTCTGTCGTGGTTGTTGGCTCCTCTGTCGTAGAAGTTGTCGGAGGAGGTAATGTTGTTGTAGTTGTACTCGTTGTTGTTGTTGTAGGCTCCTCCGTCGTTGTTGTTGTCGGAGGATTTAAAGTTGTTGTAGTGGTACTCGTTGTAGTTGTTGGCACCTCTGTCGTGGTTATTGGTTCCGTCGTAGTAATTGTCAGAGGAGGTAATGTTGTTGGAGAAGTACTCGTTGTTGTTGTTGCAGGCTCCTCAGTCGTTGTAGTTGTCGGCGGAGGTAACATTGTTGTTGTGGTACTCGTTGTAGTTGTTGGCACCTCTGTTGTGGTTGTTGGTTCCTCTGTCGTAGTAGTTGTCGGAGGAGGTGATGTTGTTGTAGTTGTACTCGTTGTTGTTGTTGTAGGCTCCTCAGTCGTCGATGTTGTTGGAGGAGGTAACGTGATTGTAGTGGTGCTCGTTGTAGTTGTTGGCAGCTCTGTCGTAGTTGTTGGATGCTCAGTCGTCGTTGTTGTCGGAGGAGGTAACGTTGTTGTAGTGGTGCTCGTTGTAGTTGTTGGCACCTCTGTCGTGGTTGTTGGTTCCTCTGTCGTCGTGGTTATCGGAGGAGGTAATGTCATTGTAGTGGTACTCGTTGTTGTTGTTGTTGTTGCAGGCTCCTCAGTCGTTGTAGTTGTCGAAGGAGGTAACGTTGTTGTAGTGGTACTCGTTGTTGTTGTAGGCACCTCTGTCGTGGTTGTTGGTTCCTCTGTCGTAGTAGTTGTCGGAGGAGGTAATGTTGTTGTAGTTGTACTCGTTTTTGTTGTTGCAGGCTCCTCAGTCGTTGTAGTTGTCGGCAGAGGTAACGTTGTTGTAGTGGTACTCGTTGTAGTTGTTGGCACCTCTGTCGTGGTTGTTGGTTCCTCTGTCGTAGTAGTTGTCAGAGGAGGTAATGTTGTTGTATTTGTACTCGTTGTTGTTGTTGCAGGCTCCTCAGTCGTTGTAGTTGTCGGCGGAGGTAACGTTGTTGTAGCGGTACTCGTTGTAGTTGTTGGCACCTCTGTCATGGTTGTTGGTTCCTCTGTCGTAGTAGTAGTTGTTGGAGGAGGTAATGTTGTTGTAGTTGTACTCGTTGTTGTTGTTGCAGGCTCCTCAGTCGTTGTAGTTGTCGGCGGAGGTAACGTTGTTGTAGTGGTACTCGTTGTAGTCGTTGGCACCTCAGTCGTGGTTGTTGGTTCCTCTGTCGTAGTAGTTGTCGGAGGAGGTAATGTTGTTGTAGTTGTACTCGTTGTTGTTGTTGCAGGCTCCTCAGTCGTTGTAGTTGACGGCGGAGGTAACGTTGTTGTAGTGGTACTCGTTGTAGTTTTTGGCACCTCTGTCGTGGTTATTGGTTCCTCTTCCGTAGTAGTTGTCGGAGGAGGTAATGTTGTTGTAGTTGTACTCGTTGTTGTTGTTGCAGGCTCCTCAGTCGTTGTAGTTGTCGGCGGAGGTAACGTTGTTGTAGTGGTACTCGTTGTATTTGTTGGCACCTCTGTCGTGGTTGTTGGTTCCTCTGTCGTAGTAGTTGTCGGAGGAGGTAATGTTGTTGTAGTTGTACTCGTTGTTGTTGTTGTAGGCTCCTCAGTCGTCGATGTTGTTGGAGGAGGTAACTTTGTTGTAGTGGTGCTCGTTGTAGTCGTTGGCACCTCTGTCGTGGTTGTTGGTTCCTCTGTCGTAGTAGTTGTCGGAGGAGGTAATGTTGTTGTAGTTGTACTCGTTGTTGTTGTTGCAGGCTCCTCAGTCGTTGTAGTTGTCGGCGGAGGTAACGTTGTTGTAGTGGTACTCGTTGTAGTTGTTGGCACCTCTGTCGTGGTTATTGGTTCCTCTGTCGTAGTAGTTGTCGGAGGAGGTAATGTCGTTGTAGTTGTACTCGTTGTTGTTGTTGCAGGCTCCTCAGTCGTTGTAGTTGTCGGCGGAGGTAACGTTGTTGTAGTGGTACTCGTTGTAGTTGTTGGCACCTCTGTCGTGGTTGTTGGTTTCTCTGTCGTAGTAGTTGTTGGAGGAGGTAATGTTGTTGTAGTTGTACTCGTTGTTGTTGTTGTAGGCTCCTCAGTCGTCGATGTTATTGGAGGAGGTAACGTGATTGTAGTGGTGCTCGTTGTAGTTGTTGGCAGCTCTGTCGTAGTTGTTGGATGCTCAGTCGTCGTTGTTGTCGGAGGAGGTAACGTTGTTGTAGTGGTGCTCGTTGTAGTTGTTGGCACCTCTGTCGTGGTTGTTGGTTCCTCTGTCGTCGTGGTTATCGGAGGAGGTAATGTCGTTGTAGTGGTACTCGTTGTTATTGTTGTTGTTGCAGGCTCCTCAGTCGTTGTAGTTGTCGAAGGAGGTAACGTTGTTGTAGTGGTACTCGTTGTTGTTGTAGGCACCTCTGTCGTGGTTGTTGGTTCCTCTGTCGTAGTAGTTGTCGGAGGAGGTAATGTTGTTGTAGTTGTACTCGTTTTTGTTGTTGCAGGCTCCTCAGTCGTTGTAGTTGTCGGCAGAGGTAACGTTGTTGTAGTGGTACTCGTTGTAGTTGTTGGCACCTCTGTCGTGGTTGTTGGTTCCTCTGTCGTAGTAGTTGTCAGAGGAGGTAATGTTGTTGTATTTGTACTCGTTGTTGTTGTTGCAGGCTCCTCAGTCGTTGTAGTTGTCGGCGGAGGTAACGTTGTTGTAGCGGTACTCGTTGTAGTTGTTGGCACCTCTGTCATGGTTGTTGGTTCCTCTGTCGTAGTAGTAGTTGTTGGAGGAGGTAATGTTGTTGTAGTTGTACTCGTTGTTGTTGTTGCAGGCTCCTCAGTCGTTGTAGTTGTCGGCGGAGGTAACGTTGTTGTAGTGGTACTCGTTGTAGTCGTTGGCATCTCAGTCGTGGTTGTCGGTTCCTCTGTCGTAGTAGTTGTCGGAGGAGGTAATGTTGTTGTAGTTGTACTCGTTGTTGTTGTTGCAGGCTCCTCAGTCGTTGTAGTTGACGGCGGAGGTAACGTTGTTGTAGTGGTACTCGTTGTAGTTTTTGGCACCTCTGTCGTGGTTATTGGTTCCTCTTCCGTAGTAGTTGTCGGAGGAGGTAATGTTGTTGTAGTTGTACTCGTTGTTGTTGTTGCAGGCTCCTCAGTCGTTGTAGTTGTCGGCGGAGGTAACGTTGTTGTAGTGGTACTCGTTGTATTTGTTGGCACCTCTGTCGTGGTTGTTGGTTCCTCTGTCGTAGTAGTTGTCGGAGGAGGTAATGTTGTTGTAGTTGTACTCGTTGTTGTTGTTGCAGGCTCCTCAGCCGTTGTTGTTGTCGGCGGAGGTAACGTTGTTGTAGTGGTACTCGTTGTAGTTGTTGGCACCTCTGTCGTGGTTATTGGTTCCTCTGTCGTAGTAGTTGTCGGAGGAGGTAATGTTGTTGTAGTTGTACTCGTTGTTGTTGTTGCAGGCTCCTCAGTCGTTGTAGTTGTTGACGGAGGTAACGTTGTTGTAGTGGTACTCGTTGTAGTTGTTGGCACCTCTGTCGTGGTTATTGGTTCCTCTGTCGTAGTAGTTGTCGGAGGAGGTAATGTTGTTGTAGTTGTACTTATTGTTGTTGTGGCAGGCTCCTCAGTCGTTGTAGTTGTCGGCGGAGGTAACGTTGTTGTAGTGGTACTCGTTGTAGTCGTTGGCACCTCAGTCGTGGTTGTTGGTTCCTCTGTCGTAGTAGTTGTCGGAGGAGGTAATGTTGTTGTAGTTGTACTCGTTGTTGTTGTTGCAGGCTCCTCAGTCGTTGTAGTTGTCGGCGGGGGTAACGTTGTTGTAGTGGTACTAGTTGTAGTTGTTGGCACCTCTGTCGTGGTTATTGGTTCCTCTGTCGTAGTAGTTGTCGGAGGAGGTAATGTTGTTGTAGTTGTACTTATTGTTGTTGTGGCAGGCTCCTCAGTCGTTGTAGTTGTCGGCGGAGGTAACGTTGTTGTAGTGGTACTCGTTGTAGTTGTTGGCACCTCTGTCGTAGTTGTTGGTTCCTCTGTCGTAGTAGTTGTCGGAGGAGGTAATGTCGTTGTAGTGGTACTCGTTGTTGTTGTTGCAGGCTCCTCAGTCGTTGTAGTTGTCGGCGGAGGTAATGTTGTTGTAGTGGTACTCGTTGTAGTTGTTGGCACCTCTGTCGTGGTTGTTGGTTCCTCTGTCGTAGTAGTTGTCGGAGGAGGTAATGTTGTTGTAGTTGTACTCGTTGTTGTTGTTGCAGGCTCCTCAGTCGTTGTAGTTGTTGGCGGAGGTAACGTTGTTGTAGTGGTACTCGTTGTAGTTGTTGGCACCTCTGTCGTGGTTGTTGGTTCCACTGTCGTAGTAGTTGTCGGAGCAGGTAATGTTGTTGTAGTTGTACTCGTTGTTGTTGTTGCAGGCTCCTCAGTCGTTGTAGTTGTTGACGGAGGTAACGTTGTTGTAGTGGTACTCGTTGTAGTTGTTGGCACCTCTGTCGTGCTTATTGGTTCCTCTGTCGTAGTAGTTGTCGGAGGAGGTAATGTTGTTGTAGTTGTACTTGTTGTTGTTGTTGCAGGCTCCTCAGTCGTTGTAGTTGTCGGCGGAGGTAACGTTGTTGTAGTGGGACTCGTTGTAGTTGTTGGCACCTCTGTCGTGGTTGTTGGTTCCACTGTCGTAGTAGTTGTCGGAGCAGGTAATGTTGTTGTAGTTATACTCGTTGTTGTTGTTGCAGGCTCCTCAGTCGTTGTAGTTGTTGACGGAGGTAACGTTGTTGTAGTGGTACTCGTTGTAGTTGTTGGCACCTCTGTCGTGGTTATTGGTTCCTCTGTCGTAGTAGTTGTCGGAGGAGGTAATGTTGTTGTAGTTGTACTTGTTGTTGTTGTTGCAGGCTCCTCAGTCGTTGTAGTTGTCGGCGGAGGTAACGTTGTTGTAGTGGTACTCGTTGTAGTTGTTGGCACCTCTGTCGTGGTTGTTGGTTCCACTGTCGTAGTAGTTGTCGGAGGAGGTAATGTTGTTGTAGTTGTACTCGTTGTTGTTGTTGCAGGCTCCTCAGTCGTTGTAGTTGTCGGCGGAGGTAACGTTGTTGTAGTGGTACTCGTTGTAGTTGTTGGCACCTCTGTCGTGGTTGTTGGTTCCTCTGTCGTAGTAGTTGTCGGAGGAGGTAATGTTGTTGTAGTTGTAATCGTTGTTGTTGTTGCAGGCTCCTCAGTCGTTGTAGTTGTTGACGGAGGTAACGTTGTTGTAGTGGTACTCGTTGTAGTTGTTGGCACCTCTGTCGTGGTTATTGGTTCCTCTGTCGTAGTAGTTGTCGGAGGAGGTAATGTTGTTGTAGTTGTACTTGTTGTTGTTGTTGCAGGCTCCTCAGTCGTTGTAGTTGTCGGCGGAGGTAACGTTGTTGTAGTGGTACTCGTTGTAGTTGTTGGCACCTCTGTCGTGGTTGTTGGTTCCACTGTCGTAGTAGTTGTCGGAGGAGGTAATGTTGTTGTAGTTGTACTCGTTTTTGTTGTTGCAGGCTCCTCAGTTGTTGTAGTTGTCGGCAGAGGTAACGTTGTTGTAGTGGTACTCGTTGTAGTTGTTGGCACCTCTGTCGTGGTTGTTGGTTCCTCTGTCGTAGTAGTTGTCGGAGGAGGTAATGTTGTTGTAGTTGTAATCGTTGTTGTTGCAGGCTCCTCAGTCGTTGTAGTTGTTGACGGAGGTAACGTTGTTGTAGTGGTACTCGTTGTAGTTGTTGGCACCTCTGTCGTGGTTATTGGTTCCTCTGTCGTAGTAGTTGTCGGAGGAGGTAATGTTGTTGTAGTTGTACTTGTTGTTGTTGTGGCAGGCTCCTCAGTCGTTGTAGTTGTCGGCGGAGGTAACGTTGTTGTAGTGGTACTCGTTGTAGTTGTTGGCACCTCTGTCGTGGTTATTGGTTCCTCTGTCGTAGTAGTTGTCGGAGGAGGTAATGTCGTTGTAGTTGTACTCGTTGTTGTTGTTGCAGGCTCCTCAGTCGTTGTAGTTGTCGGCGGAGGTAACGTTGTTGTAGTGGTACTCGTTGTAGTTGTTGGCACCTCTGTCGTGGTTGTTGGTTTCTCTGTCGTAGTAGTTGTTGGAGGAGGTAATGTTGTTGTAGTTGTACTTGTTGTTGTTGTTGCAGGCTCCTCAGTCGTTGTAGTTGTCGGCGGAGGTAACGTTGTTGTAGTGGTACTCGATGTAGTTGTTGGCACCTCTGTCGTAGTTGTTGGTACCTCTGTCGTCGTAGTTATCGGAGGAGGTAAGGTTGTTGTAGTTGTACTCGTTGTTGTTGTTGCAGGCTCCTCAGTCGTTGTAGTTGTCGGTGGAGGTAACGTTGTTGTAGTGGTACTCGTTGTAGTTGTTGGCACCTCTGTCGTGGTTGTTGGTTCCTCTGTCGTAGTAGTTGTCGGAGGAGGTAATGTTGTTGTAGTTGTACTCGTTGTTGTTGTTGCAGGCTCCTCAGTCGTTGTAGTTGTCGGTGGAGGTAACGTTTTTGTAGTTGTACTCGTCGTAGTTGTTGGCACCTCTGTCGTGGTTGTTGGTTCCTCTGTCGTAGTAGTTGTCGGAGGAGGTAATGTTGTTGTAGTTGTACTCGTTGTTGTTGTTGCAGGCTCCTCAGTCGTTGTAGTTGTCGGCGGAGGTAACGTTTTTGTAGTTGTACTCGTCGTAGTTGTTGGCACCTCTGTCGTGGTTGTTGGTTCCTCTGTCGTAGTAGTTGTCGGTGGAGGTAATGTTGTTGTAGTTGTACTCGTTGTTGTTGTTGTAGGCTCCTCAGTCGTCGTTGTTGTCAGAGGATTTAAAGTTGTTGTTGTTCTCATCGTTGTTGTCTCTTCCTCTATCGTTGTCGTTCTCGGAGGAAGTAATATTGTTGTAGTTGTACTCGTTGTTGCTGTTGCAATACCCTCTGTTGTTGTTGGGCTTGTCGTACTCGATGCAGTACAATTGACGGCATGTGGCCAATTACAAACCTGGAATGAGTAATTGTATTAAAACCATGTCCCTGTATAGTGGGGCTAAAGCTTTAGCCCCACTACAGAATCGCGGTGGGGCGCGGCACGTAGCGACAATTATTATATTATGTATGAGGCTATATAGAGCTGGGGCCATACTACCAACGCTTAAATCAATACTTTACCATTAGTACACAAAAGGATAGTTTTTGTCACGTACAATGACGTTCCTACAATAAAGGTAATTCTTTCACACGAAAGTCAACAATATGAAACAATATGGGTTTCTTTTTCAAGCGGACGAAGTCGCGGGCATTAGATAAATAAGCTAGTAGTAGATAAATAACTCATTACTCAATAAAACCTTGTAAAAGTTCACGGGTCCTGTCAAGTCCAAGACCCATTATCATTTCTTATCGTAATAAAATTATCCAAGGACAAAAACATAAAAATCAGCTCTAAAACATTAGGAACACTTGTTTGATTACAGTTTTAGATTTTTATCGATGTTTTATCAATGCTAGAGGTCGCCTGTGACTTCGTCCGCATACAATTTCTGATTTCCTATGTGATTATGAAATTTTCCCGCTGCAAAAAGCCTAAGTATCATAGAGGCTTTATATAATAGCGAAGCCAGGTTTTTATTATTTAATACTATTAACTTGAATGCCAATTTTATGTCTGTAACTTCAAAAATACAGGACTTCCGTACAAACTTCCAACCCCCATTTCACCCCCTTAGGGGTGAATTTTCTCAAAACCGTGCCTTAGCTGATGTCTGCGCTATAAAAGTAATCTAGCTTCCAAATTTCAAGTCTGTATGCTTTATAATTCCTGATATATCGTGATTAGTCGGTGAGTGAGTGGTATTTCGCTTTTATTTAAATAGATTACTAGCTGATGAACAGAACTTCGTCCTCGTGTATTTAGTTTGCATGTTGGCATCAGAGATGTATAATTATGGAGCTCCGTAACCCGTATCCGAATCCGATAAAAGTAAATAAAAGTTTTGAATAATTTCGAATGGGGGCGAAGCCATGAAGACTAACTGAGACTTGAGCCGACACACTTAGCTGCGCGGTAAATCAAAGAAATCTAATCTCCGTAACTGAAACTATATGCGAAGTTGACGGATAATCGGTAATTGATTGAGTTGATTTAACGACCTCCGTAGCGCAGTGTTGAGCGTTGTTGTCTTAACGTACGTAATTTTTAATATTTTTATTTCCCTCGTCTGGCCTGGTGGGAGGCTTCGGCCGTGACTAGTTTCACCCTACCGGTTAAGACGTACCGCCAAGCGATTTAGCGTTCGGTAAGATGCCGTGTAGAAACCGTATAGGAGTATGGGTTGAATATAACTGCCATGCCCCTAAGAGGTTAGACCGCTATCCATCTTAGACTGCATCATTTCTTACCATCAGGTGAGGTCAAGGGCTAACTTGAGTAAATAGAAAAGAAACATCCGCACCCGTATCTGAAACCGTTATAGTATTACTCCTATATCCGTATCCAGATCCGAAACTTCATATCAATAACATCCCTGGTTTGCATACCATTGCATAGCTGAATTTTTCTTGTTACATCCAACGACCTCAAGGACATTGTTCCGTCCCCATACAAAGTTCGCCTAAGAACCAACAGTCATAGAACATTGATTACTGGGTTCAAATAAATACCTTTTTATACTTGAGAACAGGTTAAAACAACGGACACTTGCTAAGAATGACTTATTACCAAATATATTTTCAACTTTGAGGTTATTTCAACTTTCATAATCAATCTGCTTAAACAAATAAATACCATCTTTATCCAATTGTAATAGAGCTGTAAACTGTATGTAGATAAGAAAAGATTCGCCGTAGTTCATCAAAAACATTACAGATGGCGCTAGATATATTTCATTATTGTACTTTCAATAGATGGCGTTGCGAGATTCAAAATACTAGCGCACAGCACTTTAAGCTGCTTTTATCTTGTTTCTTACGATACGGATCAAGCGCTCAAGCGATGGTATTGCATATTATTTTAACCTGTAAGCTATTGATCTGTCGTTAATAATCGAGAGACGGAAACGTATAATAATCAATTTAATACCCATTTATTTATTTTGTCATTAATTTGAAGTGTCCGTTGAATTCTAATATTTGAATTAAAGGTTAAAAAATAAGCTAAGAATTACTGTATATTTCAAACACATGTTGATTCTTAGGCGAATTTGGTCAATGTCCTTTACATAGACGGGCCCTGTCAAACAAAGAATGTGGACTTATTTTACTAACGCCATCTAGTCTGAAAAGCGGGACAGCGCTATGGCGGGGACAAGGACAGGCTTATACAGATGAGGGGCATGCACCACAAGTTGGACGCCCAACTATCTTCTATGAAAGGGCCCAACTAGTACCTACATGTACATATATCGATGGTGACATATTTTTTAGCAAATAAAGGATTTATTTATTTAGGTTGTCAAAATGTCGGGATCTTTTTGATTTTCTGGGATAAAGTGTTAGACTATATCACTCTCCAAATCCTCAACTATGCAAAAGATGACTTCGATCCCATTCGTTATACTATTGCGGCGTGATTGAAGGACAAACAAACTCACTTTCGCATATAAGTACGGATTTAATGAGGGTTTTATCAAATCAAGATCTTAATCAGATAAACTTTTTACAGTTTGCGGCATTTTAAAACTTCAGCAAAATTCAATTATATTATACTAATGTCATAAATGCGAACTTCAGCGTAGTAGGTATATGCAAAATTCAATCATACTAATATCATATTAAAGTGTGTTTGTTTGTTGGTTTGTCCTTCAATCACGCTGCAATAAAGTAACGGATCGACGCGATTTTTTGCACGGGTATAGTTGAGGACCTGAAAAGTGACATAGCCTACTTTTTGTCCTGGAAAATGAAGGAGTTCCCACGGGAATTATTAAAAACTTAATCCATGCGGATGAAGTCGCGGGCATCAACTAATAATTTATAATATTATCTCTATCACTATTTTTTGTTCGTATGGAACCCTCTTTTAGGGTACCGTAGTCAACAACCCAACCCTTATAGTTTCGCTATCATTTTTTTATTTATTCTACTACAAGTTAGCCATTCACCGCGATCTCAACTGATGGTAAGTGATGATGCAGTTTATGATGGTAGCGGGTAACCTGTTAGGGGTATGGCAGTTATATTAAACCCATAAGGGGGTAACCGTTAATATAACCGTTAATATAGCATTCTGGTACGATGCCGTGTCATGCCGTGCCGTGCCGGTCCGGTGTATCGTACCGGAACGCTAAGTCTGCCGGTAGAATAGTAAATAGCCACGGCCGAAGCCTCCCGGCAGTAAAATAAAGTGTTTTTTATTCAAGTAAACTTTTATACAAGTGCATTTGAATGGATAATATTAAAAAAATAAAAAAAAATTATATTCTCCAATAAATTATTGTTTAAATATTTAAAATTTTGTGGCCTGTTTATTTTTTCTTTTTAAAGTATAATTTTTTTGGTCTACTTTTAATTTCTTTTATCATGCATGTTGAGTTAGCCTGTAGGTGTGTAATAAATGATAGTCATAAGATTATTTATGCTGTAATAGAATAATACAAAAGATCATTGTATTACCGTTGGCTCCCTATTACCTAAATAAAATAAAATAAAATACTATACCTGCAAGTTGGGATCAAAATGAGTTCCAGGCGGGCAAGTTCTTTCAACTTTTTCTCCAAAGTTACAAATGTAGAATTTGCTACAATCATTTTCATGTGGCAACAAATGATGTATGTTAAAACTTGCTGGGCAGCCGTTTGGTAACCATTCTCCTTCAGGTGTTGTTGTTGGACCCCTTGTTGTTGTTGGGGCATGGGTTGTTGTTGTTGAGATTCCAGGCATTGTTGTTGGTGTTGTTGGACCACGCGTTGTTGTAGTTGAAGGACCGTCAGTTGTTGATGACTTGCAGTCAACTTCATTCGCCCAATTGCAGACCTATTAACAATAAAAAAATTAGGCTATATATTTTTAACTGGACAGAGATTAGATTATGTTATTTTTTTAATATTCTGCATCGAAAATTAATAATAAATGTTGATAATATAGGATGAAGAGAACAGTATAAAGATCAAGGAATCTAAATATATGTCGCCGTAAGATTGTAAAAACCGTTCGATTATAATCTAACTCGCGAAATTGCAAACTGTCGAAAGATTACAATTTAACGCATTATTTTTCGGTAAATTGTAATCTGTTAGGCATATTAACCCGATAGAACCTAAGTGCCCTAACCTAAGGCACTACCTGATTATTTATGTCGAACCCTAACCTAACCTACAAGAAACAGACAATGAAACTAAAAACATATTTAGAAAATTGACACTCAGAACAATCGAACGGTTCACAATCTTTCGACAGTTTACAATTTCGCGAGTTAGATTATAATCTAACGGTTTATACAATCTTACGGTGACATATATAAAAGGAAAATGTGACTGACTGAGTGATCTATCAACGCACAGCTCAAACCGCTGGACGAATCGGGTTGAAATTTAGCATATATGTACATGCATCCGATTTCCTAAGAAATGATATTAGAAAATTTCAGCCCTAAGAGGCTAAAATAGGCGTTTGGTTATTGCGTAAGTCGGCCTTAAACTTTTATCGAATAAAAAATGACATTGAAAATTGAACGAATAGACATTGGCGCTGCACTTCGATATTTTTTTATAATCTCATAATAATCTTTGATTGGGCACTGAAATTGAACTGATTTATTGATAGCTAGCCGATAATATAGCAATACGACTGATTTGTTTTATAACGCGTTATCTTGTTCCGCCTTCTCTGTACAACCGACCAATAAACTAAAAAATCATAAAAATTTTACTATAAGTATGCACATGATCTATTAAAATTAATGAATTAAATAATTATCTTTGACATTTTTTTTAGGTTCCGTACCTCAAGAAATGAACCCTTATAGGAACACTTTGGTGTCAGTCTGTCTGTATGTCAACCACCGTTTTCGTCAACACATTGAGGTATCAAGTTGAAGTTAATATCAAATATTTAGGGTCTACGGTCCCTTGAAGCTGTAAAAAAATCAAGCTTCTAAGTCAACACAATCAAAAGATATGGCCGTTTATGCCGCATATTTTGACACTCGCCAGTAAATCAAAACCTAGGGTACTTTCTGTTGACCTTAAACATGAAAGGCAAGAGGCGAGGTCTCACAGCACAAGTACAAGAAAAATACCAAAAATCGTTTGATAGGATGGAACCCTATCAAACGATTTTTGGTATTTTTACTCATAGGGTGTCGAATTGTTTGTCAGGTGCTACCAGTTTAGCGCCATATGTAAGCCAGTTATTTCACAGCTGCTTACGTGTTGTTATGACATCTTTCTTGTTATTTACTAAAATAATTTAGGTATTTTGTGTGGTAACCCTTTGAGCGCGTGTCTCTGAACTCTGTACTTGACTGTTTTTATTTATTTTTTCTTTTTATAATCTGAACATAAAATATTTATTTCATGTATGTATGTTCTCTCGAGTAATGTAACAAGTAATCGAGTATGTATGTATGTACTTATAGAGGAGACGCCCGCCGTCAAAGTAATCGAGTAACGAGTAATTATTTTCCCTAAATACAAATAGGATAATCTCTTTTGATCTTATGATTAAAACAGATTATCCTATTTTATTATCCTAATAGAATATTATGGATATGATAACTTGTATCACTTAACTGCCTCGTTGGTCTAGTGGTTAGCATGTTTGACTGCGGCAGACGTAGTCCCGGTTTCGAGTCCCGGGTCGGGCCATAATTAAGTATATTGGGTTTTTCTGACTAGAAATTCTCATTACTAGCCCGGGGTTAGGAAGTTGGTGGTGTTTCGGAGAGCACGCTAAGCCGTCGGTCGCGGTTATCTAACATGATAATAGTCGTTACAGCCCGCCAACCCGCTTTGGAGCAGCGTGGTGGGTCTGAGCTCGACTTCCCTCTCTCCTATGAGAGTGGAGACCCAGCTGTGGGACGTTAATGGGCTGTAGTGGTTGTGTCACTTATGATAATATTATTATGTCAAATCAACAGTCACCACCGTTGCGGAAAAAAAAAACTGGAAATATCCTGCAAGTTTAACATTGCTTACTTGTATTTTCGGGTCGAAATATAGTCCGGCCGGGCAATTTCTTTCGACCTTATCCCCAAACACGCAGTAATAGAACCTCGTACAATCCGACTCGTGCGGCAACAGATGGTGAACTTCGAAGTCCTTGGGGCATCCGTTGGGCAGCCATTTTGATTCGCAGCCGGCGTTTTCCCGCGTGTCACATTTCTGAAAAAGTACGCAAAACATGTTTTTTTCAACAATAAAAAAAGAGAAAATTTTCACCAATCTGATTTTTAAAACACATAATCTAAGATAAAAGTTCGAAGTTTCAGTTCTCCAAATATTAAGGTGGAAACTTTAATATTTTTTTATTCCATTACAAGTTAGCCCTTGACTGCGACCTCACCTGATGGTAAGTAATGATGCAGTCGATGATAGTAGGGGGCTAACCTGTTAAGGGTAGGTCAGGTATATTAATACTATAACCCCTAGTCGGTTTCTACACGGCATCGTACCGGAACGCTAAATCGCTTGGCGGTACGTCTTTGCCGGTAGGGTGGGAGCTACCCACAGCTGAAGCCTCCCACCAGACCAGACCAGAGGAAATTCAGAAATTATAAATTACCAAATTGACCCTGCCGGGAATCGAGCCCGGGATCTGCCACGCTAAAGCAACAGCGCTCCACGCTGCGCCAGGGAGGTCGTCAAATCTTTTGACTTTTGCTTTTGACTTTGACTTTGACTAGAGGCAGTTACTACTAGATAATATAACAGTGAGTATAAATACCTCTAATCCAAAGTTAAAATGTAATCCAGCTGGACATTCCCTCTCTATTTTAATACCAAACGAGCATTGATAAAATTTGGCGCAGTCATTGTGGGGTAGCAACTTGTTAATACTGAATTGCGTCGGACATCCGTTTGGTAATAATTCACTAGATCTCTTAATTCTACTTCTTTCTTCATCTTCTCGTATCTTATATTCTATACTAGTGCTTAATTCTTCTTTATTGCACCTCACTTTCTCCGATGGTTTGCATTCCTAAAATGTTCATTAAATAAATAAATCTTTATTTGGAATTACAAAGGATAGAGATTAAATACACAACAAAATTACTAGTACAAAACTATAGCGTAAAACACGCAGGAAGCGGGCGGGGCGGGCCGGGTCGTGTGTAATTGTTTGTATTTATATGGACGACATCATTTGCCGTGCACCCCGACCCGACTCCCGCCCGACCCGCGCCCGTACCCTGTGTGTTTTGACCTTCAGGAACCAAACTGTGACACAAAAATAATTCCAAAAAGAACATTGACTCAGCGTGATGATGTTAAATTATGCTGATTTTCAGGCGATCCCTCAAAATACATATTTTTTTTAAATATTTTTAGTTCTTTATCCTGAAAAATATGTAAATCCTTATATTTACAATAAATACCCATAAATACTATTACATAATGTTCTTATACTTAGGCACAACAATAATACTAAATAATATGCTCAACAAAATAAGACTTAGTCCGTTATGACTGTAGTCACAGAATAGGTAATAGTACCTACTGCTATAAATAAATAAATAAATCATTTATTTTGCACAAATTGTGTATTTATTTATTTATAGTCCGTTTCTTTTTCTAGGGCAGCTGGAAACTTGTTCATGTGTGAAATAATTATGTTTCAATTACATAATTCGATAATTTAAATAAATACACGATAAAGATTCAAAGACAAAAGTTGTAGTTAATCAAATATACAACACCTTGAATTCTGTTGAAAAGTTGTATCCATTTTTCCTTTTGCCTTAGAAATCATTATTTACGTTAATAATTATTGAAAATTTACAATAATATTTGAGTTAGTAATGTGTGAAATAATTATTTTTTATTTACATAATTCGATAATATAAATAAAGACACGATAAAGATTCAAAGACAAAAGTTGTAGTTAATCAAATATACAACAACTTCAATTCTGTTGAAAAGTTGCAAATAACCGAAGTAAATTGCGCAAAAACAGCCATTCATTTTTCCTCCTGCCTTAGAAATCATTATTTACAATAATAATTATTGAAAATTTACAATAATATTTGAGTTAGTAATATATGCAACAGTATGCTTAGCAATTAAATATTATTGTTTACACCAAATACTTTGTGTCAACTAAAACGGTTATATGTAACTACTCGTATCTACAATTAAAACTTATGACGCAGTTTTGTGTTTTATACCGACAACCAGGTCACCAGGGGCCATACTGCCAACGCTTAAAGCCATATTGTTTCATTTTTATTGACTTTCATGTTTTAGAACATTATAATCCTTATTTTAGGAACGTCAAGGTACGTGACATCAAACTGTAATTTTGAGAAGTATTGCTGTGAGCGTTGGCGGTGTGGCCCCAGTTCAAACCGCTTTTTTTTGTTTTTATATATAAAATCCATTCATAATAGGGCAAAGACGTAATAGGGATGATGACAACTCAATCAAATCAGCAACTTTTTATCAAACTTGAAAACGCACTTCTAGTATGGAAGTTGTATGACCATTGTGACGTCATAAAATTTCAACGCACTATTTTTCTTTAATCTATATTTTAAAATGGTTATCATACCTAAAACTAACCGAGGATGTGAATTTTAGGTCTTTTGGAAGACCCTTCATTTAATAATCAGTTCGAAATAATTTATTTTTGATATAGGCATCATCCCTATTACATAACAGCTTACACTAGTTAAAGGAATACCCAATCTGTGAAAATGCATAATGTTACCGCTCCAATCTATAAACCAAAAAAATCCAAAAAATCACGCCACCCCATCTAAATCATATATACCTACCACCACAACATCCAAATAAAAATACCAAAAAAGCCCAAAAAATGCAACCAAAAACTGTAATTTTGTAGTACTTACCTTAGTCGTATCGTAGTGTAAACATCCATTTCACAGCTATTTTAACATACAGCTACATTAACATCAACTAAATTTATACATAATGGAAAAAAATTGTTTTTTGAAAATTATATTTCCAAAAAGAATAATATTTTTAGTGTAAGGATGTCACTCAAATTAAGCGTACCAGTACGATTTTAGATGGCCAATCCATCGATTTTAGATCAATCTCAGACTTGCAAGTCAAGGGCAAACCTGTCCAATTAGAAAATATTATAAAATATTATAATATAAGAATGGCTATAATTTTGTTGGTAAGCGTGATATTTTTTCGTTTATGTAGGTATAGATAGGAGCTTTAAAGCTGGATTCATATTTGAGTTTGGAACATTTAGATCGGCCATACACGGACTGCTCGAGCAGTTAGCCAGTGGTCAACATACACGGACTTCTCTTGCAGTCATAGTCAACAGCTTGAAGCTACCATTGATAACTGCTGGCAACCGCCCGAAGCAGTCGCAACTGCTCGAGCGGTTCCATGTATGTGTGTACGTAGAAGACTGTAGGTCACTATGCAGTTGCAGCTTGAAGCAGTCCATCCTGGCTGCTTCAAACTGTCCATGTATCGCAAGCCTTACAGTTAAATTAATAACTAAATTAATGATTGGCAGGACTCAAAATCTTTCCAAACTTTATTTTTGTTACAAACCCTTGATATTTGAAACCAGCTTAAATAATAGCATACAATCAATATTCAAAAAAGCAATTTATTGGTACAAAGAAATTAATATTAAACTACACACATGCCCACTGCCCAGGCTAAAATTTCATATGACGATGTAATTTTATAGACAAAATTCTGGATAACTAAGATATTTTACGATTAAGACAACAATCGTACTGATTTTTATATCTCTTCAAATTGATATCGCGGTGAATCTATACTAATCTTACTCAATATTATAAATGCGAAAGTTTGGATGGATGTTTGTTACTCAATCACGCCCCAACGGCTGAACGGATCAGGCTGAAATTTAGCACAGAGATAGATTATTTTCTGGAATAGCACATAGGCTTCTTTTTATCCCGGAAAATTAAGAAGTTTCCCCGGGAACCAAAAACCTCTATCCACGCGGACAAAGGCGCGGGCATCAGTTAGTTTGACGATATCAAAAAATCATGTCAATCGGTCACTCTGTTGGAACGTGGACAATCACCAACAATTAAACGTACTTTCGCATATTTTATAATATTAGGACAGTTATCAATATAAAAATCAGTTTATTTATAAATAATTAATAGTTAATGGATATAAGGTTCCTAATGAGATAAAGATCTAGACAAGTAGATGTGTATCAATTGATTGATAAAAAATACAAAGAAGCGGCAAACTTTCACTAAGGATTAAATGTATTTCCTTGTAATCATTATGTTTTTATACATAATTAGTAAATAACGTTTAATTTAGATGGTTTTATGATACGAACTTACTTTACAATATCTCCCAAATGTATCTGATTGATTTTTGTCTTTAGACGATAAACTACCAATGTGATTATAAAAAATACCTGTATCCATATTTTCAACATTATATAAATGTGAACGTGTGTTTGTTTGTCTGTCTGTTTCTCAAGTTGTATCCTCTTTGATAACATATTTTGTTGCGAAGACAGCTAGCTTCCCCGAAACGGGTATAAACTGCTTTTTATCCCATAAACCCAAAAAGATCTGACGCGATTTAAATTTTATCCCGTAAAACTAACGACGTGATTAAAAAAAAATACATCAGTTCAAGCTGATAAAGTTTCATGCGTCATCTACACTACAGTCCGTCAAACTTATCTGGCCCGGTGGCCAAAATTGGAACAAATTTTTGTGCCTGTTTAGTTTTTATGTTATTTTATTTTTTTCAATATACACTAGCAACGCTGTCGCCGGGTCAGCTAAGTTTGACGGAATAATATATTTTAGTTTTCTTTTAAAAGAACAGTTGAATAATAAAACAGTACCAAAAAAACTCAAAAATCTCCTCTCCTAAAAATTTTTGTATAATTTGCCGAGAACACCATAGCGAAATTTTTAACTTTTTTCTTTGGACACTTAAGCAACAGTTTAATATCATTGCCGCAGTGGAAATATTTTTCACAATCTGAATCTTCTGGTAGTTTCAACATCACTTGCCATTTACTTGGACAATCATGTGGAGGTGTTGGTCTCAATGTTGTAGTTGTTGTTGTTCTTGTTCTAGTTGTGGTATAATTTACTGTTGTTGGTAATGTTGTAGTGGTTATAGCTGTTGTTGTGTTAATAGCTGTTGTCGTAAGATTTGTTGTTGTAGTTGTATTTATCGGTGTTGTAGCATATTTTGTTGTTGTGGTTGTCAATATCGATGTGGTTGTATTTATCGGTGTTGTACTATATGTTGTAGTAGTTTCTGCTGGAGTTGTTCTCGTGGTAGTCCAGTCGATGTCTTGAGGCCAGTCGCACATCTAAATATAGGTAATTATTGTAACAGAAACATCGTAATATAAATGAAACTAAACCAACAAACAATCATATTTTTTTTTCAAAACTATAAAATATATTCAAAGCTACATAGTCTTTTATATTATTATTTAATCAAGTGTAGATTAAGAATCAGCCTGCCTGTAAAGCGCGTAACCTAAATACAGCCAGCATTCTTGCCACCATTCCACACGGGTGTGATTTAGTAATTAGGTTAGGCTAGCTAGGTTTAAGTTCTATGGTATTGTTTTCAATAAAGGTTTGATATATTTTGACTTATTATTTTATATTACATAATTCTACTGTACGTGAGTATATCACTGAGTTCCTCCTAAACGGCTGGACCGATTTGAATGAATTTATTGTATGCGCTTGGATGGCGCCCTGGATGGTTTAGATTCACAAATCAGCCCGGCAGATGGCGTTTTAGTCGGTATCATGCAGGACAACGTCGCAAAATATACTTATGTCATACAGGACAACGTCTGTCGAGTCCGCTAGTGATTTTATATTTTGCCTGCCTCATCCTGCTTTTCTTTTTCTCTATACATATAATGTTACCTTTCATTCGTCTCTAGCCAAAAGGGATCTACCCCGCAACTATGTAAGGAAATCGTAATCGTAATAATTGGTCAAACGTATAATTCGACCTGTTTAAGGAGTTCATAGATGCCTGCACGTGAAAAATCATATGTATGAACTCCTTTAACAGTTTGAGTAACGCGTTTTAACCTATCAAATGATTACAATTTGCTTATTTATTTGGGTTTCAGGGTTTCTTACAGAAATAAGGCCTCTTTTACGACTTCACGATTAAGATTTACAGAAAAAATATTAGGTAATATTAAGTAACACTTAAAGGTACTGGTACACTGGAAATCTTTGGTGAAAAAAATTAAGGATCCCGTTATTACCTGTAACTCTGCATCAAAGGAAAGGCCCCTAGGGCACCGCATGAGTACTCGACGTCCATTGCTGCACGCGTAGAACTTGTTACAATCGGTCTCGTGCGGCAGCAGGCGTTCGATACTGAAGTCTCCTGGACAACCGTTCGGGAGTAGACTAGCCCAGCCGGAGCCGAACAGTAGTAGAAATACTAATATTGGCATATCTGGAAGGAGTTAGTCAGTTAGTTTTGAACTCTTGTGACGACCTCCGTGGCGCAGTGTTGAGCGCTGTTGTCTTGTGCGGAGGTCCCGGGTCCGATCCCCGGCAGGGTCAATTTGGGAATTTATAATTTCTGAATTTTCTCTGGTCTAGCCCGGTGAGAGGCTTCGGCCGAAGCTAGTTACCACCCTAACGGCAAAGACGTGCCGCCAAGCGATTTAGCGTTCCGGTACGATGCCGTGTAGAACTAGAAACCGATTAGGGGTATGGATTTAATATAACTGCTAACAGGTAAGCCCGCTACCATCTTAAACTGCATCATCACTTACCATCAGGTGAGATCGCAGTCAACGTCTTACTTGTAGTGGATAAAAATAAAATAAAACTGATATAAGGATTCTAATAAAAATACGATTTTTGTCTGAAAATTCCATATTTTTACCTACAACTCATACACTGAACTAATAGTCGCACTGATTGAGTGGCATATTCAGTAATGGAGTTGGTGGAACATTCCATGCCATAGTGGCGGTTCAAAAACTACCCCCAAATCCTAACCTGCGATAACGTCATAATTGCGAAATATCACGAAACGAGTTCTACCTATCTGATTAATTGATTACTAAGCGAAAATTATTATCATCTACCGAAAATAAATTTTCGCCGAAAATGACGTTAGATCGCGATAAAAAACAAACGTACATTAATTCACACTGTAATACACCAGATATTGTAAACTTATCGCACAGAATCTCTATTAATTTCAGTAACTTAATTAACAAATTGAATTTTTGTATTTTGCTTGCCTGCAACTTTGTCCATGTGGACAAAGTTTTCCGATACTCGCGGGAACTACTTAATTTTCCGGGATAAAAAGTAGCCTATGTCCTTCCCCGGGATCTAACCTCTCAACCCCGGGATCTAACTCTACCAAATTTCAGCAAAATCGATTGAACAAATGGGCCGTGAAAGCGTAGCAGACAAACAGGCAGACAGACAGACGGACAGACAGACACACTTTCGCACCAATATTGGTATGGATAATTATTTATTTTTCTAATGAAAAGCGTATTTGCGATTGCATCATAAGTGATTTTTATTACTTTTAGAAGCTTTTATTTAACTTGCAAAGTTTGTGGGTTTGTGGTAAAAGTAAAACAGTTATTATGGCCACTTCTATATATAACATCTCTAAACTAAACTAAAATTACTTTAAATCTATTTCTGTCCCTTTCCGCAGCGAATATTATGAAGGGGTTAGCAATGTATTTAATGCTGTCATTTTAGTTAAGTCTAGAGATGAGAGTGCACTGCAGAATCAGCCCCATTGCCAACCGATTACGCTGGAATTTTGCAGACACGTTTTGATGGTGATGCATGGTTAGTTAAGTGACGTCATTCTAAGTCCAATATGGTGGACGGACAGACGGATATTAAATCCGCGCGGACGCAGTCGCGGGCATCATATAGTCGGTATATAATAAAGTTAATTTGCTAAAAATATATAATGCACAGGAATTGGTAAGTCTGTTTTATTATAAGGTAGATAAGGTGCCTATTGTTATTATTTTTATGACGCAGTTGTTACAGCTTATAACCACCATAAATCTACAAAGTCCTAATTTTATGATTAATTTGATAGCAAAAACGGCTTTTTAGGGTTCCGTTGTCAACAAGGTGGTATAGTTTCGTCTGTCCGCAGTTATTCAAGTTGGTCGTCTATGTAACTTGTAAAGTTTCGTTAAAACTTGTAAAGTCTACTTAGCTGTGACAGATTTCCTTTTAACTTCATTATCTAATATTATAAAGTTTGGATGGATGAATGGATGGATGTATGTATGAATGTATGAATGTTTGTTACTCAGTCACGCCCCAACGGCTGAACGGATCCGGATGAAACTTGGTACATAGATACGCTATAGACTGGCTACTTTTTATCCCAGAAAATTAAAGAGTTCCCGCGGGAACCGAAAAACCTCAATCCACGCGGATAAAATCGCGGGCATTAGCTAGTAATATTATATACGACTTCCATGAATTTTTCACATATCCAAAAGTAACCGTTTAGTTGGTAGAGCAGAGACACTCACAGGACTCTAAAAAAAAAATCGGCACGATTTATATTTTCCTAAATAGAAAGACCATCCGCAACATTTTTGAACGACCTATCCAACAATGCCCCAACACCATGGGATAGACAAGGAAAAAACAATTCATCCGCGCTTGACACGTAGGGGAGGGTGGGTACCATAAGAAATATTCTTTCATATAACCTGCATTGAAAGTGCGAGTTTCAATGCCTGTTGAGCTCTTGAAACTAGTCAATTTCAGACGAATACGTCATTCAGCGAGTAGAAAACTGCCCTAGGGCAGAAAGTGATGGTTTTCTACCCGCTGAATGACCTAGCAGCCCTCCTTTAAATCCTGTCAGAGTATCTTTTGTTTATTTCGAACTTCTAAAATTGTCATTTTACCCATCAACTAAACTGACAGATATCATATTTGTAAACAACAACCTAGCCACTAAAATAAATCTTATTAAATAAAACAAAGTCGGATTTGTTCGAACACCTATAACTCTAGAACGGCTGGACGGATCTGGATGAAATTTGGCACAGAGACACATTATAGTCTGGAATAGTACATACTTTTACTAGTACTTACTTTTTATCCCGGAAAACTAAAGAGTCCCCGTGGGAACTAAAACCTCAATACACGCGAAGTCGCGGGCATTCAGCTAGTAAGATATACAATTTTAATAAAACTCGCACTTATAATGCAGATTATATGAAAAATATAGTATGTGCCGCGAGATGAAACTTCGCTCAGGCTGGCATCACCAGAAGTCTTGTTTCACCCCTAAGCACACAATATACTATTGTAAATTTTATTCTACAGCCTTGTCGACGTACCCATGCGAAATAACAGATTTTTAGTACTAATAGTGGTAATAGTCTGAGGCTGAGACCTATAGAGCATACTTTGACTTGACTCAGACTTTGCTTGGAGTTAAAACGAGATGGACTTATGTGAGCAACATAAATCTGTCTCGTTTTAACCAAGTCTAAGTAAAGTCAAAGTTCGCTTTAGAGATCTAACACTCAGAGCTAAGCCGTGGACGGACAGACGGACAGTCAGTACTATTATATTATTCTGTGCGGACAGACGTACGGCCGACGGATATGGCAAAACTATATGGTTTTCTTGTTGAATACGGAACCCTTACAAGGAAAACTAAACTATCAGAACAATTACAGTTACGAAAATGTTAAAACAGGCGATTCGAAAACCGTGACGAAAATCTTAGACAATGATAATTTTTTAACAATTTAAGCCCTTTTAAGTTAATTAATCTTACAAAAGATAATAATATTTAGGTGCGTATTTCCTATGGATTTGAGTTATTGGAAAATACCAAGAAATATACTTTTCAAAACAAAGGAAATTTTATTTTTAAGTCATGATCATGATGACATAAATAATATTGGTATAAAATATAAAAATAAGTGTGTGTGTGCTTTTTTCAGGAGTATACTTTTAATAGATTTCTTAAACTTGTGTAAAGGCAAGTTTAAAATAGGTTGTGGAGTTTTGTTAAAGAATAGAAATAAATAAATAAAAGTGTGTGTGTGTGTGTGCAATTCACACACGCCAGAAGTGAAACTTCAGATAAGTCGCCTACGAGAGAATGAGATAAATATAACTTGTATTCTATCTCATACTCTCGCAGCCTAAATCTTATTATGAATATGTTTGTCTCTTTTTGATGCCGCTTTTTCGTTTCGATTTTCGTTTTATCAACCAGAAGCGGATTAAAATGAAACATAAAAGGCAATTAACAAATCAGACATTCTACTGCTACATTTAAACAATCAAACAGAAAATTTTCAAATCACAGCGTTTCTAAAGAATTTGTACTTCAAAAATATATAATTATAGACAATCGTCGGCCTACCTACTACTACTAATCACGAGTTTCCCTCTCGGCTCTCAGAATGGGAAGGATAAGGCCATAGTCCACCACGATGGCCAAGTTCAGAATGGCATTGGCATACCTTTGAGAATTTAACACATGCGCACAAGAGCACATTTGGCATACATTTAACTCTCGGGCATGCGGATTTCCTTACGATGTTTTCCTTCACCGTTATTATAGTAAGTGATATTTATTTGGCGAAAAGTTAGAGGTAGACCCCGTAAAGCTCGGGTGTTCGAATTTTTTAGGTAAGTAGATACTAATTTGAGGGACGAGTAGCCTAGTTGTGATAACGCATATCAATCGATTGCAATTGTTAAGCAACGTTGACCCAAGTCGGTAACTGGATGAGTTACCGAATTTGGAGTCTCTTTGGCCATTTCGTTTCCCCCGTGCCTCGTAGAGCACGTTAAGCCGTCGGTCCCGGTTAATATCAATAACATCTGATAATAATCGTTACAAAAACCTCAGAGTTCAAATACTCTTAGTAGAGCGAGTCGTATATGCGGAAGGACGTGGGAATCCACCGCAATATTATCCCAAGAAAACTACTACCATTATTTGATTAATGGAAAGGGGTCACGATCCGCAGTAATGCGGAATACGACGCAGAAAGAGAGATACTAATAGGAAAATATTTTTAAAAGTTTGTTTTGGATTGTTTTGGTTACTGTATAGATATTTAAAATATCAAATGCCAAATGAGTATATAAATGGATAATTAATATTGTAAGTTGTAACAATGTTATTTCCCACTTCTTTGATATTTTCTGTAAAATTATAAAATAATTTCGCGCTGGCATATCTTTCACGCTTTTTCATATTACGCCAGTGTTTTATCGAGTTTGTTTACATCGACCACATTGATCGATTTTGAACATCGAAACACGAAATTTTGTTACCTAGTATTAATAAGTAGTACCTAACTTAATTGTTTTAGTATTTAGTTATCAGTTAATTATTTCCACATAGTTTTTAAGGTTGTTGGATAGTCAATCAAGATTAAAAGTTCAAGGTTCTAGGTCAGCAAAAATGCAAAAAAGCATATTCTGCCTAGCAATACACAATTACAATAGGTTATATAGTGATTTAAAGAAAATAAATAATTTTAAAAAAATTCATTCATGGTGTTTTAATAAATTATGCTACTTAATAAAAATAATAATAATTTATTAATAATATTTATTGTAATTAATAAGTTAATATATTTGTACACCACACTGTGGTAGTATACATATAATACCGTTCTGTAAAACTAACATCTATGTACAACTGTATTCACAAATAAATAAATCAGAATCTGAATAAATAACAACAGGAATTTCCGCAATATTTAAAAAAACCATCGAAACACGTCCAGAGAATCCGATGTGACGTTGTAAATCCCTATGCCTGGGGCGATACTGCCAACGGTTAAAGCAATACTTAAGCAATATTTCGCAAAATGACAATTTGATGTCGCGTATCTTGACGTTCCTAAAATAAGGATTATATTTCTAAAACACAAAAGTCAACAATAATGAAACAATATGGCTTTAAGCGTTGGCAGTATGGCCCCTGCGCTGCGATGGGTAAGGATAAGTGTACCTACTGGGTAGATATTTAAAATCCTAATAACTTCTTATGGAAAGTTCTCTACACGATATCTACTCAAAAACATATGCTTTTTTTTTCATAATATGTTTCGCCGCCGCTTTTAAAAGCAATACATTTCACTTTAAAAAAAGCTTTCGCATTAAAAAAGGGGAGACCGTTAAGTCTGTTGTTAAATAAAATTGATTACTTTTTTCAATTTAAGTTGTTTCGATTCCTGGCTCAAGTAAACTTTTTAAAAAAAATTTTAAATGCAGATTTCAAAAATAAAGAAATGTTTCCTTAGAGTAAAATTTCATACCCATACTTTTTTTTTTTTTTTTTTCTTTTTTTTTCTTTATTGGTTTAGGGACTTTTATACATAAGTACATGTCAGCCCCATTATAATCTAAATTTATATACAAAACAAAAAACACAGTAACTTAAAACAAAACAAAGAGTAAAAGATAAAAAAAAAACAATCAAATTAAAAAACAGAAAACACTTCAAGAAATGAGACTTATGCATTCAAACAAACTAATCGCATCCTTAGATGCGGGACGGGCAAGAATATTCACAAACATGCCCGTATCAAATCTGTTCAAATGCATATGTCTCATAATTTTATCTCTTCCAGACTGAAATCTGACACATTCATTTAACAAGTGTTGAACATCATCAATTATTTCACATGAATCACACAGAGGTGACTCCGATATTTTCATCAAAAATTTGAACTTATTCAAAGGCATGTGTCCAGACCTCAGTCTGTGGGCAATAATAATCAACTTCCTACTAATCTTTACATTAAGAAACCACGGTATATGAGGAGGCTGAGATTGTATAGTTCTATACCAAATTCCCTTATCAACAGATTTAAAACTAAAGTGTTCACACCATAAATCCTGACATTTTCTTTTATATTTAGGTAAGAATTCAGTAAAATCAGGTTTGATATACGTAAGCTTTCCATTCAATGTTGCTTCTTTAGCCAATCTATCAGCCTCCTCATTACCCCTTAAACCAATATGCGATGGAACCCATTGCAATCTCAGTTCAATTTTATTTTTTAAACAGTCCAAAATCTTTGAGAGTATAACATAAGCTATCGAAATACCTCTGCGACCAGAGGCGCTTCGAGCTATATGTTGTAATGCACTCTTACTATCAGTACAAATTAATATCTTTTCACACTGCAACATTTGTGAATAATTTAGTGCTTCAGCGATTGCAATAAGTTCTAAAGACATAATCGAGACATTACTATTTATTTTAAAACAATTGTTGTCGTAATTAGGCACACAAGGATCATAAAATGCTGCACCATTACCATCTCTAACACTTTTGGATCCGTCAGTAAACAAGGTGTACCATCCATCATATCTCTCTGAAATCTCTTTAATTACACTGAATTTAAGATAAGTGGGATCATACGACTTTTTGGTATCTTTCAAACTTCTTAAATTAACACATAAAATATCACACAGGTCAATACCACTGACCCACGAACTTAAACTAAACATTTCTAATGGAAAAGATGAAGCAATTTCATCTGCACTTATCTCAATCCTAGTTGTCACCAGTAACGGTATCTTTTTATTAGTCCAGTACTGCTTATTACACAATTCTTTTAACTCGTCAACTACTATATTTGTGACGTTGTTCGAAACTGAAGCGGCTTTCAAATTATATTTATATGCCAAATATCTCCTTCTTAAATGTAAAGGTGGTAAGCTAAGCTCACTTTCCATTACATGTATTGGAGTACTTTTGATAAAGCCTCCAATAATTCGCATCGATTGATTTTGAATCTTATCTAACTTATATACATTCGTTTTAGCACTACTATCAAAAAGAAGACTTCCATAATCTAACCTACTTCTGATCATAGCTATATAAATCCTTCTTAGATGTGTCGGATGTAGACCCCAAGATGAACCCGCCAGAATTCTTAACAAATTTTGTAATCGTTGAACTTTTCCGACAGTCTCCTTTATGTGTTTATTCCAACGAAGCGATTTATCTAGCCATATACCAAGGTACTTATATGAACTTACATAACTAACCTGATTTTCATTAATTTTTAAATTTATATCTAAATCACGATTTCCTCTACTATATACACAATACTTACATTTTGTTTCAGAAAGTTTAAGACCGAGACTATCGAGGAGTATGATAAAAGTATCCAAAGCTTGCTGAATCTTCTCTGCACTTTCTAATATATTTTTATGGGTAGAATACAAAACGAAATCATCAGCGTATTGACAAATTGAAATATTAATTACTCTTTGACATAATTCATATGTAGCAATATTAAATAATAATGGTGATAGAGGATCACCCTGTGCTAAGCCTTTAGATGCATATCTTATCAACTTGTGGCTATCTTCAAGTTCATTTTTAATCCGCAAATGTCGCTCTGTTAAAAAATTCCATATATAAATGCAAATACTTTTACCCACTTTTAAATTATCCAGAATGGTAACTAGTTTATCTACTAATACGTTATTATATGCACTTTCAATATCTAAGTAACATGCCAAAGTAGGTGTATTCTTAGATAAACCAATTTGTATATTTGTTACTAATCGTGCTAGACAATCGATAGTCGACTGACCTCTTCTAAACCCTGAAGTATACGAAGATAAAATGTTATTTTTTTCAATGAACCATTCCAAACGTTTTGCTATCATAACGTGAAATATTTTACTGAGGCAAGACATTAATGAAATCGGACGTAACTTTGACGGCAAACCTGGTTGAGTCGGCTTTGGAATGACTACAACTTTTATATCACGCCATTGTGTGGGTATCGTTCCTGTTGTATAGATTAAATTATAAATTTTCAAAAGAACTACTTTCGCACAATTTGGCAAGTTCCATATCATTGAATATGTAATTCCATCATTGCCCGGAGCTGTATCCTTTTCTTTCAAACAATTGTTCATTTCAGCTAAACTAAACAGGCTATCTAATTTGGTGTTTGAAAATTCTAAAACCGGCATGGATGGAATCACATAATCAGGAGCAAGCGCACACAACACCTCAAACTTTCGTTCTTCAGATACAGACAATCTTGCTGTTTTAAATCCTTTCATCCATCTCATTCGGCTCCACATCGTCGACGATGTAGTTGCTTCATCAATACTATCACAGAAACCATGCCAGTCTTGTGTACTAGCTTTTAAGATTGATGACCTTGTCTCTGAATGTTTTTTCTCTAACACGTTTAAGTTAATAGGTATAGGATTTTTCCTAAATTCCCGAAGTGCTAATCTACGCTGAGCTACCTTGTGAGATAGTAAAGGACTCCAATAGGATTTTGGAATAAATTTTTCTGTTGGATTCTGTGGTACTTTAACAGTTGGAATACTGGCCTGGATTAACCGCCCTGTTTATTAAGTCTATCAAGCTATTGTAAAGTAATTGGATATCTTCTCCGTTTTCTAAAGTTAGTAAGTGTGATTCAATATAGGCTTTATAGATTGTCCAATTTGCACGTTTAATATTGCGTTTTTCAGAAAACTTCAACTCACCGCGGTAATTAAAACGGATCTTAATACACAAATGATCACTAGCTAAATTCTCATTTATGACTCGCCAATCAAATTTTACAGCAATGTTTGATGAGACGAAAGTTATATCAGGCGCACTTTCCTGTAAATAATTATTAACTAATTTTATTCTAGTATTCTCACCGTTGTTAAGAGGCGTAAAGCCTGCGTCTAAAGCTGCATCATAAATCTGAGTACCTCGACTGTCAGATCTGTTGGACCAACTCGAGTGGTGAGCATTGAAATCACCTGCTATTATAGAATTACCAGTAAATGCGGAAAAAATATTTTCCCAGTCACCAATTACTGTACGAACCGATGACGGACAATAAACAGACACTAAATTTTGGATTTCACTACAATTTACAACTTTTAAGCATACCAACTCTATACCATTATTATGTGTGTTTGCCTGACATTCCTGGACAATTATCGACTTATGAACTACAATAGCCACACCTCCATATGAATCAATTCTATCATTTCGAAATATATTGTAACTATTTACATGTAGAGCAGACTCGACTTCAAGCCATGTTTCAGAAATGAATGCTATGTGAATTTTTTCTTGCAGCAATAATAACTCAAACTCTTTTAATTTTGGTCTTAAGCTTTGTGCATTCCACTGCAATAAGTTCAAAGTACGGACTTTACTCTGCTGCCTGTCCATAATTAAATTTGGAAAGAAGCCAAGTACAAATATCATTATCTCTAATCAAAACCGAAACATAATTCATAATCTCTTCAATAACAAAATTAAAAACTTCTTTAAGCTTATCCTCTAAAGTACTGTCAGACAAATATATTTCTTTCATCTTTTGAATATACTTCGTAAAATTTATGCTATTACCTTTCTTTCTCTGAGTTTTTCTTCCCTCTCTTCCTTTATTTTCACGATCACGTTCATCCATAGATGTAGCTATATCACTCTCTTCTCTAGTGATATCCTCATTTCTTGCTGCTTTTGTATTCATTTTACTTATTTTCTTACTCTTTTTACTTCGCTTAACTCTTTGCTTCATGGCAGTACTATTATCCTCTGGTTGACTCTCTTCACTCATGGATTCTTGGTCTTCCGCATGAATTAAAGGCTGCGTGATTACTACTTCCTTGTACGATCTTCCGAGCTTTTGATTATCAGATACATTATTGGTCTCAGTAGAATTTTGTTTTGTTTGCGCATCGTCAGCCTTCTTCATCTCATTCTCGCTAAGATAAATTGCCAAAGCCTTTTTATATGGATAGTTCAGGTCCCGCATTATAATTCTTATATTTTTTTCTTTCAAAAAAACAGGACATGACTTATCTATTGCCATATGATTACCTTTGCAATTGACGCACTTATATCTGGTTTGTTCACAATTTGGATGGTACTCCGTACATTTTGGACAAACTATTTTCCTACTCGGGCAAAACCGGATACTATGTCCAAACTTCCAGCATCCGGTACACTGAGTAACTGGATACATGTAAGGCTCCACTTTAAACCTGCATCCATATCCGCGCACATAAGTCGGTAAGACTGATCCTCTGAAGCCTATGCGAATTGTCTCACTTTCAACCCATTTTCCTGTACTTGTCGTACGCTTTAATCTCATAACAGATACTACTTCGAGCTCACTCTCCAGATTATCTTTAATCTCTTCATCTTCTATATCTATATCTACATTCCTTATTATGCCATACGATAAACTCATCTCGTTCAACAGCTGACATCTAAATCCCATATCTAAAATTTTTTTGCATTCTATCAGTTTCTGTGCACTTTCGATAGTTTCAAATTCAACAATTATTTTATATGGACTTTTATACTGAATATTAGTGATATTTAAAATATTTTCCGAACGAAGTAATCTAGCCATCTTAAACTGTTTAGGCAACACCTCCTTACCTGTGACGGCAACAATTATCTTTTCTTCTTGTGTCAGTAAGTTCTCACTTTCCCTTCTAGCAGTACTCAGAACCACAAGCGCCTTCTTAGAAATTTTCACCGATCGTTTGCTGCGTACCGTCGTAAAACCATCTTCATCTACAATATCATCCGAACTAGATCGTAATCGTTTCTCCCGTACAACTACCTCTTGATGTGACCAATCCGGCTGCTCGCCCACCATTCTACAGTCCTCCTCGACTATATCACTCCCACTCGAATCAAAAATAGTTTTATTAAGATTATTTTCACACATTTTACTTCACATAATATGTGGGTACGCGTCGAAAATTATTGCGCGATGCGGCGTCGAACAGTACGCTGATACGCAAAGCGCGCGCTTGACTTGCCGTCTCACGCCGGACTGATACCCATACTAATATTATAAATGCGAAAATTTGTCTGTTCTCGCTTTAACGGCCGATCTTTTCAACCGATTCAAGTGATGAAATTCGCTTTTATCCGCGACAATAGGATACCGGAGCATCTTCAGGAGATGTTGACTCAACAATGCATGCTTGTGAAGTCAAGTGTGAATGCATTGTCGAGTCAGCATCTCCTGAAGATGCTCCGGTGTCGGAGTGAAACGTACGTAGTTTGGAAGATTTGTGTGGTGTGAATATCGCGGGCTAAGTGCGGGATACACACTGTACCACATAGATTTACCTAGGTATTGTCGCGGATTATAATGAATTAAACTTGTTGTTCCTTCGTTATGATGGACTTCCGCAAAGTTACAACTGCTTCTATCCAATAATACCTTTTTGTTTTAAATATATTTCGACTCACCAATTACATCCAGGACTCTTATTTTTTTTTCTCACAGTAGGTACACCGTTCACAAACCGCAGCACTGGTCTAAATAATCAACGCGTACACGGGTAATATAAATTGATTAGCGTTTGATTGATTCCTTTGGTTGATAAAATGATAACTTATTGTACACATGTAACGTTTTGTTAATTACAAATTATTGTTATTTTGCGTTACTTTATTTGATAGGAATTTCTATTTTATTTGATAACATTGTGAAAAGTATAGTCAGCTACGAAAAAAATATATTAAAACCATCATAGGACTCCCAAGTTACTTCAGTTGGGTATTTGACTACTATTCAAATAATTTTTTTTTAAAGTGATTATTAAATAGAGGATATCCCAAAAGTCCTACATCCACGTCCCCTGATAGTTTTATGTTGAATAACCATTTTAAACTATCGATTAAAGTAAACAAGTGTGCCGAACTCTAATGACGTCACATTTCAGAATACTTACCTACATGAACCCTTAAAACATTAGCCTCCCTTTTTCTCCAGTCATGTAATCTATAGGTAATAAACTAATTTATATCTATACTAATAATATAAATGCGAAAGTTTGGATGTATGGAAGTTTTTTTTTTTTTTTTTAATTATATAGGCCAGCGCTTGGCTGCAATCAGACTTGCTTAAAGTGGTGATGCAGCCTAAGGTGGAGCGCGCTTTCCTAGAAGATGCCTATTCACTCGTGATCTATTGAAGGTACCTATATTAAAAGAGGTGGGGAAAACGGAAGCCGGAAGGGCATTCCATATCCTAGCGGTTCTAATTAGAAACGAGGAAGCAAATCGCTTCGTACGAGCCCGCGGAATTTCGACTGCGTAAGGGTGCAGACCTTGTCGATGCCTTGCGGTTCGATAATAAAAAGGTGATGGAGGAACCAGATCGAATAGTTCCTGAGCACACTCTCCGAAATATATCCTGTAGAATACCGACAGACAGGCAACTTTTCGCCGATATAATATAGATGGATGGAGTTTTGTTACTCAATCACGCCAGAACGGCTGAACGTATCTGAATGAAATTTGGCACGGAGAACATTATATTCAGGAATAACAGATAGGTTATTTTTTCCCAGAAAATTAAAGAGTTCGTGTGGGAACCAAAAAACTTCAATCCACGCAGATAAAGTCGCGGGCGTCAGCGACAAATTAATAGCTTAATTGTGATTTTTCGTGACCGGAATACAGTACAATACTGTATTGACGATAAGAAAACCGAAACCGTACTGAAATTAAATTCAGTGCATCTGTTTAAATGTACTTTGTAATTTTCCGCTTCCTTTTCATATTCAAATACTTTCAGACGGAGTCGGGTCAGTACATTGAACTTAACACTTTATCTGTTCAGCTGTATTACCAACAATTGGGTATTTGACTACTATAAAAAAAAATGGCAGTCATAGGGACTACCGATAGAAGTGAAAAATATATTTTTTTTTTATAATTATTTAATTTTGGCCTATTCCTTGGCCAGAGATTAAGCATTGCCATCCAGCGTGGCAATGCTGCCAGTCTTCTGGGCACTTTGCCCGATGACGGCGATGGGGAGGAATTCTTTGATGCATTTTAGCAAAATTTTCTTTTTATATATAATAATATTTTTATATTAGACTAAAATGATCTATGTACATAGTTATATGACAAAAATTTAAATTAATGCATACTAATATTATTTAAATGTTTTTAATTAAAAAAAGAAAATTTAATATAATATTTAAAATAATTAAAATATGAACCTTATGTTAGCATTATTAGGTACTGTTTGTCATTATATGAAACAGGAAGTATAATATGTATGTCAATTTGACTCGTTTCACGTCATTCGATTTAATCTACGGATACAGACGCTATATTGACAATTGTTAGTTTTTAA
Source organism: Erebia palarica (assembly GCA_964035005.1). NCBI lineage: Eukaryota > Metazoa > Arthropoda > Insecta > Lepidoptera > Nymphalidae > Erebia > Erebia palarica. Next base: position 6,409,987 of record OZ035995.1, on the reverse strand, counting down.
CCGAGTGTTTTGATGATGGTAAGCCAGTCTCCTGCTATCCTATAGGTATGTTACTTGTCTCTGTCTCCTGCCGTCAGCTCGGCGGTTATTATTGAATAATTTTGTGTTTAGAGCTTATAACGATAGCAATCTTGGCCGGATCAAATGAATATTATCTTTAAGTATAGCCAACTTTAATCAAATTCCATTAAATCTCTCGTGGAACCTCTCCACGTTTAACCACTTACTCGTGTAAGTTTCAAATGAGAGGACAAATATATTAAGTGTTTTATTAATACCTACTTCTGGATAGTCGCTTACACTTAAAACTAAGACATTTAAGTTGTCTTCGTACAACGCGAGGATGTCGGTGACGCGAATCCACAAGTTTACCCCCTACCAAATAGAGCTCAACGCGGCTAAAGAAGTTTTCACTTCAAATTTTTGTGATTATTAAATAGAGGATCTCCCAAAAGTCGTAATATCCACGTCTCCTGATAGTTTTATGTTGAATTACCATTTTCAACAATGATTAAAGTAAAAAAGTGCGTCGAACTTTAATGACGTCACTTTTCTGAATTTCATGTAAATCCTCAGACTTAGATCGCGTTTTGACGTTTGGAAAAAAGTTGCTGATTTGTCTATATTTTGTCACATACCCAATGCATTTAGGGGACATACTGCCTTAGCGTAAAGCCTTATTGTTTTACTTATTTTTAACCGACTGCAAAAAAATGAGGAGTTTGACTACCTCCCTGGCGCAGTGTTGTGCGCTGTTGTCTTAACGTGCAGAGGACTCGGGTCCGATCCCCGGCAGAGTCAATTTGGGAATTTATAATTTCTGAATTTTCCCTGGTCTGACCTGGTGGGAGTGCGCCTGGGGGAGGTCAAAAAAGTGCCGTCAAGCGATTTAGCGTTATGTCGTGTTATTATGCCGTGTAGAAACTGATTAGGGGTATGGGTTAATTATAACTGCCATTCCCCTAACAGGTTAGCCCGCTTCCATCTTAAGACTGCATCATCACTTACCATCAGATGATATCGCAGTCAAGAGTTAGCTAATAGTTGATAAAAAAAATGTTTTAGAATTGTAACCCTTATTAAGTCGTCAAGTAGCGTGCAGTTCATACAGAGATAAAAATACTGCGTACCCAAATAAAAATACGTAAATGCTCATTTCATCAAAACATCTAGTAAATAGGTAACCAACTAATTAATGCCTACCCCAGCTTCAAACCTTGTGCATGCCACTGCAAGTAGGTATGATATTATTTGAACTGATACCAAGTACTGACCTAGATATATTCAACTGATATTCATATGTATGATTCTTACGGAACACACAACATACCGCCCTCCCGACCGAATTTCGGCCACGGTGACGGCCTATCTCTAGAGAGATTAGCCATCTGCGCGGTAGATATTATAGTGCACAAGTTTGTGCGCATACGCGGTCAAATGCGGGTCCGTGCTGTGTCCGTTCCATCGGGTTATGAGAGTAATGTAATATTATATCAATCCCCTTAGGTAATAAATAATCAGGGGCCAACGCTTAAAGCAATACCTAAGCAATATTATTCAAAATGACAGTTTGATGTCACGTACCTTGACGTTCCTAGAATAAGGATTATAATAATTCTAAAACACAAAAGTCAACAGTAATAAAACAAGGCCCCGGAATAGTTCATCATCATATATTCGTAGCCGTGTGTACTTTATAGTTTTAGTTTCAAATAGTTGACGCAAGAGGACGCCATTGAAATACTCGTATAGCGTCGGAAAATCAAATGGATCAAAATAAACTTAATGATAAGCGAACTATAACCAATTAGATAGGTAAGAAAGTAGGTATATTAGCTTTTTTTATTTGATTAAAAACTAGATTATGCCCGCGACTTCGTCCACTGTAGTCCACCTACACAAACTTCAAACACCTATTTTACCCCCTTAGGGGTTGAATTTTCAAAAATCCTCTCTTAGCGGATGCCTTCGTCATAATAGTATGTAGTAAATGTATGCCCAATTTCAGTCCGATCCGTTCAGTGGTTTGAACTGTGCGTTGATAGATCAGTCAGTCAGTCACCTTTTCCTTTTACATATTTAGACTAGATGATGTCTGAGACTTCATACGCGTGGATTAAGGTAATATGATACAAGCGGAAACAGTCTTATTATCACTAACATGATAATAGTCGTCAAAGCCCGCCAACCCGCATTGGAGCAGCGTGGTGGGTCTAAGCTCAAATTCCCTCTCTCCTGTGAGAGTGGAGGCCTGTGCGTTAATGGGATGTAGTGATGGTGGTGGTGGTGGTGGAAGCGGTTTAATTTTCCGTAAAGTAATAATATGTCTTTCTTCGGTATGCAACCCATGTCTATAGTCTATATTCTTTATCCATATCCATACTAATATTATAAATGCGGAAGTGTGTATGTTTTTGTTCTTTCTAGGCCCATCTATTCCACCGATTTTGATAAAATTTGGTACAGGCATAGTTTGTATTCCGGGGAAAGGACATAAGCTACATTTTATCCCGGAAAATTAAGGAGTTCCCGCGGGAATTAAAATAACTTAATCCACGCGGCCGAAGTCGCGGGCATATATAATATATATATATATTATAAATGCGAAAGTTTGTATGGATGTTTATTACTCTTTCACGCCAGACGGCTGAACGGATCTTGATGAAATTTGGCTCAGGCATAGATAATAGTCTGGGCTATAGGCTACTTTTTATCCCGGAAAATTTGTCAGGCTCTATCAGTTTAGCGCCTTATGTAAGCCAGTTATTTCATAGCTGATTACGTGTTGTTATGACATCTTTCTTGTTACTTGCTACTAGCTAACGCCAACGAATAAATAAATATTATTCCAATCTATCTGTGTGCAAAATTTCATCCAGAGCCGTTGGGGCGTGATTGAGTAACAAACATCCATTCATCCATCCATACATCAATCCATTCAAACTTTCGCATTTATAATATTAATGTAGAGAAAGATTTGTATTGTGTGGTGGTACAGAACCTTTTGTGCGCGAGTCTGACTCGCACTTAACCGGTTTTTTTGTTAGTTGCAATCGCACCTTGGAATCTCATTAAATATCAAATAATTACAAGAAAAATTACTACAGATCTCGCTGATATAAAATGTAACACAAAGAAGTTAATTAAAATCATATCAATCATTAGTAATTTTGGACATGAATTGTTAAAGTAAAGTAAAATATACTTTTCAAAACACTTGCTCGAAAAACGCACTTACAGAGGCAGTAAACAGGGTGTAAGTTAAATTTACTGCCCGCGTGCAGTAAATATTTACTGCCCTCGTGGTTGCATCGGTGCAGCATGGCTCGAGCAGCCTTCTTCTAAAATTCATATCAGCATAGAGCACTATGTACCGCTCGGGATAAAGTACGATTCCTAACTCGCGTGTATTGAGTCCCTTCAGCTACGCCTCGGGCCATAAACATAAGGCCAATCACACCAATAATTGGGTATTTGACAAATGGTCAAATCAACAACTTTTTCAAACGTCAAAACGCGTTCTAAGTATGGGATTTACATGAAATTCTAAAATGTGGCATCATTAAAGTTCGACGCACTTTTTTACTTTAATCGATTGTTTAAAAAGGTTATTCAACATAAAACTATCAGGGGACGTGGATATTACGACTTTTGGGAGATCCTCTATTTAATAATCCCCAATTGAGATGATTGATGCAACTTGTACGAAAAATCCAGATGCTATTAGGATAACAAACATATGTTTATCTCATTTCCTCTTATGATTACAGTCACTCGAGAGAAAAGGATAAAATGCTTACTGATATCCTAATAGCATCTAGATACCATATGATAATAATATAGTCCCACAAACTTATCTGACCCGGTGACAGCGTCGCTAGTATATATGAAGAATAAAATAAAAACAAAAACTAAACAGGCATACAAATTAGTTCCAATATTGGCCACCGGGCCAGATAAGTTTGTGGGACTATACTGGATCCATAGGAAAATTAAATGAAAAAGTAGTTTATATTTCTCACAAATTTTATTTACTAAAAACATGGCAACAATTTTCTTATACCGACCTTCTAAAAAATTACATTCGGTTTTTAGGCGTTTTTTTTTAAGTTTTTGCGAATTCTGACGTCACCCTTAAAATATATCTAAAATGAATTTTATCTATAAAGCTGAGATCTATAGAGCAGGGATCTTTTGTATACGAAAGAGTATAGAAGAGTATAGAATATTTTTTATGTAAGTTTTTTTTAATTCGCACGGGAACTTTTCAATTTTCCGGGACTAAAAGAAGCCTAAAGAAGCCTTCACCAGGTCCTCAACTATATCCATGCCAAAAATCACGTCGATCTGTTCCTCTGTTGCAGCGTGATTAACAAACATACCAACAAAGTTTTGTATTTATAATATTAGTATGATAATAGATCCTGGGGGGTTACTACTATCATAAGCAGTGTTATAAATAAATTGAGTATTCGATCATGTCGCTTTAGAAAAGTTTGTCAAATATATAAAACTTGTTTTTTAATGCCATGCCATCATTAAATACAGGTTTTATGAGTGGCGGTTATTTCGAAAAAAAAAATGGTAAATATATTCGCTTTACACGGGGCAACTACCAAGCTACCACTGGCACGAGAGTGACGCTAGCTCGAGTTGCTGTCTCAATCTAAGCCCAGCTTAAGTAACAATATGCCATTCTTTTATACATTCAATAGGGATGGTGTCTATTTTAGGTCTTCCAAAAGACCTAAAATTCACATCCTCGGTTAGTTTTAAGTTTGATAACCATTTTAAACTATAGATTGAAGAAAAAAGGTATTGAAATTTGGTGACGTCACAACTACGTATTTCAGACAAACTTCCGTACTAGAAGCGCGTTTTTAAGTTTGTTAAAGAATTGCTGATTTGATTCATATTCAATGCGGCTAATTCAATTGTACATAATGTTTAAATTATATTAAAATGGCAGCTCTAAATATATTACTCTCTGCGGAAAGATGGCAAATTACATCGCGCTTTTTTTCTTTAAGCAATACTTTAAAATGGTTATCAAACTTAAACCTAACCGAGGATGTGGATTGTAAGTCTTTTGGAAGACCCTCTATTTAATAATCAGTAAGAAATAATTTATTTTTAACATAGGCGTCATCCCTATCGGTCACAATAGTCACCTAAATAATATGTGCATGCGGTAAAAACATGTGCATGTAAAAACAAATAACATGAATCGATTCGAATTATTATACTGGTAACTTAGAAATTTTACTCAAACAGGTTTGAAATTAAACCAGTTCCATTTGTCCTCAATAAGGGATTAATGAAAACCAGTCAAAACCTGGGCTTTGTAATAGGGGATATTAATTGAATTGAAATATTTCAATAAAAGTAGTTGTTTCTATAAAATAATATGTTCATATATATGCCCGCCATCTCGGTTTTGTAGTGCAAACTCGTGCTAAACAGGTGTATATTAAAAGTATACACAAATAAATATTTAAAGCTACCCTGTGGAGCCAATCGGTAGATTGGATTTTTCTAAATTACCAGTTACAAATGTAAAAAAATAATTATTTAGGAATGGTTAAGATTTTTATAATACTGTAAATTTTGTATTGGCATCTAAAACATTAAATTAAATAAATAACTATCATACAGTAAATTATAATTATTAAGTTTTAACTACTGGTAACTTTTCAATACCTGGTAAGTGACATTTTATTTCAATAATTGAGAATGATGTATAATTCTAATGACCTGATCAATAAAAAATAATTTACACAGTGAGCAAGCTAATTATAAGCAGCGTGTAAATTTTTATTATTGATAATATGATTTAAAAATGTAATTCAAAATTTCCTAAAATTGACATTTTGTTTTATCCAAAGTTGTCACATACCAGACTTAATTTCTGACCGAGTCAGAACAAGAACACAACATTATGATTTAACTTAACGTGTAAATAAATAAAAATTCCAAAATAAAACATGAAAAAAACTTAACAAAAATAAAATTTAATTTGTACCAAATTCTGTGCATCTACGCAGTCGGTAACTAGTTTAGCTTAACATCGGATGGTAAGCATTATTAAATCTAGCCCGCTCCAGTATGTTTTAACAGAAGTGAAAGACTAATTAATATGTGGAGTATGTTTATCTTTCACGAATAATCTCAAAAATATCTGGGCTGAATATACCCTAATATTGTGTCAGGGGTAATTTGAAACTTATTTTAAAGTGACACAAAGACCTAAAATATAAAATTAATCTCTGTAAATACAGATCCAAGTTGTCTAATTTGAGATAATGTAGGAAATTTTTGTTTGAGGACCTCGTAGACACTTGAGGGTCATGTTATCATACGAAACAATAAGATGGGGCCCTGGGGGCCCAAAATAATAACACTAGACCCAAACGACAAATAAAATAAGGAGGATCATGAAACACATCATATGCACCATAAATAATGCAAGTCAACTGGCGTATGATATAAATGCCATTCCACCCAGCGTTATTTATGGTGACCCGGTCATTTAACCTAAATTAAGACAGTTTGGGACATCTGAAACTAATAAAGGCATCCGGAGTAATTTGACTCACTCACTCACATTAATTCGATAACTAAACAAGGTAATTCATTAATTAAATTTCCCATCACGAAATAAAAATGCGCTCACGCTCGGCACGCTTATTTCTATTATTATTTATTTTAATTTTATGCAGTAAATAAAAATTAAGGATTTTAGACAATTTTTCATTCAAACAGTTTGTCATTTAACCCTAACTAAGATAGGTGGGGATTATTAGACCAAAATTAAGACAGTCGGGGACATTTGAAACTAATAAATATACTTGGGGGCAATTTTCCCACGTAAATACATTAACAAAATTTCCATCACACAATAAAAATGCATACAATCCGACGTTCAGGGCGCTCAGCCCGATACTCGCTAGTATCTGTAGTAGTTAGGTTTGAACGGACCCACTTTGTTGAGGCCGAGGTACTTGGCTTGCTCGTCTGTCAGTTCGGTGAGATGCGCGTCGAATGTCGGCAGGTGGAGACTCGCCACGTATTCATCCATTTTCTTGGGTAATAAGTAAACGTCAGCCTGAAAAATAAAATCAGATTTGTCGCATCTTCACGAATAATTTGACATTCACTTCCACGGAGAACTTTAAGAGTAGAGTTGTAGTACAATTAAGTTATAGATTTGTTGGAAGGCAAATCTTTTAAATAATTTTTAAATTGGATAAAAAATCAATTAAGCTTAGCAATTGTCTTAAACTTTAGGTAAACACCTCTATGCGTACTAAAATATAATGCACAGATTAATCAATCTTTAAGATTTTTTTAAATCACAATTATTTATTTACTAGCAGATCCCCGCGACTTCGTCCGCGTGAAGTTTTTTGGTTCCCACCGGATAAAAAAAAGTCTATGAGTTATTCCAGACTATCTATCTATGTGCCAGATTCCATCCAGATCCACCCAGTCATTCTTGCGTGATTGAGTAACAAACGTCCCAACTCTCGCATTCATCCCAACTTTCGCATTCATAATATTAGTATAGATGTGCGTACCTTATAGCGATGTTGTGGCGCATTATACAATTCTATAAGGGCCAGCGCCTGAGTGGCTGCCGTGACCGACACAACGAAAGACGGCAAAGAAGAGCAGCAAAGATTCGCAAGACGACCCTCCGCCAAGAGGACTATGCGTTTGCCGTTGCCCCAGATTATGTGATCCACCTGGACAAAAAATACAAATTCAGATTAATTTCAATAATATAGTTTATAATTAACAATAATATAGTTGGTTGCTACGTTCGGTTAGTTGATAAAATAGTCGATTGAGAAAGAAATCTATGGTCACGTACTGGTAAATGCCACAGATATTCCCCTCTTGAAAAACGAAAGAAACATCACCCACCGTCACCGTCTAGTTTTTGTTCTAAAACTATAGCACTTACCAATACGTGACCATAAAATTAATGAATTTTATGCGCTCATAATAACGCTTCATAATAAACTTTTCAAAACACTACATTCAAGACCCCGAAATATAAATATCGGGGGGATTTATGGAACAATTTAAAAAAGCGCTGGGGACATGAAACTTATTTGTTTAAAATGATTTTGTGCGCACTGTGCATAATTATAATAATACTAGCATCCTTACCTGACTCACTGTTTAATTTAATTTAATTTATTTGAACTACCAACAGAATTACAAGTAGTAGGAATACAAAATGTTGAATGGCTTAGGCAATAGGTAACAAGCAATTCAATTTATAGGTAGTTACATCATGCACATAGGAAAAGTCGTACATAACTGACACAAGAATACATTGGGGAATTATTAATAAATAATTAAGATTACTGATACAAGACTATAAAAAATTGATGAAAATAACTATCAATAATTATATAACATTCATTTTAACTATTGTTTAAAAAAAACTGGATAAAAAGTAAAAAAAAAAACTTAGATGCATAAAATTTATAATACAGGGTTGAGAAAAAAACAAAGAGGATCATCTGACAATGTGATATTAATAGTCAAGTGACTCTTCTTCTTCATTCGCTACATGTGGTCGTGTGTAACCACACCCTTACCCGTTGTCCTAGGTGAGCGTCAGAAGCGACGCGACGCGTTATGACCCCATAGAAAATGACGTTACGCCTACGTTGTCGCGTAGATACATCTGTCATTTTTTATGTCGTCGCTACTGTCGCTCACCTAGTACACCAGGCTAAACTATGGGGTATGTTTTAATATAACGTTCTTCATCCGCACCTCGCCTTGACTACTCCTGTATAACCCTTGCCTTAGACTATGTGGTATTTTGTCAGGAAGGCTTCGGCATTGGTAGGGTGGTAATTAACCACCCTACCCATTTCTTACCACCAAGTGATATGGAACTCAAGGGCTAAATTGTAGAATTGTAGTGGAATAAAAAATATCCTTTTTACCTGACTCCGGACTCTCTCCCACATAAGGTCGGGCATCCTCAACAAGTGGACGTCGATCTCGGTATTACTGTGTCTAATGTTACACACGACACAGCCATTCTTCATCTATACTACTCTCGAGAGCTTGTTTTGCACTGAACATTTAATTATGAATCGCTCTTCATTTTGTCGGCAGCGCGTGCAATTCGAATAATACATAAGCTATGTCTGGTGTATTACTAATGTTTCTCACGTGGTTGGTGACAAGATTTTTTAAATAATTTCAAAACAATTCAAAATTTTTTTTTTCAATTCATATCTATGGTTCGATAGTACTGCTGATAGTAAATAGTTTTGCCGCGGGAAAACAGCCATAAAAAGTTCACGGTGTATACTAGAGGGAGCGAGTCAAAGACGTATGACCAAGCAGTTTAGCGTTCCGGTATTGCAAAATTTCTTACCCCCAGTTGATATCGCAGTCAAGGGCTGACTTTTAGTGGAATAAAAAAAAGTTTCTACTACCATAAAGAATTAAAAAAATATATATATACAAGTAGCCCTCACCTGACTCCGGACTCTCTCCCACATTAGGTCCGGCGTCCTCAACGAGTGGACGTCTATCTCAGTATTACTGTGTCCCATGTTACATACGACACAGCCGTTCTTCATACGCTCCATGTGGTCGCGTGTGACCACGCCCTTATTGCCCGTCGCTGTTATCACTATGTCCACTTGTCTTATCACCTGGAATAGACATTTTTTTATCGTTCCAACCCATCTCAAAGTCAAAGTCAAAAATAATTTATTCAATAGGGATGATGACTATATCAACAATAAATTATTTCTAACTGATTATTAAATAGAGGGTCTTCCAAAAGACCTACAATTCACAGCCTCAATTAATTTTAAGTTTGTTAACCATTTTAAACTATCGATTAAAGTAAAAAAGTGCGTCGAACTTTGATGACGTCACAATTCAGTATTTTAGCGTTTTGACGTTTGATAAAAAGTTACTGATTTGACCAGCCCAATTATACATCGTTTCGGGCGTGCAACAGAGATACGAAGCAATGATTTCAAAAAAGTTACAAATATGATAAACTAGCTGATCCGTCTTTTTTATTCCCGCGGGAACTCCTTAATTTTCCGGGATAAAAGGTAGCCTATGTCCAGGTCCTCAACTATACCTATGCCAAAATCATATGAAGGACAAACCAACAAATCAACACACCAACACACTTTCGCATTTATAATATTAGTATGAAGTATGATTTTATGTTCTCTATATCTCTCTCTCTCTTATCAACCCATTACCGGCTCACTACTGAGCACGCTGCACGAGACTCCTCTTGGAATGAGAAGGGTTTGGCCATAGTCCACTACGCTGGTCAAGTGCGGATTGGCAGACTTCACACACCTTCAAGAACATGATGAAGAACTTTCGGTAGGTTTCCTCACGAGATTACATTTTAAAGAAATCTTACCTCATTGACTGCCTCGTTGGTCTAGTTGTAGGCATGTTCGACTGCGGCCGACGGAGTCCCGGGTTCGAGTCCTGGGTCGGGCCATAATTAAGTGTTGGGTTTTATTGACTAGAAATTCTCAGTGCTAGCCCGGAGTTAGGAAGTTGGTGGTGATTCACCCCTGTGCCACGGAGAGCACATTAAGTAGTCGGTCCCGGTTATTATCACTAACAAGATAATAGTCGTCAAAGCCCGCCAACCCGCATTGGAGCAGCGTGGTGGGTGTAAGCTCTAATTCCCTTCCTCCTATGTGAGTGGAGGCCTGTGCCCAGCAGTGGGCATTGGGCTGTAGTGGTGGTGTTGCTTACCTCATTTAATTTAACAACTCTAAAACCGTCCATGGCCGCTTGTAGTGCACATATTGGATCTATTTCTGTTATATATACCTGTAAAAAATATAAAAAATGTTTAACACAAATCAAGAGTGAAAGAGAAAGGAAAATTGTGTGTGTGAAGTGAAAGGGAAATGAAAACGAAATTACAGTGAAGCGAAAATGTGAGTGAAATGAAATATAAGTTAAAGTTTAGTAAGTGAGTTAAATATAAGCAAATTTAATTATCAGTGATGATAAAAATACTAAAAAATATAAAGCAAAATTAAAACTTAAGCAACAGAGGAGTGAAATAGAATTGAAAATATATTAAAAGTGAAGTCAAAGCAAAATGTAAACTATAAGTTACGGTAAAATGAAATAGAAGCGACAGTGGTATGAAATAGAAGAGAAAAATAAGTTTTCAAATTCTATTCTTTTATTATTATTTTATTATATTTATGCCAATTTTTACTAAAAAGCTACGACATTGTAAATAACATTATTCAATTTATGTATGACTAGGTACTTGGGTTACTTATTAATTTGTATAAAATTTTAATCAATAATAAGTATTGTTTATTATTTAGAATTTAGATACTACGACATATTTGAGACTTATTTTTTTAATTGTATTGTACTATACCAAATTGACTTACACAAGCGCTTTATCAAGTCTAAATCGAAGACTAAACACAAATATAATACTGCCAGTGAAATCCAAATGGAGTAAAAAGGAATAGGAGAAGTGAAATTAAAGTGAAAAGTGACAAGTGAAAGTGATACTTACAACACACCCCAACGCTTTCAACGCTTGACAGCAACCTTTCCCGACCTCCCCGTAACCGCAGACGACCGACTGCTTTCCTCCGAACATGATGTCTGTGCTACGCTTTAAGGCATCTATTATACTTTCCCTAAAATAAAGAATTAAGAAAATCAATTAATAAATATTATGTGTAAAGTCTAAGTTTTACATTCGATTGTACGTATTTAAGCATTCGATCACATTAGCGTCAAAGTAAAGTTAACCTTTAACTGGCATTAGTTTAGAGCTCAATTCCGTGTATACCAGCCAGCGCTTCAAATGGAAATGTCACCGTAAAATTGCCGTTAAACCGTTAAATTGTAATGTAACTAGCGAAATTGTACACTGTCGACAGATTGTGAACCGTTCAATGTTCTGAGTGTCAATTCTTGAAATATTCATTGTATTTACGTTTTCTTGTCTCTTTCTTGTAGGTTAGGTTAGGGTTCGACATAAATAAACAGATTACAATCAACCTAAAATAATGCGTTAAATTATAATCTTTCGACAGTTTACAATCTCGCTAGATAGATAACAAACTATCGGTTTTCACAATGTTACGGTGTCATATATAAAGATACTTAATATAAAATGAATCTAGCTGTTGTGTAGTCTCGCTAAAACTCAGAAACGGCTTGGCCGATATTGATGGAATTTTTTGTGTGTGTTTATGTGGGTTCTAGGTTCAGTGTAGCACGTCTGCCGGGCCCACTAGTATTAGTATACAAGAACGCACTCACCTACAAGAGTAAAGGTTGTCGAACTTAGTCTTGGTAACAGAATCGTTGACATTCATAGCGGGAACACACAGCTTCCCCGCTTTGCTAAGTTGGTACAGCCTGTGGACGCCTGTCACACTCTCCTCCACTATGCCTGGCGACAAAACAGACTTAATAAGAACCTGTGACTATGGTAAGTCTATTGTTATGTAGAGTAGTTTACTATCCACTACAGCCTATTAACGTCCCACTGCTGGGCACAGGCCTCCACTCTCATAGGAGAAAGGGAATTAGAGCTTAGACCACGCTGCTCCAATGCGGGTTGGCGGGCTTTAACGATTATTATCATGTTAAGGATAATAATCGGGACCGACGGCTTAACGTGCTCTCCGAGGCACGGGGGTGAAATACCGCCAACTTCCTAACTCCGGGCTAGTACAGAGAACTTGTAATCAGAAAAACCCAATACTTAATTATGGCCCGACCCGAGACTCGAACCCAGGACCTCGTCGGCCGCAGTCGACCATGATAACCACTAGACCAACGAGGCAGTGTTGTTTACTAACAAATATATAAATATGCCTTCTATTACATAATATTTTTAGTAATTTTGGCACTCTATAACCGGCCAATCTCCTTGGTGCCTCCCTCAAGTTACTCGACACTGGCGAAGTGCATTGTGCTGGCTTGGCACTACTCAAAGCCATAAACCAAGAGAAGAAGAAGAAGCACCTGTGACAGACAGACAGACAAGAGATAATTTTGACCACCTTCGTGGCGCAGTGTTGAGCGCTGTTGTCTTAACGTGCGGAGGTCCCGGGTTCGATCTCCGGCAAGGTCAATTTAGGAATTTATAATTTCTGCATTTTCCTTGGTCTGGCCTGGTGGGAGGCTTCGGCCGTGGCTAGTTATCACCCTACCGGCACAGACGTGCCGCCAAGAGATTTAGCGTTTCGGTACGATGCCGTGTAGAATCCGAATAGGGGTATGGGTTTAATGTAACTGCCATGCCCCTAACAGGTTAGCCAGCTACCGTCTTAGACTGCATCATCACTTAATATCAGGTGAAATCGCAGTCAAGGGCTAACTTGTAGTGGATAAAAAAACATATGTTGTAGTACCACTTATCTGGCCCGGTGACCAAAATTTGAACTAGGCGAGAAATCAAGTTGATCCGTTGCTCTGTTGAAGCCCTACCAATGAAGAACAACCAAACAAACACACTTTCGCATTTATAATATTAATAACTAGCAGACTTGCCCGCCACTTCGTTTTCGTGAAATAAGTTTTTTAAATTCCCACGGAAATTGTAGAGGCAACATCTCCACAATCGTGCATTGTGGAGCTGATGTTGCCTTCACAATCGTGTATCGTGGAGGCAACATCTGAAGATGCTCCGGTATCGGAGTGAAACGTACGTTGAGGGTAGTTTTTTGGGGGATTTCTGTGGTGTGGTAAGAACCACACATAGTGGTACACACATAGATTTTCCGGTAGTCGCGGATTATAGCGAATTGAATTTCTGGTTCCTTCATTATGATGGACCTAAGTAACGCCTGCTTCTATCCAATATCGTATCAGAAACGTCGAGCAAAAGTAAAAATATCTTTTTAAGAACAAGAAACAAACCTTTGACACGTTTGAAGGCGGCGGATTGTTTCTTCAACATCAGATGCGTGCCGTCACCACCGTCGTCCAGTATCATGTTGGGTTGCCACGGTCCATACGCCGTGCAGCACTGGTCTATGCACCACCAGACCAGACCAGACCAGACCAGATCAAAACAATTTAAAAACAAACCTTTGATAAGTTTGAAGGCGGCGGAATGTTTCTTCAGCATCAGATGCGTGGGGTCACCACCGTCATCCAGTATCATGTTGGGTTGCCACGCTCCAGACGCCGTGCAGCACTGGTCTATGCACCAACAGATCAGACCAGACCAGACCAAAACAAACCTTTGATAAGTTTGAAGGCGGCGGAATGTTTCTTCAGCATCAGATGCGTGGCGTCACCGCCGTCGTCCAGTATCATGTTGGGTTGCCACGCTCCAGACGCCGTGCAACACTGGTCTATACACCACCAGAATGCTTCCTCGCTCTCGCCTCGCCACGCGAATATAGCAAAACCTGGGGAGGGAGCGATATGGTATGATTTTTGGTGGTACCTTCAAAAAAATGCTTCAGTCCTTATGAAGAACTTCGTTAAAACAATATATTTTGATGTAATCTTTAATAGGGATGACGCCTATGTCAAAAATAAATTATTTCTTACTTTTTCTTATATTATAGAAGGTCTTTCAAAAGACCTAAAAATCACACCGCATCTATATCATACGCATGTATACTGTGTATACTTGATGTTCATAAAGTGTTATAGTCCCACAAACTTATCTGGATCGGTGGCCAAAATTGGAACAAATTTTTATGCATGTTTAGTTTTTGTTCCAATTAGTTCCAATTATGGCCACCGGGCCAGATGAGTTGGTGGGACTGTACCGAAAATGTTAGCCATCTGTAGCGATTAACGATAGTAAAAGCTTGGGCGAATTAACCACGGGACGCGTGATATCGGCCATATTCGCCTTACCCCTCTAGCCGGGAACTGTGCAGTTTTGCCATATTGTGTTGTCATAGTAATCGACTTTCTCATGCACTACTATCAATAATTGTGCACCCCTCGCCCCGCAAAAGTTAGTCGAACGTAATTTCATACATTTTTCTTACGGTTCGTTTCCCGTGTTTATTTCATCCTAAGTTGTGGTGCTGGAGGAAAATGCTTAGGATACCATGGACTGCTTTTAGAACCAACGCCTCCATCCTAAAGCGAATGAAGATTACCACCAGGCTATCTACTACATGGCTACGGTGAACCTTGGACTACATCCGACACATTGCCCGCAGAAAACCTGACAAAAACAGAAAGAGACCAAAAGAAGACCAAAATGCGTTGGGCCGACCAAATAAGCACCACACTCGGCACACCTGTCCACGTTGCTCTGAACCAGGCCACAGACAGACCAAGATGGCATAACATCGTAAAAGAGAAGATACTCCGTGGCGAAGGTCACGACCCTCAGCAGTGAGGTTGACGATGCATGGAAGGGTTTATTTCATCCAAGGGTGAAAGTCATGATAATGATAATATACCTGCATGCGCCAACGCGGCCGCGACCTCGTTCTGCGTGCTGTATATGTTGCACGCGGCCCAGCGCACGGTGGCGCCGAGCGCAGCGAGCGTCTCTATCAGCACCGCGGTTTGTGCGTTGATGTGCGTGCAGCCTACGATCTGGAAACGGGGAGAAAATATACTGTGTATAGTGAAACTAATAGACCTGGAGTCAGTGACGTTACTCGAAAATCATGCCTGAATCATCATGTCACGCCTGAAAATAGTCGAAATAATCGACTTCAATTTAAGGGTCCTTATACAATCAGGCCGCAGCCAACTTTAGGTATATAACTCGCCACACTACAGCATATATCTGTACGCATATATAGCACTACGCTCTACGCTCGATTTTATAGCCAACTAATCAATTTTGTAACTTGAAATATTTGATTATTTATTTACTACATATTATTATCTATGCCTCCGCGCCACATTATTATAGTAAATACTAGCAGACGCACCCCTGCTTCGCTCGGGTGAAATTTTTAAAAATTCCTTGGAGGTCGAATTTCCAAAAATCCTGAAACACGTGTTTCTTAAATCCCTATAGTAAAAATCTGTAGGTATTTAACTCGCCACAATACAAAATATTTCTGCAAGCACGTATACTCTACGCTAGACCACAGTAAACGGATGAAACTACCTAGAAACGTTCGAAACAGCTCACTCACACAAACATGCGCATCGACATTGCCGTCAGTAGTGATTGCCGCGTCATGACGAGTGGTCACGTATAAATCTATTTCCGCGATCTTTTCAAAAATACAAGGAGTGTATTGCGTAGTATACGGCTGTTTGAACTCTGCTTCAACAAAACCGGAACTATCGTTTTTTAAATTCATTCTAAATCGATATTTGGGGCTCCCTGGGAACAAAAAACAGGAAACTGGTAACAAATTTAAAAAAAATCTCTGTTATTGTACCGATTTCGTACAAAATCGATATATGAGGATCCCTAAGATCACAAGACAAGAAACTGTTACCAAAATTTAAAAAAATCAGCGCCATTTTGAAATGTTTGTTATTGGACCGATTTCAGTCAGCGCCGTTTTGAAATTCTCTGTTATTGTACCGATTTCGTTCAAAATCGATATCTGACGATCCCTGGGATCACAAAACAGGAAACTGGTACCAAAATTTAAAAAAAGTCAGCGCCATTTTGAAATTCTTTATTATCGTACTGATTTCGTTCAAAATCGATATCTGACGATCCCTGGGATCACAAAACAGGAAACTGGTACCAAAATTTAAAAAAAGTCAGCGCCATTTTGAAATTCTTTATTATCGTACCGATTTCGTTCAAAATCGATATCTGGGGTTCTCTGGGATCACAAAACCGGAAACTGGTACCAAACTTTAAAAAAGTCAGCGCCATTTTGAAATTCTTTGTTATCGTACCGATTTCGTTCAAAATCGATAGCTGGGGTTCCCTGGGATCACAAAATAGGAAACTTTTACCAGAATTTTAAAAAAGTCAGCGCCATTTTGAAATTCTCTGTTACTGTACCGATTTCGTTCAAAATCGATATCTGGGGTTCCCTAGGATCACAAAATATGAAAATTTTACCAGAATTAAAAAAAGTCAGCGCCATTTTGAAATTCTCTGTTATTGTGCCGATTTCGTTCAAAATCGATATCTGAGGATCCCTAAGATCACAAAACAGGAAACTGGTACCAAAATTTTAAAAAATTAGCGCCATTTTGAAATTCTTTGTTATTGTACCGACTTTGTTCTAAATCGATATCTGGGGTTCCCTAGGACCACAAAACAGGCAACTGGTATTTAAATTTTAAAAAATCAGCGCCATTTTGAATTTGTGTTTTGTGATCCCAGGGACCGTCAGATATCGCTTTTGAACGAAATCGGTACAATAACAAAGAATTTCAAAATGGCGCTGAGTTTTTAAAATTTTGGTAACAGTTTCCTGTTTTGTGGTCTAAGGGATCCTCAGATATCGATTTTGAACGAAATCGGTACAATAACAGAGAATTTCAAAATGGCGCTGACTTTTTTTAAATTTTGGTACCAGTTTCCTGCTTTGTGATCCCAGGGACCGTCAGATATCGCTTTTGAACGAAATCGGTACAATAACAAAGAATTTCAAAATGGCGCTGAGTTTTTAAAATTTTGGTAACAGTTTCCTGTTTTGTGGTCTAAGGGATCCTCAGATATCGATTTTGAACGAAATCGGTACAATAACAGAGAATTTCAAAATGGCGCTGACTTTTTTTTAATTCTGGTAAAAGTTTCATAATTTGTGATCCTAGGGAACCCCAGATATCGATTTTGAACGAAATCGGTACAATAACAGAGAATTTCAAAATGGCGCTCACTTTTTTAAAATTCTGGTAAAAGTTTCCTGTTTTGTGATCCCAGAGAACCCCAGATATCGATTTTGAACGAAATCGGTACGATAACAAAGAATTTCAAAATGGCGCTGACTTTTTTTAAATTTTGGTACCAGTTTCCTGCTTTGTGATCCCAGGGATCGTCAGATATCGCTTTTGAACGAAATCAGTACAATAACAAAGAATTTCAAAATGGCGCTGATTTTTTAAAATTTTGGTAACAGTTTTCTGTTTTGTGGTCTTAGGGATCCTCAGATATCGATTTTGAACGAAATCGGTTCAATAACAGAGAATTTCAAAATGGCGCTGACTTTTTTTTTAATTCTGGTAAAATTTTCATATTTTGTGATCCTAGGGGACCCCAGATATCGATTTTGAACGAAATCGGTACAGTAACAGAGAATTTCAAAATGGCGCTGACTTTTTTAAAATTCTGGTAAAAGTTTCCTATTTTGTGATCCCAGGGAACCCCAGATATCGATTTTGAACGAAATCGGTACGATAACAAAGAATTTCAAAATGGCGCTGACTTTTTTTAAATTTTGGTACCAGTTTCCTGTTTTGTGATCCCAGGGATCGTCAGATATCGATTTTGAACGAAATCGGTACAATAACAAAGAATTTCAAAATGGCGCTGATTTTTTAAATTTTTGGTAACAGTTTCCTGTTTTGTGGTCTAAGGGATCCTCAGATATCGATTTTGAACGAAATCGGTACAATAACAGAGAATTTCAAAATGGCGCTGACTTTTTTTTAATTCTGGTAAGTTTCCTATTTTGTGATCCCAGGGAACCCCAGATATCGATTTTGAACGAAATCGGTACGATAACAAAGAATTTCAAAATGGCGCTGACTTTTTTTTAAATTTTGGGTAAAGTTTTCTGTTCAGTGATCCCAGGGAACACCAGATATCGATTTTGAACGAAATCAGGACGATAAAAAAGAATTTCAAAATGGCGCTTACCGTACTAAAATTATTGGGAAAAAGTTTGTTAGTAGGATTGTTCTTCAATCACGCCGTAACAGACTAACGTATTGACCTAATTTTTTGCATAGGTATAGTTGGCTATAATAATAATTGAGTGTAGTTAAGGGCTCTGGAGTGTCATAGACTTCAATTAATACATTCTTACATACATCCAACATACATACACACTCACACACACACGCATAGGCATACATAGACTCCTAATCTCGTACCCTTTCCTTTTGGCTTTGCTGTAATCGGGTAAAAAAAAGGGTAATTCAGAACTTTCTTCTTTGTGTCGTAAACAATATCAAGTTTTATCAAGCGCAGTATACAACACGGTGTTAATTTTGTCGTAATAAATTTCATGCAAAAAAGCGATACACCCACCCGTTCACGAGCGCATCTCAGCGCGTACTGAGCGCCAAACGCCAAGCGGCCGGCTTCTTTCCATAGAAAATGTATGAAGAATTTTTTGTGTTGACACATAAATGACAAAGTATTTATTTGTATGCATAATGTTCCAGCATTTGGGTAGAGGACTATACAAGCCCCACTCTTTTGTTATTTTCAAGTTAAAATATGTAGCTGATCTAGCTTTATGGGTTCCTATCCAGACCCCATTTTTCGTCATTTTCAGCAGTTCTTGCGTTCGTAGAAACGTATTTATTCCGAAAATTTGTATGGGAGTGTGCATTTTTTATGGGGTCTAACTAGAGATGAATACATTACCTTTAATTTAATACCATAATATCCCAACAGCTGTTATTCCATTTATCTATAAATGGTACTTGAAAAAGTATGATATCTGTATAAGGGGCCTTAAAGCTAGAACATATTATAAGTGTTTTTAGATGGGTGCCTGGTTCAGTTCTTTGAAATTTTTTCCGGGTACTAATTAGGTTAGAGACAGCCTTCTTCATCTTTCTACGATCCTCCAAATACTTAACATTGGACGCCCAATTAGGTCAAAACTTGGTTATCCATTTAATTATACTTTTTTTAGCAATTCACACAAACACATGACCCTCTATCCTAGAGTTAAGACCCTTGTTGTCACTCTCGAGAACATAGAAGCAGTAAATTTTTGTACCATAGGATCAAAATTACCTTGGCTTCCTTCAAAGGCTTGTCATCTTTGGCCCTAGCTCTCAGCGCCATGATGCCAGGCATCTCCTGTTCAGCTATGCTGATCTCCCGTCTGCCGAACGTTGCGAACACAGTATGTTGGGTTGGCTTTACATAACCTGCTTTTCCTACAGGATCTGATCTACTTATGAGGGAGTCCTTAAGAAGACAGTCTCCTTTAACTTTCTACGATCTTCCACATACTTCACATTAGGTGCCCAAGAAGTAGTTTTAGGTTTTCTTCAAACTTTCCGTTATTGATGTTGTGCATAATTTGGGATAAAAATTAAATTTGAAGAGCTTTACGAAGGGGCAGGGAAAAGGACAAAATTTACGTTGTCGTTAAAAAACGCGAACATTTTTTGGTGGAAGAAAGGAAATATTTGGAGCATCGCTAAGGTCTTGTAGCGAGGCTTAATAAATGAAGTCGGATAACATTTTGAGAGATATTAAATTTCAAGGAATTAGTAAAGATAAATCTTTTAGACATGGGAAAATTACCTTGGCATCCTTCAAAGGTTCGTCATACTTAGGGTCTGGCCCTCAGCGCCATGATGCCAGGCATCTTCTGCTCAGCTATGTTGATCTCCCGCCTGCCGAACGCGTGCTGCTAGACTTTGCGAACACAGTATGGTGGGTTGGGTTTACCTAACCTGGTTTTTTCTACAGGATCCGATCTACTTATGAGAGAGTGCTTAAGAAGACAGTCTTCTTCATCTTTCTATGATGCTCCAAATACTTCACATTCGGCGCCCAATTAGGTCGAAATGTCGGAAAATTTAAAGGGATATAGAATTTGTGGTAGAAGAAAGGAATTTTCTGGAGCTT
The DNA here is from genome assembly GCA_964035005.1 of Erebia palarica. Lineage (NCBI taxonomy): Eukaryota > Metazoa > Arthropoda > Insecta > Lepidoptera > Nymphalidae > Erebia > Erebia palarica. The sequence goes on along the minus strand of OZ035995.1, from coordinate 6,389,238 downwards.
CGCTAAGGTCTAGAAATTAGGCTCAATAATTGAGGTCTGATAACATTTTATGAGATGTAAAATTTCAGGGACAAGCTATAAGACAATGAATCTTTTTTGAGAAACATAGGAATATTTATCAAAATGACCTTGGCATCCTTCAAAGGCTTGTCATCCTTGGCCCTGGCCCTCAGCGCCATGATGCCAGGCATCTCCTGCTCAGCTATGTTGATCTCCCGTCTGCCGAACGCGTGTTGTTCCACGTTGCGAACACAGTACGGTGGGTTGGGTTGTCCCGCTGCTATGGCCTTCTCGTGGGGCTGGATACCTTCATCCTCGTCTGATGAGGACCCTGGAAAGAGGGAGTGGTTTAACTTTGGAACCAAAGTTTTATGAAAAAAAGTAGCGACTTATTGAATTTCCATCTTCTTCATTATCAAAACAGCATTAATGATTGACGCGATTTATCAAAATGTTTTATAGGGTTTTAAGGTTACAGTTTTCTGCACTTTCTTAATAAATATAGAGTACAGTCCCAACAACTTATCTGACCCGGTAACAGCATCGCTAGTAGATATGAAAAATTTAATTAAAAAAAAATAGCAGGCATAAAAATTTAATTTCCAATTTTGGCCACCGGATCCGAGAAATTTGACGGACTTTAAATTATTCTTTGACATAATTCAGGAGTAGTAGCACAGAATAGGTAATAGTACAATGTAGAAATAGATGAAATTGCGACATGTTACGACGAATCGCGGTACCCCGGGTTGCGGCGTTTTGTCATCCAAGGGTATAATTATAGCACGGCGTGTGAAAGTCCCTAAAAGAGACCAACGTCCAGCAGTGGACGTTAAAAACCTAGCCCCCTGATTGTGTACGGAAATCGTAATCATAATCGATTGTCAAACGGATAGTTCGACCTGGAGTTCACACATGCCTGCACTTCAAAAACATGAATGAACTCCTCAAACAGTTCGAGTAATACGTTTTAAGCTGTCAAATGATTACGATTTGCTCAGACATTTCGGCCTCAGGACCTTGATACTCAGTTACTCACAAAAATCGCTCCTTCCAGAAATAACAGAATGCCGTTTCTTCAATGCCGCGGAGGTTTCTTCAACGATAGTGTCAGCCATTGGCGTCTTCAGTATACCGGTGGATGGCATTTAGATTTTGATATGAGCTTTTTAATCACTTTTAAGCTCTATTTGAGGTATTTCTTATATGAAATTTTTGATAACTTTTCAGCTAAGAGTTTTTTTATATACTTTTAAGTTCTCGTTTTTTACTTATTATTAAATTTTTAATTACTTTTAAGCTCTATTTGATTTTTGCCAATTATTCTATTTAATATTTACTTTATTTGTGTACTTTTTATTTTTAAGTGTTCTTTTAATGTTTCGGCTAAGGTAGTCTTGTTTGCTCTTTCCATAGAATTCCAAAATGAGTTGAAAAACAGTAATGATTTTTAATTAATTCAGATCGATATCTCTAGGCTAGCTATACAGCTAGGCTGGGCAGCATTCGGAAACCGAACGTAACGCCTGCTTTTTATAATATACATGTATAAATTATAAATAGCGAGCATACGAGCAGGCGGGTCATCTGATGTTAAGTGATTACCGCCGCCCATGAACATTTGCAGCACCAGAGTAACCGCCAATGCGTTGGTGGCTTTTGAGATATTTGTGTATCCGCCTTTTGAAGAGCCCCATATTATAATCATGAGGGAACACAGAAGATGGAAGGATGTTTTTTGTTATGAATAGAACCTGGGAATTTAGTCACAAATAGAGATCGGGGGACGCGTGCCAAAATGAGCACACGAGGAAATGCATTTATTACGACGCAAACTCACTGGATAATTTACTTGGCATGTATAAATTTTTATGTAAAACGCCGCCATGTTGCGTCTCTATGGTTATTTATAACTGGCCTAACTAACTGGGTGGCCTTTATCTCTGTGTATCATAGTTATCAACATGAATTTATAATTTCTGAATTTTTTTCTGCTCTGGTCTGGTGAGAGGCTTCGGCCGTGTACCACCCTACAGCTAACAATGTGGCGCCAAGCGATATAGCGTACCGGTACGATGCCGTGTAAAACGAATAGGGGTATGGGTTTGATATAATAGAGCAATCACCGAGTTTCTTGCTAGTTCTTCTTCGTAGGACCAGGGACGGCATTCCGAACTAGTGGTAGATTCATTCGACGATTCAAAAGCACTTGTAAAAGTTTATTTGAACGTTGACCCAAGTCGGTAACTGGATGGGTGATTTAGAGGTTCAAATTTGGTCTTTTCAATTCCTCCGTGCCTCGGAGAGCACGTTAAGATGTCGGTCGCGTTTATTATCACTAACATCTGATAATAATAGTTACAAAAACCTAAGAGCTTAAATACCTACCTACTCTTAGTCGAGTCGTATGCGGAAGGACGTGGAACCCACCGCATTATTATCCCAAGAAAACTCTTACCAATATGTGATTAACGGAAAGGGACCTCATTAATGAGAAATACGACGCAAAGAGAGAAAGCCTGGATTAAATGATTACAAGGTATTTTGTTCCACATTAGGTAAACTAAACCTAAATTGCTCAACGGTCAAAGCCTAAAAATACATAGGTACCTATGTAATATAAATAAAATTACTTGAACAACGTTAGTTAATAGACTATTGATTATTTTACCGGTCATTGGTTTCTTTCGTTCCATACAACAACGCACGTGTTTCCTGCCACGTAGGTATAACTTAAGTACCTTCAAGGCAAGAGTGAATAGGCGTCTTCTAGGCAAGGGCGCTCCAACCTACACCTTATCATTGCTTTGCACTAAGCATGATTGTCGTCAAGCGGAAGCCTATATCGAAATAAAAAATATGCCATACCTACTAAAACTTTGTACAATTGTCAAAAGTTCAAAACCTATACCTAACTAGGTATGAAATGTTGCAAAATAAATTCAACCGCATACTACTAGTTATGAAATATTATTAAACTTAGTGCATATAATCTTAAGGAAAATATATCATGTATAACTGTAACTGTGAGAAATAATTAAGCTATTTTATTTTATTTTATACTAGCTGATTCCCGCGACTTCGTCCGCGTGGTTTAAGTATTTTTTATGCCCGCGGGAACTCTTTAATTTTCCGGGATAAAAACTATTCTATGACACTCTCCAAGTCCTCAACTATACCCATGCCAAAAATCACGTCGATCCGTTGCTCCGTTGCAGCGTGATTGAAGGACAAACCAACAAGAAAACACACTTTCGCATTTATAATATTAATAAGTATTATTTATTTATTTATTCTGCGCTTAACGTGTATTGGAATAAAAAATACATAATATTATATTATACTTATAAGAAGGTATAAATTTTTAATTGGAGAACATCTAATTCGATACAATAACCGAATTAGTTTCGGATATAATCGCTAATAGAAACACAATTAGACACACACTTCAATATCGACCTTCGTTTTAATCGATTTGATTTGCATTATAACTGAAAACCTGAAGCGGTAATAGCTTAGTCTATACTCCTATACTAATTACTATTACTAACTAATCTATACTTCTATTACTCATATTATAAATGCGAAAGTTTGGATGGATGGATGGATGTTTGTTACTCAATCACGCCAGAACAGCTGGATTTGGATGAAATTAGGCACAGAAACAGATTATAGTCTGGAATAACACAAGTTATTACAGGTTTTGTGGTTCCCATGGAAAATCTTTAGTTTTCCGGGAAAAAAAGTAGCCTATGTTTTTCCAGACTACAATCTATGTCTGTGCCAATTTTCATACAGATCCGTTCAGCCGTTCTGACGTATACCTGGCGCCCCGTCGCTTGCATATATTTTGTATGATGTATGATAATGATAGAACAGGTCTTTTAACTGTTAACTGTCTCGTTGGTATAGTGGTAATCATTGTTCGACTGCGGCTGACGAGGTACAGGGTTCGATTCCCGGGTCGGGCCATAATTAAGTGCTGGGGTTTTCTGATTAGAAATCCTCAGTACTAGCCCGGAGTTAGGAAGTTGGCGGTGTTTCACCCCCGTGCCTCGGAGAGCACGTTAAGCCGTCGGTCCCGGTTATTATCAAAACATGATAATAGTCGTTAAAAGCCCGCCAACCGGCATTGGAGCAGCGTGGTGGGTGTAAGCTCTAATTCCCTCTCTCCTATGAGAGTGGGGGTCAGTGCCCAGCAGTGGGACGTTAATGGGCTGTGGTGGTGGTGGATAGAACAGGTGGTGCGCCCACGCATCGCCCGCGCCCGTCGACTCTCGTGTATAACCCGCGCCTAGCAAACATCCATCCATCCATCAATACATCAATCCATTCAAACTTTCGCAATTATAATATTAGTATAGAAGTATAGATTCTGAACGCTCATAATATTGGACCATCGTCATATTTAACGCGGATCGAACTCGGGACCTCCATGAACACAGTTGTTTTAAAAGCGTCTAAGCTTTTTCCCAATAGGCCTACTGGTAGAGTAGGTGGAAACTTCACGTGTAACACGTTCACGTGTTGGAGCTGGCGATAAATCAATAACCTACCGCAACGTCCCACCACTAGTATGCCGGACAGACTATATTCACTGCGGTAACTAGGTACAACATCATTAAAGATTTTTACGCCACTACAAGTTAGCCCTTGACTGCAATCTCACCTGATAAGTGATGATGCAGTCTAAGATGGTAGCGGGCTAACCTGTTAGGGGTATGGCAGTTATATTAAACCCTTACCCCTAGTCGGTTGCTACACCGTACGCTAAACTTGGCGGTACGTCTTTGCCGGTAGGGTGGTAACTACCCACGGCCGAATCCTCCCACCAGACCCGACCAGAGATAATCCAGAAATCATAAATTCCCAAATGGACCCTGCCGGGATTCGAACCCAGAACCTCCAACGTTAAGACATCAGCGCTCAACACTGCATCAGGGAGGTCGCCAGGTGCGAATCAAACTCGCACACGAAAGGTACCGTACCTTGGAAGGATCTAATAAAACTCACGTCGATCCATTGCTTTGGGGCCAATACTGGCAACGCTTAAAGCCATATTGTTTCCTTATTGTAGACTTTCGTGTTTTAGAATTACAATCCTTATTTTCAAATGTCACTTTGAGTAATAGGTATTGCATATTATGTATTGCTTTATGCGTTGGCATCATGGCCCCAAATCTTCCCCAAAGTTCTTGATCTTGCAAAATCTTATACATAAAATTCTCGTGTCACAATGTTAGTTACCATACTCCTCTGAAACGGCTTGACCGATTTTTTTGAAATTTTATATGTATATTCAGTAGGTAGTAGAATCGGCTACTATCTATTTTTCATACCCCTAAAACACCTCAATCCACGCGGACGGAGTCGCGGGCATCAGCTACTTTCATATAAATTTTTGAAGGGAAAAGTTCTTAAGCCGCGTTGAGCACTTTTTGGAAGGGGGGTAAACTTGTGGATTCGCGTCACCGACATGCTCGCGAAGCGATATACTGGCACGAAGACAAAAGGTCTTAAATATAAATATACTACATTCGTAATTAAACTTTAATGCCTTAGTGGTAATTATATTTTTATTAAAAAAAAAAACAAAATAAAGATAATATTCGTTTTCACTTCTATCGGTACTCCTTATGACTGCCAATTTTTTTGTTGTTAGCACACAAGTCTATTGTAAATATTGTATAAAAAATAATACGTATAAAACGGAAATTTCATCAAAATCGATTGAAAAGATAGGTCACTAAACCGTAGCAGACTGACATACACACTTTAGCATTTATAAATAAGTATTAGTATGGAATAGGTACTAGGTAGTTTGGATTCTTAGGCGCAATTGTGAGTAAAAATAGGAGCAAATTGGAAATTTATAATTTCTGAGTTTTCTCTGGTCTGGTCTGCTGAGAGGCTTCGGCTGTGGCTAGTTGCCTAATAAGACTCTACCGTAGAAGAGTAGAGTAGAGGTTTCTACTGTGCGGTAGAAACCTCTACCGCCGTACTCCTTACAAGTTAGCCCACTTCCATCTTATTCTGCATCACTACTGACCGTTAGGTAAGGGCCGTGGGATCGCAGTCAGGAGCTGTGTATAGGTATGTACCTTTCTAGCATATTATTGTTCCGATTTTAGTAAGTAGGTATAATTTATTTGTTAACTATAGTTTACGCCTAAAAAAATTAAGAAACAGTATTTGGGTAATTCAAGTACACACACTTTAAAAAAGCACCAAAGAAAAGGTTATTTTCACATCACATTATAAAATAGGTACGAACGTTTTAAAAAAATTCAAGATCAACGACTAACGACTCGACGAAGGTCTATAAAGCCGACCCTAATTAATCCAAGGTCAACATTGAAATGATCAAAAGGCATTTATAATGAACAATATATTGTACACACAATAATAACTGCGGTTGATTACCGATTTACTCATATTTTTAATTTGCGCAATTAAAATTTTACAATTTTCAATGATTTCACACGCAATTTTAGTTTTTTTTTTGTAAAACTGTTTAGACACCCAATTTTATTACGATTGATTGCCGATTTTTTTTTAATTTGTATAATTAGTGCTTTTATCGGTGTTTAAACTCGAGGTACAGAATACTGCATTGCTCAGAGACGCGGGCCAGACTAGGCTGCATGCATCTGTCAGCATACAACGTATTTTAAAGGGTGACTTTTTGGCAGCGGTCAGCGGGATGAAAACTGAAACTTTCAGACGCCAACAATTTACACGTACTAAATTGTAATTCGATTGTAGAGTTTCTTCATAATATATTTTGAATAATTTAGCTCTAATATTTAGCGCGACTAGATTCTAATTTCTAAGCTAGAGTGAAAATAGGGATGATGACAACTCAATCAAATCAGCAACTCCTTAACAAACTTAAAAAACGCGCTTCTAGTATGGAAGTTTGTATGAAGTACATAGTTGTGACTTATGACGTCAACAAACCACAAACTTTTTCTTTAAACTAAAGTTAAAACTAACCGAGGATGTGAATTTTAGGTATTTTGGCTATGTAATTATCAGTAAGAGATACTTTATTTTTGACAGCATTCCAGCAGCACCATTCCAACATTATTAGGGATAATTCCTATCATCCCTAATGATGCTGGAATGGTCGCTCGATCGTTGGATCAAGCGACTCTGCGAGAGCCGCTGAATCCAGGCGGCGCAAAGTCGCGGCGTGTGGAAGTATGAAGACCTATGTATGTCCAGCAGTGGACATCTCTCGTCTAGCGACTAATGAAATATCTGTGTTCGTGAGAAAAACCCATTTTTTTTATTAAGGCTAGTGACTATCCACGGGTTTTATGCACGCCATTGCATGGCTGATTGTAACACCTTATAACATAATAACATCGTACTATGTACCTACTTACAATCTTGCAAATAAATCAACAAAAAAATATTTAAGGACGACGACGACTATACTGCAGTTCACTGAAATCGACGCCATAGTTCATTAAACCAAACAGTCTTGAAACTAAAGCTAATTTGTTACTTAATATTGATTCATTCAATTTTGTGATGCTGTCATTTTCTAGGAAGCTTTTCAAGGTTGACATTGAAAATAAAGATATAAGAAAATTTTCGTACAAGTGACCCTAAAAATTTGATAAATCACTGACCCCACCCAAAAACCTACCCTGCTACACATAAGTATAAATTATGGGACCTAGTTCATTTGGCCGTCACTGCGACTTGTTTTACTTCCATTTAAAAATCTAGATAAGTATTGGCGAACTTTAAAAGGAAATGCATACGAATTACGAAGGTAATTGTTTATCTACACGACTGCGCAAAAAATGACCTCCCTGGCGCAGTGTTGAGCGCTGTTGTCTTAACGTGCGGAAGTCCCGGGTTCCATCCCCGGCAGAGCCAATTTGGGAATTTATAATTTCGAATTTTCCCTGGTCTGGCCTGGTGGGAGGCTTCGGCCGTGGCTAGTTACCACCCTACCGGCATAGACGTGCCGCCAAGGGATTTAGCGTTCCGGTACGATGCCGTGTAGAAACCGAATAGGTGTAGGTATGGGTTTAATATAACTGCCATGCCGCTAACAGGTTAGCCCGCTACCATCTTGGACTGCATCATCACTTACCGATCAGGTACTAACTTGAAGTGTATAAAAAACCTTCTGGGAAGGATACTTGTGGGCCAGCCATGGATTAAGATTTGAGAAGAATTGCGATTATCGCAATTTGATAATCGTTATTGCCATGCTAGCCACATGCTAGCCAGTTGCAACTTGCAGTCGAATAACAAGAGGTCTTTAGTTAATCCGACTCAAACTATAATACTAGTTAAACACTACCGAGCTTGGACGTACAACGCAAATAGAAGGGAAGATAAACACGACCTATATTTACTGTCAAGACCGTGACACACACAATGCGCGACGGTAACCTGTCCAACGCGACTACTAGTATAGATAGTTCAATCCACTATGGGGCGCTTCACTATTTTTCATCCGACCAGGAAAGTTCATCTACATAATTACATCCTGAGTAATATTATAAATGCAAATGTGAGTATATTTGTTTGTTTTTTACGCTTTCACGGCCAATTTCTCCAACAAATTTTTGATGAAATTTGATACATACAGACATAGGGTGTGTAATAATGAATTTCTGTGGAAATTTAAACTATCTAGAAACATATTTTTATATTGAAGCATGTACTGCATGCTAAATGGTTCTATCGTCACAATAAATAAAAATGGGAGCCGTTTTCGTATATTGAACTCTCTATAGAAAAAAAAATATATTAATATCATATACATTATCATGTATATATTAATTTATATTTAATTAATTTTATATTTACATGAATGTAATGAATAAATGATATGATATGAAAAAACTAAAACTAAAAAAACAAAAGTTACAGCCGGAGTTTTTAAGTCAACACACTTACGTGCGCGGTATGTGTGACAACCAGCCGTGCAGTTTCAGTCGAACGTTGTGTGTGTAGCTTTATAGGTTATGGGCACAATAAAATACATTAAAATACAACTTTTTTTATTAAATAAACCGGCAGAGCTGTTTAACTGTGGACCTTGACCGACTGCGGCGGCGCAGCGTCAAAAAAAAGTTGGGATTTAAAATTGGAATACGCGATTTCCTCATGTACTGTACCTACTATTATAAGTATAAACTACTAGCTGATGCCCGCGACTTCGTCCGCGTCGTTTAAATTTTTTTTGAATACCGCGGGAACTTCTTAATTATCCGGGATAAAAAGTAGCCTATGTCACTCTGGTCCACAACTATACCCATGCCAAAAATCACGTCGATCCGTTGCTCCGTTGCGGCGCAATTGAAGGACAAACCAACAAACCACAAGCAGGTATGTAGTCTATCTATGTCTATGTCTAGTCTATAAAGAATAAAGGCAGTAAATGGCAGTAAAGAATTTATCTATTTATCTACTTAATATTTGTGCCAAATATGAAGACCATAGCCATATTTAAAAGCAGATTTTGCCCGCAGCTTCGCTCACGTTAAAGTTCGATTTTCATACAAATTTCAAACCCCATTCTTAACTCCCCTTAAGGGTTGAATTTTCTAAAATTGAAGCTTTCTGATTCTGTATGCAAATTTAAGACCGATTCGTACTGCAGTGATTTGAGCTTTACGTTGGTAGATCAGCCAGTCAGTCAGTTAGTTAGTCCTTTTCTTTATATCTCTAGTCTAGCTGACACACTCCGGCTTCAATCGAGTAGTTTTTCTTTTTTTAAATCGGTCAAAATGTAGAACATATCCGAAAATCTTTACAAAAAACTACCTACTTATTTCCTAATTTTTGACCGAAAGCCTAAATACCATTTTTATGGTTATAACTTGAAAAATTACGAACTTCTTTCTTTCTTTCTTTTGTTTAACGCCTTTGAGGGTGGAATTTCTGAAGAGTCTTTGTATGTTTTCTTCAAAAAACAAGTAGGCAGGTACTTTTGCAACAACAAAGTTAAATATCTACCAGAGAAGACCTACAAGGCGCTACGAAGGTCGCCGATGGTTTTCACAATTATAACGCATAGTAAGTACCTATAGCTCTGGACTTCTGGAGCCGTATTGTTTCATTATTGTTGACTCTCGTGTTTTAGAATTATAATCCTTATTTTAGGTATGTCAAGGTACGTGACATCAAACTGTCATTTTGAGTAATATTGCTTAAGTGTTGCTTTATGCGTTGGCGTAAGGCTCCTGTCCAATCAAGTTGTATGAGTTTAAGGTTACGGAAGTAAAACGTTATCAATGTTACACGACCTCCCTGGCGCAGTGGTGAGCACTCTTATAGTGGAGTTCACGGGTTCGATTACCGGTCGTCCTTTCCTACCAGTCATCCGACATCTCCGTCGAATTTTTATTTTATCGTATGCCATTTGATATTTTAGAATAAGCGTTTTATTACATTACATTCTTAAGTCATAATTAATGTTTTTTTTTATCTACTACAAAATAACCCTTGACTGCGATCTCACCTGATGGTAAGTGATGATGCAGTCTAAGATGGCAGCAGGCTAACCTGTTAGGGGCATGGCAGTTATATTACACCCATACCCTTAGTCGGTTGCTACACGGCATCGTACCGGAAGGCTAAATCGCTTGGCTGTACGTCTTTGCCGGTAGCGTAGTAACTAGCCACGGCCGAAGCCTCCCAGCAGACCAGACTAGAGAAAATTCAGAAATTATAAATTCCCAAATTGACCCTTCCGGGAATCGAACCCGGGACCTCCCACGTTAAGGCAACAGCGCTCAATACTGCGCCAGCACAGTAAACAGATTACTGTGGCGCCAGGGAGGTAATCAAAACGTCTCTGCAGTGGAATGACTGGTATTATGGAGCTCCGTAAACTCAAACTAACGTACCTAATTGCGTAACATTTTTCTGTATTTTTCATCAATTGAAATAATTAATTTTTAATTCATATAACCTGCATTGAAAGTGCGAGTTTCAATGCCTGTTGAGCCACCTGAAAGCGGGTAGAAAACCATCACTTTCTGCTCTAGGGCAAAAAGTGATCGTTTTCTACCCGCTGAATGACCTAGCAGCCGTCCTTTCAATCCTGCCAGAGTATATTTTGTTTAGAAACCTTTTTATTTGTTATTTTAACCATCAACTAAACTGACAGATATCCTATTTGTAAACAACTACATAGCAACTAAAATAAATAAGAAATACAATTTTAATAAAACTCGCACTTTTAATGTAGATAATATAAAAAATATATAGTGTGTGCCGCGGGATGAAACACGATTTCAGACGAGGGTGAAGTTGCCTGCCTCAGCGAAGCGAGGGCTGGCATCACCCGAAGTCTTGTTTCACCCCTAATAAGCACACACTATACTGTTTTTATTATCTGTCAGTTTTTTTTTATTAATCATGCTTTTCTGGAGGCCGCTGCGTTATGTCTATAAAACAATGGCAACCATAATAGAGCTTTGTTCGCTCGACTAATAAGGCAAGGGGCGTCGACTAAAGGCCTGGACAAAACAAACGCGCGGCGGCAACAGAATGGTTTAACGTTCATCTGAATGATTATCATCATCATCAACTCAACACTACTGTGCGCCTGGTCTCGTCTCGGAATGAGAATGACGTAACATAAGAGACACCTATACATGTCCTACATGTTATAATATAGTTTTTATTAAAGGTATTAAACTTATTTTTCATCGATTAATATAGGTCTAGGCAATACAAATAAATAATTAAATATACATTAAAAACTTACACCTGAACCGGTTAATAAACATATTTCAGATGTCACAATACACAGGTCACAAGATCTATTTTCTATTTTTTCCCCGATGCACAAATAGCCAATGGTCAAAAATGGGACTAGGCATCCCCTCAGAGACGACCTTGGATATTGCATTGTTAGAACTCCGAAATCTTTCCCAAACGGATGGATTATATAAACTGAGTTTTATTATATAAATAAATTATGGGCAATGGTTCCTATTGGTGGGATGTTCCTATTTATAGCAACGTAGCACCTGGCTAAAAGGCAGCCTTAGTCCTTTACAATTTCCAAGAATTGCATTAGGCTGGAAAAAGAACTGGGCTTTAAAGTAAATTTTTAAAAGCAAGGAGCTAAGCTTGAAACTGAAGAAAAAAGTATTCAACACATGCGTCCTTCCATGCATTACATATTATGGCTGTGAAACCTGGGCACTAAACAAGGCCCATATAAGGGCAATTTTGAGAGGTGTCGGTGTCAAAAAAAGAGACCGAATCAGGAGCTCAGCCATCAGAGCGAGAACAGGTGTCACAGATATACTCAAAGGAATGGATCAGCTGAAGTGGAGGTGGACTGGTCACATGCTCCGAGACCCCCACAGAAAATGGAGTAACCTGGTAACACAATGGCACGGGATGGCAAAAGAAACAAGGGCCGGCAGCAAAGACGTTGGGAGGACGAGGTGAAGCTGACAGCTGGTCCATTCTGGAGAAGAGTGGCACTAAATCGCAAGCACTGGAGAGAGCTGGGGGAGGCCTTTGGCGCGAGGCACACAGAACTAAGGGACTTCTTGTGATTCATTTGTTAAAACTATAAATGTAAAAAGTCCTGTAATAAAAAGCTATTTTATTTTATTTATTTATTTATTTATTAGGTATATTTTACACAGAATTGGGATACTAGACCACTTATTACTGTGATATTTGTAATCTCTTTTTGGAATAGGTATTCTTCAAATGATACCTACTTGCATGTTTAACACTCTCGTGTTGTCCGAATAATATCACTTATTTATTACAACAATATATATCACTCATTCATTATAACAATACTTAAATCTATCCTTACAGGTAACCTAATGGGATAGATAAGTTTGCTTACTAAAATATAATTAACGAAAAAAACATTCTCCCTTGATTATCCCATACAAAAGACCACGCGGACAAAGTCGCGGGCATCAGCTAGTTTATAATAAAATTATGAGCTTTTATAAATCATAAATATTGTAACTTGTAAGTTCAGACAGATGTATGCCGGCTTGCTAGTAATTGGGTGTACACTCAAACTTTTTCCTTGTGTTTGTAATTTTTATATTGTAATTGGATATAATCTGCTCGCAAACCATTTGATAAAAGAAAGTATTATTACTATGGATGTTTGACAACGAATATCTCTATAACTATGCATTACTCACGCATGAACAAATCTATATTATTTTTTAAACAAGTAACAAAGTAACTCTGTCTGTCTGTGTGTGTGTTACGCAATCACGCCTAAACTACTGAACCGATTTAAATGAAATTTGGTACTGTGATAGTCTAGAGCCTGAGAAAGGACATAGGCTACCTTTTTAATGTGAAAAAAAGACTGTAAGGGGTAGAAATAGAGGATGAAAGTATGTATGGAAATTACGTCATTTTTAAAGGTAAAATAAATATATACGACATTCAAAGTTTGTAAAAATTTTACCCTAAAGGGGGTAAAAATAGGGGATGAAAGTTTTTGTGTGATGACGTCGGCAAAAAAGCTTATGGTCTGGCAATTACATTAAATAAAGCTCAAAGACAAAGACTTAAAGCAGGTGTTCATTTATAAAAAAATGGTTTTACCATGGGCAACTCTATGTGGCATGCTCACGTGTATCAAACCCGCAAAATCTTTATGTTTTGGCAAAAGATCGAAAAACTAAAAACGTCGTATATAAAAATGTATTTATATAAGCTATTTGCAACGAAATACTGTAAATAGCTTATATTATGCATGTATGTGTTTTATATGCAAAATAATTAGCCTAAAAAATAAAAATGCTGCCGAAATTCCACGCGGACGTAGTCACAGGCTCAGCTAGTAAAAGCTAGTTTCGATAAGTAACTGTAATTTTTCCCATTAATCGGGTAAAAGTTTAGAAGCTGACAACAATATTTGCTCACGCATACAAGTATCTTTTCAAATAAGTAGTCAATACACACTACGATATTAAGTTGCCGCATTATAAGAGCTATTGTTGATAGGAAGGGCGGTATCTAGGTAGTTGTAGCGGAACGAGACCAATCCTACAACTATGTAAAAGACAAGAAGAATTTTTGAATTAACGTCCAACTGCTGGGCACAGGCCTCCAATCTCATAGGAGAGAAGGAATTAGAGCTTAGACCCACCCCCCGCTGCTTCAATGTGGCCTGCGGGTTGGCGGGTTTTAACGAGGCACGGGGGTCAAACACCACCAACTTCCTAACTTCGGACTAGTGCTGAGAATTTCTAGTCAGAAAACTCAATTCCTAATTATGGCCCGACCCGGGACTCGAACCCGAAATAAACATTATAAAAAGTACCTCAATATATAAAGTTATTATACTATCCTGTGGGGCGTAGCCGGAACCCGAGGATGGAACCCCCTATCACCTGAATATCCCGGGCGTCTATACCACCAGGCTATGGAGAGTAGAGTAGAGGAGTAACATCTCATAAGGGAGAAAAGATGAAGAAGTGTCCAGTGGTTGCTGCTATAAATAAACGTTCAAAAACCTTCCACAGTGGCGCTGGTTTAGCAAAGGGGTATGGCATGAATGTAGCAATTGTAGATTGAAGTGTATAGTCGATTTCACGAAGCGAAGGAATTAATGTAATCAAATATGGCTTCAGGTCACGTGATTAAAATTGTCATTGGACATATAGTGATGCGAACATTGACAGACTAGTTGTGAATGAACAATTGAATGAATACATTCTGAAATCGATTACCACACACTATGATTACGAAATAACCTTGAGATGTTGAAGAAGATAAACCTTTACTTTTAGATTAAACCTTTCACTAACATCCACTTACTTGATAATAGTCGTCAAAGCCCGCCAACCCACCTACTATTAGACAGTCGAAATTGCTGGGCTTGTCCAAAAATGCTCTAAAGACATATTTTCTTTCAAATTGAAGACGACTAGCTGTTTATTCTATATAATTCTATGGTATGTATGTGTATGTATATAATACGTAATAAGTAATTCACTGCAAGGCGAGTCACTGCAGCCTAAACCACAGGGTATCCTACATTAGGCTGCAGAGACCGACCATGCATTGTTATTATAGACCTAAGTCTTACTTTTGTTAAATTTGAGAAATAAATTATTATTTATTTTTATTTTATTTATTTAATTGTATATTTTAGTATTATAAATATATTGTAGTTTCAGTAAAATATTTTTATGTGTTATATTATGTAGTATTCTGTGTGTACTGTATTATTTGATTAAGTAGAAATGTTGAGCACCTGGCTTCTTAGCGTTTTCTTATCTAGTCGGGCCATAATTAAGTATTGGGGTTTTCTGACTAGAAATTCCCAGTAATAGCTTCGAGTTAGGAAGTTGATGGTGTTTCACCCCCGTTCCTCGGAGAGCACGTTAAGCCGTCGACCCAGTTATTATCACTAATATTATGATAATAGTCGTTAAAGCCCGCCAACCCACATCGGAGCAGCGTGGTGGGTCTAAGCTCTCATTCCCCCTCTCCTATGAGAGTGGAGGCCTGTGCCAGCAGTGGGACGTTAATGGGCTGTAGCGATTAAGACCCTACATCATAAATAAATATATTTATACATATATAAATAAATATAATTACTTCCGTGTCAGCAACACTGCTGTTTCGTCGATAATAGCGTGGTAAGCTAAGTTTATTGCATCGTGGTAAACTCAAAAAGAGTACCAAAAGTTCTGCACGAACTTTGGCATGATATTAGGGCCCGTATTAATGAATCGACATAAGTATCGGTCTATCTATGGCTATAACCAGTCTTAAAAATAAAATGACCGATCCTTGAGAACGTGTTCTTAACCGATGTTGGTTTATTAATACACGTACAAAAAAAAATCCGTTAATAAAGCCAAGTCGTTGAAAATAAAAACTAAAAAGCACCAGAGAACACCCGAGACGTACAACATCAATAGAAGCAGCGAAACGAATGACCGGATTCTTTTGTGCCGGCTCGGCCGCTGACTGCTTGCTGTAATAAAGAGATTAAAGATCTGCGAAACTAATATAACGACATTCGATTTTTACAATCGACTAAACCCGCTCATATCATTCAGTCTATGGTTTACTTTTCATGTCACATCTCTATGGATTCATTCAATTTCTATATGTCAAACACCCATTAAGTCATTAGTCTGTGTTTCTATTTTTAGATTCTTGCAAGTTATTTGTTAGATTAATAGCTTCTTAGTGCATAAATTGAATTACTTTTGAGTATACTAAGAACTATAAATGTTTTACTTCAGGAAATAAGACATTTGTGAGTGATTTGCAATACACAACAGTGAAAATATTGTTAGCAAAGTTGAAATGTCGTGACTGGTATGTTTTGTTTACATGATTTATTCTGCCAATTGGAAGCGACTGTAGTATGCTGAGTTAAAAAATTTAATATTATTGTCGACTAAAATAGTTAATTATTGAAAAGGACATGACCAGTAATTGCCCTCCGATTCGGGACAATGCACAGGTTTTCCGTTTTTACAGTAAGGTTTAAAAATTCAAAACGAAATTATTATGGATTTATTATTCCAAATAAGGTCAGGGTTCAAATGACAAAAAAAAACAGTACGTTTATTGTTTAAATCTTGAGCGTCCGCTTTCCTCTTTAAGCACTACTCCATTTTGACGTTCCATTATATCCATGCCTAACAGCCCCGGATCTTCAATTTTTTCGAGGCGGGGCAAAAACTGAAAAATGCCGCCCCATTTCTCATGTTTACAATTTTTTTATATTTGCTATTTTTATTAAAAACTGATTTTCAGTTTATTTTTAATTAAAATTCAATTTTTTTTTCTATCTGGCCAATTTTTGTCCTTGTAGGTATATCAAATTATTGATTTTTTGCTGAGTTACAGCTGCCTTTTGTTTATCAGCGCGCGGCCGAAATGCTCGCGTCAGCACTTTTCTTATTTTTTTTTTTTGTTTCTAATAGGTCTTTTGGCATAGGCCTTTGAAATTGCCGTTTTGTAAGGGAGGGACATATAGTCGATTTTTTTAAAATATAATATATTTATTTAATCAAAGTATGTACCATTGCTATCTATGTACTTTTGCCATCTCATAGGTTCATTGATCCCTTTACTAAAAAAACCATTCGGACGGGAATCAATAAAATCTTTGAAGGCGCATTGGACTGCCCCATCGGAGTTGAATTTTTTCCCTAGCAAGAAGTTACCCATATTTTGAAAAAAATGGTAATCTGTTGGAGCAAGGTCCGGGGAGTACGGTGGATGTCTTAGACATTTCAATTGAAGCTCCTGTAATTTGGTAGCCGTCTGTTGTTTAGCGTGTGGTCTAGCGTTGTCCTGAAGCAGCAGTGGCCTACAGCTATTGACGAGCCTCGGTTGTTTAGCAGCTAGCTTTTCCATCATGGTTTGCAGTTGCTGACAATAGACATGCGCCGTAATCGTCTGGCCAGATTTAAGAAAGCTGTAGTGAACGACACCGGCACTAGTCCACCAAACCCTCACAAGTAATTTTTTTTGAGTCAATTTTCGCTTGAGGCAGAATTTGGCTGGTTCGCCAGGGTTCAAACATTGCGATTAGCGTTTCCGATTATCGTACAGGATCCACTTTTCATCACAGGTAATAATTCGATTTAAAATCCCTTCAGTATTGTGCCGGTTGAGTAATGTAACGCAGCAGTCGACGCGCGTTTGTCGGTTTGCAGCACTCAATTCATGAGGCCTACCTTTCAAGCTTTTTCACCTTCCCAATTTGCTTCAAGTGAATTAAAACAGTTTTATCACTAACACCGCAACCTGCCGCTAGCTCGGACGTGGTTTGCGATGGATCCGCTTCCACAATAGCCTTCAATTCTTCATTATCAACTTTGATCTCCGGCCGTCCCCGGGGCTTGCTCTGCAGGTTGAAACTTTCAGAACGAAAACGTTGGAACCACAAACGCACTGTGTTTTCTTTTGCGACACCGCCGCCATTCACATCATTAATCCTTCGAGCCGTTTCTGCAGCACTGGTACCACGATGGAACTCGTACTCGTAAATAACGCGATATTTCAACTTTTCCATTTTGTAAACTGAGTTACGCAAAGAAAAAACCAAAAGAGGAAAAAACAAATGAATAGGGGTTTTAAAAACACAAAAGCATGAGTTTTGAGAAATATCTGTATCAATTTGAAATTGAAATTCTTAACCAAAGAGGAGATATTTGAGATCAAAGTGGCCAGTACGACAAAACGACAATTTCATATGTAAGGACCTAATATTAGTGATAGAAACTTCTAGTTTGCTTCAGTTTGTCTACATACATACTAATTTTATTTGATAACTTCTCAATAGATATTTTAATTACCATCATATTTCTTTATTAAAAAAAAATTGCGGCCAATAAAATTCTTTTGAACTTAAGGTGCCAGCGGAGGGTGAATTGCCCATACAAACGTAATACCAAAATGATTCGTAATTCGAGAATATTTCCACCAGATTATGCGATTATTAAGATTGAACTAGTATTTATCTAGGCCCCTGGATAATTATGTTTTCAAAATATTTTCCCAAAATTAAATGTAAGCGCATAGCGTTTTGCTTGTTTTTACGACATGAATGACATGTTTTCTCCTTATTTGTATCATATTAAAACCGATGATATGTTACGTACTAACTGAACAGGAGCATAGCCTATATTGTCAAGTTACCGAATAACAACACGAAGTGAAAAACACAACAAGTTATCATTCATCATTTTTGGTATTTACGGAACAAGACTAAACGTACAACAAATTCTGTATGCTCATATTGCTATCGCGTTTGCACGCGATCATGTGTCATCAGCCAAATAGAGATAGCAATATACCGGCAAATTTATATTTGCGGGTTGAATAGAAATTGCGAGCGGCGATCACCGGCCTCTTAATGTGTAGTTTTTAATTTAGATTTTAATATATTTCGTAGCTTTAAGTTGAAAAATATTGTTCTTTATCTGTATTTCATCTAGCGCTCCGCCCCGGCTGCGCACGTGTAGCACTAATCATCATAATAGTTCATACCCAATAATAGCCAGTCGACATTGGGTAGCAGTCAGCACATCAGGCTTTACATTAGCACTGTGGTATCTCCGCCCGGCCGGCCGCCCCTATTTCTGTTGCGCGTGAATTTATTTCTATGATATCTTCTAAGATATTCATCGGAATGAAATGGTGTAAAGAGTGAATTTGGTTAATATTAAATACTCGAGATGACCAACCATTTTATTTTGATAAGAATTAAAACAATGTCAGTAAAACACCTTCGAAAGTAAAGCTTTGTTGTAAATTATAAAATCTTAAAAATGGTTATTGTGAGGCAATCTTAAAAGATAGCTTAAAAGATGCTATCGGGGATTTTTTTTGAACTTTTGAGGGGAACAATTCCACATTACATTGTTTTCGTGTAACTTTTACTATTTACGCAGCGCACGCCACAAAAGCTCTCAGATGAGAGGAGTTTTTCCGACTTCATTCATATTATTGCAATTTTCATTTTCGTAAGGATCTCCAATTATTTGTAAATAGAAGATAGCCTATGTTACTCGCTGATAAAGTAGCTATCTATAAGTGAAAGAATTTTTAAAATCTGTCGTGTAGTTTTTGAGTTTATCCATTACAAACAAACAAACAAATCTTTCCTCTTTATAGCCCCGCGAAAGCGAAAAATATTTAATTTTATATAACTTATTGTCCATAAATTACCTACTGGTCGTCTCAGTGGTCAAAGTTAATGATGAATTGTGTGTGTTGAGCTGCCAAGTTTTAATTTGCCGCTCGGGGTATGGGTGCCACCCGGGGTACGGGTGCCGCCCGGGGTACGGGTGCCGCCCGGGGTACGGGTGCCGCCCGGGGTACGGGTGCCGCCCGGGGCATGGGCCCCGGCTTGCCCCCCCCTAGATCCGGGGCTGATGCCTAATAATAATCTTGTAACCCTACATGAATACCATTTAAGTACCTTAGTCATTATATTATGAATGATTTATTTTTGATCAATTAAATAGTAATGAAAAGGAAATGTATGTTTTGCTTATAATTATTTTTATTTTTTGACAAGTCTCAAACTAATTGATCGAACAAAGCATTTTGAAATACTGCGTTTAAAGGAACGCCCTTTCACATTGCATATGCCGCCATCTGTGGTCGAATAGTTAAACTGGAACGCCCTTTCACATTGCATATGCTGCCATCTGTGGTTGAATAGTTGAACTTGTTAACAAAAAATATTTTCTAGACTCACCACAATACATAGCGCCATCTAGTGTGGGAAAGCAGTTTTTGGTGAAACTTTTTTAATTTATTTTCTCAGTTTTCAGAGCCTTCAGACTCCTGAAACTTTTTGATCTGAAAACTATAAAATATAACAATTACAATAATAAAGAAATAATACTTGAAAATATTTTTTTGGACTCGCTCAACACAATAAATAGCGCCATCTAGTGTGGGAAAGCAATCTTTTGGTGAAACTTTTTTTGTTCATTTTCGCAGTTTTCCGAGCCTTCAGACTCCTGAAACTTTTTTATCTGAAAACAGTGAAATATTACAATTACAATAATAAAGAAATCATTGCTGAACATTGATTTTTGACACCTAGGCAAGCTGCCATAGTTCCACCGGTCAAGTCCTTTCAACAACTTACGTTGTATAAAATAATGATGAATGATTTCTTTCCTTGTTTATTTCTCAAACCTAATAATATTTGGCGCTTCCTTTTTTTACCCAGATTCTAATGTGGCGCCCCCGATTTAATGCATTGCATGTTACTCCTTTACTCTACCCTCCACACACCAGGCTATCACCGACCTTCAGTTCTATTTAAGGGTTACCAACTCGTAAATATATAAAAATGGCGGCTATCAAATAAAGTGGCCGCAATATTTCCCACGCATGCAATATCCTCATCGTTTATGAATAGCCAATTTACCTAAGTATTTGTTATTCGGTACACTCGCGCGTTTTTCCGTTACTTTTTATTTCTTTTATACTAGCTGATGCCTGCGACTTCGTCCGCGTGGTTTAAGTTTTTTTGATTTCCGCGGGAACTCTTTAATTTTCCGGGCTAAAAGTAGCCTATGTCACTCCCCAGGTCCTCAACCAACAAAAAATCAAGGAATTTTCGGGGGGAGCTAAAAAACTTATTCCACGCGGACGAAGTGGCGGGCTTCAGCTATAGTCCCACTATAGTCAGATAAGTTTATCTGATCCGGTGACAACGTCGCTAGTTAATCATACATAATATTATATATGCGAAAGTGTGTTTATTTGTTGGTTTATTGGTTTGTCCTTCAATCACGCCGCAACGGAACAACGGATCGATGTGATTTTTGGCATGGGTATAGTTGAGGACCTGAAGAATGACATAGACTACTTTTTATCCCGGAAAATGAAGGAGTTCCCGCGGGAATCAAAAAAACTTAAACCATGCTGACGAAGTCGCGGGCATAGCTATAGTCCCACAAAAGTATCTACTCGGTTACAGCGTCGCTAGTAAATATTAAAAATAGAAACAAAAGTAAACAGGCATAAAAATCAGTTCCAATTTTGGCCACTGCGCCATATAAGTTGGTGGGACTATAATAAGTATCTAAGATATCAATCACTCAACTTTCAAGTAGTCACTGTCCCGACAAATTTCCCGTGGGCGGTTATTTCGTGAATAGATCTTGGCAATTTGTAATCCTTTATTAAATCCAAAGCCCTCGAAACAATGACGTAACTACATAAGCGATGACGCAGTCGAGAAAACGCACTATCATTTCACCAGGGGCTATACCGACAACGCTTAAAGCCATTTTCATTATTGTTGTCTTTCGTGTTTTAGAATTATTGACCGAGCGAAGCAAAGGTCTCTGAGTCTACTTGAGTGAATTTGCACTTGTCCGTTCTAGGGTTGCCAAAAAAAATTGTCCGTCTGTCAGAGCCTTATAACTTCTGAATTACTGAACGTAATTACTTCAAATTTAAATATAATAATATGTAAACCGATGGCCCCAGGCGAATATGGCTTAAAAAGTTATAAAAATCTTTATTTCAGGCGGGCTGTCATAGAAGCGAATGCGAAGTAAAATATTTTTTTTAACGTTACTTAAGGTTGCGGTATATTAGGCGGTTTGTTGTATGAAGGTCTTTGTATTTTATCCTCAGTCGTTGGAACTTGACAGAGTTGAAGTAGGTATGCTATGAACCAAAACTTATACAAAAAGATAAAGAAATGATGCGTAAGCATGCGGAAGTTAGGTATTTATACTTATACACACTACACTACAGCCCATTAACGTCCCACTGCTGGGCACAGGCCTCCACTCTCATAGGAGAGAGGAAATTAGAGCTTAGACCCACCACGCTGCTCCAACGCGGGTTGGCGTGCTTTGGCGTCTATTATCATGTTAGTGATAATAACCGGGACTGACGGTTTAATGTGCTCTCCGAGGCACGGGGTTCGAACGCCGCTAACTTTTCTACACAACAAACAACTAACTCCGGGCAGTACTGAGAATTTTATTATCAGAAAAATCCAATAGTTACTTAATTATGGCCCGAACCCGGGATCTCGTCAGCCGCAGTCGAATATGCTAACCACTAGACCAACGAGGTAAATTGAAAGTTTAAGACATAAAACCATTGATGTAGAATTTTATAACACCCTAATAAATTGTCATTGATATTGATCAAGAGTCAGGCTTGTACCTAATAGGCAATTTCTAGGTCTTAATAAATCACCTAAGTTAGTATTAGTTAGCGTTAATAAATCTCGAGTCTCGACCGAGTTTAAAATATAAAGAGCCAAGTACACATTGGGTCTAACTCTGCGAACTTTAGGCCCACAGCGTCAGCGGCAAAAAAACCGGTCAATCTATGCGATTAACCGGTCTTAACCGATCCGGTGACCGATACTAGAGAACTTGTTCTTAGATGTCGTCTTATTGTATTAACTAGATAATGCCCGCGACCTCGAACGCGTGGACAAGGTTTTTTTATTCCCGTGGGAACTCCTTAATTTTCCAGGGTGGAAAGAAGCCTATGTCCCTTTCCGGGATACGACTAACTTGTAGTGGAATTAAAAATATATATTCTTTCTTTATGGTGCGGTACGTACCACCACCATACCGTTATGGTGGTAGTACTGATAAAGGTGGTCACGTTTCCCGTTTTACTAAGACTACAGTCCGTCCGTCTGCCTGTCGGGCTGTATTTCATAAACCGTAATAGATAGGCATATGAATTTTTTACATTGTATATTTAACATCAAATAATAAAAATAAAATAAACTAAGCAAATAAAAACTCCCATACAAGACTTACCTAACTAACGTACGTAACGTAACTTAACTCTTACTGACTAAAAATATTTCGGGCTGATTTGGCCGACACTTGCCGAACACATTGGGCCAACATGTTCTGGAGCCTTTAAAGTGAACTGCCTTGGCATTATTATCTCCGTTAGTCTGTAATCAAGTGGGTATTTTATGTGTCCAAAGAGAGCACAAAATACTACACATGACAATCTTAAATATTAAACTACTAGCTGATGCCCGCGACTTCGTCCGCGTGGATTCTTTCAATGTTATAGTATACATATTTATCATTAAACTTTCTTTATAAATATAATTATATAGTATGTATTACGTAGTATATATATACATATTCTATACTATTTTATATTAGGTAATTTATTTATTTTGTATTTATGTTTCTGTATTGTATATATGTATTTAGTTTGTGTAAGTAGTATGTACTCGTAGTTTCTTATTTAATTATATAAGTAATAGTATATCAATTTTTTTTTAAATTAAATATTGTAGTTTTTTTTTTTAATTCCAATAAAATATTTTATTTTTGTACTTAAACCACTTAACAATTTCACCTTACTCACTTTTAAGGAAGGCTGGAAGAGATTTCTTTTTAGAGATAAGCTTTACCTTTGTCCACTTTTTTAAAATTAGTTTTAAGACAATATTCCCGCCAGATCTCTTCAATTTTCCGGGATAAAAAGTAGCCTATGTATTATTCCCGACTATAATCTATCTCTGTGCCAAATTTCATCCAGATCCGTTCAGTCGATCTGGCGGGATTGAGTAACAAGATACATACATCCATCCATCCATCCAACCCATCAGAACTTTTGCATTAATAATATTAGTGTAGATTGGTATAGTTAAGGATAAAGGTGCCAAATATTTCATTTTAAGAAATAAAAAATAATTTGAATGGAATTTAATAGTTCTTCATTGCTACCAAATCACCTATACACTACATATTGAAAGAAAGAAAGAAAGAAAAAGCGTTTATTTGGAACCACAATACAATAATTATAGTAGAAAGATATGAGACAGAAATATGAGTTGTGTGATCCCAAAATGGACTCCACTCAGCATTATGCTATGACTGTGGTTCGAGCACGGACACAGCGCTGGTCTTCCGTGGATCCACAAGTTTCGGACGAGTTAGTACCTACTAGGAAACTAAAATACAAAAATGTTAGGTAATCCAAAATCGTTTAGTGTAACGTAACGAAGCTAAACTATCGAGATAAAGTAAACAGAGTATAAAAAGATAAACTGAATATACTTATTATGATAATTATATACATACAACAATAATAATAAATAATAAATAATAATAATGGTAATATATGTAAGTAGTATGGTGATATGAGCAGCGCCTACTCCACAACATCACCCTTTTGCTGACATAATAATAGCTTTAATTTTGATTTAAACAATCATTTTGACTTGCCCGTATCACGCGGGGGAGGGGGAAAGTCATTCCAGCATTTCATAGCTGCAAATTTAAAGCTACCACTAAATGTTGCTGATGAATGGTGAGGAGTTCTCAAGGTCCAAACCCTATTTGATCGAGCATTAGTCTTCTTTGCCCATTCTAATTTGTTGAGAAGATAGTGGGGCATTTGAGATTGAATCACGCCAAACAATAATGAAGCCAAGTGCAATGTTCTTCTTTGTTGATGTACGGTGAGATATGGGATCTTGGGGGAATATTGTAACAGAAGCGTATACAGGCATTTTGTATTCGCTGCATTAGTCGCTTGGTGCGACCCAACAACCTTGGACCATACAGTGCATCACGATAATTCAATTTGGAGAGAATTAACGTTTCGCAAACCTTAAGGCGAGTCTCAGTGGTAAGAAAATTACGCACATGGTATTGAAAATTGGGTTCTTTCGATCCCACATACTCTTTAATTTTTTGGGACAAAAGTAACCTTTATGTTATTCCAGACTACAATCTAACTATGTGCCAAATTTCATCCAGACCCGTTCAGCTGTTCTGACTTGATTGAGTAACAAACATCCATCCATCTAACCATCCAAACTTTTGCATTTATAACATATATAGTATATAGTAAGAAAGCCAGGATTTTATACTTACCGGTATAAGATGTAGAGCTATAGGAGTCAGCAGACGACGCAGACAACGATCTGCTTCTGTACCGTGCAGACTTCTTGAGAGCTCCTGACTTTCCACGCTGACCTTCGAACTTCCCTGCGGCACCGTCCGGCGCAGCACCCCTGACTTGACCAGGGTCCGTCACAGGACTGTCACTGGCCACATTAGCCGTCGATACACTCTCTTTCCTATGTTGGTTAGGCTCCCCATGCCCTTCAGACATCTTGAAACTCGATATTTTGAATATATTCACTGACGTAAAACGATCGCCACAAATCACAATATTTTTGCAATAAAACAAAATAATATCACTGAATCGAATACACAGTTAAATAAAACGAAGACCCAATAAAACGCGGCAGTAATTAGAAATCAATATGCGAATCTATAATCGGAAATAAAAAATATCAATAATATAAACAATTCATGTAACGCAATGCTCGAAGTGCGATTCGATTAATGAAATTTACTGGCTTTTGATTGTTTATTTGAGAAACTTGGGAAACGGTGACGAAGATTTGTACATGGGGTACAAGATAAAATAGCTTTTCAAGTTACAATTTACATTATAAATTGAAATTTTAATAAATTTCCATTTCCACCATACTCCAACCGCACAAACCAAACCGACACACTTTCCCCTAACCCCGCTTGCCCTGTCCCTGTCCTGAAAATTCTGAAAAGAAACGTCAAACATCTCAAAATCGATCGAATCGAAAATCGGTACAATTCAGATTTGTTGATAAACCGGTGTCTGTATAAATTATACATTAAATTAAATTTATAGATTTAGGAATATAAATAAAGAATATTGTTAGATTTGGTTTGTGTGTGGATATCTTCCTAGTGATGGGTGAGAGCAAGAAGAGAGATTTTCAGCAACCTCAAATTACATGTCAACAAAATATTATACTAATATATACGACAAAATTGAATGACACAGCAGTTTGACCAGCATTAGGATATTTTCAAAGTTGACAGTATTAAAAGATTAATTTGACAATTTCAACTTAGTGTCGAGATCTTAATCAAATTGACACAAACAGCGATGTATATATAATTAATAATACTTCCATATCATATAAACATAATAGGTAGTAGTTTTTACTTTAGTCCAGGTTTTATTTAAAATCTCCCTAATTCTATGAAAAAACTAATAAAAAATGTAATAGTTCCCTTGAAATGAAAAAGTACCTAATGAAATTATATTATGCATGTATCATGCACTAAAAGTATGGAAATTATAATAAATGTAACTAAGTGAAACTGGTTAAAAAAATTTATTAAAACTATTTTTATTATATGATGTAACTTTTCCTTAATCTGTGCTATAAGACGTTGCTTCGTACCAAATTTCAATATTCTGAGTTCACGGGAAATAGGTACCCTGTAGATTTTGATTCCCTTGCGAGTGTCGAAAATTTGCAGCATAAACGGATGTATTTTTTGATTGCGTTGGCTTAGAAGTTTAATTTTTTCACAGCTCCAAGGGACAGTAGACCTGAGTATTTGATATGAATTTCAGCTTGATACCTCCATGCGTTACTGAGAAAAAGGGTCTTGACAGACAGGCGGGTCTTATAAGGGTTCTGTTTTTTCCTATTGAGGTACGGAACTCTTAAAACTATCAAATTAATCCGATCTGGTTCAGATCAAAAGCGATTTACTTCATATTGCCTTTTAAAAATAGTAATAATAATGTTTACTTCTATTGCGTACCCTGGCATGCTTATTTTCATTATACAAAAATAATCAATAAAAATCGGTAAAAGTTTTCAAAACTTATCTGTGATGGAAATGTCAAATCGAAATCACTAGCGTCGCCATTACAGAAAATGAAATGCATGACAACCGCTACGTGAAACAAAAGTAGATAAATTACTAACAAAACCCGCTAATAAATAACCAATTGGTGAGTAAAAACTTACAAATCTAATATAGTTAAATGATTGTACTGATTTTGCGCTGTTAACAAAGCACCATGGCGTGGGTTAATCGATAAGGAAAATTGAAAACTCTCCAGTCAAATCGTCATCAAAGGTGCACCGGTCAAAACTCAAAGACAGTTCACACTTCATAAACGTGCTAGAAATCTCTGAGATATCGAGGACACAATAAATTAAACATGAAGTCATTTAAAATGTACATTTTCATTTATTCCTTTTACGTCAATCGTTTGAAATGCAACTTGATATTTTGTCATGGATTCTATGACTGACATGGTATTAAATGTCAGTTTTATTTCCTAAACTTTGTTCACCGTAATTAAACCTGTGTTGTAAGTGAATAATACCGTTATTTACTCGTCACGTTGTGTAAATATAGTAAAGGTAAGGTTTCTTGGTAAACATGACTTAACTTTGTTACTTGGAAACACATAGTGTGTGGTGGTTTAATAGTTAAAAGTTATGTTTATTATAAAGGTATTATTTATAAATATGATTTATGATAATATGATGTATTCCTTTTTATTTATTTATATTCTAGTTTCCTATCAGACTTTGGCAAGTTTTATACAGAACTAGCTGATGTCCGCGACTTCGTCCGCGTGGATTAAGGTTTTTCGGCTCCCGCGGGAACTTTTTTCTGGGCTAAAATAGCGTATTATTACAGGCTATAATCTTTATCAGACTGGATGAAATATGGCACAGAGATAGATTATAGTCTGGAATAACACATAGGGTACTTTTTATCCTGGAAAATTAAAGAGTTCCGGCGGGAACAAAAAAACCTAAATCCACGTGGTCGAAGTCGCGGATATTAAGTATAGATTTAGGTAAGTGTATCTTATTGAGTAAATACCTAACCAGCTACAATCCCAACATTGACTACCAGGAATCGCCACTGATTGATTATTAAATAAAAGATCTCCCAAAACTCGTAATATCCACGCCCTCCATTACATTTATGCTTAAAAACCAATTTAAACTATTGTTTGAAGGAAAAAGTGTCAACTTTTGATGACATCACAGTTCAGTATTAAACACAGTAAGCCTGTACGATGCCATGTAGAAACCGAATAGGGGTAATAAACTAAACTTAATATGAATGCCCCTAACAGGTTAGGCTGCTACCATCTTAGACTAAAATCAACTTTATCATGATGCAAAACTTTACTTCTATTCTAGGAAAATATGTCGTCCACAGGACGCGGTCGCGGGTACACGGGGCGCCACCAATTGCCACAGAGGGCGCCACGGCCGGGCGAGACAGACCTAGACGAAAAGAACGCGGCCCGCACACTCTCTGAGCTTAGCCCTAGAGTTACAGGTAGATACATTTATTCAAATCAATCAGTATTTATTTATTTAACTCAAACCCAAAGTATATTTATTCAAAACTAGCTGATGCCCGCGATCTATGTCTGTACCAAATTTCATCAAAATTGGTTGAAAGGTTGAAAAGATGGGTTGTTAAAGCATAGACAGACAGACCAACACATTCGCATTTCTAATATTAGGTGTAATAGGGTTGATGCCTATGTCAAAAATAAATTGTTTCTAACTGATTATTAAATAGAGGGTCTTCCAAACTACCTAAAATTCATACCCTCAGTTGGTTTTAAGTTTGATAACCATTTTAAAATAGAGATTAAAGAAGACAAGTGTGTTGAAATTTGACGTCACAACTGTGGACAACACAACTTCCATACTAGAAGTGCGTTTTTAAATTTGATAAAGAGTTGCTAATTTGATTGAGTTGTCATCATCCCTATTGCCGCCTATCACTACGTTTTTCGCAGATGAGGCTAATCTATTACAGGTAAACCGTCAATTTCAGACCTATCAAAAATGGAGCTCGTCAAACCAGACATGGAGGATCCTGTCAAAGATGACAAGCCTGTCAAGGAGACGGTGGAAAAGCGCTGCGATGACGACGCCCTGGTGGAACTGCTACATGTGGATGAGCAATTTGCTCCGCTGCTTGTTCTAGTGAGTCCTCGATAAATGATAAATGATGAAGGACCTAGAAGTTTGATTCGCTATAATCCACCACAGTAGGTAAATCTTTGTGGTACAGTGTGGTTGCTTGTCTTGTTGTAAGGACTTGTACTTTACAATTGTGCATTGTCGAGTCAACATCTGAAGATGCTCCGGTGTCGGAGTGAAATGTATGTTGAGAACAATTTGGAAGATTTGTGTGGTGTGGTGAATATCACGGGCTATAAGTGCGGGATACACACTGTACCACATAGATTTACCTACTGTCATGGATTATAGTGAATCAAATTTCTAGTTTCTTCATTATCATGGACTTCCGCAAAGTAATGTTTACTATAACCCAATATTTAACATTTTTATTGTCTATTTCAGTTGGAGCAATTCTCGCCAGGTGAAGACGGAATACAGTTTAACAGGAAACTGCGACATTTCGAGACCACAGTCACTAACATGTGCCCAGACGAGGCCAGACTACAGTAAGTTTCAGTTATGTTCTGTCTCACTTTCACTATCACTACCCTTATCTATACTAATATCACAGTCTAAGCCCTAAGGAGATATAGGGGCCAATTCTGTATAACACAATCTCTAAATTAAACTAACATGAAAGCTCCAAATCTAGTGGTACCCCTTTTCCGCTGGGAGTATTATGAAAAGGATAGCAATATAAATAGAGCTGTCATTTTAGTTTAGAGTTGGTGATCAGCAGAATTGGTCCCACAAACTTATCTGACCCGGTGACATTGTTGCTAGTATATATATCCATACTAATATTATAAATGCGAAAGTGTTTCTGTTTGTCTGCTACGCTTTCACGGCATATGTAATCAACCGATTTTGATGAAACTTGGTACAGGGATAGTTTATATCCCGGGGAAGGACATTAAGGAGTTCCCGTGGGAACCAAAAAAACTAAGTTGCGGGAATCATCTAGTTAAAAAGAAAATAAAAACAATTCAAAATTAGTTCCAAGTTTGGCCACTGGGTCAGATAAGATTGTGGGGCTGTAGTTAATTTATTTATGTTTTATCATGTTTTATAAG
Organism: Erebia palarica; assembly: GCA_964035005.1. Lineage (NCBI taxonomy): Eukaryota > Metazoa > Arthropoda > Insecta > Lepidoptera > Nymphalidae > Erebia > Erebia palarica. The sequence goes on along the minus strand of OZ035995.1, from coordinate 6,358,860 downwards.
TAACTGATGTCAATATGTGTACCTACAGTGTACCTAAATTGAATAAATGAATATTTTATTGATTGAATGTTTTAATATTGCATGCCATAGGCCACAAAAAATATGGCCGGACGTTATATTATAAAAACTATTCAACAAACAATCAGGAATAAAACAAACATTAAATTTATTAGAATAATCCTGGTGGGAGGCTTCGACCGTCGTTACCACCCTTTCGGCAAAGATGTACCTCCAAGCGATTTAGCATTCCGGTACCATGCTGTGTAGAAACCGACTAGGGGTATGGGTTTAATAAAACTGCCAGCCCACTACCATCTTAGACTTCATCACCACTTAGCATGAGGTGAGATTGCAGTCAAGGACTAACTTGCAGTAGAATTTAAAAAATTTGACCACTCTGTAAGTCTACACCTACCCTATTTTGTAATAAAATTGATTGATTGATTGAAATACTGCAATGAACTCTTTCCAGGCAAGCGTTCGCAACATTCCGAGCGGCAGCCCTACAGAGCTCAGTGACGTCACGCAAGCTGGCGGCCGTAGGGGCCTCCTTCACGAGACAGCAAAGACAACAGCTGCTCAGAGCAGCCCTGCTCAATATCGTTATGCAGGGAACATTCACTAGTAAGTGCAGTTCTGAATCACAAAATAACTTGGCTTCTTAAGTTCTGAATCACAAAATAAATATGTAGAGCTTTTGAATACTTATCCATACCAATATTATAAATGCGAAAGTGTGTCTGTGAAGTTGGCGGCCGTAGGGGCCCCCTTCACACGACAGCAAAGACAACAGCTGCTAAGAGCGGCCCTACTCAATATCTTTATGCAGGGAAAATTAAAATACTTAACTTAACTTGTAAGTGCAGTATTGAAATACAAAATAAATTGGCTTCTTAAGCTCTGAATCACAAAATATATGAGCCTCTACAAATCGGAATTCCAAATTAACTGAGCTTTGCCCGTTTTGAATTGCAAAATAAATGAGCCTCACCTGTTTTGAATGTCACAATAAGTGAGCTTCACCCATTCTGAATCTCACAATAACTGAGCCTCACCAGTTTTGAATCCCAAAATAACAGAACTTCACGCGATTTGAATCTCAAAATAACTGTGCCTCACACGTTTTGAATTCTAAAATAACTGAGCCTCAGCTGTTTTGCATCTCACAATAGCTGAGCCTAACCTGTTTCGCATCCCAAAATAACTGAGCCTCCAGTAATTCTGTATCACAAAACAACTGAGCCACACAGATTCTAAATCACAAAAAAACTGAGCGTCTTTATTCAATTTGGAAATCAATTTCTTTTCTTTCTTTCTTTCTTTCTTTTCTTTCTTTAGTTTTGAATCACAATATAACCTTCAGTTCATTTCATTTATTTAAATCGTTTGACTGTAACACCGTTAAGTTACATTTTAAAGGTAATTTTACATATTAGGATCAGTCTACCTTTAACAGGCATACAATACAGAGAGCTTAGATCAGATAATTTAACATAGAGTCTAAATATTAGTATTTGATTAGAAACAATTCATAATTGTAACAAAAAATCACAATGAAATGAGTGAATGGTTCTAAAACTTTTCTTTTACAGAACTAGACATATTGGAGCGATCAAACCCCATATACTTGATAAATGCAGCAAATCTTATGGGAGATTATTTTGCAGGTAAAGTTTATTTTTAAACTATCTAGGCTAGGTTCCAGAAGAGTTTCTGGGTTTGCCATTGCATGAATTTAAAGACTGTGTTTAACAGCATCTGTTGAGGTTATTATACTATTGATGATTATCGTAATCACAAGGTTGCATGGAAGCAACCGACTTCGCATCCAGAAACCCACAAGTCAGTGTAATACTTGTTATGTAACATATGCATCTATACTAATATTATAAATGCGAAAGTTTGGATGGATGTATGGATGGACGTTTGTTGCTCAATCACGCCAGAACGGCTGATCGGATCTGGATGAAATTTGACCCGTTCAATCCCACGGGAACCAAAAACCTCATCCACGAGGACGTAGTCGCGGGCATCAGCTAGTTGTATATTATTTACAAATTGTAACAGTTTTCTTTTTATGAAAAGAGCAACTACTGAACCCGGGACCTCCGCACGTTAAGACAACAGCGCTCAACACTGCGTCAGGGAGATAGTTCAATTGTTTCAATTAACATTTCAGAGGCCCGCTTGTGTAACGGCAATAAAGTCCACATACTAGCCAACCCGCTGTTACAGTACATGCGCGCATTACTGGCCAGTGACGACATTAGAGCACATCGGAGTCTGGCTACACAGGTGAGACTAATAATTGCAACTCACGTAACTGCCACTTGTCATGTTGCCTAGTTGCAACTCACGTAACTACCACTTGTCGTGTTGACTAGTGGCAGCTCGCGTAACAATCGCAGTTTAAGTTTCGCAACTTTCGTAATTCATGCAGTTGCATATTTCGTTACTTCCATACTAATCGTAACAAAAGTACTAACTTTATGCCTATTTGGAAAGGAACAGGACAAAACTCATGATTGTGACAGCAGTAAATTAAAATCCGCTAATACAGTACATGCGCGCATTACTGGCCAGTGACGACATTAGAGCACATCGCAGTCTCGCTACACAGGTGAGAGACTAATTGCAACTCACGCAATTACCACTTATCATGTTGCCTAGTTGCAACTCACGTAACTATCGCAGTTGCAACTTTTGTAATTCATGCAGTTTCAAATTTCGTTACTTCCATACTGATCGTAATAAAAGTACTAACTTTATGCCTATTTGGAAAGGAAAAGGACAAAACTCATGATTGTAACAGCAGTAAATTCAAATCCGCTAATACTGGCCACATGCGCGCATTACTGGCCAGTGACGACATTAGAGCACATCGCAGTCTCGCTACACAGGTGAGAGACTAATTGCAACTAAAGCAATTACCACTTATCATGTTGCCTAGTTGCAACTCACGTAACTATTGCAGTTACAACTTTCGTAATTCATGCAGAACATATTTCGTTACTTCCATACTAGTTGTAACAAAAGTACTAACTTTATGCCTATATAGTCTAGGCAATAAAGCTAGTCGACCCCAATAATAATTCCTCAGGCGACGAAACTTTACAATATGTTAAAGTATCATGAGTTAAAAGTATAATATAAATATCCAATAAAAAATCCTATAGGAAGTAAGGGTTTTTATGCTATACCTAATTGTTAAAGCAGGAAGGTACATTATCGCGTAAACGCAGTTTAGGTTTGGTAATAAAATCTGTTTAAATATCGATGTTCTGCATGATTATATCGTTTGATATTTCGGTTTCGAATGTAAATATACTACCTACTATTATTTTAAAAAGAAATCGATAAAATATTCAGTTAAAATCGTTCATAAATATTAAGTTTTAGGTATAAATACCTAACTTCCGGATGAATTTTTTGTTGGATATTTTTGTATAAGTATTGGTTCATAACATACTACAACCCTGCCAAGTTTCAACGACTGAGGATTTGATGCGGGGGTCTCCATACAACAAACCGCCCCATTGCCTAGACTATATTGTGACAGCAGTTAATTTAAATCCGCTGATACAGTACATGCGCGCATTACTGGCCAGTGACGACATTAGAGCACATCGCAGTACACAGGTGAGAGACTAATTGCAACTCACGTAACTACCACTTGTCATGTTGCCTAGTTGCAACTCACGTAACTACCACTTGTCATGTTGCCTACTTCCAACTTTCGTAATTCATGCAGTTGCAAGTTTCGTTACTTCCATACTAATCGTAACAAAAGTACTAACTTTATGCCTATTTGGAAAGGAACAGGACAAAACTCATGATTGTGACAGCAGTAAATTCATTAGAGCACATCGGAGTCTGGCTACACAGGTGAGACTAATTGCAACTCACGTAACTGCCACTTGTCATGTTGACTAGTGGCAACTCACGTAACTATCGCATTTGCAACTTTCGTAATTCATGCAGTTGCAAATTTCGTTAAAATAACTCGTAATATTTGAAGTTGCAACACTCACTCACTAAGCCTCGGTAGTTGCAACTCGTGTCTACCGCAGTTATAAATCTCGTATTTCACGCAATTGCGATTTTAACTGGTGGTGGTGGCCGGTTTAATATAAATCGTGACTAAAGTACAAACTTTATGCTTATTTGGAAAGAAAAAGGACAATATTCATGATTTTAACAGCAACAAAGTCAAATCCGCTAATACAGTACATGCGTTTGCGTTGCATTACTAGCTAGTAACCAGTGATGACATTAGAGCACATCGCAGTTTAGCTACACAGGTGAGAGACACGTGTGATGTTGCCTAGTTGCAACATGCACAGTTGCATCTATAGAAACTAACGCTTCTGAAACTTTCGTCACCACTTTAGTAATCCAATAACCCTGCTGAGTTTATTATGGGCTCTTCTCAGACCAGCAGGCCTATTCGCTAAATATTTGACAACAAGTTACCAACACTCTATTGTTGGTAACTCATTAGTGGTTGCTAATGCTTACGTCACATGTTTCGTATTCAGTAAAACATTTTAATGTCAACTGCATAAAATGACTATCAGATTGCTTGATAGTCACTGCTAATTTTATCGACTATAATGTGGTCAAATTAAACATACCACGTCTGAGAAATGTTGTATGAGCAAATGTCAGACTTTTTAATTTGTACGACTAATACTAGAGTTCAATAATCTGCGGAAGGTAGACATTAAGATTTGCGATGTTTATGTTTTTCTCTGTGGTTTATATTTTGAAGTTTGAACGTCATTAATATTCTCAGTTTTCGTATGATTTTACCGGTGCTTTTTAATAGAAAAAAATAAAAAGGAATTACGAAAGTTTTGTCGTACCTACTGCGTTCAAAAGTAAGTATGGAAACAAATTAATAACTAGGTAAAGAATTGTGCGATTTGTGAGTGCTTATATCAAGTGTTTTGGCATAATTCCATGCTGAAGAAGTCTTTCTTCAGCATGGAATTCATATGTTGTTGTTCATATTCATATGTTTGTATTAACTTACTAAGTACTACAAACCTATTATAAAATCCCCTTTACTTTATTATGAGTAATTCAAACGCACTTCATTTTAAAATGAAGACCAGTTTCTGCCTGTGACTTCGTCCGCATGCGAAACTTTAACCGTTTACGCAGTGCACGTAGTGGAAGCTCTCAAAAGGAAAAAAAACCCTCATTTTGAAACATTCTTCATTGGTGCTCCGCTCCTATTGGTCTTAGTGTGATGATATATTATAGCCTATAAGCCTTCCTCGATAAATGAGCTATCTAACACTGAAAGAATTTTTCAAATCGGACCAGTAGTTCATGAGATTAGTCCCTTTGATTAGATCTTTGAACCCTTCAATTTGAAAGTATGTACATATGTACCTACTTTCTAGATAGAAGTCTGGCAAATTAATCCTTTTTGTTGTAAAAGATATATTCATTGTTATTTTATTTGAGAAATAGTAAATAGATTTCAATTATTATTTTGCAGGCTACTGCTTCCACATCTACAAATTTGGTGGCAACTCCAAATATTGGCGGACCTAACCACTCCAATTTGGAGCAGTCAGAGGCAGCGGACGCCTCTCCTGTTGTTCTGGTTGTTTCTGAACTGGATCCTGCGATGCAGGAAAACGAAGTTCCTAATTAGTCTGTTCCGTTAGAGTTAATATTTTAATGCATAAGTGCCTCTTTTATTGATTATATTGTTATTGTAATTTCTACTGTGACTAAGTATATTATATAACAGTTAAATTAATAATCAATAATAATAATGTAATGTAATGTTAATATTGTAATGTTAGAAGTAATAAATAAATAAAGCCTTTATTCAGACATTTTACATTAATTCTTAATCTTAACTATTATTTTCCTGCACTGCCTCGACAAACCCATCCATTTGATGATGGCAAAGGCCTCCTCCAACATTTTCCACAGCTCTCTGTCTCTAGCTGTTCGGGACAATATGCCACCTGCCACTACTCTGATATCGTCGACCCATCTTTGCATTGGTCTACCTCTTTTTCTCTTGAAATGACCCGTGTACCAATTCATTACCTTTTTGCTCCATTTATCTTGTCCCCTGATTGTATGCCCCGCCCACTTCCACTTAAGGCGCTTGATTGTAACTGTAACACCTTTGTTTTAGTACAACTTCTTATGTTTGTTGTTTTTATCCTATCGGACAATTTTTCACCATCATACTTCTGTTCATGGCGTTCTGACAAGATTCCATTTAAGTAAGTGTAATGCAAGCCATGTCTTCTTCTTCTTCTTCTTCTTCACGGCTGTCCTTCGACGAACGGCTGGGAGATGATCCCTGAGTTCTTCAAGAACCTGTAGGTACCCAACCTTGCTCAATCGAAAGTTCGCAATGAACTCTCTTTCTGGCAGCTCCATAGGATCGTAAAAGTCCCGCAGCCTACGCCTATGAACGCGTAAAGCTTTCTCTTTACGCAGTTCGTCAGCATGTGCAATTAAAATTGCGCGAGTCATTGTCGTTCGCTTGGCTGTTGTTTGTTTTACCTTTAATTATATAAATGGACGCTATTTCACTTCTATTACTGTTGTGAGCCTAAATTCTTTGAAAATAATTTAAATTTTCTTTATCTTACTAACTTGTTATCATTGTTGATGTTCAAAAACACTGCTCTCTACTAGTTGCTAAAGATATAGGCACTCGTCTCATTGAGTTTTCAACAATGACCTGTCATTCTGCTTAGCGAATACGAAAGTATAGTTGTCGATACGAGAATATAAGGCAAAATGCGTTTCCAGTCGCCATCCCAACACTATGCGTGGCCATCTCACTAAAGATGTACTTTTGACGTCATTTCGATTATCAACCTCTTGTCAACTGAGTTACAGAATACAAAATTTGATTTTGACAATTTTAGATTCTAACAGACAAGCCGGTGCCCATCAAATTTTAAAAGCCACTGAGATACAGAATAGGCCGGCTGGGCGCGTTTAGAATCCTCGTAGCTTTCGTTTTAAGATACTTTAATTCATTATCACCATCATTTTCTATAATTTACTGGACGTCAAAAAGTGTACAAAGTGCCTAATTTGAATAAATAAACATTGAATTTAATTGAACATACTGTTAATATAAATGAGAAAGTATGTCTGACTGTCTGCTACAAAATTCATCAAAATTTGTTATAGGTTACGTCCTGGGGAAGGACATACTACTATTTATCCTGGAAAATGAAGAAGTTCCCCTGGAAATCAAAGAAACTATCAAGTAACCTTTATTTTTTTTATTTTCAGCTAATGCAGAACGGAAGAGAACTACTATCGGTGCTAGCTCAAGAATTAGACGACCTATCCATATCAATACGACTCAGGCTTTTAAGTCCACCCCCAGTCAGCATTATATGGCTGTTGCTATCCGCTGATCTATGCCTGAACAAGTTTCTTCCTTTACCCAACACATTACAACAATTCTACGCAGCCCATTTAGACTTGACCATAGACGAAAGCTTTAGCGAAGTCACATACGGATCGTGGAAGAAGAAAGACACAGATTACAGATCAGACATTAGTTCGGATGCTGATAAAGCAAGCCAAAATTTATCCCAGATCAGTTTAAACAATGAAGACGATACAAAACCCAAGTTGAGGCCTATATTGGGTGCGGGCGCCGGGTTGTTAAGACAGGAACAAATGACGCAAGAAACCTTTGATACTTGGACAACGAAGACTAACTTAACGAAGAGATATGATTTGAATTCCTGGAGACAATCGGAAGAGAAAAAAGAGGATTCTGAACCAGTGTTCAACCCAACCGTTTTACCACCGAATATGCAAAATTATGTCGTGCCAGATTATCCACCGCCTAACTTTAATAATTATCAAGAGAATTATGCAAATTATTTGCAACAAGGCGATGGGGCGTATATACAGAATTTTCAGAACCAACCGAATTATAACGCCCCAGAATTCGTTCCGCAGTTCACCGCAACGGAAACGAATATAACCCAGCCTGAACGGGTGAACAACGAAGTCCAACAAACGGCGAATATTAAAAAACCTATAGAGAATTGGAGGAAAGAGAAAAGCGATTTGAGTTTAAATGAGGACTCGAATAAAAAGAAAAATTGGACTAGACAGCGTTCCAAAGATAATGTTAACGATGAGGATCCCAAGGAGGAGAAATTTAGATCCGTTTCGAGAAGTTCACGGGATTCCAGACAGTCCCAAGGGAGGTTGAACCGGAGAAACAGCGGAGAAGGGAGGTCCAAAACGCCTCCAAAGAAACACGTCACGGAAGTGCCACGCAACCATAAATATTGGGATCATGATGACAGATGTGATAAGGATTACAATAGTTAGTGACAGTGATTTATGTGTGCAATAAAGTGTCGATAAGTGATTTTTGAATCTATATGCCTTCTGAGGACTGATTGTGTGAGGATTTTTGACATTTAGCAACTTCAGTTGTGACCTGCTATTCACTTTGCAAGATTATTGACATTTAGTCAACTTACAGTCATGATCTGTCATAGATTTGTGATATTTATACGATAAATCTGGATTGTGATCTAGGCGTCGTTGCGTGTAAAGTCTGCCAAAGTTGTCAAAAATGTTGCAGAGCAAATGACAGTTCACAATTACTGTAGTTGATAAATGTCAAATAATAATTATCTTACGAACTGGGCGACCGCGTATCTCTGACAGCTGCAGTGTAGCGATTGCAATCACTTCTGATTGGATAACACTCTTCTACTATTGGACAAAACCCTTTGACGCAGCAAGAATACCATAAATTCAGCCAATCACAAAGATTGATACTGTAACAATGATTGATGCAGAAGATACGAGGTCGCCCTGCTGGATAACTGCTGTTCCGACTTAAGTTGCTGTTAAAAATCTTGAAAAATACCGGGTGAGTCTAAATTAAATCTCATACACATGAAAACTGAAAAGTTCAACTCAAAATTTGAATGCAATATTATTATAATTTTAAAGTTTGTTGTTTTACAAAAAAAATTTGAAGGTTTAAATTATCTTTTTCAGTTTTTATTCGTTAGAAAATGATCTCTTAGCTGTCTTGCTTAGATTGAAAAAATTCTAATGCTTTTTTTTTGGACGGAAACCAAAAATAAAGAGTTATAAAATATTTGGTAAGTTATGATGATAATTTAATATAATTAGACTATAAATATTACAACCATAATAAAATATAATAATATGTATAACATCTGTAGACATCTATTTAAAATTAAGATAACAAACAAGGACTGAATAATAAATTCGTAATAGAGTATAAAAAAATTATCACCATTTTAGGACACATTTTGAGGCAACTATGCATAATCTATTAAAAAAACAAGGTTATTTAGTATGATACGATATATTATAGTTTTTAAATGAACAGCTTTCGAAAAACACTAAAATTTCATATGGGCCGTTAAATGTAAACGTTAAACGTTAAACGTAGACTCAACTTCAAAAAACTTAGCATATTATCTTCAAATATTCTCATTTCTCATCTCATTCAAGGTATTTATGGGATTTATTAATCACCATAAGTGAGCAAAGCACAAAAATGTAGGATAGTGTAATTAATTAAATAATAAAATGTGACTATTTGATGAGTCAAAAATATCAGTTTTAATGCTTTTTAAATGTCAAAAAAATATGAACATTTAGAAATAAAAAATTTGGTACAAACGCAAGCCATAAAACCAAGAATTGAATTGAATTGAAGTTACAATTTGTAAATAAGCAGTATTTTTATTTACTCACTTTATAGACAATCAACAAAAAAACTTTGTGCCTTGAAAAACGTTTTTAGTAACATTTTTAAAAATATTTTGGTGTAGTTTTATTTTGCTCAATTTAATTACAAGACATGTCTATATCTCGAAATGACATCAATACAATTTTAGAAATAATAAAAATATCATACATACTACTTTAACAAAATTTAAGATTATTTTTGAATATTGAATTCATATATTTCATAAAATATGTGAAAATTGAAAAATGAATATGAATAATTAATTGAAACACCAAAACAATAAATGCACTTTTAAAGTTGGGCCCCTTTTTAATGCTTAAATTGTAACTTAGACCCTTGATCTATGCCTTAAGACTTAAGTAACTATTAAGGCCTCTTTTTAATAGTGTCTGTATAATTAAAGGCCCCTATTGAATTTCCAAAACATTAAACAATGGTTTAATTCTAAACATCTCTTCAAATTCTATATCTTTGGACCTGAATAAAGCCCTAATATGAAAAAAATTTAACCATTAAGGCCTTTAATTAATAGTGAATTAAAGGTCCCATTTTAAATGACCAAAACATTAAACAAAAAAAAAACTATGTATATATTCTATTTTATCTTCTTCAAATTCATCATTCTTCAAAATCTACTTCCCCTAGAATCTGGAACCTCAAAAAGCTGTTCATGCCAATTTTAATTCTCAGTTTAAATAAAGACTTTTTTTCAGGCCCCTTGTTAATTCTAAAATATAGGCCCTCCATTTAATTTTAATCCTATTATGTGTTAGTAAGTTAAATTACGTTGCAATAAAATAATATAACTGCAAAATATTGCCAATGAAATGACTCCGAACATTAGAAATTATGTTACTTAATTATCATATATAGTTCTATTTTAGGGTTCCCTAGTAACCTTCCTTAAGGGGTTTGAATATTTTGGCCTAAATACCATTCCACCATTTTTTTGAAGTGAAACTTCTTTAGAATTGTTGTGTTGAAATTCAATGAAACGAAAAACTGAAACCAAAAAGAGACAAACATATACATAACTAGGATTTAGCCTGCGAGAGAATGAGATAGAATACAAGTTATATTTATTCATTCTCTTGTAGACTACTTTTCTGAAGTTTCACTTCTGCAGTGTGTGAATTGGACACACATACTTTGTTTTTTATAATGGCCTCTCATAAAACTTGTATTAATCAATAGCTGACATCAATACCAACCTGTGAGCCTGCCAATCCGCTCTAATTCTCTCTCTTATGAGAGTGGAACCCTGTGCCCAGCTGTGGGTCGTTAATGGGCTGTAGTGGTGGACATCAATACAAGTATATATGAGGCAAAATCTTCTAAAGTGGCAGGTTTCCAAGATATAAGCTATCAATACAGCTTTGGAATTCAAATGTTAGAACAGTAGGCTAGGTTCCATACAAATGTTCAAACCCCTTTATGATAAGTACATATTTTTGACTATGGCTTCACTCATAAAATTCGGAACTACCCGCGGGTTCGGGAAATACGAAAGTTTAAAAAATTCAAACGACTGTCCTGCTATATTGATGCTGTTGTTCAAAAATACCCTGTCATATTGCTTTTTTTTCAAAAATTTATAGCCAGTGTCCCTCAGATTCTAATGATTGGGGTATCATTACATTGAAATCTGTTCAGGCGTTTAGTAGTTATGGTGGAATAAAGAAATAAAAATACATACATGAACCCTGAAAAATTACACTCCTTTTTTTGGACAGTTGTGTAATAAATCATGTGGTATGCTTAGGACTGGTCTTAAGCATACAATGGGGCCAATAGGGATGATGACAACTCAATCAAATCAGCAACTCTTAATCAAACTTAAAAACGCGCTTCTTGTATGGAAGTTGTATGAAATTCACAGTTGTGACTTGTGAGTTAATCGATATTTTAAAATGGTTATCATACCTGAAACTAAAACTGAGGATGTGAATTTTAGGTCTTTTGGAAGACCCTCTATTTAATAACCAGCTAGAAATAATTTATTTTTGATATAGGCATCATCCCTATTCCATTTAGCACAATCTCTAAACTAAATTAAAATTACAGCTTTAAACCTAGTGCTGCCCCTTTCCATAGGCAGTATTATGAAAGGGATAGCAATATAAATAGAGCTGTCATTTTAGTTTAGTTTATGGATTGTGCTAAACAGAATTGGCCCCATTTACCAATACTTGAGTACTTGTTCTTAGATGATGTCGGCTTATTAATACAGGCCTGAGACTCTGTAGGCTCTAGGCTTTTAACAAAACTGGTTTAAAACCTGAGTCGGACAATTAGCAGTCCCAGATCACAAGGCCAGAAAAATTGCATAATGTTAGTATAAAGTTAAACGAACGGTGCATAAGTAAATTCATTTGTATATATAGAGATATTAATATAATAGCTATAGGACTTGCAATATAGCTTGATTAGAATGACAGTTGTCACCAGTGCTTCTTTCTTGATGAAGTGATCGGCTAAAAATTAATCATATATTCTTTATTGTACACCAAAAACCATGCGTAATGCATTTAAACAACAACATTAATTAAAAATAAGAAAAAAAACAGTTCTAATGGCTGCCTTATCGCTTTGAAGCGATCTTTTCCAGTTAATTAATATTTCACTAGTGGCCAAAATCCATTGACGCAGCAAGAATACCATAAATTCAGCCAATCAAAACAATTGAGACTAACAATGAATGATGCAGGTTGTACATAATTCGGCCAGTAGCCATATTATTAAGTACCCGCTGATGCCCGCGACTTCGTTCGCGTGGTTAAAGTTTTCTTGATTCCCCCGGGAACTCTTTAATTTTCTGGGATAAAACACTCACTCATGTCACTTTACATGTCCTCTATATACCCATGCCAAAAATCACGTCGTAACGTTGCTACGTTGCAGCGTGATAACAGGACAAACCAATTCGCATTTATAATATTAGTATGATGTAAAACCTGCATCAATTATTGATACAGTCTCAATAAGAATGCAGACGTCAATTTTGTGGTATAGTTCCGATATATACTGCGAGCACTGTTCAGTGCTCTTACTGGCGAGAAATTCGTTTCGTTAAGGAATGACAGTATACAGTCGCAGTATCCTAGGGAAATATATGACGTCATAAATTAACGCCATTTTTGTACTGTGAGCACTGGCGTTTTCGAGGTAAAGTGCTCTCAGTGCTGACTGCGTTCCGTTTTAAACACTAGCCAGTATAGCTAACTATAAAGGAACGACTTCGTAGTATACTAAATTGACGTCACACCTTACAGTGTTCACACTACAAAAATGGCGACGTCATATATTTTCCTAATGACTGCGGCAGTATAAAGTCAGTCCATAAAATAACGAATTTCTCCCCAGTAATAGCACTGAACAGTGCTTGCAGTGTATATCGGAACATACCCAATGTAACTAGCACTGCAGTAGTCACATTAGTTTGACAGCTGTCTTTCTAATCAAGCCATACTTTTCGGACTTTTATGTGTATTTGCATGGCTGATTTTTGAATTGCCAAATAATAGAATGTAACTGACATAACAATTTGTAGTTTTGACAGAATCCAAATACGAAACTTTTTATATAACATTCCACTAAAAGTTAGCCTTTGAAGTGTCATTTCACTTGGTGGCAAGTGCTGATGCAGTGTAAGATGGTAGCTAAGGCTAGGCTAACCTGCTAGAGCTATGACAGCTATATTAAACCCATACCCCTAATCGGTTTCTACACTGCATAGTACCGGAACACTAAAACGTTTAGCGGCACGGTCTGTGCCCGTAATGTGGTAACTTGATTATTTACTTAATAAATTAAAAATTATAAGTTGGGTATATAATTGGGATTTTGTATTAAATACTGAATTCAGGCATCATTAAATACTTAAATCGATAGTTGAAAATGGTTAATAAACATAAAAATGGCAGGGGACGTGTTTATTACGACTTTTAGGAGATCCTCTATGTAATTATCAATAAAAAATAATTTATTTATTTAGATGTCAAATACCTCATACCCAAATTGACTCTGACAACTGTCAAAATTCTGGTTGGTTACATGTTATTTGGCAGTTAAAATAACTTTCAATAAACTTAAATATTTTAATGTATTTCATAATTGTAGGTTAACTATAAGAATTATGTGACAGGATTCATAGTTGACATTAAAAAAGTAACAAGAAAAATAAATGTATACTTCTTTTTCACATAAGAAGTCACTTTTTATATTTCGACGTCAGTTTGCTATGATAACAATAATAAATATACTGATGCGCTATAAGAATGACAGCATAATAGGTAGGTTCTCTGTCTCTCTCCATCTGTAAGAGGGAGAGAGATAGAGACAACACTTTTTTCCCAGCCCAGGACCCTGCTTTTTATCCTGCCATAAAAACTTGCATTCTAAAATATTTCTAGTACGGTCGTCGTCAAAAGTTCATACATAGCTTAAATGCTAAAACTGTGTGCAAGCAATCTGAATCACTCATCCACACAACATAATCTGTCCCAAATATTTACTTTAATTTAACAGCATTAGGTTTAAACCGTTACTATTGAATACTACTTAAATTATTTCTATAAATATTCAACGAATGCCAAAGTACAAGATGAATATTATTTAAGTAAGTTTTAACTAACAAGCATGGGAGAATTTTGTTTGCTTATTCTATACAGACATTTGACGTCGACCGTACATTTGGCGATACCTGACCAATTTTTTTTTATTTCCCGCCATTTTGTATTCTCAGCTTTCGCTAGGCCGTTGATATAACATACATTTATTATTTCCAAGTTACTCCGCCTTCCAATAAGTAATACTCTGAAGATTTCCTTACATTATAAGAACTTCTTATATATTTTATTACCCAATAATGGCAAAGCCAATTGGTATGTTTTATGTGTGTTCCTCCGCCGATTTTGATTGACGTGTCAATAGATTCGCTATTATGAGTCAGGTCAAAATCGATGTGACGAATGTTACATCCAAAAATAGTGAGGGACTCTGAAATTATTCCCTTAGTAGTGTTAAAGTGTTTAAATTAATATAAGAAGTCCTTATAATTTTGAGGAGCTCTTAAAAGCATAATAAAATAACGACTGAACGAGAATTTAATAATAAAATATGATCATGTACCTGTATAGTAATTATGCACAATTTTCTAACTTTCACGTTAGTTATTTGGAATAAGGTTTTAGTTTAGCTTAGAGAACTTTCTAGATTTAAATTAATATTTAATAGACTTAATTAGTTTTAATGTATAGCCCTCTTTTACATACATCCTACTGCAAAACGCTAATAATAATATGAAAAATTTGCAATTGTACTCATAATAATTTGTATTACTCACTCATAATTATTATTGTGAGTGACACTCATTCGCTAGCAATCATATAACCCATTCAACTCATATACATACTTTATTTCATTATATTTGATGATGACACTGTAATCCTAATGCAATAATCTTACTCTTACTCTTAAAATGTGAAAGTTTGGATGGATGTGTGTTACTAAATCACGCCCCAATGGCTGAACGGATCTGGCTGAAATTTGGCACAGAGATAGATTAGTCTGGAATAGCACATAGGCGGTACTTTTTATTCCGGAAAATCAAGGAGTTCCCGCGGGAACCATAAAACCTCGGTCCACGCAGACGAAGTCGCGGGCATTAGCTAGTAATTAATAAATAGCACTAAACTGTAATTTTTACTCATTCTGTGTCAGTTGCGTTTTTAAACTTGTCAAACCATGTTATAATATTACAAAAATAATTTATTTAAGAACCTATTAATTCCTTTCTTTTGATTTTTTCTCAATGACACTCATTTTATTAATAATAATTTTATCACACACTATTGGTCAGTCACACTCAATTTACTGAATTATGAAAAAACACTCATAAGGTCAGTGTGAAGAGGGCATTAAATTGCTCGAAGGAATAGTGTAAATAAATATTAATTGCGATTTTATTTAAGCTCTAGGTTAGTTAGGTTAATGTTATTGTTGTGAAGGCGCCTTTAGGATGCGAGTCCTAAAGAGCCTAATACGCATTGGTCCCATGTACTTGACTAAATTTAGGGCCACAAATTGTATTGTTTGTCCCTTTCATAATGCCTCTGTAGAAAGGGACAGCATTAGATTTAGGCCTGTCAATTTCGCGTACGACAAACTTAACCATTGTCCAAGGTGAGCGACAGAAGCGACGCGACGCGATACGACGCCATAGAAAATGTCAAACTTGCCCATGGGACAAACTAGGCCACGTGAAGCGTGACACGTCGCGTCGTATCGATCCGTGTCGCGTTTGTCGCATATCAGGACAACGGGTAAGAATTAGAACAATGTAATAAACTTTTAATAAATTAAATTAGAATAAGAAGCGGTAGATTTTGTAAACTTTAAGATGATAAAGTTTTTCGATTTGGTTTCGCCGACACGGAAAATGCGTCGGTAGGTTTTGTTAATATTTAACAAGAAATGGAAAAAAGTACCTAGTTAATTTTTTTATACTTAATATTAATAAAATAACGGTATAATTTTATGGAAAATTATGTAATCCTAAATAAAATGAAATTTAATTTTGTTTACATACTTTTATTTAACATTTTCTATACTTAACTACCATTATAGAGCTAGTATACCCATGTCTTTCAACATTATTTCCCAGTGGACAGATTGTTGGTTAGACTGGTCTTACCAACGGGAATTTCTGTGCCCGTTTCCTAGATTGATAATAGGGTTTATGCCTACAGCTTCAAAAAGTAAATATGAAGACGTGTAGAAATAAAAGAAATTATTATTTTGGACCCATATTTTATTGAATACGGTCGTAATTTTATATTTTAATACTTAAGTATTTCATATTGCAAGCTCATACCCAGCCAAAATTTAGGGGAGTCACAACACCCCTCTAGTTTTATAATAATAAAAAATATTTTAAATATAGTAAATGTATAAGTATTTTTATAATATAAATATAGGTATATTTCTTACATAAAATTAACTTAATGTAAATAATCACCATAAACCATAAGATCTATGGAATAAACGTAATAAAAATAATTAGTTTTCAGGTATCGAGTTAATAAATTACCTGCTGAATGAGGTACTCAGTTTTAACTTACATTTATAAATATTAATAACATATATATAAAACTTTATTTTTAAGCCTTACAAAGGACAGTGCGAGAAAAGTTAATTTAATTTAAATATTTTTCTAAATATGTAAATATTTACTCATTTGTCCTCTTTGAATAAGATGCACCTAGTTTGAGTTATGTTTGTAGTGATTTTAGCAAGCATAAAATATTTATCATTTATTATATACGTACTTATTTTATATAGTTTTTGGTGGTTATGTTTAGGTACTGAAAGCAGTAGTTATATAAATACTAAAGATTAGAGTGCACAGCTTGTTGCTCCAAGATAAGCCATAATACTGTTAAGGCAAATAATCTAGGTATTCACAGATATTGCAGAGGGGTTACTTCTCAATGCTCACCCCTGATCCCTACCTTAAAAAAATGGCAGTCATAGGGACTTAACTCTACATAACGTATTAAAGTTTAATTTCGAATGGAGTATATTGAAATGTTCGCGAGCAGCAGCCCGATTCTGTAACTCAGTAGTTATCAAAAAGTGAAAGCCACTGACTTATATTTTTTATCCATTGAAGATTTACTATGAAATATTCTTTCATTTTTTCATAGTAAACCTTCAATGGACAAAATATATATGTCAGTGGGTTTCATTTTTCGATAGCCACTGAGTTAGAATAGGGGAGCAGGTCGGTCACGCGAATCTACATTTTCAACCCCTACCAAAAAGTGCTCAACGCACTTAAAGGAGTTTACTTAATACAAAATACAATATATTAAGATGTATTTTTCTTTTCAATATTTCAGGACCTTAATAAAAATAATTCATAGCTCAACGTATTATAGCCCGACAAACATATCTGACCCGGTAACAGCGTCGCTAGTATCTATGAAAAATAAAATAAAAACAAACACTAAACAGGCATAAAAATTAGTTCCAATTTTGGCCACAAAATCTGCGAATTACCCACGCATGCATGTATACGGCCAGTTTTTTTTATATGACGCTGAAGTAAATTTTATTTACTGTATAGAACAAGAAAAAGGGTGGTACAATAGCATATTAAACATGGCCGATGTGCTAGCAGCTACCTCCATTTGCAGCTGTTTGTCTGTCTCTTCGTCATCCAGTACCTCCGAAACCGAGCGTTCATCTTTACACTTAGGATCTTCTAGAAGTAAGTCCGTCGATGTGTTGTCGTTGTCCGATTTTGGGTCTATGAATACCTGTGAATAGGGATGATAAGAACTCAATCAGCAACTCTTTAGCAAACTTAAAAAACGCACAAGGAAGTTTGTATGAAATACATAGCTGTGACGACATCAAATTTAACATCTTTTTTTTCGTTAATCTAAAGTTCAAAATGGTTTTCAAAGATAAAATTAGCCAAGTATGTGAATTTCTCCCCTCTATTTAATAATCAGTGAGACCTTCTTTTTAATAATCAGTAAGAAATAATTTATTTTTGACATCGGTCATATGATGAGAGAAATTCGTGCGTGAGAAGTAGTGAGCCGGCAATGGTTGAAGTGATGAAATTACAGTCTTATTTTTTTTTGTGCCGGCTTTTCTCGGTAGAATCTGTTTTCCGAATCGGTTGGCCAGCCCACAGTCCTAGCCAAGATGCACCCCTAGAGGTCATTGATCTGAGCATATGCATGTATCAAAGGGCACCCTTACTTCAGATCAATGACCTAGGTATTTAATCTGAGCCCCTAACCATAGACACGCCACTCCCAGATTAGTTTCCCTTAGCTACGTGTTCCCCTCCCCCTAGCCAAAAGCTTGAACCTAGCCGAAAGTATTCAAAATTGCCTCTAAACACCCGGCAGCCCCACCATGAAGGCACGTACAAGGAGGTCCCTTTACCCAAAAGGCGCGGATTAAATAAACAATATGCTAGGGGCTAGGACGAAGAATGTTACCTCATCATCATCGTCATCAACTAGTTGTGGTAGGCCGTGAATTTCGACTTCTTGGTTGTACGACGTGAAGTCTTCATCCGAACTGTATTCGTCGCTTTCTTCAGCACATTCGAAGTAGCGGCCCTGGAATATTACGACATAAACTAATTGTTTATGATTTAATATGGTTTATAAGTTTGAGGAACCAAGTATGAGCATAAAAAGATTTAATATGCAGATGCTTTTAGAGCGTGAAGCTCGTTTTATACCTTGGAGTCATTTTGAAACTCGTGAGAGACAACAGGAAACGTTACGCTAATAACTAGAATCCAGAGCAAAGGTCCAAGACAGTTATTTATATGATAAAATATGATTTATTTATTTAAATAGATCATGTTGGACAACTTGTGCTACATATGAAAAGTTAAGACTCTACCACCGGTTCGGAAAGCTATCTGAGAAGATATTCTACTCAGAAGAGCCGGCAAGAAACTCAGCAGTTTCATATAAAAGAAAAGGTTGCAATATGTAGACAACACAACACATACGTTACAAGTACCATTACACCTTTTGACTTGTGGGTCACTGGAACAGAGTACTTTTTATAATAGGTCTTGCACCCATGAAATTGCCGTTTTGTCGTACTGGCCACTTTGATCTCAAATATCTCTTCTTTGGTTAGGAATTTAAATTTCAATATACAGGTATTTACTCATGCTTTTGTGTTTTGAAACCCCTAATTCATTTATTTTTTCCTCTTTTGTTTTTTTCTTTACGAGTACGAGTTCCATCGTGGCACCAGTGCTGCAGAAACGGCTCGAAGGGTTAATGATGTGTATGGCGGCGGTGTCGCAAAAGAAAACACAGTGCGTTTTTGGTTCCAACGTTTTCGTTCTGGAAATATCGACCTGCAGAACAAGCCCCGTGGACGGCCGGAGATCAAAGTTGATAATGAAGGATTGAAGGCTATTGTGGAAGCGGATCCATCGCAAACCACGTCCGAGCTAGCTGCAGGCTGCGGTGTTAGTGATTAAACTGTTTTAATCCACTTAAAGCAAATTGGGAAGGTGAAAAAGCTTGAAAGGTGATGAGGTACCCACCTGTGGCGGTCTTCATAGTCCGCACATAATCCAATAGATGGCATTACTAGTACGATTCACGCGACCACGAAGAGCCCAACTCACGATTACGAAGCGTTCTCTGAATTATGCTATATATACGACCTCCAAAGATGAACGGTCGGACCAGTGGTCCCCGAGCACATCACCCGCTCGGAGGATGATCATCCTTTGTTACGGTCGAGCCATATCACCTGCTCCCATACACACCTTTGCATTGAGTGCAGCAAACCGACAAACGCGCGTCGACTGCTGCGTTACATTACTCAACCGGCACAATAATGAAGGGATTTTAAATCGAATTATTATCTGTGATGAAAAGTGGATCCTGTACGATAATCGAAAATGCTCATCGCAATGGTTGAGCCCTGGCGAACCAGCCAAATCCTGCCCCAAGCGAAAATTGACTCAAAAAAAATACTTGTGAGCGTTTGGTGAACTAGTGCCGGTATCGTTCACTACAGCTTTCTTAAATCTGGCCAGACGATTACGGCGGATGTCTATTGTCAGCAACTGCAAACCATGATGGAAAGCTAGCTGACAACCGAGGCTGGTCAATCGCTTTATGCCACTGCTGCTTCAGGACAACGCTAGACCACACACTGCACAACAGGCGGCTACCAAATTAGAGGAGCTTCAATTGGCATGTCTAAGACATCCACCGTATTCCCCGGTATTTGCTCCAACAGATTACCATTTTTTTCGAAATTTGGATAACTTCTTGCAAGGGAAAAAATTCAACTCCGATGGGGCAGTCCAAAGCGCCTTCAAAGATTTTATTGAATCCCGTCCGAATGAGTTTTTTAGTAAAAGGATCAATGAACTACCTATGAGATGGCAAAAGTGCATAGATAACAATGATACATACTTTGATTAAATAGTTAAATTATATTTTTAAAAAATCGACTTTATGTTCCTCCCTTACAAAACGCCAATTTCATATTTATGGACCTACATATGAACACATACATACATGGGTCGCTGGATGCGGGGCCGGTTACTTCCATGCAACTTTTTTATTATTAAAATCATAATAATTATTATCCTCGACTTATCAAATGCTTTTTAACACAGACTATAAATCTGTGTAATGGCAAATCCAGAAACTTTTACAAAAAAACGTTCTTCTTCTTCTCTTGGTTTATGGCAGAGACAAGTAACATAAAGGATATGGATGGTTTATGGCTTTGAGTAGTGTCAAGCCAGCACAACTTTTACGTTAATGTCCGACTCCGATTGTCAGTGACAAAGTCTAACTGACAACTGAATGTTGTTTTTTTTTTGGATTACATTACTCATTCATTGTTCTATCGCAAATTATTTTAAATGAAAACAAAGAAATATCATGCATGAGTGCACGACGTTATGCTTTACGCATTAATTTTCCTTCCGATATCACAACGCTAAACCGTTTAAATGATAAATTAATACACGGCAGTAGATTCCGCGACCAATTGTATAAATACACTTACCGTGTTGTAAATTTAATGAAATGTGCTAAACCCAAGGCTAAAGTGATAAATTTAATGAGCAAAGAGTGTATTAATGAGCTAAATACTGCTATTTAAATAAGTTACGTGATTAAAGAAGGTTGAAATCATGGCTGCTGCTATCGCGAATGATTCTCCGAAATACAGGAATAGTTTAATATGCTGTAGCCCTCGTAGTGCTGATGTTGTGTCAAGATCTTCGTCTTCCACGTCAGGTTGTGTGTCTGCAGAGGAGAGTGTGGACTCAAACTATATACCTAAGTCTATATCGAATAAAAAACTCAAAATCCACAGCACTGCAACTAGAGAAGAAATAGAACGAGCTATCAACCAGTGTAAGGAACTCGTTTTGAGCAGCCCACAATGCTCGGATGAGAGGAAATGGTTAGTGCGATATTTAGTTGAACTACGGTTAAGATTAGAGGATTTAAAAGACAATGATGGCCAGTTACGATCAAAAGTTGCGATTAAAGGTCACCATTTCGAGCAACAGATTAATATTGCCAACAGAAAACAATACTGTGACCATTGTAGCGGTATTGTATGGAATATTGTACAGAGTTCATACATTTGTACGGATTGCGGTTATGTTTGTCATTACAAATGTGTCGATGACATTTGTAGGGTCTGCGCTCATGTGGTTATGACAGAAAAAGGCCAGTTTGAAATGAATATTTGCCCAGAAAAAGGATTGGCAGCTCAAGATTATAAATGTGCTGAATGTGGTACAGCGTTAACATTTAAGGATGGGTGGAATGAACCACGGTTATGCGATTATACTGGACTGTATTTCTGTGGGACTTGCCACTGGAATGATTTATCCGTTATCCCTGCTAGAGTTGTACATAACTGGGATTGGGATAAAAAATATATATCACGATTAGCATACCAAATGTTAAACTTATCGTGGTCACGACCATATATAGACATTGAGAGTATAAACCCAAGGTTATTCAACTTTATTGCGGAGTTGGAATGGGTACATAAAATGAGGAAGGATCTAGAATGGATGCGAAGGTATTTATGCGCTTGCAGTGAAGGTTCAAGTCTTCTGTCTCCATTATTTGTTCAACTGGGTGATGTTAATAAGAAGTACAGCATGGCACACTTACAGGCGATCAATGATGGGACCCTAGAAACCCAGTTAACGGAGCTCACAGAAGTATGTAGATCACATATAACAAACTGTGCTTTATGTTCTGGCAAAGGTTATTTGTGTGAAGTTTGCAGCAACAATGAGATTTTATATCCATTTGATAATGGTGCCATATTGTGCGAGAAATGCAACTCAATGTACCACAGAGGCTGTTGGCTCAGAAAGGGACAAAAATGTCTTAAATGCATGCGTTTGAATGAGAGAAAAAAGACCACTGAACAATTTACAGATGATATTGACTCACATTTAGAATATGAAATAGATAAATTTGTTGAATAGATTTACTATTCCGTTACACATATTTCAAAAGTATGTTAACAATTAATGTACTTTTTTTATTAATTTTATTTACGAAAAATAAATGACTAACAATAAAATATCTTTAGTTTTGACTAACAATAAATTATAATTTAGTGTAAATATTGAGATTAGATAATTAATATTATAATATATTTTATCTCTTTGAAGAGAAAGTGAAACATTTTTGTTTAAAACATTTAAAATGCAATGTATGCTATGCTATATAAATAGCTGAGTGTTTAAGGTTAAGATATATTAAAAATACAGGGTGTCCTATAAATGCACAATATATTAATTGGAATTCTAAGAAGCTTTTGTCTTTATTACTTACAGTAAATGTAATATGTTAATCCCACCAAATTTAACACTTCTATTTCATATCTTTATTCTCAATCAATAAAAACCTGTATGTTTTAAAATAGAAAAGTTTTAATTTAGGTATATTAGGTCTGTATAATAGACCGTTATTGACACATATGCAATGATAACAAAACTCCATCCTATTATATGTATATGTCACCATAAGATTGTAAAAACCGTTAGATTATAATATAACTCACGAAATTGCAAACTGTGAAAGATTACAATTTAACGCATTATTTTCCAGTAGATTGTAATCTGATAGGTATATAAACCCGATAAAACCTAAAAATAAACAATCAAGTAGTGCCCGGCCTCAGGCTGGGCATACTTGATTGTTTATGTCGAACCCTAACCTAACCTACAAGAAAAAGACAAGTAAACATAAATACAATGAATATTTGAAAAATTGAAACTCAGAACATTGAACAGTTCACAATCTTTCGACAGTTTGTAATTTCGCAAATTAGATTATAATCTAACGGTTCTTACAATCTTACGGTGACATATTTATCTCTAAAAATGCCAAAATTGCCAGAAACTGAAATTTAAGTAATACAATGGTTTTTCCTAAAAATTAGAAAATTTGCACCAGTGTTGTATTTAAAGGACACCTGTACATAGGTATAAATAA
Organism: Erebia palarica; assembly: GCA_964035005.1. Taxonomy (NCBI): domain Eukaryota; kingdom Metazoa; phylum Arthropoda; class Insecta; order Lepidoptera; family Nymphalidae; genus Erebia; species Erebia palarica. The sequence continues at coordinate 6,335,037 of OZ035995.1, read as the reverse complement.
TATTGCCATGGTGCTGAATTTTTGACTTGTTTCAATAAAAATTAAGCTTTAATAAAATAATGACGAACACTTTTTAAATTAAAATAACTGTCATAAGTAGGTATGTTAAAATATAATAGTATGTTTAGATTATAAATCTATTTTCGTTGCGTTTATTTGGCTGAGTCGCAAATAAAAATGATACAATCTAATTCTGTAGTATTGCTTTATTAATTTTACCTAGAGCAAAGAGTCTGTTTTGACAATAATTACACAAATTGAAATGAACGTGGCAATTGCGTTTTGAAAACTTCGAAGTGACGACCTCCATAAGGCAGTGTTAAGGTTTGTCAAGTCTTATCGTGGGAGGTCCCGGGTTCTATCCCTGGCAGGGTCAATATGGGAATTTATAATTTCAGAATTTTCTCTGGTCTGGCCTAATGGGAAGCTTTGGTAGGGACCAAACTAGCCACTAGTTACCACCCTACCGGCAAAGACGTACCGCCAAGCGATTTAGCGTTCCGGTAAAATGCCGTGTAGAACTAGAAATAGGGGTTTAATATAACTGCCATAACCCCCAACAGATTAGCCCGCTACCATTTTAGAGTGCATCATCACTTACCATCAGGTGAGATTGCAGCAATTTTGAGAAATCTAGCGCCATCTATTAGCAAATCTAGTGATGTGTCGCTCACCTGGCAGTCTAGACACCGGCTGGACTCCCTGTAGGTTCAGTTTAGCACCAAAATAACTTGAAAAGGTTATTTGAATAAAAACATTTTGATTTTTTCATGTGGTGTGTGAAGTCTGCCAATCTGCACTTTGCCAGCGTGGTGGACTGCGGCCAACTCTTCTCGCATTCTCTTCAGACTCATGGTCCGACCGTTGAATTTTGGTAACGCTATTCAAAAAAAAAAACTAGCGCCATCTATTAGCAAATCTAGTGATTTTCAGGCATTGCTTGCGTGACCGATGACAGGAACGATAGGATATAGCTTACAATCTAGCGATGATGTATGGGAGAGGTCATATTGACTCGAAAGAGTATAGTTAGTCATCTAAACTAAACTAAAATGGCAGAGCTCTATTTATACTGCCCTTTAATCTGCGGAAATAGGCAGCACAAAATTTTGAGCAGTCATTTTAGTTTAGAGATTATGATAAACAGCCAGATCCTCCGGGCTAATAGTGTTGTGGTCTCCGACTGCTGTGTTTTTCAGGTTATATATAATATCATTAGTCTATGTGCTGTCTGCTCCAACAGAGAAAACTTCGCAATCGAGATGCAGTCCCTATACGTATAATAGCGCCATCTATTATTAAATCGAAACTTAGGTAATTCGAATATGGTTTCTGCGATACAGGTTCCCTAGTGTGGAAACCAAAGTAAAAAATGACTGTAAACCTTGTAAGTAATATATGTATATGTCACCGTAAAATAGCAAAAACCGTCAGATTGCAATCTAACGCTTTTTATCTCGATAGATTGTAAATTGTCGACAAATTGGAACCGTCAATGTTCTGAGTGTCAATTTTTGAAATATTTATTGTATTTACGTTTTCTTGTCTCTTTCTTGCAGGTTTATAGGTTGGGGTTTGACATAAACAATCAGGTAGTGCAATCAGACAGTTTATAATTTCGCTAGATAGATTACAATCTAACGGTTTTCACAATCTTACGGTGACATATAATATATATTTTTTAATCTAGCTATTTGAAGCGTACCTGGCAGTCTAGACAGCGGCAGGACTCCCTATAGGTGCAGGTGTTCAAAACTGAGTCCAGGTGCTGTAGATACACTTGCGTGGACGCCAAGCGTTGCTTGCGTCGCGCGAGCGATGACAGGAACGATATGACGGACGGACGGACGTACGGCTTTTGGTCACTGTGGATAGAACTTTAGCTAATTATGTTTGAGACGTAAGTACCTTGATTGAAGTAAAACTTCTTTAGAATCGTGGTTTGGAAATTCCATAAAACGAAAAAGTGACACCAAATCTTTTTGGTATCGCCTTTTCGTTTCATCGACAAACATATTCATAATAGGATTTAGCCTGCGAGAAAATGCTCTAATTATTCTAATCTCATTTTTACATGACCCCTTTATTATACAGTCCGATTCTTTATGACTATGACTTCTCGGAACAGCGTGTGTTTTGATATTGGGTATCCCCGGTAGGTACGAGTGGACGAACTAGAATCTTCAACCTTTAAAACTCAAGCTGGCGTTCGACAGGGGTGCATTCTCTCACCGCTTCTTTTCAACGTTTACCTACACCGAACACATAATGCGGATTGTTTTGGAAGACTGGGATAGAGGTATATCTGTTGGAGGACGATAGATGTGTAATCTCAGATATGCGGACGATACTATGCTTCTTGCCCAAACAAAAGAAGATATAGAAGACCTACTAGAGCGTCTGGAGACAACTAGTCCTGAGTTTGGACTAACCATCAACAGGGATAAGACCAAGATGTTGACAGTAGATCGGGCTCATCATAATAGGCTAGAAATTCAAAATATCGCCAATTGCGAGGTGGTGCAAACTTACATCTATCTTGGTTCTACCATCTCTAATACGGGGGGCTATGAGTTGGAAATACGTCGGCGATGTGCCATAACTAGGTCTGCGTTAGAGAAGCTCAAAAAGATTTGGAAGAACAGGAAGATCACCAAAACCACTAAGGTTCGGCTTATGAGGTGTCTGGTTTTCCCAATCTTTCTCTACGGAGCTGAAACATGGTCGCTTAGACTACAAGACCGACGTAAAATTGATGCCTTGGAGATGTGGTGCTGGAGGCGCCTTTTAAAGATACCCTGGACAGCCTTTCGCACAAATATTTCCATCTTAAAAGAACTTAAGATAAAAGAAAGTTTCTCGTCGACTGTGCAATTGCGAATTCTGAAGTTCTTTGGCCACATCACCAGAAATGAAGGGTCAAGTGCGAGCGTCTGGTGATACAGGGTCATGTGGAAGGGAAGCGAGCCACGTTCTCCTACATGATGGACAGATCTAATATAAACTGTAACCCAGACGACTGTGGTGGAATGCTCCCGAAACCGAGACAAGTGGAGGAGTATCGCGCGGGAGGCGGTGCGGCCAAATTTGAAGAATAAGACCGATGACGAGTGTACCTGAATCATCCCAGCAGCCACGACCACTCTGTCAAGAGTGCACGACTGAGAAGAGAGAAGATCACCGGTATGGTTTCAGTTGACTGTACCTGCACTAGCCTACACTCGCGGCTAACTTCCGAGACGTCATAAGTTTGAATCGGACTGTGCCTACGTACTTATCATCTATATTCAACACAGCAGGCTTCGCTTCTTCAGCCAGAAGCGCTTCAGAAGACGGCCTCTTCCCGCGCCGCTTCACAACGCTTACTGGCACCGTTCTCTCGTATATCACTGGCGACAAGCAATACATTCATTAGTATATTAGCGTACAACATTACATTTAAATGACAAGGACTAGTATATATCATCATCATCATCATCACTACAGCCCATTAACGTCCCACTGCTGGGCACAGGCCTCCACTCTCATAGGAGAGAAGGAATTAGAGCTTAGGCCCACCACGCTGCTCCAATGCGGGTTGCCGAGCTTTAACGACCATATTATCATGTTAGTGATAATAACCGGGACCGACGGCTTAACGTGCTCTCCGAGGCACGGGGGTGAAACAACGCCAACTTCCTAACTCCGGGCTAGTACCACAGTAAACAGATTTGTATCTGTTTACTGAGCTAGTAATGAGAATTTCTAGTCGGAAAACCCAATACTTAATTATGGTCCGACCCGGAACTCGAACCCAGGACCTCGTCGGCCGCACTCGAACATATGAACCACTAGACCAACAAGGAAGGACTATACAGCTTGGCAATAATTGGCTCTAACGGCTCTGTTAATTATTTAGTTTAGGATGATTTGTGAGATGGTGATAATTAAAAACGGCTTCCGTACCACCAAACAATATAAAAAAGTGTGCGTGTGCAATTCACACACGGCAGAAGTGAATCTTCAGTTATGTACCCTACGAGAGAATGAGATAAATATAACTTATATTGAATACTAGCGAATGCCCGCGACTTCGTCCGCGTGGATGGAGGTATTTCGGTTCCCGCGGGAACTCTTTTTTCCAGGATAAAAAGTAGCCAATGTGTTATTCCAGACTATAATCTATCTCTGTGCCAAATTTCAGCCAGATCCGTTCAGCCGTTGGGGCGTGATTGAGTAACAAACATCCATACATCCATCCAAACTTTCGCATTTATAATATTAGTACGAGTAAGATTTATTTTCCATAGTAATAATATTATTTAAATTAAAATCGAAATTAAAAACTAGTAATTATATTTACAAAAAATACACGCCGTCCAAGTGATCGTTAGTGGGCATGGTGCCCAAAACACTGTCGCTATTACTTCGTTGAATGGCAAGGCTATAATACGTTGCGCTAAAGAAGCGCTAAGCTCTTTGGTCACTAGAGGCGTGGATCAGTTTTTGAGACACGACATTAATAAAATTCTTGTCCGATACCCGACCCCGTCGTGTCCGATGCCCGATTTAAATATAACTTGATAACTATCTCATTCTCTCAGGCCTCCTATTATGAATATGTTTGTCTCTTTTTAGGGTCGCTTTTTCGTTTCATCGAATTTTCGAATGACAACGATTCTTAAGAAGTTTCACTTCACTTGTTTTAGTAAATAACAAGAAAGATGTAAGATAGGAGATGAACCAATCAAGCCAAGAAAAAAATCAGAAAAAAATCACGTAATTAGCTGTGAATTAACTGGCTTACTTAATATTATGGCGCTAAACTGGTAGTTAGCACCTGGCAAACCCTATGAGTACGGAACCCTAATTAACGATTTTCGAACTTTTTCCTATACTTGTGCTGTGAGACCTTGCTTCTCGCCAAATTTCATGATTCTAGGTCAACGGGAAGTACCCTATAGGTTTTTATTTATTGATGAGTGTCAAAATATGTGGCATAAAAAGCCGTATCTGTTGATTGCGTTGACTTTTTGACTTTCGCTTGATTTTTTCTCAGCTCCACTCCAAGGGACTTATCTAAGTATTGTTCCCGAGAAAATGGTGGTTGACAGACAGACAGACGGACAACGAAGTGATCCTATAAGGGTTCCTTTTTTCCTCTTGAGGTACAAAACCCTAAAACACATGCTTTAGGTAAGTACCTCTATCATTTTGATCGTTGAATCTCCATCCAAGCTGTCCATTACAGTTGGAGTCCAAATCTGTCTGCTCGTTCGGCCATAGCTCCTCAACTGACGTGTTGTAGATTGTCTCCGTTGACGCGTTGCCGTTTTCTATGTCGCGGTTATTTGGTGGCTCTAACACCTGAAAAGGTCCCCCTTTTCAGGTGACGGGTCACACGTCTTTCAGGTGAAAGACATGACTTTCAGGGCAAAGACATACAATAGTAGGTAACTACCTCATATCAGGGGCCATACTGCCAACGCATATAGCCATATTGTTTCATTATTGTTGACTTTCGTGTTTTAGAATTATAATCCTTATTTTAGGAACGTCAAGGTGCGTGACATAAAACTGTCATTTTGAGTAATATTGCATAATTAAATTGCTTTATGCGTTGGGCTCAGGCCCCTGCGAATTGACAAATCCGACCGAATGGAAGAATTAGAAGTTTATAGTCCCACAAACTCATCTGGCCCGGTGGCCAAAATTTAAACGCCTTAATTTAATTTTTATGCCTGTTTAGTTTTTGTTTTTATTTTATTTTTTATATTTTAGTAGCTAGTGCGACGCTGTCACCGGGTCAGATGTGTTTGTGGGACTATAATAATTAATGTCAGTCAAGTCTGACCGACTTTGACCGACGCGTTCAAATGCATATAATTTGTAAAACAACCAAAGAAAGAAAACAGAAAGAGTTTCCCATCCTTCAACCGACTTTGGTGAAATTCGGTATAGACCTCTATATTCGGTTAGTACATCCCGGGGAAGGATATAGGCAAAAAAATCAGTTGACCAGATAGACTCTGAAAGCATTGCAGACAGACAGACATCTACACGCTTTCGCATAATACTAATATAATAAATGCAAAAGTGTGTTTGTTTGTTGGTTTGTCCTTCAATCACACCGCGACAAAACAACGGATCGACGTGTTTTTTTTGCATTGAGGACCCTGGAGAGTGACATAAGCTACTTTTTATTCCGGAGTTCTCCGGGAATTAAAAAAAAACTTAATCCACTCGGACGAATTTGCGAGCATAATCTAGTTTCTCCATAATATATCTAGAGGGAGAGAAACAAGGTTAAACGCCTTTTTGTCACGTACGATTTCCAGCAGGCTTAGCATGCACACAACGAGATATCTCGCGACGAGGGATAATGATGGTGTCGTTGCTGGCTGATTTCTCATTTACCCTACATGCACAAAATGCGGTATATTACAAGAAAAAAATAGTCGGCATGTAAGGGTTCGTAGAGAAAAATACCACGTAACTTTTGACGTAACGAGACAAGTAACCATATGTTAGCTTCGGTAGAAAAGTACCTAAGATAACCACTACAGCCCATTAACGTCCCACAGCTGGGCACAGGCCAGCTCCACTCTCTTAGAAGAGGAGAATTAGAGCTTAGACCCACCACGTTGCTTTAATGCGGGTTGGCGGCTAAGATAATGAGTAGACATAATTTTACTCGTTGTGCGCATGCTATCCCTACTGGCCAGGTCCTCGTATTTTATCCTCCCAAAAAGAACTATGTTCTAAACTCATATGTACTTGTACTAAACTTGTCAGCTTACTTGATAATGCGCTCGGGACCCTAGAAAGAAAACTGCTCCCGCGCCACTAGCACTCATTTTCCCCCTAAAACAAAATTATATTAGATCAATTAGGTAAGTAGGTACCTAGTCTACCACGGAAGGAAAAATTTAAGCAAATGTACTATTTTAGATATTCTTTTTATGGTGTATTGTATCTGTCACCGTAAGATTTTAAAAACCGTTAGATTATAACCTAACTCGCGAAATTGTAAACTGTCGAAAGATTACAATTTAACGCAGTATTTTTCGACCCTATGACTGCCAATTTTTTTTAAATAAATTAAAGTTCTAGTAAGTAGGTATACTAGAACTGCCGGGAAAAACGGGAAACAAAGCAATAAAAAATAAACATCTTTTCGGAGAAGTCTTTGGAAAATATATTGATTAATAATAGCCAATTGTTAATAAAAAATTAAAAAAAAAAACATTTAAAACCTACTTACTTACTTGAAATACCTATCAAAGATTTTCAAAGATATCAATTTTTTTGGACCGTTACGTAGGTACTTTAGCTTTACTGAATAACTTTGATATAAAAACACAAATGAAGCTTTGCCTGTATAAGGATTACAAGACCTTATGGCATTCATTTAGGATAACTACAAAAACATAAGAAAATGCAATCTTGCAATAAACAAAAACGGTTTGATTTCTCACCTAAAATTCAAAAACCACTCTTTTCCGTTCACATTTAACCCTTAAATACCTAGGTAGTAATAATGTTATGACATTATCGACTAAATACTATGTAGAAAACACGAAATATCATCTCAAATGTTTTGCACTATTGGAACATGACGTTTTTGAGTCATGCGCAGTAGGGACTAGGGTTTATGACTTCTGAGGCCATTGAGGGATTGCTATCCTTTACTTCCCAACGAATATATGCTTTAACTAGCTTTTGCCCGCGGCTTCGCTGACGTTAGGTTCGATTACATAAAAATTTCAAAGCCCCATTTTACCCCCTTAGGGGTTGAATTGCCAAAAAATCCTCTCATAGACGGATGGTTACGTCATAATAGTGAGCTGTCGTATGCCAAACAGCCCGATCCATCCAGTGGTTTGAACGGTGTGTTGATTACCTATCCAGACCCCAAGAGCGAGAGCACTAGTCTTCTCTCAGAATGAGAAGGGTTTGCCATAGTCCACCACGCTGGCCAAGTGCACCTTTTTTATCCACTACATGTTAGCCCTTGACTGCCTTATCTTACCTGATAGTAAGTGATGATGCGGTCTAAGATGGTAGCGGGCTAACCTATTAGGCGCATGGCAGTTAAATGTATTAAACCCGTACCCCTATTCGATTTCTACACGGCATCGTACCGGAACGTTATATCGCTTGGCGGCAAGACTTTGCCGGTAGGGTGGTAACTAGCCACGGCATTAGCCTCCCACCAGTCCAGACCAGGAAAATACAGATATTATAAATTCCTAAATTGGACCTCCGCACGTTAAGAGTTAAGGCAACAGCGCTCAACACTGCGCCACGGAGGTCGTCAATTCACCTTTGTGGACAATTTTATCTTCTTGGCTATCAATCGGCCCGGTATCACTTTGACTGTAGCAGATCTATTCTGATCGCCACCATGTATAGTTCCTGGCCAATACTACTTGCTGCTAGGAACATCAACAGTTTCTTGGCTTCTTGTGAACAATATAAAGAACTCAGACATGCTGGTTTCGTCATGGTATTTTCCTTCACCGTTAAATCACTTGCTTTAACGGTGAAGAAAAATACCATTAACTTTTGAGGAAGGGAACCCATATAGGATCACTTTGTCCGTCTGTCTGTCAAGACCCTTCTTCTCAGGAACGCATGGAGGTATCAAGCTGAAATTCATATCAAATACTCAAGTCTACTGTCCCTTGAAGCTGTGAAAAAATCAATCTTCTAAGCCAACGCAATCAAAAGATACAGCCGTTTATGCTGCAAATTTTCGACACTTGCAAGGGAATCAAAACATACAGAGTACTTCCCGTGTACTCAGAATCTTGAAATTTGGTACGAAGCGACATCTTCTAGCACAGATAAAGGAAAAATTGCGAAAAGCATAAATTTTTAGTTACATCATACCTTTAATAAAAATATTTTTAATAATTTTAAACTTACTTACTTAAACGCACGTACAACTCCCGAAAAGTTTATTTATTTGAGCGGTGCGAGCCCGGGTATCAAACCACCGACCACCCGAATTAGAGGACGAACGTCTCGACCATTAGGTTATCAGCCTATCAAGGCTTAATCATACCAATATCATAAATCGGTTTGCCTTTTAATCACGTCGCAACGGATCGACGTGATTTTTAGCATGGGTATAATTAATGAGGACTTGCAGGCTTAGCATGCGCACAACGAGACATCTCGCGACGAGAGATAATGAGATGTTACCGGTTAATTTTTCGTTTATGTACCCTAGCATGTATAAAATGCGGTATATTACAGAGGTATATTACAAGAAAATATTATCGGCATCGGCATGTAAGGATTCGTAGAGAAAAATAGCACAGGTAAGAAATGTTACTTTTGACGTAATTGCAATCAAGGAATTTAAAAAAGTGTGACTCATGCGTCTCCGTTCGCTGAGAGGTGAGAAGGCCAATCTACTCCTCAGACCTGAATACCCTTTGCTGACTTATCATTATAAATCATTGACCTTGCAAATTCGCCTTCCGATCAAACTAATATTAGAAATGCGAAATTGTTAATCACATTAAAATCACGGAGCAACATAACGACGTAATTTTTTGCATGGGTTGGGTGTAGTTTTCCAGGTGGAAAGTGACATACATAGTTTACTTTTTATCCCGGAAAATTAAAGAGTTCCCGCGGGAACCAAAAAAGTAAATCACGCGGACGAAGTCACTGGCGCATAGCATCAGCTAGTAAATAAATCAAAAAACGAGTGTGCTTTAGACAGAAGTAAAACTTAGTAACTGGCTATGAGAGAAAGAGAGAAAGAAAATCTGTGCTTGCACCTCTTTCCTTTCTTTCTTGCCCCTACAGTAAAGTACGAAACGTAACTCTCTCCCTTTCTATCTTCACTAACTTATATCTCCCTCTCATATTTCGTTCCCACCAGCTTACTCCCCAAGTCAAGCGTGCGTAAATTCAGCGTAGCCGTTATCACATTTACAAAAATTAAATAATAAAAACAAAAATTAAACAGAAATATGAGTTCAAATTTTGGCCACTGTGCTAGATTCATTGACTTACCAATACTTGGTAAATCATTGGCTAGATTAGTTTATGAGTCCCACAAACTTATCTGGCCCGGTGGCCAAAATTGGAACTCATTTTTATGCCTGTTTAGATTTTGTTTTTATTATAATTACCTTATATCTACTAGCGACGCTGTCACCGGTCAGATAAGTTTGTGGGATTGTCTGCGCAGTCGTGCAAAACCAAGACATCCAACCAAGCCTTTAAGACCTAACCTTTTACCATTCATTAATACACCGTAACGACAAAACTTTAGAGTATAAAATGCTTTAATTTTAACATCTTTAAAATTAGCTCATACAATTCTCTAATAAACCATATCTATTTATAATTAGAGTTGAAATTACATTAGCCACGATTTTTTTAAAAGCAGTAAGCTTCAAAGAGAAACCTGATTCAGCCCCTTCCACATGTTAGAATATACAGAGTAATGAATTTTCAGAATGTTTTTACATACTAGCTTTTGTGTGTGACTTTGTCCGAGTTTTTTGGTTTAAGATGTTGCTTTGGTTCTAATAAACAGATTTTATTATTTATTTTATTTTTATTTGATTAAAGTAAGTGCAAAAAGCAAGCCTAATAGAACGTACAGAAGGACCAGCGTTTCTTTTCTATGTATACTATAAACAGAGAAACTGACTGACTGTCATTGATAAAACATGATTTACATAGGCTATGCCCGCGACTGTGCGGATAAAAGTTTTTAATTCTCGCGGAAACTCTTTATTTGCCACTTTATTTAACTCTAAATGGAGATACCATTCCAAATTTCAGGCAAATCGGTTCAGTCAACAAAGGATTTTGACCGATAGCGAAAGAGTGCTAGCGAATCGGGGTGATTGCGATCGTTGCATTGTAGCAATCATAAATAGTAAATACTTACTATAAATATAATAGGGTCCCTGGATAGTGGATACCTACTTGCCCTTTCTTTTGTATCTGTCACCGTAAGATTGTAAAAACCGTTAGATTACAATCTAACTCGCGAAATTGCAAACTGTCGAAAGATTACAATCTAACGTATTATTTTTCGGTAGATTGTAATCTGTTAGGTATATTAACTCGATAGAACCTAAGTGCCCTACCTACTATTACACTACCTGATTATATATGTCGAATCCTAACCTAACCTACAAGAAAGACACAAGAAAACGTAAATACAATTAATATTTCAAAAATTGACACTCAGAACATTGAACCGCGACCGCGTATCTTCTGCATCAATCATTATTAGAGTATCAATTGTTGTGATTGGCTGAATTTATAGTATTCTTGCTGCGTCAATGGATTTTGTCCAATAGTGGAAGAGTGTTATCCAATCAGAGGTGATTGCGAGTGTTACACTGTAGTTCATCCTTATCATAGAAGGTCTCATCTCAACCCCACTGGAAAGCGCAGCTTGTCTAAGGATTGTTTGAAGATAAGATCACGATCGTAGTTACGAGAAATTTCTATTCTTACTTACAAATGCATTATATTACATTCTACCTCTGTATCTAGACTATTCTGTAATCCTAACTCACGCTATCGAAGTTTTTATCCAACCGTAGCATATATGCAGTCATTCTGCAATGTACCTCAGGGAGTCCGTTACCACAGGGTACGGCGGTCCACGCAGCCGCCTCACACAATTGCGTCGCTCTAAATTCAGCCTTGATCTGTAGACACAAGATACAATTTCAAGATTTGCCATTCGGTCGACTAGAGTAACTGCTAGAGCGTACACTGTACCGGGACACACAAGAATGACGAATGCTTGGACTACAAATGACTACTTACAGTTCCGATGTGGTAGATTTGACTCCTTTTTTACCCGAAAATCTAATGTAAATAAAATAAGTAAGGTGAGTAATCTTTTTTAAGCCGAATGGCAAATCTTGAATTTCTTAAACATAACTTATGTACTTTCTTCTTATATAGACCGTACATAGGTAAAAAAAAATAGAATACTAACTATTAGAAAATCGCGAAAATAAATGGGCGAATTATTATTCGATGAATTCTTGCGAAAATAAAAAAGCTTTTGGGCAATCTAGAAAAAGAATTATTAATCATTAGCTAAAATATAGAGCCTTTTTATTTTATGGACATATTTATCTTATCAATCAATTCTTGGTTTTATGATAATTATCATAATCTTTACCACATCAAAGCTATACCACAGATCTACGTATTTTCTCTTGCGTTCATGACACTCTAGATTACGATTCCAAATTCAAAAATTCGATTTATAGCCATAGAGTGCATATTAAATTAGAATAGAAAATTTAAATTAATTGAGATGTTAAGTTTGATAGCATTGTTTACTAAAATAAATAAAATTTATGAGATTCGTATGTCTAAACGTCTTCTATCATTCTAATTTCGTACGCGTATGTAGGTACATAAAATTTACTAATATGCAACTGATTTAAATTCAGCTTCTGTGCACTTTTAACTGTAGACAAGCTGTAAACGACTCTTACAGTCTACATTGAAGAAATGTAGCAGAGCTTGTTTTAAAATTGATACTTACTTTAAACTTCAATGCATTTTAAACTATTCGGTATGTACCTACTGTTATTAAACAGCCTTTGTCTGCGGAATCACTTGTTTCCAGGTCAGGGAAAGCTGTATCAGATTTGCTTCTAAAACTTTCAAAGCTACTTTTCTAGTAAGTAAAACTTTTAGAACGATTTTAATCAAACTTTTTGGCATATTGGAAATTTCGCTATCTTATTTCTTATATAGTTATAATCGCAAAGACAGCACATTATCTTTTGTTTTGATAGCTGTTGTATTGAATTGTTGTTAATAATGATTGATAAATTGTATTACCTAGTTACTTCGTAAATTTGCACGTCAGCAACGACGAAACATGTTTGTTCTTTAGTTAGTTTGTCATCTTATTTAAGAAACATTGTACAATGTTTCTTTCAAATAAACAATCGATTGATTGATTGATTGTACCTATAATATTTGAATTACGAAGAGAAAACTTTAAGATAAGTTATAAGACATACCTATTTTATTCATTTATACTTAAGTAGGTATGTTCTTAATTCAAATAGCCCCATCGAAAACGCATTATCAGTAACTTCAACGGGACCTTTGATACTTAAATAATCTAAGGAAACGTGGGGGAAGTCACAATAAAAAGTATGAACAAAGTTAGCCTACTAATTTCATAAGCACCGTAGTCCGTAAACATGTGCCAATTTTCAATTCTATTCTCGTAACACGTTACACGACGTCAGTCCATTCCAACCAATGGGAGTAGAGCGCCTGAATCGCGCTTTCGAAGTTTTTTCCTTTTAGTCCTTTATATAAGCAGTATGTTCCAGCTTACATGGGGAGTCCGTGCTACACGGGAAACCGGTCGTGGTGATGGGCCGGTCTAAACCGTCACCAATCTGTATGCTGTCGCTCTACAGCGGCATGTATAGGTATTATTGAAAAATGGTCATAATGAACATAAAAAATACATAATTCTTTAAAATGAAAAATCGAGAAGTTCTCTCACACACACCGAAGTAGCAACTTTGACTTCCCTTTTGTATTTTGAAAAACAATTTAAGTTTAGAAAGAGTCATATTATTATGTCCAAATAATTCAAAAAGAAGATCACTTTATTATGACAAACTGGTTTGATTTTGTTTTGTGGGCTTCTCTTAGACCAGCGTATTTGGAACCCTCGAAGATTTACTTTTAAGTAAAGAACTACTTGTAAAGTTTACTTGTAAGGTTGTATTGAGTTCGTGGATTTTATATAGTTTTCCGTAGGTAAACAGCTATACGATGAATGTTGATATCCCATATATTATCTACTTATACCGAGCAAATACAATACAATATAAAATGGTTGGTGAAGCAACTAATTAATCTGATGATTAAGTTAACATATTAGTTAATGGGATGGGTGACCGACACTGACCCACTTTGGCGTTTTCTGTTGGTATTAGTTCGGGGTGGGTCTAGCTGCTGAGGTAGGTACTTAAATTAAACAAATATTCACCGTCCAAGAATAGCTTGATCCTATATCTCAGACTGCATATCTTCACTAAGCAATACCACTAGGTGATATTGCAGTAAAATGACTGGCTTGCTAACGAATAAAAAATTATTTATCTACGAATAAATATTCCATAGGTACAAAATCTGTTATGCAATCGGGCCTTAAAAGTGGACTAAGTTCTTAGTTAAGTCTTTATTTTTATCATTTTCCCAGCTTTGAACCTGTAATTTATATAAATTTATGATAAGGCATTAAATATTGTTTATAATTTATTTGTCAATATTATAAAGTAAGAAGAACTTATTTAATATATCCAAAGATAAAAAATCTAGGTCAATAAAATATTGAAACATTGATTATGCTTCTCATTACCACGGGCAGATTTTGGACTAACACTCCAAAAGAAGGTCAAATTAGTAACTCGGATTATTATTGTTCTATTCGAAAAAGAAGGTCAAATCAGCTACTAGCGTGTGGATGAGACCAAAGCCTCTCTTTATCATTTTCTTGACATATTATTTGACATTTATGTTTATCCATATATGATTGCTTTACAATGCTTCATCTTATTCAGACGGCAGAGATTTAGACCGGCTCCCTGCCAGCACCAGCTTACTTAGTAGCTACGGACCTTCCGAGTTACAATTAAAGCTACCCGTTGTATATACTCAATATAGGAAAAAACTTCGATAGCGCGAGTTAGGCTTCCAAATTCCAAGTCAAATTTCTCCTACACACCGCCCTCAAACTTAATATCCTACGCTCATTTATAAAAAAGTAAGTTAAAGTATAATTTGAATAATAGTAATGCATTGTTAAGTGCATGTAATAACTTTTATTTCATAATTATAACTTGTAGCGGTTTTAATGCGAGTTTCTATGCGAATGAAAGAGATAGTCGAGTTGCATGCTTCAATAATTAAGGTTCAGTACAGTTCTATTTACATTTTTGCTCTACATCGACTCTACGTGGCCACAACGAGTCATCGATATTTAGAATGAGATAGGGCTATGCAGCTAAAAGAGACAAATATACACGGTAAGCTCCATCCTAATTATACGAATGAATGAATCACTGGATTTCGTTCTACGTAATGGCTGTTACTTTAATTTTTTGTAATATCAATTATATTAATTCATCAAGAAATGATTTTATTAATTTTAGTGGTCATCAACTATTAACTGTCACCTTTTATTTACATATTTCTATTAAAAGGTTTTTTCTTGTTACTTTTTCGATATATTTATATAATAATGTATTAAAATAATTTAATTATCTTTAATTTAATTTAATTTTATACCTAATCGCTACTCCTGAGCGCTACTCAAATAATGCTGAAGTTATCCTATATGTTACTTGTCTCTGGCTGAAGTAACATAATTTTTTTAGAATTTAGCAATGGCATCCACTCCCCTGGCCTTTACATGTCTGTGGGATTTAGAAGAAAATTGCTTTGAAAATTTTTGCTGCTGGTAAGTGGCAACATTTTATTGAATATTTAATGAAATCTTGCCTTTGTGAAAATAACATGGCGTTAAATTATGTGATATTTTAGTTCATAGAATCTATTTAAGCTTATTATTAGTCCCTTTTTGGTAAAATTACGTGAAAACAAACAAATACCTTTACAAAACAAATCAATTTGTTGCCATCAAACGTGAGTAATATTGTTGCAATCAATAAATTATAACTTTACATTATAGAAACACTAAAATGGCGGTGTTGCAATAAATTTGCTTTTTATTTTCTGATTTCTGGACATTTATTTGACGTTTGTATATTTACGAATTCTTCAAAAATGAATATTCAATTAATATTTCTTCGGCCCTCTTTAGGTTTACTTTACATTATTTGATAGAAATGTGTAAAATGGTGGACGTATTTTAATGCACTGCGTAATGATTGAATACGGATCAATTTTCAATTGTAAATCTTTACGACGCGACCTTATGAACATAATATGTTGGATGCTTTATTTTTAACAATAATTATTCGCTTTAAACGTAAGTGAAATTCCAAAGCGGAAGCTTTTTAGAACATTACCATCCTCCTAGTTGGATGCCATGTAGAAAACGATTAGATATGTCACCGTTAGATTGTAAAAACCGTTAGATTATAATCTAACTCGCGTAATTGCAAACTGTCGAAAGATTACAATCAGATTACAATTTAACGCATTATTTTCCGGTAGGTTGTTATCTGATAGGTATTTAAAGTTAAACCCGATAAAACCTGCGGCCGGGCACTACTTGATTATTTATGTCGAACCCTAACCTAACCTACCAGAAAGAGACAAGAAAACGTAAATACAATGAATATTTCAAAAATTGACACTCAGAACAGTTCACAATCTTTCGACAGTTTATAATTTTGCGAGTTATATTATAATCTAACGGTTTTCACGATCTTACGGTGACAGATATAAGTACGGGAAAGTTAGAAAAAGTTTTAGATTTCTACATGAATACGAGACTGAAATTATGGTCAAGTGTGTATCGTCATTACATTAAAGAAACAATAGTTTAACGACAACTGCAACTTTTTCACCCAAGTTAACATAGTGTGTTTAACAAGTTTCCTATCTATTATCTACTCTCAAAGACGTAAGCTATATCTGTGTCAATCTGAAGGCCCTATGTATTCAAATTTGACGACCTCCCTGGGGCAGTATGGAGCGCTGTTGTCTTAACATGAGAGGCCCTTGGTTTGATCCCCGGCAGGGTCAATTTGGGAAATTATCTGAATTTTCCCTGGTTTGGCCTGGCTAGTTACCACCCTACTGGCAACGTCGTGCCGCCAAGTTATTTAGCATTCTGGTACAATGCCACAGTCTCACATGATGGTAAGGGATGATGTAGTGTAATGCTGAGATCTATAGAGCAAACTTTGACTTTGCTTAGAATTAAGACATGGTTAAAATAGACAGATTTATGTTACTCACATAAGTCCATCTCATTTTAACTCTTAAGTAAAGTCTGAGCCAAGTCAAAGTACGCTCTATAGATCTCAGCATTAGACTACATCTTCACTTACCTTCACGTGAGACAGTCAAGGGCTAACTTGTATATAAATTTTTATTTTTATTGCTAAGTGCTAGTAGAGGCATGATAGACACCCTTAGCACAATACAGAATTTGGGGAAAAATCATAAACCTGCAATAAGGTCTACAATTTCTTACAGATAAATTATGTCCGACGACGAACAATCATCCGAATCAGGAACTACTGTACTCACAGCAGAGTACAAAAATGGTATGTATGTCTGTCTGTCAATACTAACATTATAAATGCGAAAGTTTGAATGGATGTAGGTATGGATATTTGTAACTCAATTACGCCTGAATGGATCTGGATGAAATTTGGCACTCAGATAGGTCTAGCATAACATATAGGCTACTTTTTATCCTGGAGAAATAAAGAGTTCTTGTGGGAAGCAAGAAGTGGAACTGCTTTCTGAAGTGATGCCATTCTTAATTTGTTGTAAAAGTCAAAGATCTATGACTA
Source organism: Erebia palarica (assembly GCA_964035005.1). Lineage (NCBI taxonomy): Eukaryota > Metazoa > Arthropoda > Insecta > Lepidoptera > Nymphalidae > Erebia > Erebia palarica. The sequence goes on along the minus strand of OZ035995.1, from coordinate 6,317,518 downwards.
TCCTACTAATTATTTAGTTTATAATAATATATATTATTATATCATCATCATCAGCATCATTTAGTTTATAATATATATTATTATAAACTAAATGATGCTCGTGACTCGGTCCGCGTGGATTAAAATTTTTTGATTCCTGTGGGAATTATAATTTCCCGGGTTAAAATATTATAAATGCGAAAGTGTGTCTGTCTGTCTGCTACGCTTTCACGGCCCAAGTACTCGATCGATTTTGATGAAATTTAGTACTGAGATAGTTTTTTCCCAGGGGGAAGGACATAGGCTACTTTTATCCTGGAAAATGTAAGAGTCCCTGTGTAAATTGAAATATCTTAATCATTAGAAGTCACTGGCATCATCTAGTATTAGTATCACAGAAGAAAATTTGATTATCTGCTCTTTGAATAGTCCAAACTGTAGTTCTAAAGGCTTTGTATAAAGAGAATAAGTATAAAATATAATGTGGCCTGTTATGACTGCAAGCCTGCCCAGTGAGGAACAAACCTTGACCTTAGAAGCAGGGGCCCATGAGCTGCTAATAGGTCTAAGGTCACTGGGTCAGGGGCCTCTAAATGTAGAACTCAGCAGTGACTGGTGTAGGTGAACTAAATATACACTAATAACTGAACTTATAGGCTAGACACATACCTTCCAAGTCCCATCAGACTTTTAACAACCCAAGAGGGGGTAGGGTGTGTGTTTGATGTGTGTTTGTGAAAGTGTTTTTAATGCCATTTTAGTTAGTAGTAGAAGTAAGTTAGTAATTTAGAGAGTGTGCACTACAAAATCAGCCCCTATATAATATCTTTAAGGTTAAGAATTATTGCTACAATTTCAGGTCGTTTAGAAATTGTGGATATGCCTCCTGCCAAGAAAAGTAAAGTAAGTAATAGGTACAGACTACATTATAAAGTAAATTCTGCATGTTACTAAAGTGTATTTGAATAAAAAATATTTGAATTTAATTACTAAATAACTTTTACAAGAAAAATGAAAATTCTTATTTTTAATCTATACTAATATTATAAATGCAAAAGTGTGTCTCTCTGTCTTTCTGTCTGTCTGTTACGCTTTCATCGCCCACCTGTTCATCCGATTTTGATGGAATTTGGTATAGGGATAGTTTGTTTCTGGAGGAAGGCCATGCTTTTTAGGAAAATTAAAGATTTCGCGCGGGGATCGCAATACCTTACCCCACGCGGACGAAGTCGCGGGCATCATCTTGAACAAAAATAAAAATTTATAAATTCGCTGCTCCAACCCCCAAAAATTTTCGTAAAATTGCTCATACAGGTTATTATTATTTAAATCGAATAACCTAAATCCCGATATTCAAGTCTCTAACTTCAAAAACTTGGGAGCCCTTATGTAAGCTTCAAACCCTCATTTCACCACTATTGGGGTAGATCTTCGTAAAATTGCTTATACAGGTTTTTATTATTTATAACTAATAACTTAATCGCCAATTTTCATAACTTTATGTATATCCTTTGTAAAAACAAAGGACTTTCATATAAACTTCCAACCCCCATTTCAACCCCTTAGGGCTGAATTTTCTCAAAACCGTTTCCTAGCGGATGTCTACACCATAGAAGGAACCTACCTTCCAAATTTCAAGCTTATATGTTTTATAGGTCCTGAGATATCGTGACCTTTCGCTTTTTTTTATATATATATAGGTAGTACATTCGTAATTAAACTTGAAGGCCTTAGTTTTAAAGTTTATATTTTTTTAAATAGAAAAGAAAACTAGAATATTAGTTTTCACAAATCGTAATTTGCTAAAAATCATGTATTGGCAATTTTCGCCGATTTTTTTTCAAAGGCACCCTCCTTTTTAGATGTAAAATCCATCATAGCGATCTTGTTTGTGTAGAAAGTAGCCTATGTCGTCTGGACCATACTAACGAATCGAACGACACCTCATTGATCAAAATCGGCTCAGTAATTTAACCGCTATAGTCGAACATTCGTACCAAGAAGAACCAGCAAGAATGTCGTTGGTATTTACAATTTCATCAATGCATACATACATAATTATTTAACCACTTTCCTAAAAATTGCTGGAGCGAATCAAATCCATAATCTTTTATCATTTACATAATCTTCAACAGTATAATAAGCTTTTTTAAAATATGTTGTGAAATTTTGTTATAGAATTTAAAAAAAAAATTGTGTGTTATCAATTCACACACGGCAAAAGTAAAACTTGTATTCTATCTCATCCTATCGCTTCTCATCCTATTATGAATATGTTTGTCTATTATGAATACGAATTTTCAAATAAAGGGCGGATACAAATATCTCAAAAGCCAGCAACGCATTGGCGGTTCCTCTGGTGCTGCAAATGTTCATGGGCGGTGGTAATCACTTACCATCAGATGACCCACCTGCTCGTTTGCTTGCTACACATGTCTAATAAAAAATTTAAACTAGCTCATATTCCTTTCAGCTCCAAACAGTAGAAGGCCACATACTGGAGGGTTCGGAAAGCAGCAACGATGAACAGTTCAAATACGTACAAGTTTTGGACTCTGATAAGAACGTTGTCGTCGATTTACTAAATTTGACACTTGTCAAGTAAGTAACAATAGTAATTTTACTGAATTCTAAACAATGAACAGTTCAAATACGTTCAAGTGTTGGACTCTGATAAGAACGTTGTCGTCGATTTACTCAATTTGACACTTGTCAAGTAAGTAAAAATGAGTAAATTTTTAGTCAAGTTACCCATAAGTTTACCAAAGGTATAGAACTCTATCCGCATTTGGCCAGCGTGGTGGATATGGCATTCTGAGCAGTAGTGTGTGCTCAGTAGTGTTCCGGCGATAGGTAGATGATGATGAGTAACTTTCTTTTTTCCCAGATGTCAAAACGGCCAGGAATCTTACCGTCTGGTAAGCAACGACGAAACAGAAAGCGGCGGCGAGGAAACTGTCACATGCGTGCTATCTAACGATGACGGTGACGGTGAGTCCATAAAACAATACATAGGTATAGTTGCAATCTGAGTCCATAAAACATTACATACAGTCACAATCTCAGTCCATATAACAATACACAGTCGCAATCTGAGCCCATAAGACAATACACACAGTCGCAATCTGAGCCAATAAATCAATACACACAGTCGCAATCTGAGTCCATATAAACAATACACACCATCGCAATCTGAGTCCATATAACAATACACACAATCGCAATCTGAGTCCATAAAACAATACACACAGTCGCAACCTGAGCCCATAAAACAATACACACAGTCGCAATCTGATCCCATAAAACAATACATGTAGTCTCAATCTGAGTCCATAAAACAATACATAGTCTCACAATCTGAGTCCATAAAACAATACATACAGTCGCAATCTGATCCCATAAAACAATACATGCAGTCTCAATCTGAATCCATAAAACAATACATAGTCTCACAATCTGAGTCCATAAAATAATACATACAGTCGCAATCTGAAAATGTTTACGACCTTTCTCACTGTCAAGGATCACTGGTAGATATCGCTTATAGAGATAAGTGCTTTCTTGTCCACTATGTTTCTGTTTTTCTACGTATTTTAGAAGCTTTTTCGTACAACCAAATTAAAAAACAAAATTATGTGTATCCGTGTTTGTTTCTAGCGATTTTTGAAAGCTTTTTAATTGAAACCTGATGCTTGAGAAGATTTTGTCTCATATAAAATACTTGCTTGTGTCAAGGACAGCTATTGATTTTATGCGTGGCGGCTATTTTGAAAAAATATAAAAATGGCGGAACGGTTGGCAGGCCAGTATATTCCACCCCTTTGAATTGATTGACTGGTTCAAAGAAAAGAATCGAAAAGATTCTCTCAACAAGTTCAAGTTTTTGTAAAACATAAACTAATTGAAAAATCTTATTACACTGTAAAGTATTATTTAAATGTTAAAAAAGCATGGGAATTAATTGTTTCAGCGGTTAATAATTAATCTTATGGTTAATTATAGTTCTATTAATTTATATACAATGTTTGTGAGTTTTTTTTATCCACTAAAAGTTAGCCCTTGACTGCGGGCTAACCTGTTAAGGGCATGGTAGTAATATTAAACCCATACCCCTATTCGGTTTCTATACGGCATCATACGGAACGCTAAATCGATTTGCGCGACGTCTTAACCGGTAGGGTGGTAACTAGCCACGGCCGAAGCCTCCCACCAGGCCAGACCAGGGAAAATTCAGAAATTATAAAATCTCATATTGTCCCTGCCGGGGATCGAACCCGGGACCTCCACACGTTAAGACAGCAGCACTCAACACTGCGCCACGGAGGTCGTCAAAATAAGATGGTGATAATAAAAAAAACCCGACTGAGTTTGTTATGGAGCTTTCTCAGACTAGAGCGCGTTTCGAACCCTTGTACGTTTAGTTTAAGATATCGTAATTGATTATCAAAATCATGTTTTATAATTTACGGACGCCGAAGCCCAATTAACAAATATTGAATATATACTGCCTCGTTGGTCTAGTGTTCGACTGTTAGGCATGTTCGACTGTTAGGCATGTTCGACTGCGGCCGACGGCTTCCCGGGTTCGAGTCCCGGGTCGGGCCATAATTAAGTATTGGGTTTTTCTGACTACAAATTCTCTGTACTAGCTCGGAGTTAGGAAGTTGGTGGTATTTCACCCCCGTGCTTCGGAGAGCACGTAAAGCCATCGGTCCCGGTTATTATCACTGACATGATAATAGTCGGAAAAGCCCGCCATCCCTCATAGGAGCAAAGTGGTGGGTGTAAGCTCTAATCCCCCCCTCTCCTATGAGAGTGGAGGCCTCTGCCCAGCTGTGGGACGATAATGGCAGTGGTATTGATTAGGATGCTGATGTTTTCAGAGCACGACGCAGACTCTTACGTAGTGATGGACGACGGCGACGATGGTCAGATCGTGTTCCTTCAGGCGTCCCGCGACCAATCGCCGCCCGGGGAAACGGAGCCACCGGCAAAAGTACCGCATTATATACTTACTTTTTTTTCTTATTGAAGTTAAAACTTCTTTAGCCGCATTGAGCACTTTTTGGTAGGGGGTAAACTTGTGGATTCGCGTCTGACACCGACACCGTCGTCGCGTTGTTACGAAGACAAAAGGTCTTAAATTAATTTAACATTTAATGCCTTAGTTTTTTAAAATATTCGTTTTCACTTCTATCGACTGCCAATTTTTCCGGACTCCGGACTTCTGCCTGTCTGCATGGGCGGGGGCGTGTTCGAGTTGCACGGACTAAAAATCTCCCTCCAACTCTTCCGGGTCAGCACGGAACCACTTAGCATTACTTCGTGCTGGTTCGTCTCATTATTACCCTGTTTTCTTTTATCATCTCTTTCCTTCTCTTCTCTTCGCGTGATTATTGCCCTGGCCCCTGAGCATATTTTGACCATAGCGATGCCACGCTCCTTACAACTTACTAGTGGTTCGCTGCGAACTATATTCTAACATTTATTCAATTTTTGACATAAGCACGCCTATGAAGTTTCATAATTATTGACAGGGAACCATCGTAAAAAAAATGCAATACGCAGTTTTTTTTTTACAATAATGAAATGCGTTGTCGCAGCTAGGCCACTCGTCCCTCGACTGCTATCAGTGTAGCAATCATGTTTACACAATAAGACCCATTTTTTGCTTTTTCAGAAATCTGCGCTCACGCCTGTCGAAATTTTGGAAAGGGCCAAAGCGTTGCAGAAAGCGAAGTGAGTGTTTCTTCTTTTCACTGTTAATGAAATGTGATGCCCGTGACTTAGACCGCACTCCGCGTGGCTTTAGGTTTAAAAATGTAGGGCGAACTCTTTAGTTTTCCGGGATAAATGTAGCATATGTGTTAACGCATGGCATAAGCTATCTCTGTTTTATATTTCAGCCAAATCGGTTCAGTCATTGTGGAACAAACATATAAATTTACAAACATCCAAACTTTCACTTTAATAATATTAGTCCAATAGGATAATAATTAACATTTGTATTAAATAATATTTATGCCTAATCCATACTTCCATAGTAATATTATAAATGTGTAAAAAGCGGGACAGCGCTATAGCGGGGACAAGGACAGGCTTATTCAAGTGAGGGGCGTGCACCACAAGTCGGACGCCTAACTTTTTTCTATGAATCCATACCATTCATCTAGTATCTACATATATATCGATGCATTTATAACATTAGTAGGATGGACTTTTGACGTCAACCCGCATTGGAGCAGCGTGGTGGGTGTAAGCTCTAATTCCCTCCTATGTGAGTGGAGGCCTGTGCCCAGCAGTGGGACGATAATGGGCTTAAGTGGTGGACTTTGGCGTCGACTATACAATCACACTTGTATGTATTCCAGAACTCTAATGTCGCTTCACACGCCCACCACAAACCGCGGGCGGCGCCGCAAATCGCAACTGCCGCCGCCGCACGAGCTGTTGTCTTCACCGCAATTCAAGCTGTATCTATACTCGTGCAAAATGTGCGACTTCAAATGCAACGCCATTAAAGAGCTCACAGCACATAAGGTGAGTCAATTCTGAGCTTCAGTTTTCTTGAAGTGAAAACTTCTTTAGCCGCATTGAGCACTCTTTTAAAGTATTTTAAATATTTTCTTATTTTTTAATTATTTTAAATATTCGTTTTCACTTCTATTGGCAGCCCCTATGACAACCAATTTTTTTTTAAATGTTCGTTTATTTTTTTTTATCCACTACAAGTTAGCCCTTGACTTTGCTTAGACTTAATACATGGTTAAAACGAGACGGATTTATGTTACTCACAAAAGTCTATCTCGTTTTAACTCTGAGTAAAGTCTGTGCCAAGCCAAGTAATAATTTTTCATTTTATATGACCGTGACAAATCTAAGTCAAATCTAATGTCTTATGTAGGTACACAACACACTAGACTAACCCTGGTGGGGCAGATTCCACTATAAGTTTTTCTTCGATATAATCTGCCCCACTGAAATTAAAAAGTGGGGCTAAGTCGAGAACTCGGAGGCTTCTAGATGGACCCTTTCTTAGAACAACAGTTGGGCGTTCGACTTGTAGGGTATGCCCCTCACCTGTATAAGCCTGTCCAACAGGGGTCTTCTCCGGTTAGCCCTTGACATGACACACTCGCATTTATAATATTAGTATGGATTACAGAAAACCGGGTTGATTATTATTAATTACAGTCGAAGTCTTCAATAGATGGCGCTGTATGTTTCTTACACCGCGCTGTTGTTTCACATAAGTAATACATATAAATTCACTGCGAACGTGGGATGTTTCAAAAAAGAACCGGAATTTTTGTAAGCTGCAATCTTTAATCCTTACCAAGGATGCGGATTGCGGACTATTGTAAATAGAAAGTGTTTGTGTAGTGTACTTATGTACGCACGGAAGAAGTTATACTTTTTGATAGCAAATAATAAATATTAGTGGTGGGTCGTTATCGTATTTTCGACAAACGAAACGTAACCGTTTCGCCGACGACGAAAACGGTTGCAGAAAACGGTTATCGTTGCAACTGGTTTGCAAACCAGTTGCGACGACAACCGTTCTTTAGAACGAAACATATTTGATAATATTAGGTAGGTTAGTCTACTGGTAATACAGTAACATTCTCGACTGTATGTCATCGACATAAAGTTCACTTTTGATTGTAATAACTGTTTTGAGAACGAACGTGTCGTTGAATACATTTATTTTCGACTGTATGTCATCGACATAAAGTTCATTTTTGATTGTAATAACTGTTTTGAAAAACGAACGTGGAACGAGGACGACTACCAGTTATTCGAAGACTGGTTTGTGCAACGAAAACTGTTAACTGTTTTACCCAGGACGTAAAAACGGTTTCACCGTCGCAGAGCCGAGAACGGTTTTTTGAAACGGTTTCTCGTCGCAACGCCCACCAGTAATAAATATTTTGAATATCAGTATAAATGTATGAATGTATTTATTGTGTTGGTAAGCCTTTTTCTGCAAGACTTATAGGTTGACCAACTAACTTTTGGGTGACTTGTGGTGGTAACTAACTTGAATTATCGATATAATTTCGACTGAAATATATCAATACTAGATGATGCCCGCGACTTCATCCGTGTGGAGTTGGAGTTTTATTCCCCTAGGAACTCCTAACTCCCCGGAGTGGAACCTACCTCTATACCAAATTTCATCAAAATCGGTTGAAAAGATGGGCCTTTAAAGCATAGCAGACAGATAGATACACTCCGCATTTATCATATTAGCATGGATTTCGTAATTTTTTCCAACTATGAATGTATGAACAATTCATAGAAAAAACAAAAGTACCTACTCATTGTTTATATTTGACTAGATGATGCCGGCGACTTTATCCGCATGGCTAAGTTTATTTGTTTAACCTTACTTATATAACTTTGCTTGCTTAAAAGTGTTGTGTTAAGCTTATGTGTTATTCCAGGTTACAATATGTCTCTATGCCAAATTTCATCCAGATCCGTTCAGCCGGTCTGGCGTGATTGAGTAACAAACATCCATCCATCCGAACTTTCGCAGTTATAATATTAATATAGATCACTTGATTTTACGGTTAAGGAAAGCGCCCCTAAGCGTTCGAAATGGGGGTTGGAAGTTTGTATGAAAGTCCTTTGTTTTTGAAGTTAGACTCATTAAAATTGGCAGTTAAGTTATTAGTTATAAATAATAAAAACCTTTATAAACAATTTTACATAAATCCATCACAAAAGGGGTCCAATGAGGGTTGGAAGGTTACATGAAAGTTCTATGTTTATTAAATATAGACATAAAAATCAAATTTTAAATAATAAGCTATATAAAGCCTCTATAGATAAGTTTTTTACAGAGGGAAAATTTCATAATATCATAGGAAATCAGAAATTGTATGCGGGCGACCTCTAGTCATTTATATAATCTTCGACAGTATAATAAGCCTTTTTCAGGAGCATACTTTTAATTAATGTTATTACATTATGTAACTGCCTCGTTGGTCTAGTGGTTAGCATGTTTGACTGCGGGCCGACGAGGTCCCGAGTTCGAGTCCCGTGTTTGGCCTTAATTAAAAGTTGGGTTTTTCAGATTTTTTTTATTCACCCCCGTTCCTCGGAGAGCACGTTAAGTCGTCGGTCCCGGTTATTATACTAACATGATAACAGTCGTTAAAGCCCGTCAACCCACATTGGTGACATTGGAGTACCGCGGTGGGTCTAAGCTCTAATTACCTCTTCTATGAGAGTGGTGACCTGTGCCCTGCTGTGGGACGCTTATGGGCTGTGTTGGATAAAATTATGTATTCTTGACCGCAATCTCTCAGAGAGCGGTTTCCAAAAATTGGCTAGTTCTTTTTTTAAATGTAGCCTATATTGGTAGTGTATCTATACGTATAACTTATGCTAAACAATAGCGCGATACAATATCACACAGCGCCATCTGTTGACGGCTTACGGCTTCAATTAATAATAATCAATCATTAAATTCTTAATTATTTATTACTAGCTGATGCCCGCGGCTTAATTTATGTATTTGTATGTAGTTATTTGAAAGTAAGTATATTTTAGAACCACCTGCGGTCTTCTCCTTTTCCTAAGGTTGCCTTGTAGAGATCGCTACCTAAGCGATAAGGCCGCCTTTTGTATCCTACTTCTGTCTGTGTCAAATTTATTTCCAATTTTTGTTTTTGCTATTTTTACTTTTTGTGGTGGTACAAAATAAAGTGTACAGTAATTATAATAATAATTTCCGTACAATATTTCCAATATTTTCTTTCACACCACAATAATTATAAACACAGTAAAAAAAGATATAGCCAAGTAGGTGCAGCCGTTCTGAAGTGATGAAGTGATCAATTCATCAATTGATTTTTATTTGTACAAGACTATATTATGATCCCCGCGACTTCGTCTGCGTAGATTAAGATTTTTGATTCCCGCGGGAATTATATTCCCTCTTTAACCCTTTATATCCGGAATAAAAAGTAGCCTATGTTCTTCCCAATCCGATACAATCTACCCCTGTACCAAATTTCATCAAAATCGGTTGAGCAGATGGACTGTGTAAGCGTAGCAGGCAGACAGACAGACAGACACACTTTCGCATTTGTAATATTTTTATATGAGATTCTACTAGAAGTTTGCCCTTGACTCCGATCTCATCGTGGTAAGTGATGATGCAGTCTAAGATTGTGGCGGGCTAACCTTTTAGGAATATGGCTATTATCCATATCCCTTCCCGACAAAAATCGGATTTTCTAGAATAAACTTTTTGTTTTTAAATTAAACTTAAATGCAATTGTCAAGTTTTCACAACACTTCACATGTGTCTCTTAAGGTTCACAACACTTTCACAACATTTCATCGTGCGCCGTGGGCAAGTGGCAAGTGGGCAACATCACTCTGCAGTGCGTGAGGTGCCCCTTTTAGGTTTCACAAGCGTTCACAACAATTCATAGGTGTCCACAACACTGTACATGCGTCTCGTAAGGTTCACAACATTTCACAACACTTTCACAACATTTCATTGTCGACAGGCGGCGGAGCACGCAGGCGCGCGGCGTGGGACGTCAAAGTGGCGGTCAGGCATCATCACACTGCAGTGCGCTAGGTGCCCCTATAGAGCGAACACGCACTCAATGGTAACTACTTTTATATCCTTGGTATGCATATAAATGTAGGTACTAGATGGGCCCTTTCATAGAAAAAAGTTGGGCGTCCGACTTGTGGTGCATGCCCCTCACCTGTATAACCCTGTCCTTGTCCCCGCCATAGCGCTGTCCCGCTTTTCAGACTAGATGGCGTTAGTAAATTAGTCCACATTCTTTGTTTGACAGGACCCGTCTATGTAAATTGAGATCGTTGTTTATATGTATGCTTGACCCTTTTGGAGGATTTTCAATTACAGTTCAGTCTTGTCTCGATCCTCAAAAAGACCACACGTCTCTTAAATTCCTATTTCCTCGTCTCTATTTCTTTATCAATTTTATTTTCGAGTAAATTCAATATGGTGGACCATTAAAGCTTGTGTTTTTTTTTTAATTATTTAATTAAGACAAGTTGATGCCCGCGGCTTTTGACTTATTAAATTTTTTTCACTTCCACGGGAACTCTTTAAGTTCCCGGAATACAAACTATCTCTGTACCATATTTTATCAAAATCGGCTGAAATGATTCTACGTAAAGTAGTAGTAGTAGTATTAAGTATGAGTGAATAGATGATGCCTGTGACTTCGTCCGCGTGGATAAAGGTTTTTATTCACGCGGCAACTCTAGAATTTTCCGGGATAAAAAGGGGCCTATGTCCTTCCCCGAGGTACAATACGACCTATCCCTGTACTAAATTTCATGAATATCGGTTAAACATATGGGCTGTGAAAGCGTAGCAGACAGACAGACACACTTTCGCATTTATAATATTAGTATGGATTATAGTAAGATTAGTATTGATATGGATTTGTGGTGGTCTTCGCAGTCCGCACATAATCCAATAGATGGCATTACTAGTACGATTCACTCGACCACGAAGAGCCCAACTCACGATTACGAAGCGTTCTCTGAATTACGCTATATATACGACCTCCAACGATGAACGGTCGGACCAGTGGTACCCGAGCACATCTCCCGCTCGGAGGATGATCATCCTTTGTTACGGCCGAGCCATATCACCTGCTCCCGTACAGATTAATGTTTTTTTTATTTTTCCAGTTAATGAAACACGCGAAAGACAAACATCAGGAAGTAACTACAGTTAGCACAAGTGAGTATCGTATAATACAAAACTGCCTCGTCAGTCTAGTGGTTAGCATGTTCGACTGCGGCCGATGAGGTCCCGGGTTCAAGTCCCGAGCCGGTCCATAACAAGTATTGGGTGTTTCTGACAAGAAATTCTCAGTACTAGCCCAGAGTTAGGAAGTTGGTGGTGTTTCACCCCCGTGCCTCGGAGAGCACGTTAACTGTAATCTGTCTCTGTGCCAAATTTCATCCAGATCCGTCCAGCTGTTCTAGAATTATAAGTATACGAACAAACCTGACTTTGTTTTATTTATTAAGAGTAGATGATGCCCGTGACTTCGTCCGCGTGTATTAAATTGTTTTGATTCCCGCAGGACCTCTATAACTTTCAGGGATAAAAAGTAACCTATGTCCTTCCCTGGGATGTAACCTACCTCTATACCCATCAAAATCCAAGCCCAATAGATAGGCCGTGAAAGCATAGCAGACAGACGGACAGACAGACACGTCCGCATTTATAATATTAGTATGGATAGTATGGATTTAGAGTATAATATTTTTAATACATTGATTATGTCTCCCTCAGGCACGGGCTTGCTTTCGGGCGAGGAGGTAAGCAGTGCGGATGTGCTGGTATGCGGCGCGTGCGGGTTCGAATCCGACGCTCGAGACGTGTTCAAACGACACATCGAAGAGGAGCACGGCGTCAGCGCGTGCTAGTGTGTACACGCCTTTACAACCCGCCACCCGCCACGTGATAGTGTGTGTGGCTTTATACACTACCATCTGACAGTGCGTGCGCCTTGGCAGCGCCCGCTAGTGTGTGCGCGCCCTTATGAAGCATCATCTGGTGTGTGCGTGCATTTACTGCGCCCGCTAGTGTGTGCGCGTAGTATTATCTGGTGTGTGCGCGCCTTAATGCAGTCTCCTGGTGTGTGCGTGCCTTTACTGCGCCTGCTAGTGTGTGCGCACCCTTATGAAGTATCATCTGGTACCTGAAGTATCAGTAGTGCGTGCGCGGCCTAACTCGTCGTTTGCTGTATTCTTAGCATGCGCACAACGAGATAGCTCGCGACGAGAGAGAGATGTTGTCCTTGCCGGCAAATTTTTCATTTACCCTAACATGCACAAAATCCGGTAAATTATTACGAGAAAAAAAATAGTCGGCATGTAAGGGCTCGTAGAGAAAAAAAACACATAAGAAATATTACTTCTATCTCTACTTTTGACGTAACGAGACAAGCCATGTGTGTATGTTAGCGTCGGTAGACAAAATAGTGATAACGATAGACATAATTTTACTCGTGCGCATGCTAACTCTACATGTGTGCTACTACCATATTTTGACGACGATGTGAAAAAGTTTCAGCATAGTGTGTGCGCGCCTTTATAATAGGGATGATGACAACTCAATCAAATCAGCAACTCTTTATAAAATTTAATAACGCACTTCCAGTATGGAAGTTTGTATGAAATACATAGTTGTGACGTCATCAAATTTCAACGCGCTTTTAGGGTTCACCCGGGGTATGAAAATTTATGAGGTGTAAAAACAAACTTTCTCCGTTACGTTATTTTCTTTGTTGCCATGGTAACACTTGTTTATGTTTCCATGACTATGTAATGTATTTTGGTGAATATAAATTATATAATTAATATTAATAGATGTATCAAGCATGCTTTCAGTAATATAAAAAATGCGTTCGTTTACCCTCATTTACTAATCTAAATATTTTATAATCGTTCGTAAAGAGTAAACTCTAGTCGTGCGTCGGAGGCCGGAGCGGACACACGCATTTTTTTTCTTTAATTTATAATTATAAATGGTTGTCAAACTAACCGAGGATGTGAAGGTATTTTGGAAGAGCCTTTTTTAATAATCAGTCAGAAATAATTTATTTTTGACATAGGCATCAACCCTATTTGGTATTTCACTACTACTCAAATAAATGATGTTTTAGTGATTAATAAATAAAAGATCTCCTAAAAGTCGTTATATCCCCTGTTAGTTTTATGTTGAGTAACTATTTAAAACTATCGATTAGAGTAAAGAAGTGCGTCGAACTTTGATGACGTCACTATGCAAAATTTCATATAAACTCCCATTCTTCAAATTCAACTTCCCATTCAAAAAAAGTTGCTGATTTGACTAATTCTCAAATACCCAATTGTACAGCCCCAAACCCTTACCAAGACTTTATTATGTATGCGCGGCTTAATAAAAGGACTGAAAAACCACAACAGTTTTATTTTATACATGTCTTTTTAAAAGATTGAGTTATATGCTCGAATATGGGTACAGACAAGCATCATACTAATATTATAAAGAGGTAAAGTTTGTGAGTTTGTGAGGTTGTACGAGGTAATCTCTGGATCTACTGAACCACTAGAAAGGTACCAATTATGTTACCAATAGAAAGCCACATTATTTGTGAGTGTCATAGGCTATATATTAACCAGAAAAATTAGGGAGTTCCCGTGGGACTTTAAAAACTTATCTCACGCGGACGAAGTCGCGGGCATCTGCTAGTACTAATATAAATGTGTAATAAGTTAGTAACTGCCATGACCCTAACAGGTTAGCCTGCTACCATCTTATGACTGCCATTCCATCAGGTGAGACCGCAGTCAAGGGCTAACTTGTTCTTGTAGTGGCTGAAAAACAAAAAAAAAATTTATGCGAAAGTTTGTTTGATTTGTCCTTCACTTTCGCCGCATTAGAGCAATGAAGTCGCGGGCATGAGCTAGTTTATAATATTGGTATGGTATCGTCGCATGATATTTCCGCGCAGCCTATGGGCACAAGCACTTGGATTACTTCTGGCTTTATCTGGATTATTCATTCTAGAAATAGCTCTATAACAGCTTTGAGCTGGTAGGGCTTTGCAAAAATTATTTTTTAAGTATTGGGTTTTTTTTCTGTTAAGAATACCTAACATAATCGCATTATCATTATATCCTCATATGAACAACCATATAATAGTGCGATGTATTAATGTACAGCGCCATCTATTGGCCGACTTCAAAAGTTGCAAGAATCTAGCCTTCCACCTTAACTTTTTTCGGATTGAGTAGGTATGCTGCGTTGGGCCTACTAGCCAAAGAAATGAGCCCTAGGGCTCCAAGACATCGGGGAATTCCTACGTTGCTAAGCTAAGGATGTATCAAACCTACCAATAGAAGTGCTTCCTCTAACCTCTAGCGATCAAAGCTGTTTTTTTCAATTCCACTACATACAAGTTAGCCCTTTACTGCGATCTCACCTGGTGGTAAGTGTCGATGCAGTCTAAGATGGTAGCGGGCTATAAGCCATATTCGGCTCCAGCCGAATATGGCTCAAAAAGTTATAAAAATCTTTATATCAGGGGGGCTCTCATAGAAGCTAATGCGAAGTAAAATATTTTTATAATGTTACAAAGGGTTGCGGCATATAATTTTAAAGATAATTAGGAATAGAGTCCAAAAATATTATATTTTTAATTTTTCCCCTAAAATTGACGAAATGGGGGGCATTCAAAGTGGAGATTTTCTAACGTCCAAAGTTGACCTCAGAACTCTCAATTTTCTGAAAGGTAGAGACCTGAAACGAAAAAGTTCCTGAAACTTGATCATTTATTTGAATTATATCCTGTACTTGAACAGCAAATACTAAAATTAGATAAATATTATTAGGAAACGAAATTATTTAATTTTAATGAGCTTCAGTATTTTTAACAGAACTTCACAGTGATGTCAATAGATGGCGCTCTGTAAAAGTTTATTCGTTTGTGCTTACAAAATATAATAGACGTTAAAACCATCTTACGTGAATAAAAAAATAGTCTACTGATAGTACTGATGTCTATGAACGTAAAGATGAGCGCGCATCTAGACATGCTCGCTCGCTTAGTCCTCACATTTTATAATTTTTTTATTATGAAAACGTATGCCACGTAACACCCGTTCAGCGAACGAGCTGCATTTTAGTAAAATACTGTAGGTATACGTCTCCCATCCACGGAAGCGGATGACGATTGACGTCATCAGATTCGGCGCGTTTTAATGCGTACGGAGCAGTAAATGGAATATGGATACCGCGAGGTCTCAGATATGGGTAAACCGGCGTGAGAGAAAATATACAGGTATGGTTGCTGACAGTAATAACTGTCAGCAACCATAGCGGTAAATATCAAATATCGGAATAAAAATTTGTAATCGAGTCGAGACCCTGGCGATAATTGATGATAATGAGGTGATTGAGGAGAATCAAGTTTATATGTCACCGTAAGATTGTAAAAACCGTTAGATTATAATCTAACTCGCGAAATTATAAACTGTCGAAAGATTACAATTTATCGCATTATTTTCCGGTCGATTGTAATCTGATAGGTATTTAAACCCGATAAAACCTAAGTGCACTACTTGATTATTTATGTCGAACCCTAACCTAACCTACAAGAAAGAAACAAGAAACCGTAAATAAAATGAATATTTCAAAAATTGAAACTCAGAACATTGAACAGTTTACAATCTTTCGACAGTTTAGAATTTCTCGAGTTATATTATAATCTAACGGTTTTTACAATCTTACGGTGACATATACATATTCGGGAAACAAGTAATCTAGCGCGATGTACTAACGTACAGCGCCATCTGTTGTGACGTGGGTAGGCCGTCACAAAATAACTAGGTAGGTAAAGATAGTAAAGAAAACCCGAGCGTAGATTCTACAGCCGTATATTCTTATCCACCTCTCCACACTGTATTTCTTTAAGACATAGAAAGCGGGAACTGGCCTGAATGGTAGGTAGGTGTTTTAAGTCTACTTGAATAAAAGATATTTGATTTGATTTAATAATGGTCTCATAAGTATGAGGTCGTAGACTCGTAGCATAAAATAAAACCATTGTAGTGATTTGAGTCTTACATTTATTAAAATTACACATAAATCCTTATTGCTAGTTAATTCTAAGGGCATTTCCTCTCCAACTGCCCCTTCCCACCCTCGTCGTACTCCTGTGAGGATATCCACATCTGCTGGAAGGAGCCGATCGATGCCAGTATAGAGCCTCCTGGAACAAGGGTAGACAACAACGGTATGGAAACTATTTTATTTTTTAATAAATTCATATCCATAGGCACTTATTAATATTATAAATGCGAAAGTGTGTCTGTCTGTCTGATAAGCTTTCACGCCCCATCTGTTCAACCGATTTTCATGAAATTGGTACGAAGATAGTTTGTATCCCGCGGAAGGACATATCGTACCCTTATTGCAAAAACCGATTATCTGCATCAAAATTTGGGCGAAAAAGTTTTGAGATATAAGTACTTGAAACTTTAACGACACAAAAATTAATTATAATGATGTCAATTTTTAAACGCTAGTGGTTTTTATAAACAAGAAACTATTAAAGAATAGTTACGTACATTAATAACTGAAGAAAACTTTCTAGATTTTCAATAAAAAGAAAAAAATAACCGGTAAGGAGCTCATTTAGTATGTTTTTCCTGAATGCAGAAAAACTACCAAATCTTCAAAATTACTCTTCTGGTAGCTCTATTGGCATTTTTTATTTAATCTCTCACTTTGAATATTAATAATCATCCCGACAAAAATCGTTTTAGTTCAACTATATCCAGTACAGGTGTAAAATAAATATACAATTGCTTTTGGCTGAAGGTAAAGTAGATATTATTTTACTTTGTGCGTACTAACTGCAACGGTTTTACCCGCGTAGTTTCCGTTCCCTTGGGAAATGGGAAAATCTAAGTTATTTCTTCTTACCTATTTGCCAGTAAAATTCCCGTTATAATCGGTCCAGCCGTTCTCGAAATTAGCGCGTTTAAACAAACTAATTCGCTTATAATATTATTATTAAGTCAAACTAGCTGTGCTCTGCGGCTTCACCCGCGTTTGTCCCGTTTCCGTGGGTATTTCGGGATATAATGTACATATAAACCTTCCTCTTGAATCACGCTATCTATTGATGAAAACCACATTAAAATCCGTGGCTTAGTTTAAAAGTTCTAAGCGTACATACATACATACCAGTACATACAGAGAGACAGACGCCGGAGAGCGGCTTTATTTTATACCATGTGAAGATATAGGTTTAGTTTAAAAAAAAAAACTGTTTAGTCTTCTGAACTAGTCAGAGAACATGTATCATCAGTGTCAGAGAGAGAGTTGCAGCTGGCAATCGATCAACACTGCTAGCTTCAGAAGCCAGCGACTGATACTCTTCGGGTATTATACTTTCATTGCTATGGATATTGGCAGAGAGGAGAGTGAAGTTTTTTTTTCGAGGGGGAAATCTTCCTAAGATACCCAACTTTGTACCACCATCTGCATGCATTGGGGGGCCCCGAGATCTCATAAAATACGCATCGGTGCCTCCCTAGCGCAGTGCCTGTTGGGCTCGTCCCGGTGCTCATACCCCAAACTGCACTCGTTATGAGCTATGGCAGCTTGTGCCACAGCAAACTGCCATCTTCCCAAGGCCACTTATGACATGGAACATGGAACGACTGAAGCCCCCACCCCAGCCGCTCGTGACCTCGAGGTCCATTACTACGGGACTATTATCCAATAGTCCCGTAGTAACCGTAGTCCCGTTAGCCGGCCAACCCTGTCCATCCGGACAGGGTTGGCCGGCTAACGGCACCACCTCGGCGCCTTCGTCTCCTGGCGGGATCGGCTATCTCTCGGACCTGCTCAGCAGCCTCCTTCTCAACCATTACGGTTTCTCAGAAGGAGACCACTGCTCTCGAATTTTCCTCTTTTTCCAGTATATCCCTTATTTCAGCCTCTTGGGAAGACGTCATTGCCCACATGGTGAAAAAACAGCCGTGTCCGGTTAGTACCTGTGTCAGTCTAAAGGTGATATTGCCACTCTTTCTTTGCAGCCAGGCTTCAAAATTTGGGAGGATTGTACCAACAGTGCGCTAGCGTATGTTTCTTCCCTCTTCTAGGCGCGTACGCTAGTTTACAATTGCCTGCTGGTGCGATCGGCGTCTTACCACCTCCCATCTCCACTCCTCTGGCCATCATGGATTTCGGCATACACTTTTGCATCCATATCGGCTAGTCCAAAGGCGGAGAGCGGGCCAGAATAGTAGCGGCCTCGAACGATATAGTGCGATATCCCCGCGCGACCCTTATCGCCATCTTGCGTTGAACGCTGTTAACTTTTGCTCTGAGACGTTGCACACCAGATAGTCTCTGCGACCAAACAGGTGCCCCGTAAAGGGCCATCGTTCGCACTACACTCGCATATAGTCGGCGGACTCCTTGCGGACCCCCGAGATTAGGCAGCAGACCGTGCATTGCACCTGCTACTTTCTGTATTCGAGGGATCAAGCGCTCAAAATACTCCTCGGAGCTCCAACGGCTGTCCAAGGTCAGACCTAAGTATTTGAGTACCTGGACGTCCGTACTACCCACGCGAATCGAAAAACTGGGCGGTT
The DNA here is from genome assembly GCA_964035005.1 of Erebia palarica. Classification (NCBI taxonomy): domain Eukaryota; kingdom Metazoa; phylum Arthropoda; class Insecta; order Lepidoptera; family Nymphalidae; genus Erebia; species Erebia palarica. The sequence goes on along the minus strand of OZ035995.1, from coordinate 6,298,363 downwards.
CCACTCGCCTGGGAAGCTTGTGGAACCATACCATAACCATGTGGCTTCAGTTTTGTGAGGTGCTATTCTAAGGCCCAGCACTTGGATTTCCGAGACTACCCGGGACACACCGACCTCTGCAAGTCTCAGCGCTCCCTCAAAGGAATCACCTTCAACTAGTACCATAGTGTCATCTGCGTAGCAGATTATATTATTGACACCAGAGACTAGTACGTAGGACAGCGTCGTATGCCAAATTCCACAAGAGCGGTCCCAGTACAGAACCTTGTGGAACTCCGTAACTTATTTTCCTCGTATAAAAGAGACCAGCTCGCCCAGTATACTGGATAGATCTGTTGGAAAGGTACGACCCAATGATATCCCGCAGGTATGGAGGCACGTTGTGGTGAGTCAACCCTCCCTAATAGCTGTCCAAGGTAGGGAATTGAAATCATTCACTATGTCAAAACTCACTGCCAATGCGACTCCACCCTTTGAAACTGCCCGCTCCATAAAGGTCCGAACGGACAGGATCGCGTCCACTGTAGATCGGCTCTGCCGGAAACCAAACTGGCTTTCAGATAAATCAGGGCCGATAATATGTAACAAGTGGTCACTGAGGCGACCGGCAATGATCCGCTCGAACAGCTTACCCACCTCATCTAGCAAGCGTCTCGCATGTACCTAGTAAAAGGAAAAAGTAAACACAGATAATTGATAATAGCTGAAGATATTAGCGAAAACCGTAGTAGCCCAGTTATACAGTAAAAGTAAGCTATAGTTATCTAAGTTCTTTTTACCTGCAATAATTTTAACCAAATATGGTGTTATTTTTTCTGCAAAAAACAACTAATGCTGTTTAGTATGTTTTACTGGTAGGTACATCAGCACATTCTACTTTAATTCATAAAAGCTAAAACCAGTTACCGCAAGTTAATATGTTTTAACAGAATAATATCGATATAATAATAAATCAAGCAACTACATCTGAAAAGTGTTTTAATACGTTACATGTTTCTTGTGCTATACATTTCTTAATGTGAAGTAGTTTAAATGAGTTTAGTTCTTTTTTTAAGAAGATAATTAAATCATACTTGAAGATAGTTGCTTTTAGCTCTAGCTATCTCCGTAAATAAGCGTCGTAGCAGATAATGGGTTTTACCTGTAGCTTCGTCGTGACTGGAGGAGTCGATTGATATATTTAACTCAATTTTGGTACAAAAATGCAGATAATCGGTTTTTGCAATAAGGGTACGATATGTTATCTTTTATCCTGGAAAATTCAAGAGTTCCCGCGGGAACCGATAATTTTTTCTGTTCAACCGATTTTTATGAAATTTGGTACGGAGAGTTTGTATCTCGGGGAAGGACATAGGTCTCTATTTATCCCGGAAAAGTCAAGAATTCCCGCGGGAATCAAAAAACCTTAGTCCAAGCGGACGAAGTCCTGGGCATTATCTAGTCTAAACATAATTTTTTAAGACCTCCGTGGCACAGTGTTGAGCGCTGTTGTCTTAACGTGCGGAGGTCCCGGGTTCGATCCCCGGCAGGGTCAACTAGGGAATTCATAATTTCTGAATTTTCCCTGGTCTGGCCTAGTGGAAGGCTTCGGCCGTGGCTAGTAAAATTTCATGTCTCTATGACCAGCGGTCTATTCAGGATATTTAGTCCGGACTTTGCATTTTTTTTATCGTCTACAAGTTAGCCTTTGACTGCGATCTCACCTGATGATACGTGATGATGCAGCCTAAGATGGTAGCGGGCTAACCTGTGAGGGGCAGGGCAGTTATATATATTTAAGCCCATGCCAATTTCTACACGGCATCGTACCGGAACGCAAAATTTTTAGTCTGCAATCTCTGTGGTAACTATGAAGTATCGGGATTGCAGACTTCCAAAAATTTATTGTATCGACGAAGGACTTACGCTTTACCGATCAAGACTACATAACATAATTTGAGGTGAGTCTTGAATGAAAAGATTTTAATATATCAGGGAAACGAATCGTCTATCGCGGCGCAGTAACGTGCAGCGCCACCTGTCGGTAATTTTAAAAGTTACATGTTTGTACTTCATAGATACCACAAAGATTGCAGACTAAAAATTTTGCGTTCCGGTAGTCGGTACGATGCCGTGTAGAAACCGAATATTACGGGCATGGGTTTATATATTTCTTTCAACCCCTATTTTACCTTAAGGGTGGAATTTTGAAAAACCCCTTTCTAAATTGATACCTACTCTTCACAAAGAACACACCCTCCAAATTGGGGGAATTTTGTGGGATTTACTGCAGCGCGGCAGATTAATATAAGGGGGGATACCTTGGACCCTGTACAGTACCTTCACCATATTTAAGCCCAGTATACGTCGTCTGTCTAGGACAGCGCATCAGAATAGTAAAAACAATCGATCGTCAGAAATACTCGAGCGCGTCAGTACGAGCGTCGGTAGAGTCGGTAGAGCGAGTTGTGTACATGCTGAAAAGTGTACATTCAAATAATCTAACAATAGGCATGATGACTGATTTTGAAAAATGGTCAGATTATGTTCGGAAGTATCCAAAAAAATCTATATCGCAAAAATTTCTTATTTCAGCAGAAAAATAAGGTTTAGTAGATAAAATTAGCATTTGAAATTTAAATTTTAAAAATCACGCCAAAACGCTCGCGGGTGTCATGGCGTCGTTTGTGACGTCACTATTGTTTTTACCAATGTACTCTAATATACTGCGTGCAATAAACAATAAGTCTTCGTACAACAATTTAGATATTTTGTGTGAATAATATGAATTCTAAAGTGTGTAAGTCGTGTGCGGTCCCCCAGTGAGATAACACATCAAAATTAACTCCAAACAAGTTATTTATCTAAATTCTGCTATTTATTTCTGCGAAGATCACTTGACGTAAGTTTTTGCTTTATTCTAATACTAGCTGATGCCCGCGACGTGCCCGCAGGAAATCCTTAATTTTCCGGGATAAAAAGTCCATATAAATCTTCCTCTTGAATCATTCTATCTATTAAAAAAACCGCATCAAAATCCGATGCGTAGTTTTAAAGATCTAAGCATACATAGGGACAGACAGCGGGAAGCGACTTTGTTTTATACTATGTAGTTATGCTGTTTTGCTTATAGCACAAATAACTGCAACAAGTTAGATGCGTGCCAAGAATCGAACCCCAGACGCACCGAATAGGAGGCAGACGTCATATTTACTAGGCAATCACCGCTCATATTAAGTTAAAACACCTGTACATAAAGAGATTGTTTGCCGATTGTCAAAGCTCGAAAACAATTGTGACGTCATTCGCTTCAGTGGTGTTTTATACAATATGGCGGATTGCTGTGTTTTATAGTTTTATTTTATCAAAATAAATAACAATCTCACTCGAAATAGAAAAATAAATAAGTTTTTTATAATCCATGAATCCTATTTCATTACATAAATTCATAATTTCATTGATTCTTGGATACTGTCATAATGCCTATTTGAGCGAGACCTAATGGAGTGGTAGGGGGAGGAGAGGAGGACCTAAGGGAGGACTTGCAAAAAATACGTCACGTAATTTAGTTTTTACTTTGAAGGAAATAATCTGCCGATTCCTACAAGCCGAAGTAACAAGAATCGTCGATATCGATAATCTATAATAATAATCTATAATGTGAATGTTTGGATGGATGTTTGTTACTTAATCACGCACCAACGGCTGAACGGATCTGGCTGAAATTAGGCACAGAGATAGATTACAGTCTGGAGTAAGACATATGTTACTTTTATCCCGGAAAATTAAGGAGTTCAACCGGGAACCAATAAACCTCGATCCACGCAGACGAAGTCGAGGGCATTAGCAAGTCGTCGATAAAGTTTAATACGCGCAGCCGCAGTAAAATAGTTATTCCCCACTCCGCGCCTCTCTCACTCTTTCACTCTCTCTCACTCTCTACGTCCCCACACTACTTCCTGTAGCCTGAGTAATTATAATTATGAAAAATATTAAAATAAATAGATTGTTATTATTGCCATGCTATTTTCCGGCAGTTTTATTTGAAATTTGTGCGAAAATCGAATCTAACGTAAGCAAGCCGCGGGCAAAAGCTAGTTTCTATATCAGTATAGTTAATTATATTTATTATTGTCCTTAAATAATATATTAATTTTGTATACGGGCGTGAGTGTAAAATATATAGGTAACTAGTTGATGCCCGCGACATCGTCCGCGTGGACTAAGTTTTTTCAATTCCCGCGGGAACTCTTTAATATTATAGCGAATTAAAATTCTACTTCATTCATTATCATGGACATCCGCAAAGTAGCGCCTGTTTCTATCACATACACTATAATATATTATAGAGTATCTCTCTGGAGATAGGCCGCCATTCCGTCGGGAGGACATTAATGTTCAGACTATGTGCTCAAACGCTACTGTGAGGTAACTGCATACAGCGCCATCTAGTGTAAGTGTGTGGTAACTAACCGATCCAAGCAGCGAATCGCCTCTCATGGTGCGCGGGCGGAGCGCTAGTCTTCAGTCGGTGCGCCGAGGGTGCTCGGCTGGACAACTCTTTGTTGAGGCGCTCAAGCCAGCCCGTGGCGCAGGCCCCTCCGCCGCAGGCCACTACGGCGCCCCATAGGGCCGCTCTGGCGTCCGCGTCGCAGGCGGACGCTGCTGCGCAAACTGGAAAAAGATAAAGCAAAACAGAAGATCCGGTTCGAAGGACCAATTAAGACTAATGCCCGGGACTTCGTCCGCGTGGATTAAGGATTAAGATTTCCGCGGCAACTTCTTAATTTTCCAGAGCTGGATAGTGCGGTACTAAACTCACCGAAACGTGCAAGCGCGAGTTATTTATCATACAAATGGCGCCATCTAGTTAATGTGTGTGGATAGTTACCTAGATGCGGTGCGCCCAGGTTTTGCTCGAATAGACATTCGGTGAGTTTGAAGCGCTCAGGACCGAAGTCCTGGTGATATCCTCCAGGGAATTCGTAGTGTACCATTGGTACGGCGGCGGCGGTGCGTTCGTCGTACACTGATTCCGACACCTGGAATGAGATAATAATCTTTTTACCTCTCTAGATTGGAAAACGCGCATTTGCTGATCGAAACCAGTGAGCAAAACTTGATGTTGCTCACTTTTTTCACCTTAATAGCTTTTTTTCTCGGTATTGAGGTGAAAAATTGTATCCATACTAATATTATAAATGCAAAAGTATCTGTCTGTCTGCTTCGCTATCACAGCCCACTTTTTCAACCGATTTTGATGAAAATTGGTACAGGGATATGTTGTATCCCGGGGAAGGAGATAGGCTATCTTTTTATCCCGAAAAATTAAACAGTTCCCGCGGGAATCGAAAAACTTAGTCCACGCGGACGAAGTCGCGGGCATCATCTAGTAAAAAAATAAATACAACAAAAATAATAAGACATGGCACAACAAGCGGTCTTATCGCTCAAACAGCGATCTCTTCCAGGCAAGCTTAGGGCAAAGGACAAATAAAAATAATAATCTTTTCACCTCTCTAGTTCGAAAAAAGCGCCTTTGCTGCTTGAAACCAGTGAGCAAAACTTGTTTTCGCCTCACTATTGACGTTTTTGCTCACTTTTCACCTCAATAGGTTTTAGTTATCTCGCTATTGTGGTGAAAAGTTGTATTTTTACATAAATACTGAGTTTCTTGCTGGACCTTCTCGGTAGGAATGGCATTCCGAATTAGTGGTAGATTCACTCGACTATTCAAAAGAATATGTAAAAGTTTATTTAAGTCGTCAAAGTAGTAACGACATATTTGCAGTATCGACTTACTTCAAAGGCCCATAAAGGTCATTTCATTACCATTTTCATTAGGGTTCCGCTGGCACCCTAAATGTGTATGAACCATGGAACTTAATGTCAATACTAGAAATAAAAATAAACTTGTAATGCCTGCTTCTAGGCTTAGTAAAACTAGCAACTAATTTGTTGGAAACAGTGTCCGCTTCTACAGTAAGCTCCCAGAAGACATGTTAAAGATGTCTCTAAATAAGTTCAAAGTTAATGTAAAACGTAAACTCATTGAAAAATCTTATTACCATGGATTACTTAAACGACAAGGAAGCTTGGCAATGATTTACTCTATGGCTCTGATAGTTCCTTAGTTAAGATGATTTGTGAGATGGTGATAATAAAAAGAAAAAAAAAACCCCGGCTGAGTTTTGGCTCTTCTCAGACCAGGGCGCGTTTGGAACCCTCGTAGCTTTAGTTTTAAGATACCGTAACCAATTATCACCATCATGTTTTATAAGTAAGTAATTATTGAATAGAAGCAAGCGTTACTTTGCGGAAGTCCATGATAGTGAATGAACTAGAAGTTTAATTCGCTATAATCCGCTACAGTAGACAAATCTGTGTGTAAGGTACAGTGCGTGTTTTTCACCTGCAGCATGCGGCACCCACCACCCAGCAATTCGCACAGGCACAACACCACACCACACAAATCCTCCAAATCACTCTCAACGTACGTTTCACTCCGACACCGGAGCATCTTCAGGAGATGTTGACTCGACAATGGACGATTGTGAAGCATCGTGCAACTTCACTACAGTGTACCTATATTGAATAAATGATATTGAGTATTGAGTATTGAGAACCCTCTCATTACCTGGGCCACACAGTGGACGAAGTCTTCATACTGTCTCTTGAGCATGTACTGTTGCCACGATGTTGTCAGCCCGGCGGGGAGGGTTTTGAGTGTGTATCTAGCACGCTCCCGCTCACGAATCACCTCTTTGCTCTGAAAGAACATATGCAAGAATAAGTTTTCCGTTTAAGATAGTCGTGTAGAAACCGACTACGGGTATGGGTATAATATAACTGCCATACCCCTAACAGTTTAGCCCGTTATCATCATAAACTGCAGCGTCACTTACCATCAGATGAGATCGCAATCAAGGGCTAACTTGTAGTGGATAAAAAATAAAAAGTTTTACAACTGATCTCTCCTGGGGCACACTATAGCAATACTATACGAATATTATAAATGCGAAAGTTTGAATGGATGAATTTTTGTTACTCAATCATGCCAAAACGGCTGAACGGATCTGGATGAAATTTGAGATAGATTACAGTCTGGAATAACACATAGGCTACTTTTTATTCCGGAAATTAAAGAGTTCTCCCGGGGACCGAAAAACCTCAATCCACGCGGGCGAAGTCGCAGGCATCACCTAGTATGAAATAAAGATGATCGGTAAGGTTAATTCTTTTACTGTTCTCCTGCGAAAGAAAAAGTTTTTGCTATTATAATTTCGAAGGGCGCTAGGTTTTAATAAAGAAAACCGATTGCTTGTAAAATATTCCAAATCTTAAAAATACATTGTTTTCTGATTTAATCCTTTGTGTACACACAATTATCCATCTGGACACCGAATGTCTACTTTCTAGGTCATCTGGAAGTAGGTTAAGTTTTGGATATATTAGGGTAGCTAGATTCACAACTTGTACGATACGTCTTATCTTCTTATGAACACGTATGCACGAGCGCGATGCAACAACGTTCAGCGCCATCTGTCGTAGACATTATAAGTTACTAGCGAATCGGCTTCTCATATTATGTACACGGGGTTTAAATACAATGTTACCCTGCGCCCCACCCGGGTCTAGCACGGTAAAATAACGTACAGAGCCACCTGTCGGCGATGTTATAGGTTACTAGCGAATCGGCTTATCATATTATGTACACGGGGTTTAAATACAATGTTACCCGGGTCTAGCACGGTGTAATAGCGTACAGCGCCACCTGTCGGCGATGTTATAGGTTACTAGCGTATCGGCTTCTCATATGTACACGGGGTTTAAATACAATGTTACCCTTTGCCCCACCCGGGTCTAGCACGGTGTAATAACGCCCAGCGCCACCTGTCGGCAATGTTATAAGTTACTAGCGAACCGGCTATTCACGTGTACAGTCACGGGGTTTAAATACAACGTTATCTCGCGGCCCACTCGGGTCACGTACGGGTAACGTATAACTAAGAGATGGTAACAAAATTTAAAAAAATCACTATTAAAAGTATCACAACCCTATAGGGTTGTTTAAAAGGGGTTTGCTTACCAAGATTTCACATCGAATTTGGCTATAGTAGTATAGTTAGAAATATTATAAAAAGAACCCACACTGAAATAAAAACTGAGTACATCTATATCCTATTAAATTTTTGTCTATTAGCAAGTGTATTAGAATGTGAGTTAAACATCTCTATTTGTGTTTATTGGATTAAGTTAAAATTGGGTATTTGACTACTATTCAAATAAATTATTCTTTAGTGTTTATTAAATAGAGGATCTCCCAAAAGTCGTAATATCCACGTCCCCTGATAGTTTTATGTTGACATTATAAACAATCGATTTAAGTAAAAAAGTGTGTCGAACTTTTTTACATTAATGGCGTTTTGACGTTTGAAAACAAGTTGCTGATTTTACTATATTCCAATACCCAATTGTCAATGACACCTATCTTTTAAAACTGTCAATTTTATAAATAACCTGTTGCTAAAAGAAGGTGGAAAAAGGAACCCTTAGGGAGGTTCCTTTTTGCTCTTGAGGGACGAAACCCTAAAAACGCAGACGAAGTTGCGGGCACTCACCGCTATGCTGTAGACGGGTAGCATCTGTATGTGTAGATTGTTGAGCATGTTCTTAGCTTGAGCCGCCAAGTGGTCACCACCTACCGGGGAACGCACCGCCGCGCTCACTAGCGCGTACCTGAAAAATATACATGAAAACAAGTGAAAACAATTTAAAAAATTAAGGCCTTATTTAAAAACGTCTCTAACTTACTTGGAACAATGTTAGATGGCTTGAAACTCCCTTTGACTGCGGAGCGACAGTCTAACTGCCTTTGATGTTTACCGGGCAACTGCGGAAGAGCAGTCTAAAGGCCTCGGAATCAGCCGGGAAATGGTCGCGTGCCAGTTGAAGGGTAGCGTGAAGTTTGGGAATTAATTTCAAAATATTTACTAACTCGATTCCTTTGAAATTTTTTTCTATGCGAATAGGTTAGACAAGGACAGAGTATGAATTTTTTGGAGAACCTGATCTATGACATGAATTTATGGGTAGAAATTTCGTGCGAGTGAAACACGAAATGTAAGGTGATACCCTCTATTTTTTATTTTTGGTTTTTGTTCTTGAAATAGACAAATGGAACAGAATCTTTGGTTCTTGTTGTTTTACTCTGGAATGACTAATCATAGTGTCAATAAACCTTTATAAACAAAGTTAAAGGTTATATTTTTTTTTTTGTTGATGTTTTTATTTCAAAAACGGGGTCATTTTTTGTTGTTGTTTTTGTTATTTTTTTGTGTAAACTCTATTAGAAGTGCGATAACCTTTTTAACTGTAATCTATAGCTATGTTTCGTAACGATTTGAATGACGTACTGTGTGTTTACGTAGCTCGTACAAGTGATACGATATGATTTAAATAAACACGCCCGGCCGGCGAAATTCGACACCGCCACTTGATATCTTGAGATTGGCCTTGAGATTGGCGCAGATCCGCGGTAACCGAATAAAATTGCGCGCCAGACGAAGGGCTACAATCATAAAAATATATTAGTCGAGAGAAACTTCTCTAGCGCCATTTATCTCCGTGCAGCGACATCTAGTGACAAAATTATTGATGTAAATGTCTCACCCATCTATAACGGGCACGGCGGAGGTCTGACTAGCGCCCGCGTCAACGACCAACGCAGTGGACTTGCCGTTGGCGAAAGCGGCCAACACCGCGTTCTTTACTAGGAAGAACGCGGGCGCTTGGTATTTCTCGAAGAGTAACTCGGCGAGCTTTTCTCGAGCCGGTCTAGTTGTCCACACGGCTTCTGTAAACAATGCTGGGTGGTGCTCCGATGGTGATCTTATTACCTGGGGAAGATGGAGTAACAATTTTAGGGTTTTTCTTGACACTGTTTATGCCCTCTGGTATAAAATAACTGTTTCTTACACTGGTAATTTTATTCACAGCCAGTGTGATTAGCTAGCTATATTGTTATACCTACTACTGTTTGAGTCGAGATATCCTCCGCTTACCTCAATCACCCACTTCCCGCTACCTTTTTAAGGTCAGTCCAGCGGGCTGGAGGTCGTCCCACACTGCGTTTACCGGTACGCGGTCTCCACTCCAGAACGCGTCTGCCCCAACGGCCATCGGTTCTGCGACAGACATGGCCTGCCTGCCCACTGCCACTTCAGCTTGGTAGTATTATTTAGTGCCTTGGTTACGTCTTCGTATAGAGTCTCTACTTCTTCATCAGAGTGTGCCGACGTGGGTGCATAGATCTGTACTACTTTCAGAGTGTATCTCTGATTTAGCTTGAGTATAACGTATGCAACCCTAATTGAAACACTACTGATCTCCACAATGTTGCTAGCGAGGACTTACCATACACAAAATTATGTCATTGACAAATGACATAATTTGCCTGGATTTACATTTTTAGTTACCACTCTACTGGCAAAGACATGCCGCCAAATGATTTAGCGTTCCCGTACGATGCCATGTAGAAACCGAATAGGGGTATGGGTTTAATTAACTGCCATGCCCCTAATAGGTTAGACCGCTACCATCTTAGACTGCATCATCACTTACCATTAGGTGAGATCGCAGTCAAGGGCTAACTTGTAGTGGACAAAAAAAATAAAAAATAATGAATGATGTAATATTAAGTTACATGATAATAGTTATTTTAAAGGCCGCCAACCTGCATTAGAGCAGCGTGGCGTGTATAAGCTCTAATTCCCTCTATCCTATGACAGTGGAGGCCTGTGCCCAGCAGTGGGATGTTAATGGATATTATGTTAACCTTTGAATAGCAATAGTCCAGCATCTTCTCAAACAAATCCCAATTGTCGACCTGTCCATCTTTCATGTATGTCTGCACCTCCATGTTAGGCCTCGGCACATGTAGCTCGGTGACATCTATGTAGTATCTGAGCTCGTCCTTCTTGGTGGCTGAAAACAATGTCAAATACACTTGTGTCAGCTTGTGATGTATTTCACTAGATTCATTCTATGGTGCGATACACCATATTAAATAAATCTGTGTAAATATGAGTATTTTGACTTTGGAAATTCAGTCTGTTACCGACAGACTCAGTGATTATTGAATACTTTTTGTGTTTACAATTTGATTTAGAGCTTAACGATAGCAAAGTGGCTGGATCAAATGAATATTTCTTTGTGTTTAACCATGTTTTTAAAATTAACTGTTTACATTAAATCTCTGGTGAAACCGCTACACATTTAACCATTTATTCCTGCAAGTTTTAAAGAGAGTACAAACATATTTAAAAGCAATTTAATTATCAGCCCACATCTGGAATTATGCTCACACTTGGAAGGAAATGAGTATGTACCTAACTAGATGATGCCCATTTGCATGGTCGGATTGAGGACTGATTTCTGTGTAAACTCAAAATCAAAGCTTTTTTTGGGTATAAGCAGGTTACTTTGCGGAAGTCCGTGATAATCAAGGAACAAGAAGCCTAATTCTCTTTCTTTTTAGGCCACTACTAGTTAGCCCTTGACTGCAATCTCACCTGAGTGATGATGCAGTCTAAGATGGCAGCGAGCTATCCTGTTAGGAGCATGGCAGTTATATTAAACCCATACCACTGTTCGGTTTCTACACAGCATCTTACCGGAACGCTAAATAGATTGATGACACATCTTTGCCGGTAGGATGGTAATTACCCATGGTCGAAGCCTCCCACCAGGCCAGACCAGGGAAAATTCAGAAATTATAGATTCTCAAATTAACCCTACCGGGGATTGAACCCGGGACCTCCACAAATTAAGAGAACGGCACTCAACACCACCACAGACGTCGACAAATCTATGAGATACAGACAGTAGCTTGCGATATTCACTTCCAAATAAGGGAGCAATTCGCACTAGCAGAGCACCACACCAAAAGTTAAGTACTCAACAATTGTGCATTGTCGAGTCTCCTGAGGATGCTCCGGTGTCGGAGCAATGTACGTAAGAATAATTTGGAAGTTTGTGTGAAGTGGTGCTGTGCCAGTGCGAATTGCTGGGTTATTGGACAGTGAAAATTGTTAGCTATAAGTGCAAGCTTCACACTGTACCACATAGATTTGCCTGCTTTGGCAGATTGACATAGCCTTTTATATTTATTCAAAAGAAATTTTACAACTATTATAATCTTTTTTGTTAGTTTTATCTGAACACCCCCTTGTCCTGTGTTATATGCCTAGTCCAACCCAAAAACTTCCAGCTCCTGCATTCTAGTGTCTGGATCTAACCTTCTAACCTTATAATAATTGCAAGTGTATGTTTTTAGGTTTACTGATTTAATAATTTGCCCTGCGATCAATGAAAGCTTGGCTAGTGGCTAACTGGCTAGTTAATAGTTACTACCTTACCGACATATCTTCAAGCATGTGAGCGTTTCAGTATGATGCCGATTAGGAGTATGTTTAATATAATATAACTGCCTTCTAGATTAGTCCGCTACCATCTTAGACTACACCATCACTTACAATCGCAGTCAAGTGCTAACTTAAAGTATAATTTTTAAAAAAGACTCCATAGGTAAAGAATGTAAAGAAGAAGTCACCTAAATAACAGTTCTTACTTACCGGTTTGAGTAACATTGCCATCTGGTACCTTCTCCTCGGCATCAGGTATATGTGTAGCCGGCCCCACGCCTATCACAGCTGGAATATCAGCTTTCGGCGTGTCTTCCTGGGCATATCCAACCCTCAATGAGTGATGCCCTGGGTCAAACACTAACGCTCCTATCTCGTCGCCGCCATATAACATGCCGTTTGGGCCACTCATCGCTCACTTGAAATCGTACCACACACACTGTTTAATTACTAATTATTGCTTTCTTTAAATAAATTATTAAAAATGCAATACTTATTGTTTGGGAGCCGCCAATTTTTTTTTATTTATTCACCACAGACGAATATCTTGTAGCATGTTGAAAATGTCATTATTTGATATGTGGATTCACGGCTCTGGACTCTACTTTGAATTGACATTGAAATAATGAGAAAAAATAATATTAGAAATACAGTTAATAAAAGATAGATAAAGTCCGATCAGGAAGTATGTGAATCTTGTAGTTCGCACTCCTTTCTATTTATCGTCATTCCACTTCGAAAGGGAAGGATTCTCCATAGGGAAAGAAAAATAGACCACACTATAGGCCGATCTCTCTTTATTCGAAGCGGGATAGAAAAGAAGGAGATCTTAATGGGTAAAATATAAATTTTATAATCTAGACTAATATTATAAAGAGGAATGATTTGTTTGTTTGTAATGGATAAACTCAAAAACTACTCAACCGATTTTAAAAATTCTTTCACCTATAGAAAGCTACATTATCAGCGAGTAACATTTTTATTTTGAAAAAATTAGGGATCCTTACGAAAATTGCAATAATGTGAACTAAGTCGGAAAAATCGTGTCTTTTGAGAGCTTACGTGGCGTGCGCTGCGTAAATAGTTAAAGTTGCACGATAAAAATGTATGGTGCATTTATTCCTCTCAAAAAGTTCTAAAAAGAGTCTTTTAAGGTTAACAGCTCACAATAACCATTATTATGATTTTCAAATTTACCAATGCTTTGCTTACGAAGGTATTTTACCGACATAAATATGTTATTCATCTTAATTGTCCTTTACATGGCGGGCTGGCGGCTGTGGCAGGTGTGGTGACAACGGAGCGTACTCTTACAATGTAATATTAAAATGTAAAAGCTGCCGACTGCCCACTGGCTATATTGGGCATAGACTATTAGGATTAATAGTGCTACCCGTGCGAAGACGGGGCGGATCGATAGTTATATTATAAAAAAAACAAACTTTGACATTTAAATGCGTGTTTTTTGGGTCTATAATCTTAAGCGTAGAAACACCTACAATTGGCTACAAACAAAACGATTAAAAGTAGGTACTTATTGAATTTAAAGCTTTCCAATCATATACATACTAAAAAAAATGCCGATAGAAGTGAAAACAAATATATTTTTCAATTAAAATAATTAAAATATAAACCTAAGGCTCTAAAGTTTAATTTCGAATATAGTGTATTTACATGTAAGACCTTTTGTCTTCGTAACAAGGCGAGCATATCACTGTTGGCAAGCATGTCAGTCACGCGAATCCACATTTTTTCCCTCTACCAAAAAGTGTTCAACGCGGCTTAAGAAGTTTTCACTTCAAAAATCCCACATAGAAATCTTTATGTTAATAAAAGTAAAGGGGATTGAAATTTTCTGGCATAGCGACCTGCCGCCATTTAGATTTTTTTTCAAAATCGCGGCGCATGATGAAAGTGGTATGTATGGATAGAGGACACATAGACGACCAAATAATGTCAAGTAACATAGTACCCCAAAGTGTCACGTTCCCAAGATAATTGGAGGTAAAGATAGACATATGAGGACAACGACAATCATTAAAAATAGACTTATTACATGTCTACAGGCGTCAAATTGTATCCAAATAATCGTTCCCAGGTTGATTATTATTATTACTGTTTATTAGAAGAGAGTAGGTACATTACTTACTACTAGGAGTACGAGAAAACTACTACTATAATAAATTATTTATCTACTAAAGCGCATCATAATGAAACGCAGTCGACATGTCGACTTGCACCAATATGACTTGTTATTTTGGTCAAAATAACTACCTAACTACTTACAGAGTCAATGGTATAACAACACAGTCAACAGAATATAACAACAGAGTCAACAATAACAAGTAATATAATGAAAAACACGGCAAAGAAACAAACAAACGAACTCTCGTACAAAACGCCTGCGCACATTGGGAGTCAAAGTGGCAACTGGCAAACTGAATAATAGTGGTGGGCGTTGCGACGAGAAACCGTTTCAAAAAACCGTTCTCGGCTCTGCGACGGTGAAACCGTTTTTACGTCCTGGGTAAAACAGTTAACAGTTTTCGTTGCACAAACCAGTCTTCGAATAACTGGTAGTCGTCCTCGTTCCACGTTCGTTTTTCAAAACAGTTATTACAATCAAAAGTGAACTTTATGTCGATGACATACAGTCGAAAATGAATGTATTCAACGACACGTTCGTTCTCAAAACAGTTATTACAATCAAAAGTGAACTTTATGTCGATGACATACAGTCGAGAATGAATTTATTCAACGACACGTTCGTTCTCAAAACAGTTCTTACAATCAAAAGTGAACTTTATGCCTATGACATACAGTCGATAATGTTAATGTATTACTTTTCACTAAAAAAAACGCGTTTCACTAGAAAAAACGCAACTCTTTCCATATCAAATATGTTTCGTTCTAAAGAACGGTTGTCGTCGCAACTGGTTTGCAAACCAGTTGCAACGATAACCGTTTTCTGCAACCGTTTTCGTCGTCGGCGAAACGGTTACGTTTCGTTTGTCGAAAATACGATAACGACCCACCACTACTGAATAATGAATACTGATGATGCCTTTCACTTTTTTACCCTGGAGTCCCTGCCCGGCTAGGAAAACATTATATTTTTGTCTCACTCGCACTCGTTGCACGTATTTTTTCCTGTGCTTGTCTACCGGCAAGACAATGGAAGACAAGCCGTGTCATAACAAAAAGTACGGCGGGAGCGGAATAGAGCTGTTGACTATTCATTTGTATTATTTTGCGTACAATCCGACCACCCAACCCATTATGTGTGTCATCGTTCTAATTATTATTAGGTTTAGCGATCTTTAGTTCCACATATCTCTGCAACAAGCAACTAAATAATCTAAGTCTGCAACGACACTATTTTATTGTTCATTTCATAATGCAGCGGGATGAAAGACATTAAGACAAGCCAACACGCGCGCGCGAGATACTTTGACTTAATATAGCGATTCATTGCGATGCGATGCGATTTAGTAGGCAAATAATTAATTGTAGTAGTAGTTTTCTCGTGCTCCGAGTAGTATGTAATGTACCTACTCTCTTCTAATAAACAGTAATAATAATAATCAATCTGGGAGCGATTATTTGGATACAATCTTACACCTGTAGACACGTAATAAGTCTATTTTTAATGATTGTCGTTGTCCTCATATGTCTATCTTTACCTCCAAATATCTCGGTAACGTGACACTTTGGGGTACTATATTACTTGACATTATTTGTTCGTCTATGTGTCCTCTATCCATACATACCACTTTCATCGTGCGCCGCGATTTTGAAAAAAAATCAAAATGGCGGCAGGTCACTATGCCAGCTTCCATACAAAAAGGTTCAAACCCCTTTGTGATGATTTATCTTTTGTTTTCACCAGTGAAACAACAAAATGTTTTTTCAACACAAATATTTATTACAACACATTGTATTATGTTATTGATGATTGACACCAAACACAAAACCTAGACACTTAAGTACTTAACATAAAAATGTAGAGCCATCCTTTTCATTTAGTTCACTAGAAAAAAGGACAGACTGATTTTTAGTCTGGGGCCATACTGCCATATTGTTTCATTAATGTTGACTTTCGTGTTTTAGAAATAAAATCCATATTTTAGGAACGTCAAGGTACGTGACATGAAACTGCGATTTTGAGTACCTAATATTGCATAAGTATTGCTTTATTCATTGACAGTATGGCCCCTGACTACGTAAGGTTTTTTACTATTAATATTTTCAAAGTTTTATGTACGAAAGAATTATACTAACAACGTTGACTACTAAACATCAAACATACAAAGTTACAAACTATTAGAGTCAAGCGCAAGGCAAGGTCTCGTTGAAGCATGGTCGACGAGCAAGCTCGAAGATTCATCCACGCATACAGTAGATATTATAGTAGGTACATCCATGCCTTTAATTTGCTTGAACGAACTTGAAAACGTCAAAAATATAGCATTTAGAGACCTAGCTTTTTAAACAATATCAGAACATAAAACATAGATCCAAAGTTACTACAAAATATACGTTTATTTAACCTACGACAGTTATAATAATTATAAACACGAATGTAATGTGTATCATAAATACGGGCTTGATTACTTTTATGATAAAACAAATCATTTTCCCGCTATAGTTTGCAAAACAACTGTACAGGGTGATAACTGACTTATATCAGAAATAGAAAATGTTGTGCAAGCAAAACTACGGAGGAGAACTTCTTTATCGTTTAGAAATATCGATTATATTAGGCTCAGATGGGCTTGAACCCAGAGCCGTACAACCAGTTAATAAAACTAATATATTATCAAAGAAAACTACCCTCCATAGTTGAATGAAATTAGTGAAATTCACGTTAAAATTTACGCGTTTTGTTTATGAGGTGGTAACGGGGCTAAAATATCTACTTCAAAACACCGCGTAAAAAGATTGCGGCTTTTGAAAGAAAGAAATTGCACTATTTCGTACGTACGTGTAAATTATAAACTGCAGTGCACAATCAAACGATAATTATCACTTAAATTATTCGTTACAAAGAAACTCATAATTATGAAAAAGCTTTTTTGGCTTGTATTAATGGTAGACAGTATAAAATACCTATTATAGAGTTATGAATTTACACCTAAAATCTATACTATATAATAATATACTAATATTATAAATGCGAAAGTTTGGATGGATGGATGTATGGATGGATGTTTGTTACTCAATCACGCCCCAACGGCTGGATGAAATTTGGCACAGAGACAGATATAGTCTGGAATAACTAATATGCTACTTTATATCCCGGAAAACTAAGAAGTTCCCGTGAGAACCAAAAAACCTAAATCCACGCTGACGTAGTCGCGGGCATCAGCTAGTCTAAATAAAGTACTTATTACATCAGCAAGAAGAGATATCTTTTTTAACAGATTCTGTAACACATTTATTATTATTTAATGACAATATCAATTAGTCGTGAAAATATTATTACTATCATTCAAAAAATACAGGATGAAACATATTGTTTAAAATTATTATGGGTATGGGTTTAATATAACTGCCATGCCCCTTACAGGTTGGCCCACTACCATCTTAGACTGCATCATCACTAACCATCACGTGAGATCGTAGTCAAGGGCTAATTTGTAGTGGTTAAAAGAAATTAAGAAACCAAATGCAAAATAATTTTTCGGTTTCTACAGCCTACAGGCCTATTTTGCTATCAGTAAAACATAAATGATAGAATATGACCATAAAGCGTACGACAGTTCCAAAAATGTTCTAAAAAGTGCAAGACTCAGAGCTGTAAAGCCATCTATAAAAATAATGCAAATTTGGCGCCAAATTTAACAAAACCGTCGTATATTTTAAAGATTTTGCGGTATAATCACTAATTTTGGTAAGTACAGGAAGACTTTTAACTAAAACTTAAAACTATAAAGTCAATAAAATAGGTGGCTACTTGATTGCTATACGAAACTATATATGTCACCGTAAGATTGTAAAAACCGTCAGATTATAATCTAACTCGCGAAATGCTGAACTGTCGAAAGATTACAATTTAACGCATTATTTTCCGGTAGATTGTAATCTGATAGGTATTTAAACCCGATAAAACCTGAGTGTTTGTTTACACTATCCGTTTGTTTATGTCGAACCCTAACCTAACCTACAAGAAAGAGACAAGAAAACGTAAATAAAATGAATATTTCAAAAATTGACACTCAGAACATTGGACAGTTTACAATCTTTCGACAGTTTAGAATTTCGCGAGTTAGATTATAATCTAACGGTTTTTACAATCTTACGGTGACATATATACGTCAACGACTATCGGCAACGAAAATGTATTTGAGATTTACAATTTATGTGAATTTTCTTCCATTTCAAATCTTACGCAAGTTTCAGTAATTCATTCATTATACCTACTTACTTAGTTAAAATTATCTTTTCCCATCAGTCTTAAAAATAATTTCTAGGCTTTTCTACCTAATTTAACTTAATTACGCTGTGTTGTTCAGAACAAATATAAAAATCTTATCCCGTGACATTAAAAAAAGAAAAGAGCATTAATAATTCGATTTCACTCGCACAGAATACCTGCGTATAGTATGTGTGAGTGAGACGCAACATATTTTTTTACTGGCTCGTATTTAACTGTCCGTTCTGAATGTACCTAAAGGTACAAGTTAAGCATTATTTTACATTTAACATAATCTGGACGCACTGTTACAATTAAACTGTGCAATACAAAAACATGCTGCCACAACAATTTTACAAGACCTTCCCCTTGTTCATGAGAACAGAAGAAAATATTCTTTCATACAGGCCTTTACCTAAGTTTTATAATAATTAAAACTGTATCCACATTTATTTACCCTCACATGAATAAAAATATGTAGGATACATTAGTTAGGCTATTTAAAATTAATTACATCCAGGTCCACTTGCACCAAAATTAAATTACATGCGGCTCGGGCTTACAAACTTCAGCTCGATTGTATTACCCTACTTACCACCCTTGTATCACAATGTACTATTTCAATACAGTTGCCCGAAAAATGCACTTACAGAGGCAATAAACAGGGCTTGTAAGTTTTTACTGCCTTCGTACCATTTTCTTTTTGCAGAATTTACTGCCTGTTTAACTGCCCAATGCCAAAATAGCAATAAAAAATAATTGCTTTTTATCCAACGTGTTAAAGTGCTTATTTTATAATGACCCGTTTTAAGCGCCCAGCTCGATCCATCTGTTTTACCCATACGCGCGTTTGACGCGCCAACACTATCGTGAGCACCATACAGCGAAATCTAGTGTAAGAGTAGTAAGATGTTAATGACTCATTCTATATGTCACCGTAAGATTGTAAAAACTGTTAGATTATAATCTAACAATTCAGTTTACAATTTCGCGAGTTAGATTATAATATATCGGTTGTTACAATCTTACGGTCACATAGGTATACATTCGTGGTTAGCTTTTTAGGTGCAAGAGGGCCTTATTTTGAAAAGTATCTACAGTAATGTGTGTCAAAAATACTTGGTACCTACGAGTACAAATACTTTCTTATGAATGTCTCTAATTTAGAAAGACTATGGACCCCGGGGATCCAAGATTTCGGGGGTGTCAGTTGAATAATTGTTTTGCCTGCCGCGCTCGCCTTTTCGATATTTTACAGGATAAACGGTTAGTTAGAAAGCCCAAGTTACGATCCGAATTTTCGGGGGTATCAGCATAGTAAACAGATGTTTACTGTGGTATCAGCTATCCGTATCAGATCTGAGTTTTCAGGGGTGTCAGTTACGATTCAAGTTTTCAGGGGTGTCAATTACGGTCCGAGTTTTCAGGGGTATCAGTTACGATCCGACATTTCAGGGGTGTAAATTACGATGCGAGATTTTAGGGGTGTCAGTTACGTTACGAGTTTTCAGGGGTGTCAATTACGATGCGAGATTTTAGGAGTGTCAGTTACGAAGCGAGTTTTCAGGGGTGCCAGTTACTGTATCTGGCAGCCGACGTTGATGGCTGTGAGCAGGGGCGCAGCGCCCAGGCCGCCGTCGCCGTCTGCGACGCCGGCGAGGTATTTCGCCCCCGTGCAGTCGTCGCAGGAGCAACTGTCGGTGAGGGTGCAGAGGCCGCGCGAGGTCGCTATCGCCTCCCATTTAATTTGCTCGTCGAGAGTCCCGCTACGGCTTAGGAGGTTCTGGAAATAATACATAAGAAAACGTGATGATATGTAAAATGCATTATTGTCCCACAAACTTATCTGACCTGATGGTAGCGTCGCTAGTATATATGTATATGAAAAAATAAATAAATACAAGAACTAAAATTAGTTCCAATTTTGGCCACCGGGCCAGATAAGTTTGTGGGACTATACGCCTGAAATGCATGCTGTGCATTTATTATTTATTGGGCGATCACAACAAATAAATCGAAATCTAAATCCAAATAGCTATAAAGTCGCTCGTCGCATCGTATGTGGTAGATACGTCGTCACTCGTCATTTAACACTGGGAGCATAGCACCATCGCTTAAAGCCGTATTGTTTTAATATTGTTGACGTTCGTTTTTTAGAAGTATAATCAAGTCAAGGTGCGTGACATAAAACTGTAATCATACTAATATGCGTTTATGCGAAAGTGGGGTTATTTTTTGTTTTGTCCTTCAATCACGCCGCAACGGAGCAACAGATCGACGTACTTTTTGGCATGGGTTTAGTTGAGAACCTGGAGAGTGATATAGACTACTTTTTATTAAGCACTTTTTATTACTTTTAATTAAGGAGTTCCCGCGGGACTCAATAAAAATTAAAACACGCGGATGAAGTCGCGGAAATCAGCTAGTTGTATTGCTTGTTGTTGTTGCCTTGATTCAACAAGTGTTCCTTTACGGCATTTTTAAAGTGTAAAGGCAAATACAAAAGTTCTTTTGGAACCATATTTTAAAAGCTAATACTTACTTATTTAAAATAAATGAAGCCCGAATGAATGAATAACGAACGAATGGAGTAATGATTTACCTGCATAACCTCTATATTGCTTGCTTGCCACATATCCAAATCAGTCAGTTGCTGCTCCTTCGACCGGCTTTTCTTAGGCTTCTTCAACATAGCGCAATACATCGACACGTCCTCGCTATCCGCTATCGAGCTCTCGTCGAACTGTATCGAATTCGCGTCGTATGTGGTAGATGCGTCTTCGTCCAACGCTATAGTGTCTAGTTCGTTCTGTATCTGTGATAGTTGGTCGATATCTTCAAGGGTACTTAAAGATGTGCCTGATGATTGGTTTTGGAATTGGTGGTAGTTTATCTGTGAATCAAAATAGGCTTATAAACAAATAGATAGATAGAAAATTACTTAGTAGGTATAATAAAAAAAGTAGGTGAATGAAAGAAGTGAAACTTCAGAAAAGTAGCCTACGAGATAATGAGATAAATGTAACTTGTATTCTATCTCATTCTCTCGCAGGCTAAATCCTATTACGAATATCTTTGTCTGTTTTTGGTGTCGCTTTCTCGGATCGTTTTTCGTTTAATCGAATGAAAACCAATTTTCATGGATATAACTTGAAAAATAACGGACTTTTATAATATTATAAACTTTCAAACAAACTTTGAAATCTACTACACCTCTAGGGTGCTCAAGGAATATACATTTGGGCTTTAGATTGTCTGTCAGTCATTCAGAACAAAGATGGGATAAAACCATAGATTGATTGATTTAGTTATTTAATGATTTGGAATTTGGATTGATGTTTATTTTAAGTCACTTTTGGTAACGGAATTTTGGGACCGCAACGCTACGACAAGCACATTTTTTAAAAATCGAGGGTAGTTTAGTAAGTAGACCCTAATCTAAGAAATTGAAAATTACCTGTTGTTCCTCTAATTTACTGCACTGACTGGCCGGCCGTGAGCTTTGATGGTCGTCACAAATTATCTGGAAAAACAATAGTAAGTACAACAAATATATTATGAGGGTCAAAATAGTCACCCAAAAATTTAAAAATGGTCGACGTCTTCTGCAAGACTGTGAATTTCAGAACTTCTATACTAATATTATAAATGCGAAAGTTTGGATGGATGAATATGTATGGATAGATGTTTGTTACTCAATCACTCCAGAACGGCTGAACGGATCGGGGTGAAATTTGGCACAGAGATAGATTATAGTCTGGAATAACACATATATTTTTATCCCGGAAAATTAAAGAGTTCCCGTGGGAACAGACAAACTTCAAACCACGCCGATGAGGTCGCGGGTATCAGCTAGTGCAATATACAATGATACTAATTCTCTAGTAGGTACTAGGTATACAATCTCCAGTGTCATCATTTCAACCAAATAAGCGTGAGTCTCCTCTCGGAGTGAGAAGTAATTGGCAATAGTCCACCACGCTGGGTGTTTTATTTTTTATAATATTAGTATTGATAACAATTATTCTATTCTATTCAATATCTCACCTCGTCATCATCGTCATCATCTATGCTAAGTATGGAAAATATTTCAGCTGTAATCAAGTCGTCGTTGCCCATGAAGCCTTTACTTGTCGACGGCACGGGGGAATCCGGGGCTTTATCTGTCAATAAAAAAATGAAATTAATTACGTGTGAAACAAAATGTTTTTTAGTGTATTTTAAATAGAGGATCCCCCAAAAGCCGTAATATCCACGTCCCCTGTTAGTTTTATGTTGAATTACCTTTTTAGAAATGGCAATTTAAAATCACAACTCAGTATTTCGTACAAAATCCAATACTCTAAATAGGTATTATATAATATGCTCCTTTTGAAGATTTAAAAAAAGTTTCATATACTTACCCAATTCTGGAGACGATAATGTCATTAAGTCAAGTTGTCAAGCCAAAAGAAGATGGACCAAATCGTGCCAAATCCCGGTGCAAATGACAAGTATAGTCATTTTTAAACTTATCTGACCCGGTGGCCAAAATTGGAACTAATTTTTATGCCTGTTTAGTTTTTGGTTTTAGTTTATTTTCGTACTATACTGGCGACGCTGTCAAAGGGTCAGTTATGTTTGTTGGCTCATAATTTAGATTACAATTAATAGTAATCATCGCAATTGAGATGTTGCCGATTTCCAAAATAAATGATTGAAATAAAACTTCTTTAGAATCGTTGTGGTTTGAAATTCGATAAACGAAAAAGCGACACCAAAAAAAGACAAACATAATCATGATGGGATTTACCCTGCGAGAGAATGAGATAGAATACAATTTGTGTTTATCTCATTCTCTCGTTTCACTTCTGCCGTGTGTGAATTGCACACACACACTTTTTTGTGATTATTAAATAGAGAATCTCCCAAAGGAGGTAATATACACGTGGTTTTATATTGAATAACCTTTTTAAAATAGCGATTAGGTAAAGTAAAAAGTGCGTCGAGTTTTGATGACGTCACAAACAAGATATATTCATTTGCAATCTCATATAATTTTGGTAAAAAATTGGAATTATTACACTATAGCTTTTTAAATATTTGTAAATTAGTAAAATAAATAAAAGTTTATTGACCAACACTACAGTTCATTATAAGTAGTACCTTTAACTAAACTTATACAAATACAAATTAAACTTATACTACGTGCGGTCAATGAGCCACCTCCTCAGCCCGTGCCACAGCATGAGAGATAGGTATATACCTACCTAACATACATACTGTTAGTTACTATTATTAGTTTTAATTTTGTTGCAATCGTGATTCGAGACATACAAGGACCCCGAAATATAAATAACGGGGGTTTGAGAGGATAAAATAAAAGCGCTCATATATCAATTAAAAAAAATACTTACAATGCTCAACCTCATTGTTGCTTTCTAGAAGATTCTCAGTGGAAGGTTGCTCCGGTTGCTCCCTACTCCTGGACTTGAACAGGCCGAATTTCGTCGGCGCCATTATCTGGAATAGATGTATGTTTCCTATGTAAAAAAAAATGTGAGTATTATTTTTATGATCGTAACCGTGTAAATTAAAAATATTCAATTTTTAAGATTTTAACGGAACGTATACATTTTATGTGTGGCTTATGAAGTTGTGCGTTTATTTATTTGTTTTTGAACTTTTTTGTTACCATTTTCCTCGAAAACTATTGGATCTACTATAATGCGTTTTTTTTGCATTAGATATAATATATATGTCACCGTAAGATTGTAAAAACCGTTAGATTATAATCTACCTCGCAAAATCGTAAAATGTCGAAAGATTAAAATTTAACGCATTATTTTCCGGTAGATTGTAATCTGTTCGGTTTATTAACCCTATAGAACCTAAGTGCACACACTAGGTACCTGATTATTTATGTCGAACCCTAATCTAACCTACATGAAACAGACAAGAAAACGTAAATGCAATGAATATTTCAAAAATTTACACTCACAACATTAAACGGTTTACAGTCTTCCGACAGTTTACAATTTCGCGAGTTAGATTACAATCTTCCGACAGTTTACAATTTCGCGAGTTAGATTATAATCTAACGGTTTTTATAATCTTACGGTGATATATATAAGACGTTGCTTCGTACCAAATTTCAAGATTCTGAGTTCACGGGAAGTACCCTGTAATAAGTACCTATTGGTTCCCTTGCAAGTGTCGAAAATTTGCAGCATAAACGGCTGTATCTTTTGATTGCGTTGGCTTAGAAGTTTGATTTTTTCACAGCTCCAAGGGACAGTAAGTAGACATTAGAGTATTTGATATTAATTTCAGCTTGACCTCCATGCGTTCCTGAGGGGTCTTGACAGATAGACGGACGGACAACAAAGTGATCCTATAAGGGTTCCGTTTTTTCCTATTGGGGCACGGAACCCTAAAAACGCAAAAAAAAATCAATTTTTATCTAGTAACTATTTTGACTTTAAATAAAATCTGTGAGCTAAGGTTCTCAAGGTTAAAATACCAAAAGCACAAGATCATCTAAGGTTTCTGGATGACCTACCATGAATTTTGTTACAATTGTATATTATATTATGATGTAGTTACATTTACAATTGTAGCTAATTGCTTACCTATACTTTGGCGCCCAACGTGGGACCAAAATCTTAATTTATTTACGTTTCAGGTAATACCTCTTATAATATAAATTCTAAATCTATACATATATAGATGTGCATTCGCTAGATATATAAAAATTACTCACCTCAAATTTCTAAATTTAGTTGTAAAGGTGAAGGTATATTTACATTTAACACGAAGATTTTGCAAAACAATATTATAAAACAGATTGTAGGCTATAGTTATTGTTATAAACACTTCAGTATAGTAAGAACCCAAAAAATAGTTCGTAAAAAGAATATTTTAACTTGTTCCCGAAATATAAGAGGATATATTTTAAATATAGATAAAAAAGGTCGTATATAGGTACCGAAAATATGAACGCTTGCAAAAATACATACGATATAAAACACTATCTTGTCGAATTCATCAAAAACACTGAAAAGTTAAGTGTTTTATAATGTCAACTAGTCTCTATTATTTGGTTGTCACCACAGACGATACAGTGAAACCGGATAAAATAGAAACGCGAAAACTGTATTCAAAAGCAATTTTAATTCAAAAATTAACTTTACCAGTGTTTAATCATTAGGTATTTGTTAATTAATGGCCATACTTTGCTCTGTAATTATAATTCCACACAGATGAGAGTTTGTTGGTGGATACCATAGACAGTTTTCAATCCGCACACGATAAAGAACCTTCTACAAAGCTTCGCAGCTATGCGCGCGCAGCCTATTTGTAATCTATTTAACTTCGATTACACCAAGAATGCAGTTGCTATAGCAAATAAAACTCTATTATCTTCGTATTAGGGATCGTATTGGGTTGTGATAGTTTAATTTACTTGTTTTATTTGGTCAAGTGATTCCGATCTTGATTGGCAATCGAGAGATTCATGCTTACAGCATTAAAATGATTAATGAAGTCATAAGATATTCAATTATCATGATTGGTTGATTAAAATTAAATAAGAGAGTCGCACTCCCATCGCTAGACACAACAAGAGAGGATATAAGTAGATGATTCTACTTATATCCATTTAGATGATTCTATTCATACCTACTTGGAGTTGGTAATTGCGAAAAGTATAGTACTTTATTGAGGAATGGTTTCTTTAAAGTTTACATCCTCGAGACAGAGGATACATTTTATACCAAGAAATGAAAGGAACTACGGAATGTAATAAATTGGAGGTCCAATTTTCTAAGCAAATCGTAATCATGACAGTTTAAAACGTATTATTTGAACTGTTTAAGGAGTTCATATTACCTAAACGTTTTTTGATAGTAATACGTTTTATGCTGTCAAATGATTACGATTTGCTTAGGCCGCTGAATCCAGAGAGGAGTTAAATAAAAAAACAAACATATCACATTCCGTGATGCATTTCAGAAATACTATTTAATAAAACTCTACAATTGCTTTTCTTAAAACATAATATACTTAACAATTTAAGTCCTTAAAATAATAGAACAGGATAGTGGCCAAAAATCCCAAAAATAATTTTCTCCCAGCCCGAAAATGTATATTTGAGATTTAAGTCGTGAATTTAATTGACCAAAGTTATATTCAATTGACTAGATTATGTAGATTTTGGCATTAGAATTGTCAATAAAATGAATCAGTAAATAATTAATTAAGCGTATCTTGGCGTATTGTATTTATTATTCTTAAATTCTAACGCTTTAAACAAAAAAAAGAATGAAAATTGACTAGGTATTAAACAAATATTTACAATGATTTATTTTCTTATTTTTATCTATTTTAATAAAATTAAATAATACTGGGACGTTTTTTGGTTTTCTTTTCATTTGCGTAGATTTCAGTTTCATTACTTATTATATCCGAGGTGTTTAAAGATGGCGTTTTCGCTATGCGTTTCGTCGAAAAATGGCATTTCTCTGAAAACAATCGACGAATCCGCTATGTGCATTTGTCTTTTTCCGTATCTGTAATAGAAAAAAATTGTGATTATTATTGGTAGGTATATGTATAATCCGTCCAACTTATCTGACCCGGTGGCCAAAATTGGAAATAATTTTTATGCCTGTTAAGATTTAAAAAAAAAATATTTTTCATATCTACAAGCGACGCTGACACCAGCAGATAAGTTTGTGGCACTATAATCAAGATTTTTGATGCGGAATAACGCTACCTAGGGAGGAAGTTATAAACTATAAGGTTCTTGGCGAGGAGGGTAGAGATAAGGAGTAACATCTCTTGGGAGAATAGTTGAAAAAGTGTCCAGTGGTTGCTATAAATAACAGTTCAAAAACCTTTTACAGTGGCGCTGGTGTAGCAAAGGGCATGGTATGAATGTAGCAATTGTAGATTGAGGTGAAGTATGCCTAGTTTAAAAATTTAATATTATTGTCGACTAAAATAATGAATTATTGAAAATTTCAACAACATACGTTGTACAAAATAATAATGAATGCTTTTTTCCCTTGTTTATTTCTCAAACCTACTCTAATAATATTTGGCGCTTCCTTTTATAATTACCCTGATACTAATGTGGCGCCCCCGATTTAATGCATTTCGACGGACACTTTAGAGATGTTACTCCTTATCTTCTAACCTCCATAGTTCTTGGATAATCCGTGATTTAAACTACTCTCGAGGGTGAGCAAGACTGACACCCTTCTGACACCCAATCACATCATTTTATACCACTCGCAATTAGTTTTATGTAAAGTCCAGTTTCTATTGGCCAGCTACAGGCTACGTTATAACGTAAATTTGTGGCGAAGTCCCACGAGACCTACTGAACCCTCGGGAATGTCCGTTCCGACTTGCTTTCGGTCGGGATTCTCCCGGGCGTTCCAGACTCCAGTCAGTGAATCTTGAACCCCTACGCAGGGAGGCCGCGTACACGCAACTTGTCCGGCTAATTCACTCGATACCAATCTATTAATTATTACACATATTGTAACGTCCATAGTCCTTACACAGTGTTTTAAATCGTTTATCATAATATATCAATAGACTTTTGTAACCTTAATTAATTATGCAACTTTCAATATATAATAATCTTAAATTACATTGGGTTTGTTTAACTTCAATCCTAACATTTCCCATAAATTCACCCTTTAGCTCACGCGGTGCTTTAAAAATATTGCCTTTAATAACGATAAATTGAACCCTGGACCTTAGTATTGTCATTTTTGACACTAACGCAAACTTATAAAAAACAAATGCCTAGTGTAAGAGACAATCCAGAAGTTGGTAATAATAAACACTTCTAAATATTTGTACTCTCATTTGGAGCTTGCACGAGCGAATGGTCACAACGTGTAGCGGTTCCACGAGAGATTTAATGTAATAAGATAAAAGTTAGCTAAACTTAAAGACAATATTTATTTGGTCTGGCCACGATTGCTATCGTAAAGCTCTAAACCAAATTGTGATCTAAACACAAAAGTATTCAATAATCGCTAAGTCTGCCTGCAGGAGACTGAATTGATTATCATCGTCAAAACACTCGTATTATATTTTCAATACGGCGTCGGTATCCGCAGATTAAATCGAATGACATGAAACGAGTCAAATTGACTGATATTATACTTTCTGTTTCATGAGATAAGACAAACAGGAATAATGCTTACACTAGGTACATCAACTTTTTCGATAATACCCGCGACTTCGTGGACGTGGATTAAGGTTTTTGATCACCGCGGGAACTCTTTAATTTATATCTCGGTGTCTAGTACATTTTTGTGTGTCTTCTATTTTTCCTCGGTCATGATGATCGGAGACCGTGCTTTTGCTGCGTTAGGTTGGATAAGAACTCATTATCACGAAAGAAATCCCCTAGAGGTGGCGCTAGGAACTTTATGCAATTAACTAGCGAATGCCCGCGACTTCGTCTGCGTGGTTTGAGGTTTTTGGTTTTTGGTCTTTAATTTTCCGGGATAAAAAGTAGCCTATGTGCTATTCCAGACTATAATCTAACTCTGTACCAAATTTCAGCCAGATCCGTTAAACCGTTGCCGGGCGTGATTGAGTAACAAACATCCATACATCCATCCAAACTTTCGCATTTATAATATTAGTAAGATATGATGTAGGGTGGACGTACCATTCCCAAACCAGTAACCTGTAGTTGACCATTTGCGTCTAAAGGTCAATATTTTAAGAATTCGCGCCAATATCTTTAGGTTTTTTAAGTCTGTGTTACTGTATCATATCTTTGAGAATCTAATGCTGTAAAATTGAGGTAAATGAATTAAAAAATATAGCTTTCTTTTTCATTTTTGTCGCCACGTATCTCGTTCACTCGCCGTTCGGCCGCCATTGCTGTTAGGAGCGTTCAATGAAAGGTAAAGTTAAATTGATTTTAATCGTAATATTTTTGAAGTAAATTGCAAATATTTTATGAAATTTAGCTAATATATTAATCAGTGTAATGATAGCAGATATAAATTTGAACAAAATTTAATATTTTTATAGGTTTCTGAGACCGGTTAACTACTGGAACGCATGTTGTATAGGGTGCCTATAGTTAACCATGTGGTTAACTACTGGTTATTTCTTTAATTCAATAGGGTGCCTATCATTGACCATATGGTTTACTACTGGTTATTTCTTTAATTTTCTTTATTTGTCATTATTAATGATCTTTCAGCAATTCCTTTTCATTATATTGATGCACAATTCAAAATTAACGATTTTTACTAACATATTCAAGTAGTTGACCAGTGGTTTGGGATTGGTACATTCATAGTGTTCGTGGAGTTGACCAGACATTTTTATATTCTAAGTGTCCTACTAAAATTGACATTGACAACATACAGGTGTCAAGTAAATAATGGATAAGAAAAAGAAAAAGAAGACAAACTTTGGTATGATAAGGAAGATATCATCGAAACTATTAAAACTCCTATTCCCATGAATACTCGAGGCTCTTTTAAAGTCGAAGAGATGGCCAAATATCTTCTGTGGGTATAGAAAGCTACAACATCAAAAATTACAATCGAAGAAGACTGTAGGTAGTTAAGTTTATGTTTGAAGATGAATAGGTTAATCGTCATAATTTAAGCCAAAATGTGCAAAAATACTGTTGCTGTGATGTGTCAATGACTTTTAAAAGTGTCAAGATTTTATCTTGACAATAAAGTCAAGTTTTTTTTGTCAATTTTTGTCATATTATAGTTGTTTCGTTTCAATAAATGGTTAATAGAAGAGTAGTTTAATAAGTATAGAAAATATTAATATAAGCTGCACAAGCCAAAGTATACCTATTACTGTGATGTGGATCTCAATGACCTACGTACAAAAGTTAGACCTCAATAAACGTTGATTGTGAAATTTAATAAATGCGGTTTTATTTTATCCATCCTGTATGTGTTAATACGTTGGTCAATTACTGGCTCAATCTTGGTCAATCTAACTAAGGAACAGTTCATCTTTTAGGATTTATGCCATAATTACAGAAATTCCTTGATACTTATGCTGCTATGATTTATGGTCCTCATTTTGTCTATAAATAAACTTAAAAAATAACATAGAACTAAGGTCTTCCGTTCAAATATGTTAAAATGACAGCAAATTAAAGTCAAAATATCTCCTTAAATGGTTTGGGAATGGTACGTTCACCCTATTCGAAACAAAGTTTGCCTAGTTGTGACAACACTCATTCGATCGTGAATGTTAAGCAACGTTGACCCAAGTCGGTAACTGAATGGGTGACCGCATTTGGAGGTTCAAATTTGGCCTTTTCGTATCCTCTGTGCCTCGGAGAGCACGTTAAGCCGTCGGTCCCGATTATTATCATTTATATCCAACATCTGATATTAATCGTTGCGAAAATATCCTAAGAGTTTAAATACGGACGTGGGAACCCACCGCATTATTATCCCAAGAAAACTCCTACCATTATTTGATTAATGAAAAGGGGTCACGCCTCACGACCCTCAGTAATGAGAAATACGATGCAGAGAGAGAGAGAGAGTACTTATGAAAAATGTTCCCCTAGTTCCCGCGGGACTTGATTTAGTGATACGTTATACTTATACAGTTTATCTCAATCGATTCTGGGTTTTAGACCAGGTCCATACACTTTTGAACCATTTTCTTCATCCTGTTTACGTTCTTCTCATCTACGATCTAACTATCATCTAAAGATCTAAGCTATGAAAATCAAGCGCTATGGGACCACGAATATACGCTCCTTTTATTGAGTTTGACACTCACACACATCCGTTAGCATATAGTCCCAACACCCACCAACATATCTGGCCCGGTGGCCAAAAATGAAACAAATTTTTTTTATGCCTGTTTAGTTTTTTTTTCATATATATAGTAGCGACTCTGTCACCGGGTCAGATACATTTAAGGGACTATAGCACATCGCTGGTGGAAAGGCGGTTAAGTCACGCACCGTCCTCTCCCATGCACGGAGTAGTATTCCTGCAGCTCTTTCAGATAGTTGGAGATCTGCTCCGCTGTGTCGAAGCGCTCGGGGCGGCGCGGGCGTGGGTACTGCGCCTGCGCCGCGCAACACAAGATGGCGCTCAGCAGCAAGATGGCCGACACGAGGGCGCGCATGGCTGCAACCAAGGATGTTTCTTTTACAATTAAACTTTAATTTTTTTTTTAAATGAATTTTCTTTTAGAATAGTGGTGATTTGAAAATTCAACAAAACGAAAAAGCGACACCAAAAGGAGACAAACTTATATATGATGAATGCGAGAATAAGATAATACAAGTTATAATTTTTCTCATTCTGTGGCAGGCTACTTTTCTTATGTGTCACACACACATTCTGCCGTGTGTGACACACACATTTTTTATTCCAGCAGACTTAAACAATTGATTTTGAATAGTCGAGTGAATCTGCCATTTGTTTGGAATGACAATTTCTTTTGAATAGTCGAGTGAATCTACCACATATTTATCTATGATCTACCACTGGTTCGGAATGAATTAATTTCCAATTTTTTAACCAGAATAATTTTACCACAGGACTGTCCCACTTTTCGAAGTCGTGGCATCTATCGGCGAGTTCCATACGCCATCTATCGGCGGGTAGCGGCGTAACCTAGCCAAGACGTAAAGACCGCCGACAGGTGGCACCGCTTTGCAGACAAATAAAAACATTTTTGAAATAAATAACTATGTTTCAAGTACCAGTCTGAAAAATTATATAGAAAGATAAATTATTTTAATACATCAAGCTTAGTTATAATCTTAGTGGGAAGGTGGGTGTAGTGGTGTAAAAAAAGGTACATTAAGTTTCCTGTTTTGTTGGTCAGCGTAGTCAGATTGAAGGGCAGCCCGGACCGGTCCGGGACGTCGAATTTCAAGGGGTCGACTGAAAATCAGCGTTGCCACTTGCCTAATATGGTGCATCTACATTCTACACCATATCAGCATTACGCTGAGTCAATGCCCTTTGTGGGATTTTATACGACACAGATCTGTTTATATTATTCAGGTCAAAGTAATTCAGCTACTAGATGGTGCCCGCGACTTCGTCCGCGAGTATTAAGTTTTTTACCCTCGCGGGAGCTCCTTCCTTATCCAGGGTAAAAAGTTTCTGGCCTGTGTCCTTTCCCGGGACACAAGTACAAAATTTCGTCAAAATCAATTAATAAGATGGGCCTTTAAAGCGTAGCAGACAGACATACTGACAGAAAGACAGACAGACGCACTTAAAAGTTATAATTTACACAGGCATATTAAGGATATAAGATTACGCTACATAGTATTAATCCATTTGAAAATATATTGGGTATGGAGTATGGCCTATTATGATTATATTATTTGTGATACCCCCGTGCGAAACCGGGGCGGGTTGCTAGAATGTAAAATAATAGAAATACGAGGTACGGAGTCCTTATTGGTCACATTAGTGGGATTCGTGTCAAAGTTTCACCCACTTCAAAAATTCTAAACAACACTTTCACATTTATATATTAGAGTATTACATATAGTTATGTTTATACCCGTGACTTCGTCGAAGACCAAACGTTGCTGATTCTATTTACAGTCGGAACTGACGTAAACTGTAGCGCGATGTATGTTGTCAGTGGCTCCATCTAGTTTGACGAGATTCAACTATAAGACTTTACTAAAGACTGCATTGATGTAGAATTTTTTTTCATTCTATTTCAATGAAAGACTGGCAAAAAACTATAAAATTAGAGAGTAGTGGCCTAGTTGTGACAACGCATATCAGTCGATTGCGATTGTTAAGCAACGTTGACCCAAGTCGGTAACTGGATGGGTGACCGAATTTGGACGTTCAAATTTGGCCTTTTCGTTTCCTCCGTGCCTCGGAGAGCACGCTAAGCCGTCGGTCCCGGTTATTATAACTAACATCTGATAATAATCGTTACAGAAACCTAAGAATTTAAAATACTCTTAGTCGAGTCGTATGCGAAAGGACGTGGGAACCCACCGAATTATTATCCCAAGAAAACTCCTACCATTATGTGATGATTGGAAAGGGTTCAACGACGCAGAGAGAGAGAGAGAGAGAGAGACTGACTTATTGAACAGACTCTACAACCAATATTCTTATCTTAACGAAAATGGCGTACGCTTTTGATGAAAAGCGGCGTTCTTTATGTATAAAGGCGTCCGCATTTTCAAATCCTGTAATTACTAATTAGATAAAGTTGATTGTATTACAAAGGAACCGGCGCCGTTCATTCGCCGATTAAGTATTTAAATCTCAATTCGGGGATTTCGGCTATCGTTTCGATGTAAAATATCGAATATCAATCATTTTGATCTGCCCCCTTAGCCAAGTTAACTGATCCCTTCTCATTCTGAAAGGAGACTGTGGGCCGGCGATGGAATGAAAAAAATTACCAATGCAATGATAATATCAATAACTAGATGATGCCCGTGACTTCGTCCGGGAAAAATCTGTCCCTTTACAGCCCGCTAACGTCCCACAGCTGGACACAGGCCTCCACTCTCATAGGAGAGATGGGATTAGAGCTTGAACACACCACACTGCTCCATGCGGGTTGGTGGGCTCAAATCGGGATAAAAATCGGTTAACTTAGTTATTCCTGCGGAATCTATTATCTAATTTTCGGGGATAAAATTTAATGTAGCCAACAATACAATAGAACTTAAAGCTAGTTAGCCTGTGTTAATGCAGGGTATAAAAGTTATCATTCCAAATTTCAGCCATTGTGGCGTCATCAAACATCCTGATCCCGAAAATAAAAGCTTTCATACTTCCAAACTTTCACATTTTATAATATTAGTAATAGTATTCTATAAGGTAACCAAGATGAAGTCCACTTCTTCGTCCGCAATATTGGATTTTGAACAATTTCTAGTACTTCCCATATACTTAGGAATATAGGTTTTAAATATCTGCTTAAATAATATACCTGCATATATACTTTTACCTAGGTACTCATCTGAATTCTTACAGTAGCACTTATCGTAAAATTTAAGTATGTAGATTTAGATACACCTGCATTCGAAATAGCCGTTATAGAGATGTTCTAAAATAAAATCAGATGCAAGTGCAAAAACCACACCACATAGATTTGTCTACTGTGGCATATAGCAAATTAAACTTCTAGTTCTTTCATTATCATGGACTTACCGCAAAGTAACGTCTGCTTCTATTCAATATTCCAAACTAGAAGCGCGTTTTTAAGTTTGATAAAGAGTTACTGATTTGATTGAGTTGTCATCATCCCTATTAGAACCCTTGACTATGGCGGCCATGTTTGTGAAGCACTTTCCAGCGCTTTGCAGCGATATCTATAACGGAGCCGACAAAAGGCAGACTAATTTATGTAATGCGTTTATTCTGCCCACTTAAAGTTTTACAATATGTATATAAGTTTAAAGTGTTTTATAACTTTATTCCACGGCCCACGGGGACGCGTACGAAGCTATTTGCTTCCTGGTTTCTAATTCGAACTACTAAGATATGACGCCCTTCCGGCTTCCGCTTTTAATATTGGTTTCTTCTTTAATATTGGTATCAACAGTGAATAGGCATCTTCTAGGCAAGCGCCCTCCACCCTAGGCAGTAGGCACAAGACAGTCGAACATGCTAGCCATTAGACATGGATGCAAAGGCAATTACAATGCTTAAAATCATGTCTATACGTTGCTCTAATGCAGTGTAATAGAAGACAATCCCAACATATCAACAAACAAACACACTTTCGTATTATTTTTACACATTTATAACATTGGTAGGATTAAAAATATAATGCCACTTAAAGATAATACAAATATCTCTAATCGTATAATTCGAACAAATTGCAACTTAGTTCACAATTTTCCGCGTTTGTATGACTATCCTTACCCACCGTCGAGAGTGATGAAAATGACGCGACGCCACGCGACTCGATACGATTTGGCTCTGCAGAAAATGACAAACTTATCTACGCGACAACGTAGGCCACTGTTTGATTATGTCTCGTAGAGTCGCGTTGTCACTTGTCGCTCACCTAGGAAAACGGGTGAGCGACGCGACGCCACGCAACGCGACGTTGGATGGATGGATGGATGGATGTTTGTTACGCCAGATTTCATCTCTGTGCACGCCAGAATGGCTTGGCACAGAGATGAGATTTGGCACAGAGAGAGATTATAGTCTGGAATAACACATAGGCTACGTTTAATCCGGGAGAATTAAAGATAATTGTATAAATGATGATTAAATGACAATGTATAATCTAATGAATTTTAAACTTACAAATACATGTAACAATTTGCACACCATTGTATGGTAGAATATGTAAGGGAAATATTATTTTGATAACTGTACCCATATTCCTGCAAATAAAATATTATTTATTTATTTAAAAGAGTTCCCGCGGGAACCCAAAAACCTCAATCCACGAGGATGAAGTCGCGGCCATCAGCTATTTCTTAATAAATTCAGAATTTAAAATTGGCTGTATGCTAATTGACCCTTGCACGAAAAATAAAAAAATAAAATGTAATCTATGGACAAGAATTGAACACATTAACAAAATCGTAAATAATGCTTATCGTCTTTATGGATTCGTGATGCGTTCTACTAGGGATTTCTCAAAACCGTCAACTTATTTGCACCTATATAGATCATTAATTAATAATAAGCCCCAACTGGAATATGCCAGTTGTATATGGAACCCGCTGTATAACAAGTATATAAATCAGCTGGAAACCGTTCAGAAGAAGTTCCTCCGTTCAATGCATTACAGATGTAATCATTCTAGACTTCCCTATGCTAAGCTGCTTAAAAAATACAATCTTTTAAAACTCGACTCTAGACGCAAGCAACTAGAGGCAATGGTATTGCATGGTCTGCTCCACAACAAATATGACTGTATCGACTTGGTTAGCAAGGTTTCTCTAAATGTAGTCAGGAACGCAGGTCGACGACAGGTGCGTGCTTATAATCTATTTGCTGTTAAATTCTGCCGAAACAATGCTGGCAAACGTTCACCTATGCGTCGCCTTGTTGAAAATTACAACAGAAACTTTGACAATGTCGATGTCTTTGCTCTGTCTGAGGGTAGATATAAAGAGGCCGTTATCAATATTTTAAAGGAAAAACAATTTTTATAAGGTTCTATAAGGTTTTTATAAGGTATTGTACATTTGACTTAATTTATACCAAGAATAATAATATTAGAATATACCAAGAAGTTGTTATCATCTATGTACTTACCTCATCATTTTTTTACAAATTTTATGTTTATTGTTAGTAGTATATCTAATTTTTGTGTAATATTTTAGCATTTAACTAAGTATGTCAGATCATTTCAATTCATGTACATTGTGTCGCCCTCATTTTTCTTTTTAGTTTTAAATAGTTAACCCGTGGATGGTGTGGTGGATTACACATTTGTTAATATTTTATTTTTAGTGTGATAATTAGATGTAATGTGTAAGTGTTAATCGTCCCGAATAAATAAAAATAAAAATAAGAATTGGAAAAAAAGCATAAAGGCAACTATTCACTATCCAACGTAAAGCGCGCATGATTTACAGCGCAATATACTGGCCGTACAACATTAGCGGTTACTTTATTGGCTAAATAATGAAATATTGCTTGCAATACCTGCACTTTATTTGAAAATATTAGCTCTATCTTATAGCTCCGTCAAATAAGATTCTGTCCTAGAAATCCATGCTAATATGTTTTTTACTAGAAGCATACTATAGCTTCACTGAAGATATATCTTAACAGCACAGCACATGCTAAGTGAAGGCCATTTTGGGGATCAAGCCTTATTTTGCGATTTTTTTTCTTTATTTTCTTGTACTTGTATCCCCGAATAAAGATTTCTTTCTTTCTTCCTTTTTTATTCTACTACAAGTTAACTCTTGACTGCGATCTCACCTGATGGTAAATAATGATGCAGTCTGAAATGGTAGCGGGCTAACCTGTTAGGGGCATGGCAGTTATCCCTAATCGGTTTCTAAACGGCATCGTACCGATACGCTAAATACCTAGCTGGTATCTACCAGTAGGGTGGTTTATAGCCACGGGCGAAGCCTTCCACCAGACCAGAGAAGGGAAAATTCTGAAAACTCGCACTTTCAATGCAGGCTTTATGAAAAATTCTCACCCCTAGGCACACAATATACTATTACAGTATCGAAAAAAAACATTATTGTTTTAAAGGTGAAAAAGGCTTGTTTTCCTTTGATCGGCTGGGAACACAAGCAGCGCCGTATTTTCCCTGTAATCGTGGATGAATTTTCCCGCTTTTCAATAAATCTGTGCTGGAAAATTACAAGCCGGTTTTCTACGGTAAATTTAGTGGGGTGCCTGAGTTTCAATATCGATATATCGATGGTCTACTTGCCTCAGCTTATCTCGATTAAAATGTAATAAGTGTGGATAGAAACTATGGATGTATTGGATATGACCCAACGCAATGATAATAACAAGACGTATCATAATTCAAAAGAGACACCTGTTTAAATTCTATATATTAGTAAATATTATGAAATAAAACGAAAACATACAGTACCTTTGTTTATTTGTCTCAAATTCTTTATGCACAAAGGCGAACTTAATACCTAGACCTAGAGGTATTCTCTTCCCGTTAACCTTTGGTAGTAGGGACAGGGTTTAAAAAACAGTGGGTATAGCATAAAAAGAAGAGTATCTATATAGGTATTGAGTTAAAATGTATAGTATACCACTTTAGGTTTTCTGAAAATTCCGTGGCATATAATTAATTTTCTGGGATAAAACGTACCTAGTCTATGTCATTTTCCAGGTCTTTTTAACTCTATTCGTTTTAAAAATAACCTCAATTTTATGCGCTAGTGCGGTTTGATTGATTGAACAAAACAAATATACTTTCGTATTTAAAATATGGGTAATAGGATGCCAAACTGTATCCTATTTGATACTTTTCAGGACCCATTCCCTTAGTTTCGATGTTTTCTCGCTTTGATGAATGTAAGAAATGTATGTGAAAAATTAATTAATCAATATTTTTATATTATTTAACTAGCTCTTTCTCGCTGCTTTGCTCATGTTAGGTTTGATTTTCATATAAATTTCAAGGCCCTATTTTTCCCGTTAGGCGTTGAATTTTCAAAAATATTTTCTTAGCGGATACCTACGCCATAATAGCCAATTTTCCAAATCTGTATGCCAAACTTCAGACCGATATGTCCTGTGGTTTGAGCTGTGCGTTGATAGAACAGTCAGTCAGTCAATATTTAATAATATTTTGTATCGACACTGTAATAGTCACATCACTAGTTGCAGGTGATTTGACCTGCGTTTACAACAACGCAATGATTACCGCTAAGTTTACTACAAAGATTTTATTCTTTGTGCCATTCGACACGATCAAATTGACGATTAATTATCTATCTAATAACTATAGGGACCGCTAGGGGCGCACCTTCCTGTGGAAATTATTAAGTACCTACCGAGAAATAATATTAAATAAATAAAAATAATTTAGCCCACTGCCCAACGGCTTAGCCTTGCTATTCAACGTGATAATAGCGCCAGTGTTTTGGGCATCATGCCCATTAACGGTCTCTCCGTTCGTGTCGGATTTTCCATCCCATGGGACTAAGAGAGTAAAGGAACAGAGAGTGCACCTGTGCTTGCGCACACACTTGTGCACTATATTATCTCCCGCGCAGATGGCTAATCTCTCTTGAGATTGGTGGCCGTGGCCGAAATTCGGTCGAAGGACATTATTATTTGGGAAGAACGTAAACAAAGCTTTTGATCTGTAATCGCATTTTAACTGGTACTTAAAGTAATTAAGACTGAGTTTAATTAATGGTGGATTAAGGCCCACTCACACAAAGCCGATATATTTTTGAGCTAAAGTTAAAACTTTTCTGTTCATGTCAATAGGAATGATGACAGCTCAATCAAATCAGCAACTCTTTAACTTAAGAACGCGCTTCTAGTATGGAAGTTGTATAAAAATCATTGTTGTGACGTCGTCAAATTTCAAAGACAATATATAAACCAGGTTGGTAATATAATTAATCTATGTCAAATTTCAACGCAATTTTTTTCTGAAATCCATAGTTAAAAAATAGTTATCAAACTTCAAACTAACCGAGGATGATTTTGGGGTTTTTAAAAGACCCTCTATTTAATAATCAGTAAGAAATAATTCATTTTTGACATAGGGCATCATCCCATCTATACTTTATTATTATAAATGCGAATGTTTGGTTTGGATGGATATTTGTTACTCTATCACGCCAGAACGGCTGAACTGATCGCGATGAAATTCGGTACAGAGATAGATTATAGTCTGGAATAAAACATAGGCTACTTTTTTATCCCGGAAAATTAAAGTGTTCCCGTGGGAATAAAAAAACTTATTTCACGTATTTGGGGGCATCAGCTACCTGAGTGAAAATATAAAAAGGAAATGTAGGACGAATAATAGCATAGTTTTTGCAAAAAAATTGCACCTTTCCAAGCTAAAAATATTTATTTTTAGCTTTCATACATGTTTAGTGTATCGCAACTTGGCAATTTACATAACTAACATGACTAAAGCATTTCAAAAGGAAGGAATTATAAAACTTTGTGTGTGCGAAAGACATCGCGCCCCGACCGCCATTTTGAAACTCACGTATCTTATTAGAATGTTGCCAGGCGTAAAAACAATATCCGACGCGGGCTGAATTCCTTTGAATTGCAACACTGAGCTTTAAAATTCAAAGTTGGTAAGTACTTTGAATTAGAATGTGCGCCGCCATTTTGAATTCTGTTAATTGGGGCCCACAAATTGGATGATATTATAATATTAATAATTTTATTTCGTCCTCTGTTGGTTCTGTATTTCAAATATTTTATCGATTTGCTGTATAACTAACTGATTCATCCCGGTTTGACATAGGTGCTGATAAAACTTATTTTAGAAACATTTATATTTTAAAGTACTTAATACGGTAAAGACTGCATCGATGAAATCAAAACCCATTAAATCATACTATATTATAAGTGCGAAAGTGTATTTGCTTGTTGTTTTGTCCTTCAATCACGCTGAAACGGAGCAACGGATCGACGTGATTTTAGGCAGGGGTATAGTTGAGGAACTTGAGAGTGACATACTAAGCTACTTTTAATAAGTACCAGAAAATTAAAGAGTTACCGCGGGAATAAAAAAAATTAAACCACGCGGATGAAGTCGCGGGCGTCAGCTAGTCAAGTAATATTCTTATCCATACTATTATTATAAATGGGGAAGTGTGTCTGTCGATCTGTGCGTCTGTCAGTCTTTCTGTCGTCTATCTTCTACGCTTTAGGGACTTCCTACGCGAATATTCAAAAACCTAAATCCACGCGGACAAAATCAAGGGGCATCATCTTGCATTTTAAATGCCAAAGTGTGTTTGTTTGTCCTTCAATCATGCCGCAACAGAGCAACCTAACTTAACTAGTACCTACTTACCTATCTCTGCTTTAGAAACTTTTCGGCAATTGTTTGTCTAAAATTATGATATAACATCTTATAACCATTTCAATTTTAGGGTTGCGTATCCAAAAGGTAGGCTTGCAACCCTTTTGGTGTAACTATGTTTTTTTTTCAATATAGTTAGTATATATAACTACCAAAAAAAAAATTACAATGAATAGAAAATGAATACAGCAATTAATCTTAATTTTTTAATATAAGTACCTATCTCTAATTACCTACCATTTACTTAGGCGAACTTTTAACTCTTTGAAACCAACAATAGATTTCATTAACAATAGGACGTTCACTTTTAAAAACCTTTTAACTTTTTGCTTATTCATTGCAAAATGGGACTATAATAATTAATATCTTTCAAATTAGAAATATTGTCATATGGTCTAATTCCTATGTCAAAAATAATTTATTTCTTTGTGATTATTGGAGGAATAATAGAGCCTAATAATAATGTCCTCCCGACCGAATTTCGGGTACTACAAAATAGATTTAGATAATTGATTTATTATTATTGAAGTGAAACTTCTTTGGAATCGTTTTAAATTTGAAAATTCAGCGAATCGAAACAGTGACACAAAAAAGGGACAAACATAATTAAGACTAGCTGATGCCCGCGACTTCGTCCGCGTGGTTTAAGTTTGCTTTATTCCCGCCGGAACTCCTTATTTTTTCGGGATAAAAGTTTTTAAAAGATTTAAAGTTTATTTTTAACTATACCTATGCCAAAAATCAAGTCGATCTGTTGCTCCGTTGTGGCGTGATTGAAGGACAAACCAACAAACAAACACACTTTCGCATTTATAATATTAGTAATATGATTTAGCCTGTGAGAGAATGCGATAGAATACAAGTTATATTTATCTCATTCTCTCGTAGGCTACTTTTCTGAAGTTTCACTTCTGCCGTGTGTGAATATGGAGAAGTTTCGTGATGTGAATATCATTTTTAACACAACGGAAGTAAAATATAGATTAAAACAAATAAATCAGTGGTTTTTTTAAATCCATCAATAAATGACTGAGAAATGACGATTTAAAAGTTTAATTATTAATGTAGATACGGATTTCTGTATCTTACTCGAGTGAGAAATTTTGTGAGTGAGTTTTAATACCTAGCCGAGATTTAATACTTACTTCAAAATTATCTTCACACACAAATTGAGTGCTTTAAATTCAATTAAGTCACGCTAAGTCCACTTATTTCTTTTATTCGGTTAAATAAAGTCGGTTGATAGGGTGGTGTGACGTCACCCGTCTTGCAAGCGCAACTTTAAAGTTCCGCAAATTTTCATAATAAATTAAAAAAAATGGTAAACTTCTCCATTGCACACACACACTTTTTATTTAATTTTGCATGCCTGGTTTATATAAGGTGAAACATTTCTACTGTCGCAGTCGCAACTTGAAGTGTATAAACAAAAACTAATTAAACAAAGCAATATCCATATTAATATTATAAATGCGAAAGTGTGTTTGTCTGTCTGTCTTTTACGTTTCCAGGGCCCACCTGTTCAACCAATTTTGATGAAATTTGGTTTAAGGATAGGGATTAGGGACAAGCCTCCACGTCCCATGGCCCCAGCAACCTCGCGCGGTTATAAGTATGGGCCGAATCGCGGGAGAGCGCCCGTTCGATACCTACTTGCTTTTGGCGTGTTCCCGGGGCGCATTCTTGACATAGTATAAGGATAGTTTGTATCCCGGGGAAGGACATAGGCTACTTTTTATCCCGGAAAATTCAGGAGTTCCCGCAGGAATAAAAAAGACCTTGTCTAGTAAGTAATCATCATTGGAATCATCTAGCATGTAAGTTTTTATAATACAAGTCGTTCTGTAAAGTTGACTTTTTAACTACCTACCTTTCA
Organism: Erebia palarica; assembly: GCA_964035005.1. Taxonomy (NCBI): domain Eukaryota; kingdom Metazoa; phylum Arthropoda; class Insecta; order Lepidoptera; family Nymphalidae; genus Erebia; species Erebia palarica. The sequence continues at coordinate 6,255,177 of OZ035995.1, read as the reverse complement.
TATGCATTTTATCTGAGTTCGGAAGTTTTGATTTTAATGACTTTCGTAGGGAGACCAAAAAGTATCAAATAAGGAAGTTGATTGTCATAGTCACATAATAAAGCAATTATTAGTATACTTCGTAACGATGAATTTAATGAGGCCATAAACCACAACATTGGAGAATGCGGATTGGCAGATTCCCCTGAAAACATTATGAAGAACTTTCGGGCGTGCAGGTTTCCTCACGACGTTTGAAGCAGTGATATTTAATTTCTAAAATTGCACATTACCAACGACCTCAATTTACATAGAAACAAAGAATGTCAAACAAAATGCCCTGTCAAACAAAGAATGTGGACTTATTTTACTAACTTCATCTAGTCTGAAAAGCGGGACAGCGCTACAAGGATAGGCTCATACAGGTGAGGGGCATGCACCACAAGTTGGACGCCCAACTTTTTTCTATGAAAGGGCCCATCTAGTACCTACATATATATCGATGCACAATACTTATTACTCTGAAAAGTTAGAGGTGCGTGCCCAGGTATAGAACCCGCGACAACGTATCTCGGGTCGGGTGTCTAAACCACCAGGCTTCACCGCTTGGTATGACCTAATTACAAGTAAGTACCTGGGGCCTAATGTAAATACTTAAAGACATGTTTCATTATTGTTGACTTTCGTGTTTTAGAATTATAATCCTTATTTTAGGAACGTCAAGGTACGTGACATCAAACTGTCATTTTGAGTAATATTGCTTTAGTATTGCTCTAAGCGTTGACAGTATAGCATCAGACGGGTTACATTACTACTATCACATAGAGCAATATTATTAATAAATGAAAGGCGACAGCCTTATGTCGTACCTTGAAGTCTCAAAAATAAGGATTAAGTATAGATTCTAAAACACGGACTTCAACAATATTAAAATAAAACGTCTTTAAGCGTTGGTGGTATGCCCGAGTACCACTAATTAGCCACCTTAAAATAGCGCCATAAGGATGACAGAAAAATGTCAAGGGCCCTCATATATTTGATGAAGATTACCTACACAAGTAAATATACCAATTATTTGAGTCGAATCAAATGTTTTTGTCAACATTTTCGACCGGAGGCGTATTGGTTCGGCTTCAGGGTTCCGTACTCAACAAGGAAACCTTATAGTTTCGCCTTTTCCGTTCGTCTGTCCGTCCGCGGCTTAGCTCAGAAACGATTAGTACTAGAAAGCTGTAATTTGGCATGGATATATTATAGCTCCACAAACTTATCTGACCCGGTGACAGCGTCGCTTGGTTTTTTGGTTCTCGCGGGAATTCTTTAATTTTCCGGGATAAAAAGCCTATGTGTTATTCCAGACTATAATCTATCTCTGTGCCAAATTTCATCCAGATCCGTTCAGCCTTTCTGGCGTGATTAAGTAACAAACATGCATCCATCCATACATCCATCGAAACTTTCGCATTTATAATATTAGTATGACTATAGACAAGTAATAAACTTAAAAATGTATACACCCACGACGAACTGTAGTGCTCCTTTGTAGCTATAACTTTGAAACCATAATTAGAACTTCTCAGAAGTATACATGTCACCGTAAGATTGTAAAAACCGTTAGATTATAATCTAACTCGCGAAATTCTAAACTGTCGAAAGATTAGAATTTAACGCATTATTTTCCGGTAGATTGTAATCTGATAAGTTTTTAAACCCGATAAAACCTAAGTGCCCGGCCTGCGGCCGGGCACTACTTGATTGTTTATTTCGAACCCTAACCTAACCTACAAGAAAGAGACAAGAAAACGTAAATAAAATGAATATTTCAAAAATTGACACTCAGAACATTGAACAGTTTACAATCTTTCGACAGTTTAGAATTTCGCGAGTTAGATTATAATCTAACGGTTTTTACAATCTTACGGTGACATACATAACTACCATTTAGTCATGATCGAAGGGCCTCTTAACGGCCAGCGTGGTTGACTATGGCTGAAGCCTTTTCATTCCGAGAGGTGGCTACTACTCAGTAGCTAACCGGCAATGTGTTAAAATGATGAAATTAAACCACGATTGCAACCCAGCGTGGTGGAATATGGCTGTATAACATATCTAAGAACCTTCTAAAAAACTATACATATCTAATGCAAAAAGATAAACATTATAATCGGTTCAGTAGTTTTCCAGGAAAATGGTAACAAAAAAGTACGCAAATAAACGCACAGCCTCTTAAGGCAAACACATATATATGTCACCGTAAGATTGTAAAAACCGTTAGATTATAATCTAACTCGCGAAATTGTAAACTGTCGACAGATTGTGAACCGTTCAATATTCTGAGTGTCAATTTTTAAAATATTCGTTGTATTTACGTTTTCTTGTCTGTTTCTTGTAGGTTAGGTTAGGGTTCGACATAAATAATCAGGTGTGGCACTTAGGTTTTGGCGGGTTAATATACCTAACAGATTACAATCTACCGAAAAATAATGCGTTAAATTGTAATCTTTCGACAGGTTGCAATTTCGCGAGTTAGATTATAATTAAACGGTTTTTACAATCTTACGGTGACATAATATACATACCGTATCCGTTCCGTCGTTGGTTATAAAACAAGTCAGGCAGTCGTGTCATTAAAAAAATTAAAAAACACGACTGACCTGCTAAAAAAACGGACTAAAAAGTAAATAATCTAAATTAATCTAGTTAAATAGAATATTATTCACATTTTTATGAATGAATGAATGAATCACTTGATATTGAACTATAGTATTAATTATTTTTGGAATCTACTCATCATTTTCTAGATGATGATTATATAGTTTATTATCTTATTTTCGAATATTTCATCATTTCAATATCCCATCATTTTTTTAAAATCTTACTAGCCTATGTCACCCAGAATAAGCTAGGTATCCTAACGATACCTCATTTATCAAAATCGGTTCAGGCGTATAGAAGTTATGGTGGAAAATACAAACTCACATACATACATACATACATGAACCCTGAAAACAATATACTCCTTTTTTTCAGGCAGTCGTATAAAAGTACACCCTACCAGAGCCTCCTTTACTTTACAAAGGAGGCTGTGACCCTAGACGTACAAGTGGGGGTGAATTTATTTTATCCTCTCTCTCATGGTGTGGGGTGTCCGTACTTGCCCGTCGCAATATCCAATATTGCGACGGGTAAGTACGGAACCTTACCTACTCTGCGACACGCATTCGCACTTGGCCGGTTTTTTAGTTGGAAACGCATGGCCAGATATATTGCAATTGGGATGTTGGCTATGTCAAAAGTAAATTATTTTTTAGTTATCATTAAATAGAGGAATTCCCAAAAGACGTAATATGTACGTCCCATGTTAGTTTTATGCAGAATAAACAGTCAAGTAAGTTAAATTTTGTCGAGGATTATATTATGAAAATGGGTTGTTAGGTCCGGTGTTGGTTTATTCCGTATTACCTATTCAATAGGTAATTGATTTTTTTATTTAAAACAATGTAAAAATAAATTCGTTACAACGCTGCATGGTAAAGACGAAATAACTTATTAATAACTGACCAAAATACGAAATAAGAAAACCATTTTTAAAATAACTGTAATCGTTTAGATAAATGAGTAGAGATTTATTAAAGTTAAATACCTTATTTAATTAAAATCAATATTGTGCACCCCTAACGAAGACCTATTTGTAATAATTAATAAAAGTACCAAGTATAAATTAAAAAAAAAACAATCCTTTCACTACTAAAAAAAACATTTGAAATAATATTTGATTGAACAATTACCTAATATAATCTAATTTTTAAAACTGTTTTTTTTATGAATAAAAAAACTTAAGTAATTTTTTAACTTTAATAATTAAAAAATTAAGTTTACAAAATATCTAAAAAAAATTTACATATTTAACAGCTGTAATGTTACATAATAATGTATCCTATGAGACCTTTACATAGAAAAAAAAATCTAGTCGACATGTCAAAGCACCCATTCGAAAAAACATTTTAAAAAGTGAATACGAAACATTCGAAGAAAACTCACCTGTGGCTCTTTGAGGTGCGGGTAACTTTGATGAACTCGCGCCGTAAGTGCGGCGCGCGCGGGCTCGCGGTAGCTTTTATGTGATCTTTGCTTGGGCCTTGGCGCTTGCAGCGTTAAGTGTAACAGGTGGGAGGCGCGAGCAAGGGAGGCGTGGAAACGACTTATTTTGCTTTTTTAATGCTCATTTTTTGCGCATAGGATCAGCCTGGCTGTCCAACGCGGAAATGCAGCCAGCTTTCTTGCCACCATTCCACGCTGGCATGATTTATGTAGTACCTAATTAGGTTAGGCTAGCTTTAAGTTCCATTGTATTGTTAAAAAATATTTTTTCTTTTTTATGCAAAAATAGTCGACTGAAGAATGCAGATCACGACGTTCTGCATTCGCTTCCCGGTCGAGCATAATTTTTTTTAATTACCTATTGGGTTTTTTAGTTATGAAATTCTCACTGCCAGCCCGGAGTTCGAAGTAGGCGATGTTTGACCCCCGTTCCTCGGAGAGCACGTTAAGCCATCGACGGTCCTGGTTATTATCACATAAGTACCTGATTATACGTATAGCCGTTAAAGCCGGCCAACCTTCTTTGGAACAGCGTGGCGGTCTAAGCTCTAATTCCCTCTCTCTTATGAGAGTGGAGACCTGTGCCCAGCAGTGGGACGTTAATGAGCTGTAGTGGATGCAAAAAGAGACGAAAAATTTGATTATGTTACAGTGTTAACTAACAGGTTAGCCCGCTACCTAGACTGCATCATCGCTTACCATCAGGTGAGATTGCAATTTGCAGTCAAGGGCTAACTTAGTAGTGGATGAAGAATAACATTTCATTTTCATAAATATACCTACCTAAAGCGTCTCCATTCCACCCAGTTCTCGCTTTAGCAGCATCTTAACATCTCGCGTCTTTGAGGGGTGGATTTTTGTAATTAACCCTTACGTATCTCGGGAGTTAGTTTAATGAGTACGTGGATTGTACGTGCGATTCAATTAACTCGTTTAACAGGCAATTAACAAGAAAGGGGTCCCGGGTTCTACTCCGGGCGGACCTATTTTTGGAAAGCTAAATCCGACGATCTCCCTATTTTTACCCCCTTTACTATCTTTGTATCTGTATTCTGTGCTAATATTATAAATGCGAAATTTTGGATGGGGATGTGTGTTACTCAATCACGCCAGAACGGCTGAACGAATCTGGATGAAATTTGGCACAGATTATATATTATTATTGAAGATATTTACTAACATAAGATACTTGTTTCAGGATAAAGAAATGAAATTTAAGAATGGAATACATTCCCTGCGATTAAGAAAAATAACGATGGTGTCAGAGACGAGGTTATAAAAGGATGCGTGCGCATCTGCTGCGGACTACATTGTCACCCGTCGTTGCGTGTCGTTCTTGTGTGATTTTATTTTCTCGCTGTAATTTTTTTATTGTTCATGTTAATAAATGAGTCAGGAGAGCTTTTACGTCTTTCTTCTTCAAGTATCCTCTAGAAATTTGCAAGATTATGTATATTATTGCATACAGATATAAATTATTTTATTAGCAGCTGACGCAACACATATAAAACATATAACATGTAATATGTTTTTCATATAACCTGCATTGAAAATGTGAGTCACAATGCCTGTTGAGTCACCTGAAACTAGTCAATTTCAGACGGATACTTTACTGCCGCTACCTTTCTACTTTAATACTTTCTACCCGCTGCATGACGTACTTATCATCAAACCTTTTTATACGACTGCCTGAAAAAATTAGTATATTGTTTTCAGGGTTCATGTATGTATGTATGTATGTAAGTATGTATGTATGTATGTATGTATGTATGTATGTATGTATGTATGTATGTATTTATATTCCACCATAACTTCTATATGCTTGAACCGATTTTGATAAATGTGGTATCGTTAGATTCCCTAGCTTATTCCGGTTGACATAGGCTAGTAAATTTATTAAAAAAAATGATGGGGTGACCATGGTCCCGCATTAAAGACCAAAATTGAAAAAATAAAACGAAAATAAGAATTACTATATAATCATCATCTAGAAAATGATGAGTAGATTCTAAAAATATATAACACTATAGTTCAATATTTAGTGATTCACAAAAAAATATCATTTAATAAAAAATGTGTTTATGATTCCAAAGGCTAGATATACAAGGTGTAAGGTAAATGGTATAACATACCGGCGGCTACCTATGTTAGATGGTGTATAGATATACTGGAAAAATATCATGAGACGTGTAGCTCATATCCTGGGGGAGTTATGAGGACTTCAAAATTTTTGCATAAATGTTCAGGTGGCATCCCTTAAAACAGCTGATTCAATACCAATGAACTGCGAATAATACCGTATCTTAAGCCTCGTTGCCAGCGCGAGCGTTGCGATAAAATCCAATACCGATGCTAAGTAATCATTATTCGGCATGAAATAAAATTCTCAAAGTAAAAGCCCGGCTAGAACTCACGTATTTTTGTAAAAAAATGCCCGACTAGTTTCGGACTTCGTAAGTCAAATTCAATCTTATTTTATGAGCCGCCTTTCTCTGTGATTAATTTCTCGACTTACTTCGTTGAAGTTTTTATCAATAATTAATTATTCTGAGTAGTTTGTTTTTTGAATGATTTGTAAATTGTAATGAATTGCCAAATTGCATAACGATACAATAATAATAATTAATATTATCGCTTGTAGTACAGTTCCGACTTTAGGTACAGAAGACACCGCCACTGGTGCATTTTTAATCGAGATACCAGGAAATTATGACTATTATAGAGATTCAAGTAACCTATTAAATCATTTTAATTCACGAGGTGGGTCCCGTATTTTTCAATTTTAACTTGTTGTTAATGTTTCTAATGGTCTTTGGTAGTACTTTGATCGGCTGCGGGTCTTGGGGTTCCAGATTCGATCGTCAGCCATCAAATCATTAGAATTTGAGTTTTTCTGCCAAGAAATTTTTATTACCAACGAGAAAAGAAACCCGTTCTTCGGTCGATTGAAGAATTTTTCTCCACGATGCTACGGTGGTCCCAGTTATTATCACTTATCAGTACTTAACCTGAAGTCCAAATAATCGTTAGAACCAACCAACCCGCATTGGAGCAGCGTGGAATCGTTTCTACATCTCTCATGAAAGATTAGGCCTGCAGTACACAGTGATGGATTAATTGGTGAACAAAAATCCAATACAACTTACAATATTTTTTTGATAGCTAGTAAGTACTTAGTTTCTTCGTGACTAAAGATATTTTCATAATTGCAATTATCTTGCAATGGAACCCTAATAATTCGGCCATATTGTCGTAGGGCGGAGTTTAGACGTATTCCTGTGTACGTACATGTAGGTATTGTCGGTAAATTAAAAAAAGCCGAGCTGACGGGCGACGTCCGACGTTACTAGGAACGCATGGAACAAAGTAGATTTTTAGAAAATAAATTTTTGATAGTGTTTTCTTTTCGGAATTTTACCCTAACTTGGGGGAAAAACATAACACAAATTAAACAAGAATTTTACAGAACGACTTTGGGTAAAATTGTGAATGCTCTGTTTAAATTGTTAGGTACATAACTAAAATAATGAAAATGAAAATATTTATTTCAGCTTAACTGTAAAGTAAAGTTATTACAAAGAAAAAGTAAAGTAAAGTTACAAAGAAAATTGTAAAATAAAGTTAACCGACTTTTACATCGTACGTAAAAAAATCCGTTTAAAAAGTCCAACTTACTTACAACAAATAGTAAACTTGCCAAAGGACCATGTCCATATTCGCCTAAAAATCAACAAGCAATTGAAATATACAACAATTCTCAATTTATTTTATACCTTTAATTCTAATTACTAGAATTTAACGGACACTTCTAATTAATATAATGCAAAAAAATGGGCATGTATTTGAGTTCTTTCCCGTTCCTCGAATAATATCTCAAACACCGCTTAAGCGCTGGATTCGCAAAATAAAGTAACAACTACGAACCAAAGCAGCTTAAAGCGCTTAGTGGTACACGAGAAGGAACAATGCTATAGAAAATGGCTGTCTTAACAGTACGAGCAGGAAACAAATATATATTAACATAGTTTCCGAGTGAGAGATAAAACGTTTCCATTTAGTTAATGTTGAGTTTGACACTGAAGAGTAAAGACATTATTTTATAGGGATGGGAAAAGGAAAATACATAAACAAAACGATATTTTTAAACAGTACCGGTAGGTAATTAATTATCGAATGAAAAAGTCGACTATCTGTCGTAATTTTTTGCCAAGCATGATTATTCATACATTATTCCTAAAAAAAAAACAAAAGGTGTGTGTGTGTGCAACGAGAGAATGAGATAAATATAACTTGTATTCTATCTCATTCTCTCGCAGGCTAAATCGTATTATGAATATGTTTGTCGCGTTTCATAGAATTTTCAAATCACAACGATTTTAAAGAAGTTTCACTTCAACAAAATTCGTATTATTAAAATAGGGATGTGACGCGTCTAACGTGTTCAAGGTAGGTTCGGCACCTACTAGATATTTAGTACAAGATACAAGATACAATATTTATGTTTGTCACTTTATCAACTAGTCTACGATGAAAGTCATAATATAAAAGTTTGGGATGTTTTAAAAAGTCCGCACCTTTAATAGGCTGACTCACTGCCGTTCGCGCGTTTCGAATGTCCAACGGAACTGTCTACACATTTTTTTAATGTAACACTAGGATCTTCTCAGTGGTCAACCATCAGAGTGCAGAGTGGAAACGAACATACCTACCGGCACGGCGATGACTGCCCTCAGCCTATAAGTGTCTGCAAAACCATTGATAATTGCGTCAAAAATTAGGTAGAAATCGATACTCTAAGAGTAATTATCGAATACCGATATGATATTATCGCGATCAAAAAATATACCCTTAATGTTTAGCGATAATAGAACAAGTCATAATTAAAAAAATTAAAAACACGACTGGCTTGCCAAAAAACTAACTAAAAGTTAGAAATCTAAATTGATCTAGCTAGATTAGAATCTTATTCACATTTTTATTAAATGATTTTTTTTTGTGAATCACTGGATATTGAACTATAGTGTTATATATATTTGGAATCTACTCATCATTTTCTAGATGATGATTATATAGTTAATCTTATTTTCGAATATTTTTTTTCAAATTAAATCTTTAATGCGGGACCATGGTCACCCCATCAATTTTTTTTTAATTTTACTAGCTTATGTCACCCGGAATAAGCTAGGGATTCTAACGATACCTCATTTATCAAAATCGGTTCAGGCTAGAAGTTATTGTGGAATATACAAACTCACATACATACATACATACATACATACATACATACATACATACATACATACATACATACGTGAACCCTGAAAACAATATATGTACTCCTTTTTTCAGGCAGTCGTTTATTAAAATATCGATACATCGATATTTTCGAATATCGTGATGTCCAAAGAGTGATTTCGATATTTTTGCTCAAACCTATGACAGATTACTTGTCATTTGGCTTGCTTGTGGTTAACGTCTTTTTGGAGTTCTGTTTGTGTATTTTTTCGATTTTCTTTTTCTACAACCGGCTAACTGCGAAGGACTTGGATTTCTGCTCCCTTTGATTGACCTGGCTTTGATTTATGGACATTGTGAACGCTGAACACGACAACCTTGCATAATGGAATTGGACTCTGGATTTTGTATAAATTGTGGTTCGGCTAGTGGTTCGATGATATTGCAAGACGAACGGATCCTTCATTGCATACAGCACTGGACTGCTCCACGGTTAGTAAGTTTTTATTTTCTAAGATAAGTATATACCTACCTATTTTTCTTGCGGCAGGCACTGTAAGCTAGTTAGCTGTTAAAATAGGTAAGCAATGAGGCCAATTATTCTGCATAGCACAATCTCTGAATTAAACTTCAATCTTTTTAAGCCCCTTTCCACAGGGAATATTATGGAAACGTTAGAAATATTTTTAATGCTGTCATTTTAGTTTAGATTGTGTGTTGAATCAGCCCCAATGTAGCTTTAACCAGGAATTAGTAACATACTGAGTTAAAACTCGAAAGTATGTTTATAAAACGACATCCCTACCTAGTAATTAATGTAATAAGATCTGTGTCCTTTATACCTTTTTACGTTTTGTTCCTGTAGTTATTTGATTTAAAATATTTAGTGATTATTCATTATATTTAGTATACCTGGGGATATTGGATAACTATCACCTAAGTTAATGCTGAGTATTATTGTACGTTGATCACTTAAATGTAGGTAGGTAGTGTGGCCAATTCTGTATAACACAATCTCGAAACTAAACTTAAATGACACCTGTAAATTCCCTGTAATCCCTTTCTGCAGATAGTAATGAAAGGGTTAGCAATATTTTTAAAGCTGTCATTTTAGTTTAGTTTAGAGATAGTGTTCAATAGAATCAGCCCCAGTGTAGCTTACTTAGGTCTACTATCGGTTCCCATGTTACTTCTTAAAAGTATCCAAGATATTAATCACTGTGAAGGAAGTCATTTTAAATAAAACTGTTTTAGGTTTTTATAATTGTTATGTTTATTAAGTAAATACAGTAAGTTATTGATCACTACTGGTTTACTCACAATCATTACTTCAGTTAACAATTAATTTCATTTTGTTTTTTAATAATATAACGTAAACTAAGATAAGTCAATGGACCAATTCTTAGATATAATTTTATACTATAAGTTTAGGTTAAAATAATGTTACTCATTAGCTCTATTTACTCATAGGCTAGATCGTAACTTTAGTAGGGTATTAACTGTTGTTAGTACTTTATGATATTATATGTATAATAAATAAATAAAAATATTTTGTTTTCAGGTTCAAGCTCATGATCTTGTATGTACAATATGTTGGGATGAAGCTCATAGAACATTAACTAATGTGACTACGAGCAATGTTGAACGAAACTGTGCTCTTTGTAACTGTGCATTGCCAGTTCGTACACGTTCACATCAAGTCATTGCGCTAAGGACAGATACTCAACATCATGTGAATATCAAAAACATTATTTTGGAACGACTTATGCCATTGCAGGTACTTTTTTGTATGACAAAATTGGTTTTCTTGCTATGGTCCTTTTTGACATTTCAACATAATTAGGTATCATAGTTTTGATATATTAATCTTGTTATTTAAGGTTCATGCATCACACTTTATTTGCCACCCCTGTTGGCAAAGAGCTGATCGGGCTGCCAGGCATTTTTCTTCAGCATCAACATCAACGGGTACCTCAACCTCAAGAAGTCAATTAAGATGTGCTAATTGTGGCATTAATATAATGAGAATGAGGAGACACATTTTATATGATGAACATATTCTCAGTCTAATACAGCAACAAGCAGCACCTCGAGTGGTAAGTGTTACTCTATAATAAAACTATAACTTCAAACTGTACAACCAAAAATTTTTTTTAAATAAGTACTTAATGTTTATGACCTGCCTTCCTGTATTTTAATTCATCACACTGCAATTAGTGAACAGATTTTAGCAAGTCAGTTAAAATCAGGTTTAATGCTCTGCTACAATATAAGTTGCAATTTAGACTAATGTTAATAAACATACTTTCAGGTAACTGCAACAGATTACATTTGCGATGCATGTCACTCTATATTCAATGAGAGAGAGGTCACATCAGCTTCACAAGAATCTACACCATCTGTTGGTCATCAAAATATTTGTATCCAATGTGGTCGCTCTTTGGCACAATTTCGTAGCCACACTGTACAAGACTCGGATCGTATCTGCCATAGATGCTACCAAAGAACACAGGCCTCTGGCGGTGCAATGTTAGATCCTCCAGATACTCCAGATACTGCCAGCCAGCCAATTCCACAACAAGCTGAAAGAATTACCCTGCCAAATTACACTAGAGCGCCAGATACACATGCACGATGCATATTTCCAGAATGTAACAGTACCTCACAGCAAATCATTCCATTTTTTATAAGGGTACGACTCTTAAGTGACCACAAATATTATATACCACCTAATTGTCGTATTTGTAGATCTCACTTAGAAAGACAATCTTGGTCGGAACTCTTTCAAGTTGAAAATGTACTTAACAGTTTCTCAGCGGCTTATATTGAAGATTTTTGTGAGCTATTAAAAAATGATAAAATTACTTTAGATTTTGATCAAATTGAGCAAATGGATGATCACTTAGTGTGGTATTGGCTGGGACGCACTAAACAGCAATTCAGAGAGTTATTAGCAGAATTGCCTGGATTCCAGAATCGAAATAAAGCAGTTGGAGCTTATTTAATGAAGCTCAGAACAGGTGATTCAGATGAAAGGATTGCTACTTTATTAAATATTGGAAGAACTACATTACATAGACTTTTATCCAATGCAAGAGCCAATATAGTTGAACACTTTGTTCCTCAACATTTAGGCTTAAATCATCTAACAAGAAGAGATGTGGCAGAAAGAAACCTATACATTCCCAATTCGTTATTTGGAAACCCAGGGAGCAACATGGAGGACAGAAAAGCCATTGCGATTATGGATGGAACTTACATATATGTTCAAAAAAGTAGCAACTACTTGTATCAAAAAAAGACATATTCTCTACATAAATATAGGAACCTGGTCAAACCATTCCTCATAGTATGTTGCGATGGGTATATTATAGATGTGCTGGGCCCCTTTCCGGCCACAAAATCTGATGCAGACATTTTAAACGAGGAGTTCAGTGATCCTCTAAAACCATTACGTCAGTATTTTAGAGAGGGTGATGTTTTTATTTTGGATAGGGGATTCCGAGACAGCATTCCCTTATTGCAAAGATTAAACTACTCTGTGCACTACCCTCTGTCACTACAGCAAGGTGAATCGCAAATGTCTACACAAAATGCAAACGAATCACGAAAAGTCACTTTGTGTCGCTGGGTAGTAGAGGTAGTAAACGGGAGATTTAAAAGGGACTATAAGCTGCTGCGGCAAGAATTTTTTAATAAAGCCTCAAATCATTTAATGCAAGATTTTACAGTTGCAGCAGCTCTCATTAATAGATTTCACCCTGTTTTGGTAGACAGAGAGGATGCACGAGATATTGTATCAATAATACAAGAAAAAATATTCACCGACAATACATTGGCAGATTTTGTGGACCGTAATAATTTAAACAGGAGAAGAGCTCAGTTTTCGAATATAATTGTTGAAAGAGATATGTTAAATGATTTTCCACGCATGGAATTAAATGAGTTAATTTTGATTCCATTGGGGATATACCAAATAAAACAAGCCCGGTCATACTATGGGGAACATGTAAGAGAAGATGGTTCCTATATTATAGAGGTGTGCAGGGAGGTTGATGAAGAGCTAATAAATGAATTAGAATTACTAGATAATTCAAACACATGGCTTTTACGAGGCAAAATCCAAAGCCGGCACATAAGTCACAAAAAATATTTTGTTTATATTTTAGTAGACAATAACCAAACGGGCAGAAATGCTATAAAGCAACATTACTGTAATTGTATTGCTGGGCGCAGAACGGTCGGATGCTGCGCCCATGTGATGACAATCATTTGGTATCTAAGCTGGGCAAGACACCAGGAAAATGTCAACCCTCCGGCACAATTTTTGGACGATATTTTGTTTGAAAACAGAGATCACTATTAAAGAAAATGGCTCAGCATAATTCTTGTTTCATTAAATCCTTATTATGTTTCATTCTATTCACTACAGCCTATTAACGTCCCACTGCTGGGCACAGGCCTCCACTCTCATAGGAGAGAGGGAATTAGAGCTTAGACCCACCACGCTGCTCCAATGCGGGTTGGCGGGCTTTTAACGACTATTATCATGTTAGTGATAATAACCGGGACCGACGGCTTAACGTGCTCTCCGAGGCACGGGGGTGAAACACCGCCAACTTCCTAACTCCGGGCTGGTACTGAGAATTTCTAGTCAGAAAAACCCAGCATTTAATTATGGCCCGACCCGGGACTCGAACCCAGGACCTCGTCGGCCGCAGTCGAATATGCGAACCACTAGACCAACGAGGCAGTTATTACCTTACCTTATTATGTATCTAGGTATTATTAAAAGGAAACACTCGTTATTCACTTAGTTATTATTATTTATTCCTTATTTAATTTCAGTCACCTCTGACTTCGAAGTTAAGTGGGTTTGTGGCAACTAAATATAACTTGCTTAATGCTTAACGGTGAAGGAAACATCGTGAAAAAACATGAGAGTTCTCCCCAGGTAATGTTCTCAGTGTGAAGTCTGCCAACCCACACTTGGCCAACTTAGCTATGGCCAAACCTTTCTCAATTTGAGAGGAGACCTGTGCCCAGTTGGGGGCTGTTAAAAGGGGTCGAAACGGCTTGGTTTATCGGATCGCACGTAATTTTTTCTAATAAATATGACTCATACCTACCTAACCTACCCGGTTACAGCATAAAGGTAAAAAATCGTGTAAGAATAAAAATATAGTTAAGTTTAAGAATATAAACGGTATGTAGATCATTCTCATCAACAATTATAATTGTTATCGCTAACTATTCAGTAGGTACCTGCCGACTTTGACCGAGTAGCGGTGACATCCAAAATCTAACCTCAAAATCAAAAATATTATCGGTAATAAATAAATTCTCTGAAGTGTCCGTTGTTTAGATCTACTTTCAATAGTATTAATGTATTATTTTGAATCTGATAATGTATGTTTTATGACTGTTGGTTCTTAGGCGAACTTTGTATGGGCGGTGGTCAATGTCCTTTAGAAATTTAGAATTTTTTTAGGGTTTATAAAGGATATTTTTAGTAGGGTAAAATCAAAATCGTGACTGGAAACCCTGTTTTTGAAACGTATTATTTTATTAGTTTTTCGAGATTTCAACAGTTGCGCGTAAACTGTCACGGTGGCAAGTACCTAAGTGACAATGAGTTATTCAAATTCAGACTATTTTATGATACGCAGTGGAGTGCAATAGTAGTGAAGAAATGCGCCAAAGAATCCTGGATGCATTTCAGACAGTAACACCCCAAATTGCTTACTCGTGTGATGTGCTCAGTGCTGCGCAGATTGGAATTGTGCACAGAAAAAGCGGGTTCACACATTGAACCCTTTCTGTGAGCAAGCTTACATTTTTTGCTGTATGACCTGTGTAGTACGTGTGTGTGTGTGTGTGTGTGTGTGTGTGTGTGCATGATCTACGAGGTGTGAGCTGTGCTACTGTCATCTTTCATCAGGATGCTGGTATCTGGATCCCTTTTACGAGTAAGTAGGTAGTACTAGTAGTTAGAAGTACATGCTAAGAAAGTAGGTAGTAGGTTCGCGGTGGCTACAGTCGTGACACCGCGGTGTCACCACTGTAGCCACCGCCACCACTACACACCACGTCGCCAGGACTCTGCGCAGCACACTCTTAAAGAATGCCCTGTCTGGGAACCTGAACGTCGTGTCCTAGTCAGCCACGTGGGAAGTGATCTCTCTCCAACGGCTGCGATAGCGGCAATGCTGTCGGAGGTCGGAGCAAGGAGGGCAGTGGTCTCCTTCTGTGAAACCGTAATGGTTATGAAGGAGGCCGCTGAGCGAGCCCGTGAGCGAGCTGATCCCGCTCGGAGACGAGGACATTGTTGTGGCGCTGGCAACCACACCGATCCAACAACTCAATAGTCTCAGTCTAAGGGACATCAGGGTCAGGAGCGGCCTGGAGTGGGGGCTCCAGTCGTTTCACCCTTGGACGACCCTTGCCCTTGACCTTGCCCTTGGTAGTCGGCAGCTCGGTTGTGGCCAACACAGCGCTGAGGGTGACTACCAAGGAGATTTTAGTGAGTAAAAATCTCACATAACCTGATTTCTCCCCCAAGAAATCAGGTATCTTTTAAAGATTTCCCTCCCGATACCAAAAAAAACGTAGTACTAACTAGTAACTGTTTATTAAGTAGTTAGGTATCTAGTGGTAGGTAGAAGTATTCAAGTATTTAATTAGGTGTAGGTACAACTTACCAAAAAATATCATTCATTTTGCAAAGTCGGCCCGCGGCGCGAGCGGCGGCATCTATCTACCTATCAAAGGCGCGGTGTTTACAAAGAGGATACCGCGTGTTAGTAGGTAGCGTCCATCCGTTCTAGCATGTACCAGGTTTACATAAAATTTTAAGAGATTGTCTGTAGTGAGAAGTTGATTTGGAGAGCATTTTGTATTTTTATTAAATATGATGAACTAGCGTACCTACATGTAATGCGTCTGAGTGACCAGTGGTTTACAGGTTTGGTTGCGAATCTCGTAGTCTGGGTTCGATTTCGATTTCGGTCCTATTTCGGTCATAACATTTTTAGGTTTGAGTTTTATGTACAGAATTTCTCATAAGTACCCGGCACCAACAAATAGGCACCTAGGAAATAGGTAGTGATTAAGAGCTAAAATTAGACCTTGTAAGCTCAGAAGTATGTATTAGTACATCCATGCTTCCATGCTGCTCCATTTTAACCCGCGTTTGGTGGGTTTAGCGACAAATAGGTAGGATAGGATCTCGTTACTAGTGATAGACGGCTTAACATGTTCTACGAGGAACGGGAGTAGGTAGGTAATCAACGCCAATTTCGTTACTAACTCAGGTAGGTACTTACCTACTAAGAATTCATAGTCAATAGTCAAGATTTGAACCGACCCGGGAATCGAACACAAGACCTCGTTATCATCAATGACAACACTACTAGACAGTAAATACCGTCTTCGTCAGCTGGGCGACCGCGTATCTCTGACGGCTACAGTGTAACGATCGCAATCACCTCTGATTGGATAACACTCTTCCACTATTGGACAAAATCCATTGACGCAGCAAGAATACCATAAATTCAGCCAATCACAACAATTGATACTGTAACAATGATTGATGCAGAAGATACTCGGTCGCCCTGCTGGGTCATCTGCACCTGCAGGTCGTCAATGACGTCAAAGTTGCGCGGCGGCATTCGGACAACAAAAGGTCGTCGACTTAGTCGTTTGTACTAGGGCAATAGAAATTGATGTTGCGTAAGTTATGTATTACGTAATAATATTAGGTATGAGATTGTTAATCGCCACAGGGTTGCCAAAATTTATTTTCCTTAATTAACTAATTAATTTTGTATGAAAGTTTTAGATAATTAATTTTGAATTTTTAACACCGCCATAGTGTTTATAACGTCAAAATTGCATGGGTAGCCGCCGGTATGTTATACCATTTACCTTACACCTTGTACATATATGCAAATCGCTTCTTGGAAGTAAACTCCAAAAATAATATGGCAGGGCAGTCGTATTTTTTAATTCGTTAAATTATTTTTTTATTAATAGTCATTTTACCCATCAGCTAAACTGACAGATGTATTTGTAAATAACAACCCAGCAATAAATATCTAAGAAATACAATTTTAAAAAAACTCGCACTTTCAATGCAGATTATATGAAAATAGTGTGTGCGCCACAGGATGAAACACGATTTCAGATTTCGGGTGATGCCTCGCTTCGCTCAGGCAGGCAACTTCATCCTCATCTGAAATCATCTTGTTTCACCCATATGCACACAATATACTATTAAGCGTTGGCCGTATGGCCCCTGTAGACGGACGTACGCACAATTGCAATTTCACCTCGCTTCTCTCAATAAAAAATGTTTTCTTCTCTGAAACCTGCCTGTTTAGATTTATAGTGAGGTTTCAATGGAACGCTGGTGAGGTGTGATATGCATAGATTGATTGTCTATTGTTGCATACAGGCTGTGGGTTTACCTCGCATTGAAATATTTCTGCAATAAAAATAATAATGAGGTTGATTGATAATAGGAACTAGTAATGCTAGTGCTTAAGTTTGTTTCAAATACATACAAAACATTTTAAAATAGCTTTTGCCCGCGACTTCAACCATGTGTATAGAGGTTATTCGGTTCCCGCGGGAACTCTTCAATTTTCCGGGATAAAAAGTAGCCTAAGTATGTGTTATTCCACACTATACACTGTCTTTGTGCCAAATATTATCCAGATCCGTTCAGCCGTTTTGGCGTGATTGAAACATCCATCCATTCATCCAAACTTTCGCAAAGTTTATGTATAATATTGGTAAAGATGCGACAGAGTGTCTGTCTGTCTGGCTACTACGTTTTCACGTCCTATTATACGATACGGCCGTTTATGCCCGATATTTTGCATACTTTGACACTCGCCAATAAATCATAACTTATAGTGCACTTCCCATTGACCTACAATCTTGAAATTTGTCAAGAAGCAAGCTCTCACAGCACAAGTATAGGAAAAAATGCGAAAACCGTTAATTAGGGTTCCGACGGTATGCATAGGATGTCGAATTGTTTGTCAGGCGCTACCAGCTTAGCGCCATAAGTAAGCCAGTTATTTCACAGCTGATTACGTGTTGATAAGACATCTTTCTTATTATTTTCTAAAATAATTCATATTGTGTGGTCCCTGACACCGGAACCCTTTGAGAGCGAGTCTGACACGCATTTGATCGGTTTTTTAATAAGTTGCTATAATATTATAATGCCTGCCTGACCTCATCCGCTTGGTGGATGTAGATGCCATTATTTCTGGTCTTTGGTTCTTTGAGGCTAGTAACCACCTTACTGGCAGTTTATTTCAGGCTCTATCTATCTATCTACATATACTTACCTAAAATAAAACTGTTACTGGACAATTTTTGGATTCAGCGTAAATACTAAGCACTTATAGCGTACAACAAAAGGGTAGCATACCCTTGAGGTAAGGAAATGTGTGGCAGAACTGTTATATTAATGTTTTTTCTTCCTTTCTTTCTATAAGTAGGTATAGCATATTCGTCCGATACTCTCCACCTATGGTTGGGAGAGGTATTCTGCAATATACAAAGGCTTTAGAATTTAGAGATTAAAAATAGAGAGGTAGGTACATAATGGCGCTAAACTGGTAGCACCTGACAAATCGGCAACCTATGAGTACGGAACACTAGTTATCGATTTTCGGATTTTTCCTATACTTGTGCTGTGAGACCTTGCTGATCAAGTACCCTTTTATTGGCGAGTGTTAAAGTATTCATAATGTGCCTTATAATCGGCCGTATTTTTTGATTGCGTTGACTTAGAAGTTTGATTTTTTTTACAGCTCCAGTGGACCAAGATTGTCAATTATAACTGGATACCTCCACGCGTTCCCGAGAAAAAAGTGGTTGACAGATAGACAGACAACAAAGTGGTCCTAAAGGGTTCCTTTTTCCTCTTTTAGTAAGTACGGAACCCTAAAATGGTCCCTTTGTTCTAAAATTTCTCATTAATGTTTTGAAAACTCATATTATACCTAATGCATATTTAGAATGAATGGGTAAGGTAATAATAGATTATTAGGCAACACCTATGCGTGGTGATGATTAACTATTAAAATATTATAACACTGGTCCTTTTGTTTTGCTGGGTAGAAAATTAGTGTTGTTAGTAAAATCAATTGGTTTTCGATATTATCGATAAAATCTATCGAAATCGATATCTCGAATATCGAATTTACCTTTGTCCACTTTTTTCTATTAGTTTTAAGACGATATTTTGGGCAAAAATAATAAAAATAGATAAAATTAAGATAACTTTAAATACTGAGGGCTAAGACTCCTCCCAACGAATATCTTTTTTATTCCCATTCATCTGGTTAAAAAACGCTTGCTTAGCCTATGTCACTCTCCAATATTATTCTTTGCAGGTAACTAGTCACGACCGAAGCCCTTTACCAGATCAGATCAGAGAAAATTGAGAAATTATAAACTCCATAACTCCAAAAAAATCTACCGGTTATCGAACCTGGGATCACCCACTATCATACTTCATACTTCAAACTTAATATTATAAATGCGAAAGTGTGTTTGTTTGTTCAATCACGCCGCAACAGAGCAACGGATCGACGTGACTTTTGGCATGGGTATAGTTGAGGACATGGAGAGTGACATTGGCTACTTTTTATCCCGAAAAATTAAGAAGTTCCGCGAGAATAAAAAATAACTTAAACCACGCGGACAAAGTCGTGGGCATCAGCTAGTAGTCTATAAAATCACAACACCAATGAGGCCACTTTTGTTTTAATCGATAAATGAAATGTCGACGAACTTAGGTACAGCACTATTCAAGGAAATAATAAATGTGGATTATCTATTATCATAGATATTATAATATCGACAGTTCTACAAAAATCTCTCTACGGTTGAGACGTAACGATGGTTCCCGTTTTGATAAAGTTTTTGTTGATTTTGAAACTGCGGGAGTGTGTGGGCAGTTTTCACGAGCAGTATAGAGGTAAGAGTGTACAGGATATTTTGCTTTTTTTGGAAGCGTTCAGTGAAGCGAAAATCTAAGATTTTAGCTCAGATAAAAAAATTGTTACCAGCGAGCAGCCAAGTCCCAAGGTCTTAAAAAATAAAAACTGCATTCAAAGATTTCCAAAAAAATAATCATTCCTAAAAGTGGGTTCAATAATCCGCTCTTCAATAAGAAAATAAGACTTGGGATGTAACCTAAATACGTCTATATACCAAATTTCATCAAAATCGGTTGAAACGATGGGCCGTTAAAGCGTAGCAGACAGACCGACACTTTCACACGACAAGTGAATATCCATACTATCTATAATTCTATACTTATATTATAAATGCGAAAGTTTGGTTGAATGTATGGACATTTGTTTCTCTTTCACGCCAGAACGGCTGAACAGATCTGGATGAGATTTGGCACAGGGATAAATTATGGTCTAACTCTAGAATAACACATAGGCTACTTTTTATCCCGGAAAATTGAAGAGATCCCGCAGGAATCAAAAAACCTCAATCCATGCGTACAAAGTTGCGGGCATCAGCTACAAATATTCATATTTATTAGTATGGATAGTATGGATTAAAGTTTATATAAAGTAATGAAGATATAATATGATTTGTAATTTCGAATATTTTGCAAAACATGCGTTGGTCTGTTTTAAGTGTTAAGTTTTGACGTTGTATCAAATAACACTAGAGAATTTTTGCAACGTTGCAATAAAATATTATATGAAACTGCAATTAATTTTGACTACTTAACTTACATTTAATTACACTAAGTTACATTTATTTTTGACGAGCTCTGTAGCGCTGTTGTCTTACGGTGCGGTCGTCCCGGGTTCGATCCCCGGCAGGTTCAATTTGGGAATTTGTAATTTCTGAATTTTCTCTGGTCTGGCCTAGTGGGAGGTTTCGGCCGTGGCTAGTTACCACCCTACCGGCATAGACGTGACGCCAAGCGATTAAGCGTTCCGGTACGATGCCGTGTAGAAACCGATAGGGGTATGGGTTTAATATAACTGGCGCTAACAAATTAGCCCGCTACCATCTTAGACTGCATCATCACTTACCATCA
This sequence comes from Erebia palarica, assembly GCA_964035005.1. Lineage (NCBI taxonomy): Eukaryota > Metazoa > Arthropoda > Insecta > Lepidoptera > Nymphalidae > Erebia > Erebia palarica. Next base: position 6,233,771 of record OZ035995.1, on the reverse strand, counting down.
GGTGACATCGCAGTCTAGGGCTAACTTGTAGTGGATTTAAAAAAATGCATCTCAGCGCGGTGACGCGAATCTACAAGTTTACCCTCAACCAAAAACTGCTCAACGCGGCTAAAGAGGTTTTCACTTCAATATTGAAAATGGCGACTTGAAAATACTAATTTGTAGTTACTAGTTATTCAGAATAGAATTTTCTATTTTAGGGTCAATTTTATGGCTCACATTATATTCAATATTATGTACATATATATCTATTTTATTTCAAGAACAAAATATTAAATAAATAATAGAAACCTTTATCAACACCGATAAAGTCAACATTCATCTAGTTTTTTAATGAAACCGCGTATCGTTTTATTCCAGTACCGCGCGCATCATCAGACCGCTGGGAAGCCTACGTCTACAACGATAAGGAGTATTTGATACAAAACCTGCCAGTAAATTGGGAGAACGCTAAGATTTTATGCCGGTATATATAATAGAGCGGCGAAGATAGGTTAAGACACCCGACCGGTACGGGGTCGCCGGGTCGAACATCAGACACACATCTCATCATCATTACGAAGATAAGAGTGTTTTAAGAAATTAAATATCACTTTCTTTATACCGCATTATTATCCCAAGAAAACTCCTACCATTGTTTGATTAATGGAAAGGAGTCACGATCCTCAGTAATGAGGAATACGACGCAGAGAGAATAACGTTAAAATTCCGAAAATACACTGCCGGGAATCGAAACAGAACGCTAAGTTGAAATAGATAAAGAGCACGTCTTGTTGAGTCGAGGCTATTCTATACTAATATTAATATTATAAATGCGAAAGTTTGGATGGATGTTTGTTACTCAATCACGCTAAAACGACTGAACTTTGAACGGCACAGAGATAGATTAAAGTCTGGAATAGCACATAGGCTACTTTATATCCCGGAAAATTAAAGACTTCCCGCGGGAACCAAAAAATCTCAATCCACGCGAACGAAGTCGCGGGCATCAGCTAGTATAATACATATAATTCACGAATTTCTTAGTGACAAAGGACATGACCAGTAATTGCCCTCCGATTCGGGACAATGCACAGGATTTCCGTTTTTACAGTAAGGTTTAAAAATTCAAAACGAAATTATTATGGATTTATTATTCCAAATAAGGTCGGGGTTCAAATGACAAAAAAAAACAGTACGTTTATTGTTTAAATCTTGAGCGTCCGCTTTCCTCTTTAAGCACTACTCCATTTTGACGTTCCATTATATCCATGCCTAATAATAATCTTGTAACCCTACATGAATACCATTTAAGTACCTTAGTTATTATATGAGAAATGATTTATTTTTGATCAATTAAATAGTAATGAAAAGGAAATGTATGTTTTGTTTATAATTATTTTTATTTTTTGACAAGTCTCAAACTAATCGATCGAACAAAGCATTTTGAAATACTACGTTTAAAGGAACGCCCTGTCACATTGCATATGCTGCCATCTGTGGTCGAATAGTTGAACTTGTTAACGAAAAGTAGTGAGCAACACTTAAAAATATTTTCTAGACTCACCACAATAACTAGCGCCATCTAGTGTGGGAAAGCAGTTTTTGGTGAAACTTTTTTTATCTATTTTCTCAGTTTTCAGAGCCTTCAGACTCCTGAAACTTTTTTATTTGAAAACTATAAAATATAACAATTACAATAATAAAGAAATAATACTTGAAAATTTTTTTTTAGACTCGCTTAACACAATAAATAGCGCCATCTAGTGTGGGAAAGCAGTCTTTTGGTGAAACTTTTTTGTTCATTTTCGCAGTTTTCCGAGCCTTCAGACTCCTGAAACTTTTTTATCTGAAAACAGTGAAATATTACAATTACAATAATAAAGAAATCATTGCTGAACATTGATTTTTGACACCTAGGCAAGCTGCCATAGTTCCACCGGTCAAGTCCTTTGGGTCTTCTTCGTCAATCTTCTTTGGGTCTAACGCCCCACAGGATAACTTACACTACTGTATAATAAATATAATTTAATACTTACTTAATGTAATATTTTTGCTTTTTAAAAAAGCAACTGCTGAGTTTCTTGCTGGTCCTTCTCAGTAGAATCTGTTTTACAAACCGGTTGTAGGGTTAAAACGTAGAGTTGACGTAATTTATGAGACACCCTTATGTGTCCTACATGGAATAAATAAATTTAAATTGAACCCAGACCCGCAGCACTCACCACTGCGCCAGGAGGTTGTCTAAGTACACACTGTTTAAAAATTTCTTTTATCTCAACTCGAAGCCCGAAGGATTAGTAGGTTCCGGTTTTTAAGAAAGGATCGGATAACTCAAGCATCCGCCTTACATTAAAATTCATTGGAGTATTTACGTAATCGGGGTTAATAAATAAACAAAATCTTTATTTGTGCCAAATAAATAAATATGTAAAATGTTTCTTAAATTACCCTAAACCCCCAAACTAGGATCTAGCCCGTATCTTGGGGGTTAGTCTCTTCCCATTTCCAAATACCTAATTGGTATTTGCCTACTATTCAAATTTCAAATAAATTATTGTTTAGTGATTAATAAATAGGGGATCTCCAAAAAGTCGTAAAATCCGCGACCCCTGTTAGTTTTATGTAGAATAACCATTTTAAACAATCGATTAAAGTAAAAAAAGTGCGTTGAACTTTAATAAGGTCACATTTCAGAATTTCATGTAAACCCCATAGGACGTGTTTTGACGTTTTACAAATGCGAAAGTTTGGATAGATGGATGGATGAATGTTTGTTACTCAATCACGCCAAAACGGCTCAACAGATCTGTAGGAAATTTGGCACAGAGATAGATTATAGTCTGGAATAATACAGCTACTTGTTATCCCGGAAAATTTTACAGTTCCCGCGGAAGCCTAAAAATCTAAATCCACGCGGATGAAGTCGCGGGCCTTAGCCCTTTTTAGCCTTAGTCTTAATTTAGTAAATCTTTGGGTTAGGCTTAAAATGCAAATTAAAACTTCCGATCTTTGTATTTTCTAGTGGACACCATAACGGTTCGCTGGCTATATTGGACACAAAAGAAAAGGCAGAATTTATGGCCGAGGCGCTGTCAGAACTAAAATTTAGTGAGTACTGAGTACCTACCTACATACATAGTCAAAAAGCTTTTATAGTCCCACAAACTTATCTGACCCGGTGGCCAAAATTGGAACTGTTTTTTTTTATGCCTGTTTAGTTTTCGTTTTTATTTTACTTTTCTTAAGCTAAACTTACTAGCGACGCTGTCAGCGGGTCAGATAAGTTTTAAGGCCTATAAACGTGTATATTTTAAGCTCAATCGGTTGGGGATAGCTTTGACCTAAACAAATAACCCACTAACATTGTAAATAAAATAAAAGATTAATCATATAAGCTAAGTGCCTGCACTAACCGTCGTCGCGTCGTTCAAACTTCAAATGGATGTGCTAGATGATTGGATTGAATGGATTTAGATGTTTAAACAGCAGAGTGCCAATTATCTAAGCAAACCGTAATCATTTAACAGCTTAAAACGTATTTAACTCCAACTGTTTATGGGTTCATACATGCTTTTTGACGTGCAGGCAGCTATGAACTCCTTAAAGTTCAAATTATACGTTTGACGATTATCATTACGATTTCCTTACACAAACGGGGCATATTTTTGTTCCTAATGTGAGCGAAGCGAGTGCATTAATTAGTGCAATAATTTTTTCCAGCGATCGACTCAGTGTGGGTGGGTGCTAGACGCCAATCAGCGGAGGACCCCGAGGGTTACCGTTGGAGCCAGGGTGTAGAGCTGAGGAGGACAGCTTCAGATGTACTGGCCAACGAGATGGATGACGCGGGGGGGCACTATCCTATGGTAACTTCTTTCTTTGATCGTATCATTCCATTGCCGGCTCACTACTCAGCGCGAGTTTCCTCTCGGAATTAGAAAGTTTACTACGTCGTTGGCCAAGTGCGGTTTGGCAGTCTGCATATACATTTAAGAATATTACGAAAAAAAAGTCTTGGGCAAGCCTGTATCCTCCTTCACCGTTTGAAGCAAGTCACATTTAATTTCTTATAATACACAAAACTTCGAAAAATTGGAGGTGCATGCCCGGGTATCGAACCAGCAACCCCGTATTAGGAGGTTGGGTGTTTAAACCACTAAGCTATCACCGCTCCATTCCTCTCAAAATTATTTAAATTCCTTCATTATTTCCATGGTAATTAATGAAACCATGGATTGTACCATCAGTCGTCGTCTCAACCACATTCATTGATAAAAAATTAGCCTAATATGTTCTTTCCCGCGATGTAAGTGTAACCTATGCCTATCTCTGTTCTCAAACTTCGTTTTGATGTCATTTAGGTAGACCGTAAAAACGTGGTAGACAGACAGACAAATAGGCAGACAAACAGACACAATTAGCATATTTACATTGTTCAGATATGGATGTTAATGAGAACTGGTTTAAAAATTCAACATTCAAATGTTTTTATTCAAATAAACTTTTACAAGTCCTTTTGAATCGTTGCCACTGGTTCAAAATGAGATTCCTACCGAGAAGAACCAGCAAGAAACTTGGCGGGTTAAAAGGGTGTAATGGTAATTTCCAGTGGGTGAATCGCACTCATGTCCCGGTGCCCGAGGGTGGGGCGGACTGCGTGGCGTTGGAGAGGGTGCAACACGACAAACCCGTGTTCCTGGACCTACCCTGCAGCTTGGAGAGGGCTTTTGTTTGCGAAAGAGGTACCTACTTAAACTCGTTTACATACTAATTTTATAAAGTATGGATGGATGAAAAGAACCTCGCGACGGGCTGTTTTTTTTTATTTTATTTTTCATAATATATACTGCGACGCTGTCATCGGGTCAGGTATGTTTGTGGGACTATACATATAGTCTAGTTCTAGGCAATAAAGCTAGTAGACCTTAACAATAATTCCTCAAGCGACGAAACTTTACAGTATGATAAAGTATCATGAACGTATATTATAAATATCCAACAAAAAATCAGAATGGAAGTAAGGTTTTTATGCTATACCCAATTACCAAGGTACAGTATCGCGTAAACGCAGTTTAGGTTTGATAATAAAATCGGTATAAATATCTGCATGGTTATATAGTTCTGCATGTTTATTTCGTTTGATATTTCGGTTTTGAGTGTAAATATACTACTATTATATACCTATTACCTACTATTATTTTAAAAAGAAATCAAGAAAATATTCAGTCATAAATATTAAGTTTTACGTATAAACTAGAAGACGCCCGCAACTTCGTCGCGTGGCTTAAGTTTTTTTAATTCCCACAGGCACGCCTGTGGCCTGACGCCTGTGTGCCTGTGTCTGTGTCACTCTCCACGTACCTAACTATACCCATGCAAAAAATCACTTCGATCCGTTGTTCTGTTGCGTCGTGATTGAAGGACTCTCTATTCGACGTCCATAAGGATAGAAATTTCAAAAACCTTAATGGTAAGTTTTGACGATTGTAATTCAGTCTCCTGCAGGCAGACTCAGCGATTATTGAATACTTTTGTGTTTAGATTGCAATTTGGTTTAGAGCTTAACGATAGCAATCGTGGCCAGATCAAATGGATATTGTTTTTCAGTTGAGCTAACTTGTATCTTATTACATTAAATAAGTCTCTTGTGGAACCGCTACACGTTGTGACCATTCGCTCATACAAGTTCCAAATGAGAGTACAAATATATTAAAAGTGTCTCAATAAAACCTACCTACTTCTGGATTGTCCTTTATAGTGAGGACTTTGAATTTTATATATATAGATACTTAACTTCCGTATGTTTTTTTTTTGATATTTTGTACAAGTTGTGGTTCATGCCATACGACAACCCTGCTAAGTTTGAACGACTGAGGATTTAATGCGTGGATCTCCTTTTAACGAACCGCCCCGTTGCCTAGTGTATCAGGATAAAGGTCACCAGCAGAGTGCCTCAGGACTCAATCCTCGGCCCAATGCAAGGAATATCCTTTACGATGGGGTCTTCCAGCTTAAAAGCAAGAGGAGGGAGTGAAATAAGTGGGTTTCGCTGAGGACTTAGCACTAGTCGTAGTAGCCAAAACAGAGAAGAGCCTCACGACCAAGACAAATAAAGCGTTTGAATTGGTAAACGTATGGATACAGGAGAAGCGGCTGTCTCTGGCGCCAGAGAAGACGGAGGCAATTATTTTTAGTTTTAGGCGAAAGCTAGACCCAATCAAATTCATAGTCCAAGGTGCACTCCAAAAGAGCATGTCAAATACCTGGGGGTCTGGCTTGACAAAAGAACTACAAGAAGCACATCGAAGAAGTAGCTAAGAAGGCGCGAAATCTGACAGAGGCACTAAGAAGACTGATGCCCATTAAGGGCAAGCAAGAGAATAATATTGGCAGCTGTGGCCCACTCCGAATTCTGTACAGGGTGCCAATTTTCGAGAGTGCTATGAAGCTGGAACTCTACGGAAAAAAGTGCAAAGACAAATGGCAATAGGCACCTGTGGAGCATGCCGCAAAATCTACACCGACGCGGTTCTTGTAATTGCAGGACTAGTCACATAGATAAAATGGTCAGGGAACGCGCTATGCTATATGCGAGCAAGGCAAAAACGCTACTCGAAGTGCGGGAGAACACTCTGACTGAGTGGGAGCGAGATAGGTCGAGGTAGTTCGAGAGGGAAAGGAACATGAACAAGGGAGTTAATCAAGGACCTGAAGAAATGGCATAATAGAAAGCATGGAGAGATTGATCGTTGGCTGACTAAGGCGCTCAGCGGTCACGGGGTTTTTAATACTTACCTCTTCGCGATTGGGAAAGCGCCGAGTGAAGCATTCTACTTCTGTGGAGAAGAGGAAACCCCGGGACACGCACTTTTTGAATGTCCTGGTTGTACGGACCTGAGGATAGGGGCGCAGGGTACCAGCGACGATGTTGGTGCCCGAAGGTGCGTGGACACCATACAGCAAAATGCTAAGGATCATAATGAGGAGAAGAGTAGAAAGGGAAAAAGAGGAAAAGAAGAAGAGAGAGGATCAGCATGAAGTCTGGCCGACATGGGGGAGGTTATTTTAGTCCGTGCGAGTCGGAGACGCCCTGTCTAGCTCAAGCAGAAGTCCGGAGGGACTTTTTCCTCCCCTGAAAAAAGAACTTCAGTCCTTCAGTTCTATCAGTAGAACTTATAGTCCGTCAAACTTATCTGACCCAGCGTCAGCGTCGCTAGTTTGTATGAAAATAAAATAAAAATAAAACCTAAACAGGCATATAAATTAATTCTAATTTTGGCCACCGGGCCACTTAAGTTTGTGGGGCTGTGAAGTGTTGGAGTAGTTGTAAGCTCTCAAATCATTTCGATATTATTTTTCACCAGAGGCTCGAGAAGAAGTGAAGGTGCATGAACCGAAGATTGTCCGGTGTCGCACCGGACTGTACCACGTGTATAACGGAAGGCTGGACTGGAACCAAGCGGCGGCTTACTGTATCCTGAGAAAGATGGCGTGAGTAACATTATTTTGGCTCTGAAGATTATAAAGTGAAAAATTTAAAATAATTTGAGTTGATAGAAGTTAATTGTTAACTTTACCCGAAAAATTGAACGAAGTTTATAGTTTTTGAGATGAGAAATCAACCTTTACAAACAAACTTAGTTTTGCCGTCCGAAATAAAAGGGATGTTTAAACATCCCTTTACATATATATGTATAAATGCATATAATTGTAATAAATTAATTCTTTATTTGTTGTTTATACATCAAAAATAAATTATTCACACTAAAAATTTAATTCCATTGCATCAGGTTGGCCAACATTGCTTCAATGAAATGCTTGAAGAAGCTTGGACTTACCATGTTGAAGTCAAGACCGAGTGAGTATTTTGTGTTTATTACTACGCTTCTTCTCATACCAGCGCGCATTTGGAACCCTCGTGAGGTTTTTTTTAATATGTAGACTAGCGCTCGGCTACCGTCAAACTTGTTGATAAGTGGTGAAAAGTGATGCATTCTCCAGGTGGAGCGCGCTTGCCTAGAAGATGCCTCTTCACTCGTGATTTGAAGATAACTGAAATAAACTCGCCGGAATATTTAGCGGAACATAAAAAAAGGTTTGATATCAGTATCATATAAGGTTGCTGGCTGGTTTATACGTCATTTAATTTAAAAAGAAATATTTTCAAATTAAGAAAACAACTGAACATCACATTTTATGCAATTGTTTTAATTTTATTCAAATACACCTTATCTGGAGCGAACTTCGAGTATTTCGTCCTTCTGAGTTTGATTTAAAATTTCATTGAAATACTGTTTTTTGTTAGTTTTTTTTTATCGCGTAACTCTCTGGAGTTGATGACTGAATTATGCCTGACTTAGCCCCAACGGAGATTGCCAGGGCACTCGAAATGCGAAGAAATGGTCAAACCTACAGAGTGATATCCAGAGATCTTCGTCGACCAGTTTCAACGATCCATCGCAGTATCCAACGGTTCAGGGAGACCGGTACTTAGGTGAGAAGAGCAGGACAAGGCAGAAAAAGACGCACATCGAGTAGGGATGATCGTTTCATTCGGCTTCGTGTACGTAGGAACCCCCGTTTGACGGCCGTCCAAGCCCGACATGAGTTAGAAGCAGTGCGGGGTGTAACCGTAAGTGAGCGTACGGTACGAAGAAGGCTCGAAGAAGCTGGTTTAGGTTCATTTGTGCCCGCCAAGGCTCCAAGGCTCGAGGTAAATCATCGTAGAAACAGGTTAATGCTCGGCCGCATACCGCTCGGGTAACTCAAGCTTATCTTAATGATATGAATATCACTGTTATGGAGTGACCGGCGAGATCACCGGATATGAACCCAATAGAGCCCGTTTGGGACTTGCTGAAAAGAAAAGTTAAGTCGAGAATTCCAGCTCCTGCCAATGTGGGAGAACTGCGAATCGCCGTAGTTGAGGAATGGCGGAGACTATCCCAGGAGACCATCGATAACATCATTCTCAGTATGCCTAGACGGGTAGAAACTTTAATAAGAGCACGTGGAGGAAATACGCGATATTAATCATCATTTTTCTAATTTAATTAATTGTTATTTTAATATTAAAGGGGATTGAAACTTTCTGGCATAGCGACCTGCCGCCATTTTGATTTTTTTTCAAAATCGCGGCGCACGATCATAGTGGCATGTATGGATAGAGGACACAGACGAACAAATAATGTCAAGTAACATAGTACCCCAAAGTGTCAAGTTCCCAAGATAATTGGAGGTAAAGATAGACATATGAGGACAACGACAATCATTAAAAATAGACTTATTACGTATCTACAGGCGTCAAATTGTATCCAAATAATCGTTCCCAGGTTGATTATAATTATTACTGTTTATTAGAAGAGAGTAGGTACATTACTTACTACTAAGAGTACGACAAGCCAACACGCGCGCGCGAGATACTTTGACATAATATAGCGATTCATTGCGATGCGATGCGATTTAGTAGGCAAATAATTAATTGTAGTAGTAGTTTTCTCGTGCTCCGAGTTGTATGTAATGTACCTACTCTCTTCTAATAAACAGTAATAATAATAATCAATCTGGGACCGATTATTTGGATACAATCTAACACCTGTAAGTAGACACGTATTAAGTCTATTTTTAATGATTGTCGTTGTCCTCATATGTCTATCTTTACCTCCAAATATCTCGGTAACGTGACACTTTGGGGTACTATGTTACTTGACATTATTTGTTCGTCTATGTGTCCTCTATCCATACATACCACTTTCATCGTGCGCCGCGATTTTGAAAAAAAATCAAAATGGCGGCAGGTCGCTATGCCAGCTTCCATACAAAAAGGTTCAAACCCCTTTCACTTTACCCGGTTACATGAAAAGTTCAAAAATGTACCATTTTTCACAAATAGCCTTTACTCGCAAAATCTGTTCTTAATGTGATCTCGTTTTAAGTAAAACAAATGAAACTTTAAATAACAAAAGAAGTGTAGTAAGTAGATTTTAAAATAAAACCATATTTTTTTAATTATGGACCTTTTTTTTATGTTCCGCTAAATATGCCGGCGAGTTTAGTCAAAAAAAAATTTTTAACCCCACTTTAAGTTAGCCCTTCACTGCAATTTTTCCTGATGGTAAGTGATGATGCAGTCTAAGATGGTAGCGGGCTAACCTGTTGGGGGTATGCCCCCAATCGGTTTCTATACGGCATCGTACCGGAACGCTAAATCGTTTGGCGATACGTCTTTGCCGGTTGGGTGGTGACTAGCCAAGGCCGAAGCCTCCCACCAGGCCAGACCCGTGGTCTGGCCTGGTGGTAATCTTCTACAGTATATTATGCTTCTTTGAAAATGAAATGATTAGGTAGGTATATTCTGTTTATGAAAAGAGCAACTGCTGAGTTTCTTGCCGGCTTTTCTCGATAGAATCAACCGGTGGTAGATTCATTCGACTATTTAAAAGCACTTGTAAAAAGTCTACTTGAATAAAAAATATTTAATTGGATTTTTTTGAATTTAACATTTAACGGACTTTTTTAAACTTGTGCAAAGGAAAAATAAAACTGCTATATAGGATTTTTTTGATGTCTCCAGGGCGGTTACTATCATCATTTAGAAAACCATTATGATACAGGAACGTCTTGTTTCAATCTCTATGTAATATTACTGAGAAACCTACCATGGCCGTACAAAAGTATTATGGTTTTACTCTTGCCTACATTATGGAAAGTACGAGATGTACCTATATTTTTTCTTTAGCGCTATCTCGTTTGCATCGCGTTTCATTTCATGCGTAAAATAATACAGTGCCGACACCTTTTCATTAATTAAATATTATAACTGTACAAAGTTATTATACCTCTATAAAGTGCAATAATTACTTAACAAAAAGTTTTTTAATATTATTTTTGATTATTTTATACCAAATAATAATTGTTTGTTTGCCCTTTGCCAGGTATAGAGAGCGCATGGATAGGGGCCTCAGGTGCCCTGGGACAGTGGACGTGGACGGACAGTGGACGGAGCATCTTCAGCGCCACTCGATACACTGATACTCCGATCTGGCCGCCTATAAGGTATCTCACTCACTCCACTACAGCCCATTAACGTCCCACTGCTGGGCACATGCCTCCACTCTCGTAGGAGAGGGAATTAGAGCTTAGATCGACCACGCTGCTCCAATTCGGGTTGGTGGGCTTTAACGACTATTATCATGTTAGTGATGTATCTGCATGTAACGGTTTCAGTGAGTATTTTGAGAGTATTTGTGAAACCACAAACTCGTACGACGTGTCAAATCTCTCAAATTCGAACTACAAAGAATTTATTTGTAAAATCATCATTGACGAGGATAATTTACTTAAACTTCTCAAAACTCTAAAAACTAATAAGGGAGCCGGCAGTGACGGTATCCCACCAATTTTTCTAAGCAAATGTGCTAAAAATCTGGCTAAACCACTATCGATCATTTTTAACCTCTCCATAAACGTCTACTGCAGTTTCCCAGATATCTGGAAAGAGGCATTAATAGTACCCATTCATAAAAGTGGATCAAGAACCCAAATAGAGAACTATCCACCACCACCACCACTACAGCCTATTAACGTCCCACTGCTGGGCACAGGCCTCCACTCTCATAGGAGAGAGGGAATTAGGAGCTTAGACCCACCACGCTGCTCCAATGCGGGTTGGCGGGCTTTAACGACTATTATCATGTTAGTGATAATAACCGGGACCGACGGCTTAACGTGCTCTCCGAGGCACGGGGGTGAAACACCGCCAACTTCCAACTCCGGGCTGGCACTGAGAATTTCATAATTGAAAAACCCAATACCTAACAATTTTTATGCCCGACCGGGAATCGAACCCAGGACCTCGTGATCCGCAGTCGACTACGCTAACCGCTAGAACAACGAGGCAGAGAACTATCGACCTATCTCTATCCTCAACGTGATGAGCAAATTGTTCGAATCAGTTGTTTACTCACACATTTCCCCAATTATTTCTAGATCTATCCCTAGCGAGCAGCACGGCTTTATGAAAAATGGTTCCACGGTAACAAACTTAGCGGTCTTCACAGACTACGTTTTGCGGGGCATGGATGAGAGGTGCCAGGTTGATGTGATTTACACTGATTTCGAAAAAGCTTTCGACCGTGTGGATCACGTGATCCTGCTTCATAAGCTAAGCATCATAGGAATAAATGGCAACTTACTCCGATGGCTGACTTCGTATATTAAAAACCGTATGCAGGCAGTAGTAACGGGCAGTGCTAGAAGCGATTTTATAACTATATCATCAGGGGTACCCCAGAGGTCTATCCTCGGTCCCCTTTTATATAATGCATATCTTTTCGATATTGATAGCTGTTTTAGCCACGCAAAACATCTTATGTACGCTGACGATAAGAAAATCTTCTTTAAAATCCGTTCTCTTGCTGATTGTCTTCTGCTACTAGAAGACTTAAATGCCCTGGCTGAATATTATATCCGGAACAGAATTATTGTCAATGTTAAAAAATGCCTCCATATAACACTGGGGCTGATTCTGTAGTGCACAATCTCTAAACAAAACTAAAATTAGAGCATTATAAATATTGCTAACCCTTTCATAATACTCCCTACGGAAAGGGACAGAACTAGATTTAAAGCTGCCATTTTAGTTTAGTTTAGAGATGTTACATTACAGAATCGGCACCACTATCTCGTAAAACTATTTCAATTACTTTTGATTATAAAATCAACGGTGTTAACATTGCTAAAGTCACAACCGTGAAAGACCTGGGTATTAAAATCGACGCAAAATTATCAATGCCTACAAACAACTCGGCTTCATTAAGCGAGTCACTCGCACTTTCAATAATATTGAATGCATTAAAGACCTGTATTTTGCTTATGTTCGTAGTCTTCTTGAATATTCATGTAACATATGGTCACCCTATTACATTATACATACTCAAAGACTCGAGTCAATACAAAAGCAATTTCTGCGGTACCTGGTTTTTAAAGAATTCAAAACGTTTAACAGTTACAAAGAAGCCTGTACTCATTACAAAATAGACTCCCTGGAACTAAGAAGAAACCAAAGTGACATGCTGCTGCTGCAAGCTATCTTGACTGGCCAAATTGATTGTCCGGGCCTGCTGTCAGCTTTCTCATTAAACGCATCCTCTTTTAGGCCCCGAAAACCCAAGCTACTATGTGTCCCAAAATCAAACACAAACTACGCCCAAAACTCTGTAATTATACGCTTATCGCGAACCTACAATAAAGTTTACTCCGATCTTGACCTTTTCCATCTATCTAAAACGCAATTGAAAAATGCAATTATTAAATTACATCGGAAATAGTATTTATATTTAGTATACAAGCACATCCCTCATAACACACATACATACCCGCACGCACATACACCCACACCCAACACACAAATATGCACACATACCCGCACACCCCCACGCACTTGCACTTGTTTACCTTTAAGTAAATACCTACCTATTTATTTTAAATAATTTAAAAAATTTGTAATCTTTTTGGCCTTATTTTAGTTTTAAGAGTTATCTGTAAATTATTATGTAAAAACGCTGTTGATTACAGGAAAATAAACAAAGTAAAAAATAAAAATAACCGGGACCGACGGCTGAACGTGCTCTCCGAGTCAAGGGGGTGAAACACCGCCAACATCCTAACTCCGAGCTAGTACTGAGAATTTGTAGTCAGAAAAACCCTACACTTATTATGGCCCGACCCGGGACTCGAACCCGGGACATCGTCAGCCGCAGTCAAACATGCTAACCACTAGACCAACAAGGCAGTTGCACACTCACTCACTTCAATTTACATATTTACTAGCTGATGACCACGACTTCATCGTGATTGACAGACAAACCAACAAACAAACATTTATAATATTTATTTGATTTGATTGATATTTGATAAATACATTCGCATATTTTATACAGACATACCTACATTAGTCCTGAGAACATAACACCACAGTAAACAGATACATCTGTTTACTGTGATAACACTCCTTTTTTGAGCAGTCGTGTTTTAATAAACTTTGATATAAACTAATATTTTAAAGAGGTAAAGTTTGTGAGTTTGTGATGTTGTAGGGGGTAATCTCTGGATCTACTGAACTGATTTTGAAAATTCTGGTACCAATAGAAAGCCTCATTACTTGTGAGTGTCATAGGTTATCCCGAAAAATAAGGGAGTTCCCGTGGGAATCTAAAAAAACTTATTTCATGCGAACGAAGTCACGGGCAAGTCTGCTAGTATTATATATTTTATGATATAGCCTTGATGTGCCTGTATAAATTTTTAAATAACCCATTCAAACTTTCAAACCTCCAAAAGATGGCGCTGGACGTTATTGCATCGCGCTAATTCAGTCGAGCTCTTATGGGTATAAGATGTATGAGAACACTTTAGCATACGAAAAACCCGAAAGCAGGATCAACAAGATTACAGCAAGTCCGCCAATCTGATAAATTTTTGGATGGTCTGCAATCCTGATACTTCATAGTTACCACCGTGGTTGCAGACTATGAATATACCTACCATATAATAGACCTTCCTTATAATACTATACTAATACTAATATACTTACTAATTCAATATTATATGTTTGGATGTTTGTTACTCTATCGCGCCAGAATGGCTGAACGGATCTGGATGAAATTTGGCGCCGAGATAGATTATAGCCTATGTATATATTTAGATATACATAGGTTACTTTTTATCCAGGAAAATTAAAGAGTTCCCGCGGCCAAAAAACCAAAAAACCTCAAACCACTTGGAAGAAGTGGCGGGACTAGCTAGTTACGCTCATACTTATGCAATACTTTAAACTTAGGGGGTGTTACCACAGATTAAAAATATCATAGTCACAAGATTGACCTTTCGAGAAATTTCTCGTCATCGTAAGTTCGTCATCGTTTTATTTCACAATGCAATAGTCAAGAGATGGCGCCGTACGCCGGGATCCCGATCCTTTTAATTAATTAATAAACTCCCGAATTTTTAATAAATCTGTGTTTTGACTAAACTATGTAGTTATACAAGTTAAAACTGGCATTACTTCATTGAAAGCAGAAAAGTGCTCTTTTGGAGTTAATGTGGTGAAAAAATATTTTTTATGGAAAAACTGTTTTTTATTGTGCAGTTTCCTTCATAAAAGACTAGTTTTAAGTTTAAAATAATCTATCTAATTTTTAGTTTTTCCCAATATCGGGATCCCGGTATTGAAAAAAATCTTTCCGGTATTAATACCGGTATTGAAAAAAACCGGTATTCTAAAGCCCTAGTTAGCACCATCTTACGTGGAATAAAAAATGGTCTACTGATAATTCGTAATCTGTTTATTGTCTCGAACATGGTAACTACATTAAAAATTATTACAGATGTTACAATATCTGACTGATGTCTATGCACGTGAAGATGAGCGCGCATCTAGACATGCTCACCGCAGGAGCCGCAAGCACACAGTCATCACATTTTATAATTTTTTTATTATAAAATCGTATGCCACGTAACACCCGCTCACCAAACGAGCTGCATTTTAGTAAAATACTGTAGGTATACGTATCCCATCCACACAAGCGGATAACAATTGACGTCATCAGATTCGGCGCGTTTTAATGCGTACGGTGCAGTGAGGACGACGCAGGAGGCGCGAATGACTTAATTCTTATTGGTTTCAAGATCGGTTCCTGAGCGTACGTATTTGCGAGTTTTGATGTAGGCAGTATTGCTCGAAACCATGAGAACCAACTACGGCTCATGCGGTAGACCTACCGCATGAGCACGTACGTGTAGGGACACATGCATAGTGCATCGTGATTCCTGACGCCTTGTCAGCAGTCGGACATCGCCGTATGTTGCTGCAGCTTGTAACTAATAACTAAGTTGTCCAGTCTCACACAGTGTCTTTCTGAGTCTTGCACTATACCTAACTACTAACTGCAGTATGACATTTTTACAGGGACGGATTGGCAGTAAAACAAAATGGTTGCCTGCAAATAGACAGACATGAAACTAGCCCACCTGTTTTTTTGGAATCGCGCTGTGAAAGAAAAATGCAGTTTATATGCTATCAAGGTATATTCAATGAATATGTTATAATAATTGGTAAACATCTACACACGCACACATGCATACACACATAGTCACAAACTAAAACATTATAAGTATGTCATTTGTCATGTAGTAATATAACCACAGGTATAACACTTTGTTTCTAAAACTTTCTTTGATACTATCGTCATTGCTTTGCAGTTACTAGCTGATGCCCGCGACTACGTCCGCGTGGATTGAGTTTTTGGTTCCCGCGGGAACTCCTTAATTTTCCGGGAAAAAAATAGCCTATGTGTTGTTCCAGACTATAATCTATCTCTGTGCCAAATTTCATACAGATCCGTTCAGCCGTTCGGGCGTGATTGAGTAACAAACATCCATCCATACATTCATCCAAACTTTCGCATTTATAATATTAGTATAGATATTATAGTCGTTTAGTTAAACAAAATCATTGTAGGTTTACTTACCTACTTACTTTTGCTTTGTATGGAACTATAACTTTGAGGAAATCACTCTCACTTATTGTACTTTATGTTTGAGAAAATCTGTAATTAGCCATATTAATCCTGTTGAAGTGAAAACTTTAGCCGCGTTGAGCACTTTTTGGTAGGGGGTAAAAATGTGGAACGGTGTCGGTCATGCGACACCATTCTTCTTAAGACAAAAGGCCATAAGTATAAAAATATAATACATTCGTAATTAAACTTTAATTACCTTGTTTTAAGGTTTATATTTAAAAGTGATGTGTAACCGTGACTCCTCGCGTTGTCACGACAAAAGGTCTTAAATATAAATATAGTAGGTACATTCGTAATTAAACTTGAATGCCTTAGTTTTAAGGTTTATATTTTAATTATTTTATAAGTGCTGTGTTGTTATTTTTAAATATTTGTTTTCACTTCACTATTGGCAGTCCCTATGACTATATAGAAAAAAAAACTAGGCCAGATTTTACTTAGGGCGTCTGAGGCGATCGTTACACCGTAGTACGTCGATCGTATAAGTTCGGTTCACATTATTCCAGTCCAGTGAGCCAGTGAGTTAATCCAGCACTATATTGGACTGGACTATGTCTTCAACGTTGTTCCATCCAGTCATTTAGAATTAGCCGTTGAAGTGTTAAACACCACTGTCAATGTTTTTTTAAATCTATGGACTAATACTTGGCTGCAATCAGATTTGCAGTAGTGATGCAGCCCAAGGTGGACTCCACGCTTGCCTAGAAGATGGCTATTCATTCTTGATTTCAAGATACTAATATTATAAGCGGATGGAAAAGCGGAAGCCGGAAGGGCGTTCCATATCCTAGCGGTTCGATTTAGAAACGAGGAAGCAAATCGCTTCGTTCACATCATAAATAGTAAATACGCATAATTTTTCTGGACCATCACTGGAAATTAGAATGACACTGAATTGCCCGCCTATGTGATTCACAGTTGCGCTGGAATGGGCGCGCGGGATTGAAAAGGAGACCGCCATTCCAAGGCCGAATTGTCTAAGCAAATCGTAATCATTTGATAGCTTAAAACGTATTACTCGACCTGTTTAGGAGTTCATTCGTACTTTTTGACGTGCAGGCATCTATGAACTCCTCAAACAGGTCAGATTATTCGTTTGATAAACGATTACGATTTTCTGTTACGGTCTATTTCTGCGGTCTGGATCTCACACTCGCACAATCTAGTCAATTCAACACTGGCTTGGATTGCTGGACTGGAATGCTACTGGAATAATGTGTACCGGCCGTTGGGCTAGGCTAGAGGTGTCACTTGCCAGGCGCTAAAATATGATTCTACAGTCCGTGTCATGAAAGAAGACCCCTAGAAGCGCTGCTTTAGCCTACAGTCGCATGTTGCAACAAAAATAAAAATCTAACAATAGTAGGCTAACTGCATTTAGTGTAAGTATTAGTAAGGATTATTATATCTAAAAATATATAAAAGGGAAACGTGACTGACTCATCTATCAACGCACAGCTCAAGCCACTGGACGGATCGGGCTGAAAGGCATGCAGATAGCTTTTATGACGTAGGCATCCGTTACAAAGGATTTTTGGAAATAAATTTAACGTATGCGAATATTTATTTTTTCAGCTATAGAAACTCTTCAGCCGACAGCGCCACCTAGCGATGACAATTATTATTACGTTCTAGTTAGAAAGCTCTTCTACTGGCAGCACGCATTCGAAAACTGTCAAAAGCTGAACGGTTCTCTCGCGACCATCGATAATTATGATGTTTTGATACAACTACTACTTGTGATGGGCGAAAATAAAGACGAACGTATGTATCCAAGGTTGTAATATTTTATAAATGGGAAAAGGTTTTTACCTTAGTGCGATAGAATCAAGAAGCTTGATTGAAAAATATTTATTTTGATTGAAAGGATATTCAGCGCCATCTATCATCGGATATTAAACTAAACATTTAAATGTAGCGCCATCTATTTTTTGAATATAAAGTTATTTTATTAAAGTACTCTTATTTTGCTCTGGGTTCCAGTTTTTTGTAGTCATGCACGAACGCCACGAATTTATTGATCAGTAGAAAATTTTAAGATTTCGATATTAATTATGTATCTTAACATGAAAATAAATTAAAACTTCAGCTATTGAACACATCTGGATCTCCGGTCGGCTGGACATGAGAAAAGACGTCTCCACAGATGCGGTCACATATTTTTGGTACAATCCAGCAAATGGGAAAAGAATACCAGACCCAAAGACCTTCATTGAAACTTCAGTCGGAGTGTATGTGAGTAGGTTTCGTTTATCCACACAAGTTATAGGGCTATTACACTGCACTTTTCACAGGCACCCTTACACTTGAATCAGTGTAGTGTAATAAAAATTAGGATGAAAGGGTCCCTAGATTGATCCTTAATCTAGCGGCCACGCCCACCCTTACTACAGGGCCATGTGAAAAGTGCAGTGTAATAGGCCTATTAGCCCTTGACTGCGATCTTACGTGGTTGTAAGTGATGATGCAGTTTAAGATTGGAACAGGCTATAGTGCTCGCGTTATGAACTGAGCCGTTGGGCTATAAATGTCATTAACAATAGGAATGTACAACGCTTTGCGCCATATCTATAAAGTACTCAGGTAGGTCAGCGGCGCAAAGTCGCTGCTCGCTACCTGAGTCCGCGTTATCGCGGCGGACAAAACATATATAAAAAGTACTCTGTGGGACAAAACTACCTTCATAAGAGTTGTTACTTGTTTACGTTTAGTACCTAAAGGTAACAAGGATATGACCTCTATACATTTTTCATTTCTATTTCTCACTTCGATCTCGATAGTTGTGTATAATGGGAAATTTATTCTCTAACGTGGATTTAAAAAAATTAAAGGTGATATTAACGTGCAAGCTCGAATAGTTATTAACAATATATTTTTGTTTGTAGTCGATAAATGTTATCGATATCAACTACCTGCTGTTATGCACCTCATTATGATGCTCCTTATGACAAGCGAGCGAGATATACTGATTAGAATTAGTGATGTGCCGAGTCGCTGTTTTGGAGAATCGAGTCTACTCGAGTCGGTCGATACGGTATTCGAATCATGACTCGATTCCGCGATTCGAGTCCAGTACTCGAGTTCTCGAGTTTTATGCTTGGCATTCGAATGTTGACTCAACTTTCGATACCTAGACTCGAGTCCAGGACTCGAGTCTATGGCTCGAGTCCTTGACTCGAGTCCGTTACCGATTTTAGAACAAAAAGGAAAAATCGAAAAGCAGTAAACTTGAAACTGCATGTAGGTTTAGCATACACGACAACACGACAACGATAATAAATCAAACATTTTTAATGAAAATATTCTTAAACATTACATAAAAAAACATAGAACATACTAATTAGGAACCAGAAATGAGATCAAGTTCTATTTGTTTTATTACAAAACAAAAAGATATATTTTTAGAAGCTATTTATGAACTTCATAATATTTGTTCCATTCGTTTTTTACAAACTTTGCTTAATTTAATTTTAAATTTTACTTATTAAAAAGATAATCATGTTATTTAATTAGTACAAACATCACGTCATCCAGACGAATCAAATAAGGTTAAAGAAAGTTTTTGAGTCAAAACTCACACACATTAAAATTTTGATGTTCTAAAAGCTTTCTCATAAAATTCAAGGTTACTAGAGGCTAGAATTCCGTTTATTTTGGTAGCGAGTATCATGTTTACTGTATGTTATTATAGCACACTAGCAGATAACCGCGACTTCGTCCGCGTGAAATAAGTTTTTTTTAAATTCCCACGGGAACTCGCAATTTTTTCGGGTAAATAATAAATATATAGCTTATGACACTCACAAATAATGTGGCTTACTATTGGTACGAGAATTTTCAAAACCTTTTCAGTGGATCGAGAGATTACCCCCTACAACTTTAAAAACTTTACCTCTTTATAATATTAGTATCGATTTATCGATTTTTTCAGTTTAAACACAGAATTTCGGCCAAGAGTTCGCAATGGGTGCTCTTAGCGCTAGCGTTCGTTTGACTAAAAGCCGAAAAGCGCTTGCTGACGGAACGATGCTATGATCTTATTCAGTGGTTAGGAGTCACTTCATTGCTTAGGTAAACAGAGCTTGAGTACGAGCGAATCAACCTAACTCTAATACTAGACTCGAGTAAGTTGGACTCGAATACTAGACTCGAGTCAGTTGGACTCGCATAATAGAATCGAGTCAGCGAGTACAGAATCGATTCCTCTTGACTCGAGTACCGGAATCGAGTCCGGCGTACTCGAATCATAATAAATTGGTATTCGAGTAAGCGAGTCCATAACAGGAATCGAGTCTGACTCGAGTCAAGGCATACTCGGCACATCGCTAATTAGAATGATTTATGGCCCAATACTATTCCGTATATCAGCTATACTCCTAAATATATAGGTATATTAATATTCATAGAAATAAATCATTTCATTATTTCTCAAAAACTATCTCCATTTCAATAAATAGGCTATTTCTTCATCACTTCAACCCAAATGGCCAGCTCACTACTGAGCACGAATCTCCTGTCTAAGTCAGAAAGGTTTGGCAATAGTCCACAACTTTGGCCAGGTGCGGATTAGCATATATTGTGAAAACTGGACACCTACATATAGCTGGCTGATTCAAGTTGACACAGCTACATCGTCAATCAGTCGATTAATTTGGACATAGATTTAATGGTCTGTCCAACATGTAAACATATTAAAAAATAAATTCAAAGATGCCTTAAAGTATTAATTCTCTCACTGCATACTACACACAGTACATACCCTCGAAAACACTATGAACAACTATCGGACATAATATAATATATTATGGACTGTTTCCTCAATGTTGTTCCTTTGAAGCAAGTGATTTAATTAAATAATATATTACTCTAATTTGTAAAAACGCCACCTTTCGGGCTTACGTGTTTCTGGTGGAACCGTTAACTCCCGCTACTCATCGTTAGATGGCGCCATGGCTTACCGATGATTACTCCATGGACAATTCCTGCTTGAACCTGGATAGGCAGGATCATCTGACCGGTCTTCTTTACGGCCTGCCCTGCGATACTCAGCAGTACTCCGTTTGTATGATAGGTAACTCAGCATTATCATTATCATAGATTTACCACAGTCTAAGGAGATAGGTAAGAATGGCCCGAAGTTAGGATCTAACCAGAACCACGATCTTTTAGAATTTTCAATACAAAATTCTGTCACTCTAATGTCAAAGTTTGCAGATTCCTTCTCTCTTTGGACCAGTGAGAGTACCGTAGCTCTAAAGACTAAAATGCTACAACTCTCATGGTAGCCGGGTCTGTCATCTGTATGAGCGTTGACCCACTATGTGAATGTACCTTTACATTCCTTTTCCCTTTTTTTGTGATCTCGCCTGATGGTAGGTGATTATGCAGTCTAAGATGGTAGCGGGTTAACGTGATAAGGGCATGGCAGTTATATTAAACCAATACCTACGCCTAGTCGGTTTCTACTTTCTACACGGCATCGTACCGGAACGCTAAATCGTTTGGCGGCACGTCTTTAGGGTGTTAACTAGCCACGGTGGAAGCTTCGCACCAGGCCAGTCTAGAGAGAAAATTCAGAAAATATAAATTCTTAAATTGACCCTGCCGGGGATCGAAACCGGGACCTCCTACGTTAAGACACTCACACACTCACTCAACACTGCCTCAAAACCGTTGGGAGTCTTTGGCCGTCGCTTGTGGGCTAATTTGGCTATATTAACAGGCTGATTTTTTTTTAATTTCAGAGAAATCCTCATCGAATTCTGTCAGTGAAAGTACTACACAGGGATATAAAAGTAGGTTCGATAGTTGATTGAACAAATCAGCCAATTATCCATCCAACCATTTAGCAAAACGCTCAACAACTATAAGAAACGATCAATTCTAGAATTTTGGCACAACATGTGTATGTTTAACGATTAAAATAGATTCTTATTGTTGTTTACCTCCTTTAGAATCGATTTTCATATATAAGCGCGGAGTATGAAAATGTATGGGGAGTAACATCAAATTTTTCTCTGTTACATCATTGACTTTGTTTCCATAACTATGTAATGGATTTTGATGAATACAAATTACATAATTAATATAAAGAAATGTAATATGCATGCTTTCAGTAATATAAAAAATACGTTAATTTACCCTCATTTACTAATATACATAGTATATATTTTAATAATCGTTCATGAAGAGTAAACTCCAGTTGTGCATCGGAACTCGAAGCTGACACACTATTTTTTTCAGAAACAAAAACATTGAAGTCTCAGTCAGAAAACTCCACGCTAAATGATTCCATGGTTACATGAAAAGAAAGGTTAAAATATAAAACTCATAAATAAACGTCTGTTATTTTCCCAACAACAGCCTTATTATTACTATTGCTATCACACAAATATTTTATAAACTGTGAATTAGCCCTTGACTGGATCTCACCTCATGGTAAGTGATGATACAGTCTAAGATGGTAGCGGGTAACCTGTTAGGGGTTGGCAGTTACATCAAACCCATACCTCAATCGGTTTCTACGGCATCATGCCGGAATGCTAAATCCCTTGGCGCACGTCTTTGCTGGTAGGGTGGTAATTAGCCACTGCCGAAGCCTCCTACCAAGCAGGCCAGAGAAAATTCAGAAATAGGCTGAGGAAACTTGATTACACATTATCTGCTCCTGCCCTGCCGGAACCAAACCTACTAATGATACAGTCACTATTTTATTTAATGAACTATTAGAGCCTCTTCTTCTTCTTGTATCCTGGGATTATTTTCCGTAATATTTTATGTAAGTACTTTTTCCATTGATGTAGAATTACTTTTCCTCCATTCGTTTTATCTATCCCCTATACTGATACCTATTGTAAATGAGAAAGTTGTGTCCATCTGCTATATTTTCATGGCTCCATCTTTTTTATTATTTCACTACAAATTAGCCCTTGGCTTTTATCCCACCTGATGACAAGTGATGATGCAGTCATGCTGTTGCTGTTAAGGGTATGCCAGTTACATTAAATCCATATGCCCAATCGGTTTTATATGGTATCATACTGGAACCATAGAAAACTCAATAGGTCAAGAACCAATACCTTTCTGCCAGGGATTAAACCTGACTTATAATAAGACCATTGTTTACCACTGCACCTGATAGGTCACCAAAATGAAAGGCTTAGTATCACGTCATTTCATAATATTTAATGTGTCTATCCACTGATTATTGACTTTTACTAGATGTTTGCAGTTCTCATTTACAGCATACAAGTCTTTCCTCATAGTCCGTAGGTTCTCCAGGTAGGCTCTCAAACTGCCGTTCAGGACAGTGACGGCTTCTATTTCATGTTTTAAATCTGATACTACCTTCTGTAACCGATAAAATTACTTTACTTTATTATTAGCGATATCAAAGCTACAAAGAAAAAAATTTTCATTAAAAAAAAACGTGTGCATCAGAATGACTGCCCAAAGTGATGGATCGGCGTAAAATTTCGCCAGCATTTAGTACCTATTTAGTACTATTTAGTACCTTTGTTTAAATATTTTGTACCTAATTATTTACGAAGAAATATGAGTTTTTAAGTGGGCAGTCATTCTGACGTCAAGATGGCTGCCCACATTTTAATTTCCGCATAAGGGCTCCGTATTTTGCATTTGTCTCTGCACAATAATTTAGTACCTATTTAGTACCCGCAAATATATTTTTTTCTAGAATTTTTAGGCGAAAGATAAAGATTTTACAACAATCTGAATATTCAAGAATTCCAGTCCGGAATACTCGCTCAGTGACTAATCAACGCCCAGCCCAAACCCTTGGACCTAGAGAGCTGAAATTTTCCACAGAGGTTCCCTTTGTGATGTAGACAAAGAATAATTAAGGGTTATTCCCACGGGATCGGGAATAAGGAGGATTTATCTGTTTGATTTAAAAGTTATAATTTCCGGAACTATAATCAAGAGAGACTTCAAATTTGGCATACAAGTTGATAATTCTAATTACTTATTTTACAGTTTTCAGGATTTTTCGAATTTTCCACGGGATAAGGAATAAAGAGAATTTCTTTTCGCTAGAAAATGACTTATTTCCGTTTGTTTGCATGGATATTTAAAACCTGTAGAGCGAAATATCAGGCTACTTCTTATCCCGGAAAATCCAAGAGTTTCCGCGGGAGTTTTAAAGCCCAAATCTACGAGGGCGGAGTCGCGGGCATTATCTGGTATACTATACGACGTTTTTACAATACATTTGTGAGTAAAATTCGTAAAGAAAACTGGAAATGTAACGTGAGTTTCCATTGACGCAACAAAAATGTTGAAAACTCTGTTCTCTCTCTATGTATCGAGCCGTGAATATGGTAAGTCTTGTCTTTGGACATTTTAAATTTAAAAAAAAACAGCAAGTACCATACACATAGAGCTGTAAGTTACGATGAGTAACATCAACACATTGACGCATACTTACATTCCACCAAGGATTGCGTTAAGCCAACGACACTATTTAATAATGACGGTAGTAAACGTAAGTACCTAATTACAATAAGTCTCAGCAGTGATATAGGTCGTTATCAGTTGTATTTTTAAAAATAAATTCAAATTACTTATAAAAAAACTTTCTTCACAGTTTTTCCCTTTGTTTTCCCAACAAATTATTTCAAAAATGGAACATAGGAAAGTAGCTCATTCTGTGTGGATCGTTTTAACATAGTGTAGCTATTTATTCATTTCATATAGTGGGTCGACGCTCATACAAATGACAGACCTGACTAACATCATATCATGACAGTTTAAACTAAATATTTTGTACGGTACTGCATAAAAGACATTAGAGTGATAGAATTTTGTATTGTAAAAATTCTCTTAGTTTCCTTCGTCACGCCCCTGTCACCCCGCAGCTTTGCTTTGTCTAGATGCCTTAGTTGAACGACTGGTAGGAATAAACTTATCACCTTATACTGTGTCTTTGACATTAGTTAGGGCAGTTGATACTAACCATAGACTAAATTTTTAGTACTCATTACTACCTTTAACTTAATTACGACCACAATTATTAAAAAAATACATAATCCTTAGAGGCTAAACTTCAGTCCTAAGCTAAGCTTGAATGATATTTTTTTTGAGCATGAGACATTGAGAGGTAAACACTTATATTGTAGGTAGTTATTGAAGACCGCGTGCGCCAAATTAATGGTTCTTAATCCTGAAAACTAAAATTAGTGATCCGGAAATTATAACTTTTGAATCAAACAAATAAATCGTCCTTATTCCCGATCCCGTGGGAATAACCCTTATTATTCTTTGTCTACATCACAAAGGGAACCTCTGTGGAAAATTTCAGCTCCGTAGGTCCAAGGGTTTGGGCTGGGCGTTGATTAGTCACTGAGCGAGTGTTGGGGACTGGACTTCTTGAATATTCAGATTGTTATAAAATCTTTATCTTTCGCCTAAAAATTCTAGAAGAAATATATGTGTAGGTACTAAATAGGTACTAAATTATTGTGCAGAGACAAATGCAAAATACGGAACCCTTATGCGGAAATTAAAATGTGGGCAGCCATCTTGACGTCAGAATGACTGCCCACTTAAAACTCATATTTCTTCGTAAATAATTAGGTACAAAATATTTAAACAAAGGTACTAAATAGTACTAAATAGGTACTAAATACTGGCGAAATTTTACGCCGATCCATCACTTTGGGCAGTCATTATGATGCACACAAAAAAAACTGCATGATTTATTCATTAAAACTATTGAACAAATAAATTAAAAGTATCAAGGCAGAAATAGTGAATGATATTATACATTTAATACATTAATTATATGGGGCTCCGCTAGCAATTATCCATGTATGTCCATAGGTACTATTTAGTTTCTATAGCCTTTCACTTATGGGCATTAATATGAAAACATCGAACGAGTATTGTGCCTGCTGAGTGAGACCATCGAAAAGCACAAAATAGTAAATAGGTAAATAAGTATACAATACAAATCAAATGGTACCTACCTCTTTTTTAGACGAAGTTACAGATGCACTGGACATTTTGTTCGTCTAAATAAACACTGTTATTAACTCAAGCTTAATTTTAATCGGTTCCTACTTCCTTAAAGTTATCGTTAAAATCTTGCCTCTTGCCGCTTTTAAATAACACAGGACACAGATTTTTAAATTTAAAATCACCCTAGCTGCATGTTTATTATTTTTAGGCGGTATTTTCTGGTTACGAGTTAACTTGTGTCTTGTCTCTGCCATCGGCAAGTAATTATGTTCCTTGGCCATCGGTCTCTGCCAGAAACAAGTAATCCTTTATTGTCACTTGTCTGATGTCTCGTGGTCTCTGCCATATATAATGTACTCTGTGGTCTCTGCAAGTAACTTCTCTGCTTGTTACCACAGCTTGTTACTGGTCTTCTCAGATCAATGACCTCTAGATAGACTGATGAACAGAGGAAAGGAACAGAGTGGATGGAAGGTAAAGTGTCTATGAATACCGTCAAAATTTCCTGAACATAGGGTGTATCCCACTTTGCTTATAAGGAGAAGTTTGCTGCATTTTGCTCATAAATCTTTGAAACATAGAGTCACCTTGCTCGGTCGTGAGACAGCCCTAATCAAGTACATTTTATTAAACTGTCTTTGAGAGGTATATAATACAATGTTGCCATATTCATAATTCACTCCCAAAGTGGTGACTCCTTTATGGAGAAATGGGATATAAATAAATAAATAAAGTTTTATTTGACCAACACAATTTTTAATTATAAATATTAAATAAATACATATACCCTAAACTTTTCTTGATATTATTCCGTGCGTTTCATTGCTATTTGTAGAATGCTAGATGACATAAAACATTACAAAGTATTACAGAATTAAAAATTATTTATTGCATAATACACATAATATTACAAAGGTGGTACAAGATAGAAATCGGTTGGTAAAGGTCGACCAGAATCTCATGAAAAACAGGGAAATGAAATTTTGTAGTAAGCAACACTAGTGTAATTGGATTAAAACGTCTTGATACTTTTTAATTTATTACTAATACCATTCATCTAAATTATTAATTTTATATACTGTATGTTGGTGTTGTATCTGTTATAAACAACAAAAAAATAAATGAAATAAATCGAAGAGGTGTTGGCTTGTTTTATTTATTATATATTAAGTAATTACATTTGTCTTAAACATGAAAATAAAATAACTTTATTCAGAGCTAGAAAATGGTTCTAAATACTCCACTTGCATATTTTCTTCTTCCTCTGAGGAGGATGACATAGAGGTATTTATAATAAATCGCTCCTCTTGCATTTCTATGAACCTGTCTTGGTCAATGAAATCATTTTCAATTTTTTTTACATGCTCGCAACATTTTCGCCATTCATCTGCACCAATTTCTGAGAAAGCTTACTCTGTTAATGACTTAATATCACTTTTAGGTCTATTAACATTCTTCTCGGTAACTTTCTGCTTCATTATACCCCATATCATTTCTATGGGATTCAGAGTGCAATGGTAAGGTGGAAGCCTTAATACTTCATGACCGTGCGATTTAAAAATTTCATCAATCTCATATTTGGGTGGAGACTTGTTTCGTTGCACTGCTTCAAGCAATTGGCACTTACGCCAATGATCTTCAAAATGAATATTATTTCTAAGCAGCCAATTTTTAATGTCAGCTGTGCGGTTGGCTTGTGTGGGAGGTTTATTCAACTACAGAATGATAACTTGCGTTATCCATGACAATCAGAGCAGGTTTCGTAAGATTTGATAAGCTTTTCTGTGACCCATTTTTTAAAGTTATTTTGGTTCATATCGTGGTGGTAGTTAGCAGATATACTTTTTGACCTATATATTAGGCAACAATTGGGTACAAAACCGTTTTCTGACCCAGCATTCACAATGATCCATCTTGCCCCCGCTGAAATACTTTTAGATGGACCTGGAATATCTTTACTTTGCCAACACTTATTTACGGAACATGAACCGTGTATATAGGTTTCGTCTAAGATTCAGGTTGTTGAGATTCACGATTCTTCTTAATACGCTCTAAATACCTGAATCTCTGTATCTTGATGTCATGACGCTCCATCAAAATTGTTCTTTTTGATTGGCACTTCACAAACTCAAAGCCAATATTTTTCAGAATAAGCCTGTAAAAAGCATAAGATAAAAATTTAGATACGTTATATTAATTACATATAACTATAACAAGTAAAAATTAGTACATACATAGGTATTATAATATCTATTACCTCAATGATTCTCTGCCTCCATTGAAACAAATTTCTTCCCGAAGAGTTTGTAATAGTTTCCTCAGGGTTGGAATTTCTTTCCTATGAATATGGATCCTACAATCAGGCCCTATCGAGTCCCGAAGTGCAAGGTACCAAGAGTTATCGGGTTGTCCATCTCTTTCATCTGGCATTGTATCCCCCGTTGGTCTCTCGCTCTAATTACGCACACAAAATATTTTTAAATTTCGCGGGGTTTTCACTTCACTTTTATTGGTCGACGCAATTTTCGCTGAAAAACCGACGCAAGCCGAGAATGACAATGAAAATCATAAGTCCTAACCTTAAAATTAATTAAAATTGTCTTAAGAAAGTTTAATATTTTGTACTATGAGTTGCGGTGATTTGTGTTACTTATTTTGTTATTTAACTGGTAAGCGATTAGGCGTAGTCTAAAGTGTAAAGCCTACACAGATTTCTTGGAAGTGACTAGTGAGGTTAGTTTGACTGTTTTTCCCTTGAAAATTGGTAAGTACCTAAGGTTAATCTTTGAATAATTAAAGGTAAATTATCAAAGATATTAATAAGGTATCCTCATTTGACTCATTTGAGCAACTAAGTATAATGAACACTTAAATTTAAAATGTGAAAGTAGGTAGGTATGTATTTTTGTTGGTTGGTTTGTCTCAATTGTATTCTTGTTTCAATCAAGCTGCAATAGAGCAAAGAATTGAAGTGATTTTACATGGGAATGGTTGATGATCTGGAAAGTAACATAGATTACTCTTTATCTCGGAAAATTTAAGTGATGAGTTCCCCGAAAGAAATATTTAGATTTTACGAAAGTCTAAATTCACGAGTAGTTGGCATTATCTGGTGATCCTTGTGAAATTGATCTATCCATTGAAGAAAATAATGTAAAACAGTAAATGGTAGTTTAAGACATGCTTTTGAAAACATGTAATTATAACATTTGTTACAATTATTTTCAGAAGAACGTGCTTCATGAATGCGACAGCACACATGCATGAGATAGAAATATACAAGATGCGAGATGAAAGAGCTTCTGGACCGAGATACTAACCAAATTCTTGACATTGCAGTGTAGTTTGGCACTAGTGTATTGTACCTAAGTATAATAATATTAACATTATAGTTGCTAAAGTTTAACCACCCCAAACTAGCTAACGATGCAAAAGATAATAATACTATATATAGTGCACATGTCTATCCTATGATTTCATATACATATTTTATATATAGAATCATATCAAATATTGTGTACAGTGGCAGTATAATAAACTCGCCGCTCGCCGGCATATTTAGCGGAACATAAAAAAAAGGTCCATAATTAAAAAAATATGGTTTTATTTTAAAATCTACTTACTACACTTCTTTTGTTATTTAAAGTTTCATTTGTTTTACTTAAAATGAGATAACATTAAGAACAGATTTTGCGAGTAAAGGCTATTTGTGAAAAATGGTACATTTTTGAACTTTTCATGTAACCGGGAAAAGTGAAATTTAATATTAAAATAACAATTAATTGAATTAGAAAAATAGTGATTAATATCGCGTATTTCCTCTACGTGCTCTTATTAAAGTTTCTACCCGTCTAGGCATACTGAGAATGATGTTATCGATGGTCTCCTGGGATAGTCTCCGCCATTCCTCAACTACGGCGATTCGCAGTTCTCCCACATTGGCAGGAGCTGGAATTCTCGACTTAACTTTTCTTTTCAGCAAGTCCCAAACGGGCTCTATTGGGTTCATATCCGGTGATCTCGCCGGTCACTCCATAACAGTGATATTCATATCATTAAGATAAGCTTGAGTTACCCGAGCGGTATGCGGCCGAGCATTATCCTGCATAAAAACAAAATCTTCACCGATATATGGGGCAAACGGTACGACATTTTCTTCTAAAACTTCTCTGATATAGCGGTCTGCAGTCAGACTCCCTCTGTCAATCACTACCAAGTCTGTGCGAACTCCCAAACAAATGCCCGCCCAAACCATTATTGATCCACCACCGTATGCAACTGTAGTTTCAAAATTTGTCTTAATGTATCGTTCTCCTTTGCGTCTGTATATTCTTTGCCTGCCGTCAATTTGATTTAAGAGAATTCTGCACTCATCACTAAACAATACCTTACTCCATTGGTCCGCGTTCCAAAGTCGATGTTCCTGAGCAAAAGTTAACCTGTTTCTACGATGATTTACCTCGAGCCTTGGAGCCTTGGCGGGCACAAATGAACCTAAACCAGCTTCTTCGAGCCTTCTTCGTACCGTACGCTCACTTACGGTTACACCCCGCACTGCTTCTAACTCATGTCGGGCTTGGACGGCCGTCAAACGGGGGTTCCTACGTACACGAAGCCGAATGAAACGATCATCCCTACTCGATGTGCGTCTTTTTCTGCCTTGTCCTGCTCTTCTCACCTAAGTACCGGTCTCCCTGAACCGTTGGATACTGCGATGGATCGTTGAAACTGGTCGACGAAGATTTCTGGATATCACTCTGTAGGTTTGACCATTTCTTCGCATTTCGAGTGCCCTGGCAATCTCCGTTGGGGCTAAGTCAGGCATAATTCAGTCATCAACTCCAGAGAGTTACGCGATAAAAAAAACTAACAAAAAACAGTATTTCAATGAAATTTTAAATCAAACTCAGAAGGAAGAAATACTCGAAGTTCGCTCCAGATAAGGTGTATTTGAATAAAATTAAAACAATTGCATAAAATGTGATGTTTAGTTGTTTTCTTAATTTGAAAATATTTCTTTTTAAATTAAATGACTTATAAACCAGCCAGCAACCTTACATGATACTGATATTAAACCTTTTTTTTATGTTCCGCTAAATATGCCGGCGAGTTTATTATTATTTAGTTTATTAGTTTATTTATGACGAAAATAAATACTATTTCATTATTTTACAGGTATGCTGTATTCCTGTGCAGTTGTTCAGTATGGAAGTATCGAAAACATTGGAAAAACAGATGAATACATATATTTATTATATAATATGTGTCATTTATAAAAATTGTAGCTGGCTCAGGTCTCTCGAAGCCCAGCGCAGATTATATTTACGGTCAAACCATTATCAACTTGGCTAACGTCGCAATAATATCAGAAATTAATTACAACTTAACTAGTGCTTGTTTTAATAGTCTTAGGGAGTAGTAGGTAACTGTGTCAATTGATCAACATTAGTAAAGTCAATAATGGCGTAGCAGTGAAAAATGGTCGACCCTTAAGGTGTGTCCAAACATAATAGGCGAAGGTTAGACGTTGAGTGAATACTGTGATCCTGATTGATCACAGTATTCACGTATGACGTTTATGGAATACACTTTGAGTTAGACATTGATCGCTACAAATCAATCAATCAATAAAAATCACGGTATATGGTAATTATTGATGGGCACAGTATTCTTCTGTTCCGTAGGTTCCTTCCTTCTGTTACATTGTTTTGATTTGACTAGTTAGAAAAAATTGCTCTTGTTATGCAAGTGGTAATTTATATTGAAACAAAGTTTTGAAACAACTTAAAAACAATATTTTGATGCTACCGAGTACCGACTGACTAAAAAGGAAGTAATTCTTCAAGATACTTTATCAATGACTTTATTACTAAAATCGAGAGCATTTAAATCAGTAGTATCATAAGGAAAACATTTACATATTATAAACTTTCATTTATATTTTTAAATGTTTGTTTTGCTGGATCAAACACAAAGTTAAATATTATATAGTTATTATTATTATATATTATAGTTTTTTTTTTATATGATTTCGATGTAAGATTTTTGTTTATAATAAATAAATTTGATCTCTGAAATTTATTTTTATTTTGTTTTTGAAAAATTCAATAATATCCTGAATTACTAGCAAACCGGTAATTAGAAAAACCGGTATTTGCTAAATAAATCTAAAACCGATACGTTCAAATCACATCACTATTACCGGTTTTTCGCGTAGGTTGCCCATCCCTAACTACTTCCGGTTCTGCTAATTGCGTCATCGTAATTTATTTATGTATATCAAGTTAGAGCGAGTCGTTCTGATCATGAATGAAACCCGTCGTAAGACGTAACAGGCTAGAGTGAGAGACGTGATTTTTTATGAATGAATTATATAGATGTAATTTACGTTCAAGGTCACTCCCACTACTATCCGTTATCTACTTCAAATTGTGTCTATGGAGTTGCCTGTCTAGATCCTACAATATTGTAGTTACTTGTCTCTGTACGATACTCACAGCGTACCTACAGTGTTGCTAACTTTAGAATTTTATTGCCGTATTTTTTCATGAGATTCTGGTCCACCTATAATAAGCAACACTCAAGTTGCGACCACGCCCACCCTTGCTACAGGGCCCTGTCCAAAGTGCAGTGTAATAGGCCTATTAACCGTAGCAAAAAAAGCAGCAATATCTTGAAGTACCTAGCAGTTTATAGAGGTTGTCTAATAAATAACCTTTTTAAACTGCTATTTCTAGGTGTTCTAGATACTATCTATGACCGCGGTCCCCAAAGGGGTCCCCATGCTTAAATTCTATGCCCTATAATTATTGTAAAAAAACTACAATATTGTACTGTACGTATACAGTGTTTATAAAATGTCCAGCGGCATTTAATATTCTATCTTTTTCTCTCAAATGATTGTAATTTAGATGAAAATTGATTCCAGATCGGGAGCTAAACATATTATCATAAGACCAAAACTAAACAAGAGGTAGTTTCCTGTTCAATTTAAAATCCCTGCATGTTTTTGACAAAAAAGAATATTAATTTATCAAGTTTGTATTGCGTCCCTCCGCCTTCGTAGTTCGTACCGTGTGTAATGCAGAGATAAGATAACCAGGCTAGTGCACTTGCAAGTTGCAAGACTGTAACTCTCTCTGTAACTGCCGTGAGTGGTACTGGTGACTGCACTGCAGTGCACTATCGACGTTTTTAGAGCATGAACAAAACGCATGCGCAGTTTCGCAACGCCATCTGAAGAAAAAATTATTCACTATTGAAAGAAATCGCCGCCATTTTGACATTTGTTTGGCTTTGTGTTTTTCAATGCACAAAATATCGCGTAAATTACGCGATTATCGCGATGCGCATTCGCTTTTTCTTCACAAAATAGTTTCAGTAAAGTGTCCTGTGAATGAAACTGTACGCATGAGTGAGAGTGTTTAATGATAAGCGGCGCACAAATCAATAATTCAGCACCGCCGCTTTTTTATTTTTCGGGATAGATATTCCGTGATTATTTTAGTATTACAGTGATTTTACTGATAATGAATGCTTCTTCTTTGGTTTTCGGCGCGTTTAAACAAGATTTTGGTGAGAAGTAGCTGCTAAAAGTGTAAATTTAATAGACGCTACAAAAAGGCGCGAAGGCTGCCGCGCCGATAGTTTGTGATCAAGTGCGAATTATTTCATAGGCTTTCAACGCGTTACTTTCGCTTGGAATACACTAATCGCAATGCACAAATATAAACTGTTACATCATTCATATATGTGGAGTAACACCTAACTTTCTAATGCTATAGGGTTCCAAGTAAGTATATCTAGAATGCTATGTAGGTAGTATGTTAGAGTTATATACTGATAGTATGATAGTGAGTTTATATATGAAGAAATGTAAACCATTTATCAAAAAGCTAGTACTACAATTACTGTAAAGCACTTAATACTTGGTGAACTTTGTAAAATAAAAAAGTTATTTTTATGAGACTGGGAAATTGAAATAATTTCCACAGGATTTTATAGGACCCAACATAAACAACGTCACAGGCATAATCTAGTAATTCAAAAACAGAACTACATTTAGATTAATAGGTAAACTTAGTATTAGAAATAATACCAAAAATCATTTTTAAACTAAGTATCAAATTTGCTACAGATTAAGCATCTTCTTAAACTTGCGATGCGGTTAAGAAGTAGAAAGAGGGAGCGGCCGCTCTCAAAGAGAAATACGCAACGGGTGACAAAATCAAAACAGAAACCCTTGAAAAACATCCTCAAATCCAAGTCCACTTGGAAAAAGATCTTAAAGGCAGACAATGGTCTGGTGTCCGGACCAAACCTCCATTGCATCACTAGATCTCAAAAGAATTTGGACTTAAAGACTAGACCTGTAAGAACTAAAATTGCTAAAAGCATGGAGAAACCTGTAGAAAATAAGAACAGGGCAGCTAAAGCTAAAGACGAGCCAAAAAAACCAATTTTCCAAACAGTCGTACGAAGCTCGAATAAAGATATAGCATCATTAAAACCTAGGGCTCAGAATGATAAGGTTACAACAACATCAAAAAACAAACTCAAAGATGTACGTACAACTAAAAGCGTCCAATTAAGGCAGAGTTCATTGAACAGGGAATTGAGGAAGACAGAGTCTGTGTCGTCAGCATTAAGTTCTCCTCGTAAAACTAGGAGGATGGATAAGCCAGATAAGGCTGCTTCGTTGAATAGCTCGCCTATACGTAAGGTGCGACAAATGGGTGTACCTCCACTGAAGTTGGGCAAAATTGCGGTCAGTTCCACCAATGAGAGCCCAAAGAAGAAGTTAAAGCCTAAAGGTAATTTTTTATCTGTAATTTTTAAAGGAGTCACATATTTTTTTCAAAATTACATGAATATTCTCTTCTCTGGTCTGGCCTGGTTGGAGGCTTTGGCTGTGGCTAGTTACCAACCTGCGGGCAAACACGTGCTGCCAAAAGATGTAGCGTCACTACAATTCAGTGTAGCCACGTCAAGCACTATTTGGTAGCGGCTAAACTTGTGGATTCTCGTCACCAACACCTCGCTGCCCCACGCTCACGTTGTTACTGAGACAAAAGGTCTTAAATATAAATATACATACTACATTCGTAATTAAACTTTAATGTCTTAGTTTTAGGGTTTATATTTTAATTAAGTAATTTAAATATTTTTGAAGTGTTTTTTTTATTATTATAAATATTCGTTTTCACTTTTATCGGCAGTCCCTACCTATGACTGCCAAATAAGGTTTTATTTTTTATTTAATTAATTAATTAAATCATTTTTATAGCTCCAATTGTACCCGAACCAGCCAACGGCTTACCAGAAGACAACGACGTGACAATGTATGAACCACACACAACAACATTAGTTGACTTTCCAATACCGAAAGCGGAATCCGATTCCGAAGTTGAATCATCAGAACTATGCCTTCCCAATGACTGTCTCAACGATTTAATGGCTATAGCTGAATGTGCACGCCTAATCACCAATGATTTGCCAAATAGACTATTGACCAATGATTTGCCAAATAGACTATTGACCAATGATTTGCCATCAAGACTTCTGACCAACAATTTGACAAACAACTTAACCAATGGTTTGGCCACAGAGGACGATGATATCAACTTCCTAGCAGATAGAGCAGCTAAAGTCATGACAACGGATAGAGATAGAGAAGATAAGAAGAAAGGTTGTGATAAAAAATTGCAGAAGAGAAGGAAGTCTAGTAACGATCTGGAGATGTATCAACCGACTTCTACAACTGATGATTTGGATTCGTGTGGCGAGTTTTTAAATACAGCAGATAAATATGTACAGGTGTGTACGATTTTCAAGTAATTTCTTTAAACTTTCCATGTTCTTGTATTGAAACGTAGTGAACGTTAAGTACATTAGACTAAACTAAGGACAGTTATTGGACTGTAAATTAGATTTAGATATTAATATAAGTAGAAGTTTAAGCTAGAATAATATTACTTACTAGCCCATAGACTAGATGGTAGTAGACAGTAAAGTTACCGTTATATTGTAATGGACCTTTATGGATATTTTGTCTTGTGTGGTCTACTATGATCTATGATCTAGGCCCTAGATCACTATCTAGGGCCTAGATCATAGTTCATTCTAATATTATAAATGCGAAAGTGTGTTTGTTTGTTGGTTTATTGGTTTGTACTTCAAGCACGCCTCATCGACGTCATTTTTGTCATAGGTATAGTTGAGGACATAGGCTAAATACTTTTTATCCCGGAAAATTCCGGAGAGTTACATAGGCTACTTTTTATCCCGGAAAATTAAGGAGTTCCCGCGGGAATAAAAAAAACTTAAACCAGCGGGCGAATTCGCGGGCATCAGCTAGTACTTAATATTTTAAATTTGAAAGTGTATCTGGGTGGTTATCTGAAATTTGGTTAACTTCTGACGTAATTTTGAAATTGGTGTTTTAAGTTAAAAATCAGAACAGTTTATATTCTGTGCTGTGGGTATAACATCTACTTTGCTGCATCTAAAAGGGCCAGTCACTTTACATGATATTTTTAGAGAAATTTATGATTTTTTTAAATCAGTGTTCTAGGGACTGACGAGACGTGATAGGGACTGACGCCAAACACGGATATTATGTCAAATCACATTTTTATTGCGAAATCAACTGAAACAACAAATTATCTCTTAACTTCACAAATTCTATGAACTATAATCACAGGATTTATTTTATTAATAATGCAGGTTTTCTACAGAGGATGGCAATCCTATGAGGACAGGCTGTAAATGTGCCCAAATGGCTCCAGCGTTGTGAGATAAACTTAACGACACAGTGCAATGAGATGTTACTTTATCCTTTGTGTAAACCACCACTGTATGCAAAGACATTTGAGTCCTGAAGCCGCCAAAATGATACGACTGAATTTCTTGGTTGCATTTAGTTGTGTAGTTTTCCGAGAAGTCCACGTGAATTACTGCATCCTTTTCTGTGAGTGACTCTTTCAAAGATTTAATAGTTTTATATTGATGGACGATGTTCTGTTCATGTTGGAATAATTTTGGAAGATCACTCTCTTCTAATTGCATAACTAAATCACGAGGTTTTATGTTGTACATCTCTTTCTTGTACTCTGTGACGTATCGATCCTGTTTAGTTTTAATGTCCTTAATCAATTCCTTGTTATGCTTCCATTGTTTGACTGCAATGTCCATACTATTATCAAACTCCTTATATGGTAAAATCTTCATCGAGCAGTCCTGGCAAGTTCTCGCTAAGCATTTTCCGAGTAACAATCACAGCAAATTGTTTCCAGTGCAGTTTGATATATTGCAAAGTCAAGAATATTTGCATTTTTTAAGGCACCTAATTTCAAATTGATGTTTTCATGAGTAACACAAGCACAGGTGTCACGGTCTGTAAGCTGAGGCACAACAACCCAAAATGGACGCAATTTGCAGAACAAATTATACCCAATTTTCATCAAACTCGTATTGAGAAATTTTTGATGCAATTTTTTCAAGGAATCCAGCAAATATCTTTTTGTTTTTTAGTTTTTTTGCGAGTGATGCATTCTTTTTTTCCTGCCGCACAACGACTATTACTGTCATCTTCATAAAACTTGTGTATGATTTCTTCAAATCTCTTTCTCTTACGCTTAGCTTCATATTTTGTACGATTAAATCCCATCTTTTTATATGTAATGACTTTGTTTCCAAGTCTCCATATCTTATATTGATGTTTCATTGGACTTGACAAAATCGTTTTTAAGCAGGTTTTTTCTTGGTGTGTCTCAATCTTTTTACCTAAAATTTGCCTCTGAATAATATCGCCAAATAACGCTTTTTTTATTAATTCTACTTTTTGATTAGGGTCGTTGGCCATTTCTACAATTTTACTTTTTGGTGTCAGTGCTTGCTTCTTTTTTATCATTCTATGTTTCAGTCTTCTGTTTCTTTGTTGTTCGCTGACAAGTTTTTTCTTTAAATTTTCAATAAGTAAGTCCTTCCTAAGACAGCATACTATTTCTTTTTTTCCGTTGAACTATACTCCTCCTTCTAGCTTTAGCTTCTCTTTCATTATTTAATAAAGGAACCTCAGGAATAATTTCATCTTCCGATGACGGCGGCGTATTTTGGTCCACGTATTTATCTGTATTTTCACGAATCTTTTGTTTTTTTCTATAATCAGATGAATAGGCTACCCAGTTTTTTCTTGCCTTTCTGTGCTCACGCAGAGTCATGTCTTTTACACATTTCCGTTGTCCTTTTTCTTTAGATATTTTAGTCCTTCCTTTTCTTTGTACTCTGCCAGCAAAACAGGATCATTTTTAATTTTTTCCAATCGCTTCTTTGCCTGTTCAGACTTTTTTTTGCAATTTCCTCTTTAGACAATGTTTTTTTCTTTCTAGGCGCCATATTCTACAACAAATACATTGATATTATGTTTAAAACCATGCATCACACAGTATGACCATCAGTCCCTAGATGTGGCGTCAGGCCCTAGTCACTATTACGACTAGGGCCTGACGGTCTAGGGACTGACGAAACGCAACAAAATCAAATGAAATCTATTATTTAAAATCAACATGAAAACCAATAGTCGGTCAAAATAACAAGGCATACCAAACTCATATTTACAATAAGTAATGAGATCAATTAGTAATTAACTATCTTTAAAGCGACTTACCTAGGGCCTGAGAGTTTGACTGGCACAGCACGTGTTTCCGCTGCAAAGTCGGCGACCGCACTAATAACAAAATGGCTACCGCGGTTTGGGTCGTGTTTGCAAGTAACTACACACCGATGCTATCGTATTGAGTGAGTTATGAAAAAGCCATATGCTTGGATGCCGCGTATTTTTGAATTTCGTAAATGACTAGGGCCTGATATTTTTTATGGCTTACACTACTTGACTTGAAATAATGTGATGAAACATATTGTTATTATAAA
Organism: Erebia palarica; assembly: GCA_964035005.1. Taxonomy (NCBI): domain Eukaryota; kingdom Metazoa; phylum Arthropoda; class Insecta; order Lepidoptera; family Nymphalidae; genus Erebia; species Erebia palarica. The sequence goes on along the minus strand of OZ035995.1, from coordinate 6,194,301 downwards.
TTAAATCGTAATGACAATGTTAGTAATGTAATAGTAAATGAATTTAAATAGAGTTTGATCAAATTATTCTCATAGAATTATAATTACAGTGAAATGAATACTAAATTCGGGAGATCTTACATGGCTAGGGCCTGATATTTGGAGTAAGAAATGTCAATTTTTATAAATACAGAATATTTTAATATATATCAAAATGAGTGACCGAACTAAATGGACTTTATAACATCGCTTAATAGTTTCAAATATTGGATATTTTTTTTTAATATTGTGAAAATTGATGCTAACACCAAGTTAACCAAATTTCAGATAACCACCCATCTGTTTGTCCTTCAGTCACGTTGCAGCAGAGCAAAGATCGTGATTTTTTGCATGGGTATGGGATCTGAGGGGCGACATAGGCTTTTTATACCGGCAAATTAAAGGATTTCCGTGGGAATTGAAGAAAATCTAGGTTTTCCACACGGACGAAGTCATCATTCAGTAATTTATATATCTCTCTCCCTTCCTCAGCCGGATTTCGTGTCAATGCTAGAGCAGGACAGCTACGTGAGGGACGCTGAATGCGAGATATCCTCAACGTGCGGAGACGCGCAGGGCACTGCTATTGAGAGTTTGGAAGCGTTGTCAGCCCGCAGCCCTAGCTCCGGTTTCCTGGCTGAGATCAGCCAGAGCCTGGCTGCGGAAGCCGCTGGATGGGTCAGTATTAGAAAAAAAATATTTTATTTATAAATTTTTAGTGTTAAATTAAACAAATTAAAATAGTAACAAAAGTCATTAAGAATTACAAAAGAATATGCAATCTACACGACAGGCCAACTAGAAACCGCCATAGGCTCGTGACTCCATTGTTCTGCCTTAAGAAAGTCCATAGGAATGAGCATTCTATTCTATAACAAAATTCCACCACAACCTATTATAAACTTTCCTTTACACAAGTATAAGAAATCCATTAAAAAATGCTGAAGAAATTCCTGAAAAAAGTTTCTTATACTGTTGAAGATTATATAAAATAAATAATAATGATAAAAGAGTATGGATTTGACTTGCTCCAGTAATGCTTGGGACTGCGGTTACTTATGTATCTTCACATTTATGTAATCCATACTAATATTTTAAGTGCGAAAGTGTGGCTGTCTGTCTGTCTGCTACGCTTTCCCGGCCCATCTGTTCAGCCGATTTTGATGAAATTCAGTACAGGGGTAGGTTGTATCCCGGAGAAGGACTTTTTATCCCGGAAAATTAAAGAGTTCCTGCGGGAATCAAAAAATCTTAATCCACGCGGACGAAGTCGCGGGCATCATCTAGTTTACAATAAAAAAACAGACAAAAGCCTCATCATAATTAGATTGTTGAATTAAAAAAAAATATAGTTTTTTTATGTATTAAAACTAACACAAATTTTATAAATCGTCGAAGCGAAAACTCTTAGGTAATTATTTTTTTAAAATTAATAATAAACGAATTGGTAATATTTTAAAATGAACTACGTGATGCGCCACGGTTGGTCGCCATGTTTGTGACGTCATAATGTTAAAGCAATTTCACGATAGCACAATGCCAACACTGCATCAGCTGTGTGCCAACAATGAATAGAAATTGTCATAGTGACGTCACAATGTTAATTTTACGCTCGGGTTTATTTTGCGTGTTTTCGGTTTCGGTCAAAAATTAATTTTCAATTGGATTTAACTTTCCAATTATAGCGAAAAATAAAAAACCAAAAATAGTTTTGCTATAAAACTTATAATATAGGATCTTTCTATTTATGACAAAAACAATATTCATTCAACAACCCAATTGGCTACTTGACAGCTGTAACGATAAAATATGAAATATGTTACATATAGTAGTTCAAAGGTTAACAATTATTAATCTATATATATGTTTTTTGCATTAAATTAAATTGTTAAAATTTTATTTTTGTAAGTTGATTTCTTCTTAATTCTAACATCAAAGTGAAGACTCACAAAGTAATATTGCAGATTTATCTGATTTAAATTCCGGGTCTCGGCAGATTAACTGTAACCACTCCTTTCGACGTTTATGTCATAATATTGTAGGAATGTGTTTATACAATTTGTCAGGATATTGATAATAATAATTATTTATAGTATTTCCACACACGTCTTGTAGCTTATAATTTTCACAATTGCATTAAAAAAGCTGTAAACTTTCCTCTCAAAATTACTTATGACTTGGAGCTTTGTTTTATTTTGAGCTATGATGACACAGCTAGCAAATGTCACGTGACCGGCTTTTCGCGCGAATTTAAAATTAATGTATTAAAATGTATTTTTTCTAATAAATAACGCTTTTTTGAGAAAAAGATAATTGTGAGAGATATAAAATGAACCCACGTACATTTTTAAGTATATTTCCGAAAACTGTCAAATAGCCAACTATGAGTTAAATATGTTTTTCAGAATGCGTCAGACGTTGTGGTGGATGAGAATTCTCTGAACTGTCACGACGAGCCCACACCTGATTTAGAGGTAAGGTGCCTACTTCCTATACAGTTTTATTAATTTTTATTAGCACCATATTTAAGTCTATTATGGGACATCCATAAAGTACGTCACACTTATTTCGTGACTTTTTGACCCCTCCCCCGTCCCTGTCACAGTTAGTCACATCTGTAAGATACAGGTAGAGTCGAAATATTTTCAAGTTTTGCATTAATAGTTCAAATTTGGCATTTTAACACTAAGATGTATAAGATTTTTAAATGTGATGTTATGAAACTTAGGATGCCAAAATCATAATCTGTGATCTATCGCAAAATAGACTTGAAAACCATGACAGACGTACTATGATATTGTCTCTCTCGCACTCATTGACCATCCTACATCCTATCTCCCTCTCTCCATCTTCGCCAATTGCATTTCGTAAAGAGCTAATTGGTTCCGTGTCAAATTGCAACGCAATCAAAACGAAAAAATACATCTATCTACCTGTGACGCCATTTTCGAGTGATTCAACCACACGTGGTAATGAAATCCATAAAAATCACAAACATTTAGTGACCTTACTGTGTTCAATCTAAAAAATAAATGTGGTCGCATATGCAGAAAGGACAAATTAAGTGATATTGGTGTAATTTGTGAGTTTCATCAATTAATGCAATCTCCGTAAGTCTATCTTACAATTTTATCTTATATATCAAAAAATGAACAAAAAAATTATCAGGAGAATGAAATACGCCAAATACAGTCTATTAAGCCCCCTTTTAATATGTGTAATTATAAACTCATTTGGTTATGGTAAGAAATAAATTAGTTATTCCCCAATTTAGCTTTGTACTTTGGTAAGTACAAAGCGAAAGGGGTGGGAGGGTGGTCCCTCCCATCCCTTGTCACACAATGTCATACTTCGTCGACCCATTCCCCTCCCCCTCAACGTGTGGCGTACTTTATAGATGATCCCTTATTTCACACTTGATTACGTGTTGTTGAGACATCTTTTTAGTTATTTGGAGTTTAACTTCTTTACAATCGATTTCCATATATAAGCCCGGGGTACGAAAATGTATGGGTATTAAAATCAAAATTTTATGTAATGACTATGTAATGTATTTTGATAAATATAAATTATATAATAAAAATAAATAAATGTATCAAGCATGCATTCACTAATATAAAAAATGCGTCCCTCATTGAGTAATATATATATATATATAAATGTCACCGTAAGATTGTAAAAACCGTTAAATTATAATATAACTCGCGAAATTCTAAACTGTCGAAAGATTAGAATTTAACGCATTATTTTTCGGTAGATTGTAATCTGATGGGTATTTAAACCCGATAAAACCTAGAATAGTTTAGAATTTCGCGAGTTAGATTATAATCTAACGGTTTTTACAATCTTACGGTGACATATATATATTTTATAATCGTTCGTAAAGAGTAAGTCGTCTCCAGTCGTGCGTCGGAGCTGACACACACAATTTTGTACTATAATCTATACTAATATTATAAAGGCGAAAGTTTTGATGGATGAATGGATCACGCCGCAAAGGCAGAACGGTTCTGGATGAAATTTGGCAGAGAGATAGATTATAGTTTGGAACAACACATAGGGTACTTTTTATCCCGGAAAACTATGGAGTTCCCGCGGGAACTGAAAAAACCTCAATCCACGCGGATGAAGTCGCTGGCATCAGCAAGTAATTTATATTGTGGGGTGGTACAGAACCCTCTGCGCGCGAGTCTGACTCGCACTTGGCCGGTGTTTTCAGGAGGAAGCGGCCGCGGTGATATCGTCCTGCAGCGTTCGTTCAGACTGTGAACAGATCTCTTCGTGGGCGGACGCGTTCGATCCCTATTTGTTCATCAAACAGGTGGGCTATCTTTTTTTTTTGTACAAGTTAGCCCATTAGTGCGATCGCAACTGGCAGTAAGGTATGATGCAGTGTAAGATGGTCGCGGGGTAACCTGTTTCGGGTATGGTAGTATGGTGCTACGGCCAGTAGGCGCCAGGCGACAACCTAGAGGCAGCCTAGGAGGGTCACAACTTATTCACTACTTTCACAAACACACACACCCCCCCTCACAGAAGTGAATTTTAGGTTTTTGGAAGACCCTCTATTTAATAATCAATTTTTGAAGAATTTATTTTGATATAGGCATCATCCCTATTAGCCACCAGACCAGAGTAGAAACAATTCAAAGATCATACTTATATTAAATGTGAAAGTGTTTCTCATTTAACACACTTTCACATTTAATATATTATCATCATCATCGGACTATGAGAGTAAAGGAACAGAGTGCACCTGTGTATGCACAATCACACCGCAACAGAGCAATGGATCGACGTGATTTTTTTACTTGGTTATAGTTGAGGACCTGGAGTCTATGTCACAGACTACTCTTTATCCCGGACGAATTGAAGGGCATCAGATAGTATCGAAATACTATTTTAGTTACACTAGGGTTGTAACGGAACCTCGCCTCCGCCTCCGTAAGTGCGGAACTTTCGCAAGAAATCGTACCTCCGTTTCCGCGTCCGCCTCCGCGATTTTTTTGCGGAGTACTTACTTAGGACGGACTTACAATGCGAGAGGTACAAATCGAAGCAGGTGACATCAGTTACACCATTACAAAAAGCGAAAAGAAGTGTCTGTCCTTAGTTAACCTTCGTTAACCTCCGCATCGGCGGAGGCAAAGCCCCTTCACCTCCGCATCCGCCTCTGCTAAGAACGCCTCCGTTACAACCCTAATTTACACCACAGCTCGGCCGAAATTATCAAATGTAGACAAAGCCAGTGAACGCGTCCCCAAAACTATGCTATCAAACTCAAACTCAAATAATATTTATTTAATTTAGCAAGGCATACTACACTTAATGACGTCCAGTTATTTATAAAATTTAATGGTGATAATCAGTAACGGTATCTTAAAACGAAAGCTACGAGGGTTCCAAACGCGCCCTGGTCTGAGAAGAGCCCACATCAAACTCAGCTGGGGGGGTTTTTTTTCACTATCACCATTGCACAAATCATCTTAACTAAGGAACTATCAGAGCCTAATAATATATCAAATCATTGCCAAGCTTCCTTGTCATTTAAGTAATCCTTTACATGGTTATAGGATTTTTTAATGAGTTTACGTTGTACATTAACTTTGAACTTATTCAGAGACAAGTATCAAGTTTATGATATTAGTAATATGAAATGGTTAATCGAATATTCCAACTGCCGCCATTAACTACCAGAGCCAATAGATCAAATCATTGCCAAGCTTCCTTGTCATTTAAGTAATCCTTTACACGGTAATAGGATTTTTTAATGAGTTTACGTTTTACATTAACTTTGAACTTATTCAGAGACAAGTATCAAGTTTATGATATTAGTAATATGAAATGGTTAATTGAACATTCCAGCTGCCGCCATTAACTATCAGAGCCAATAGATGAAATCATTGCCAAGCTTCCTTGTCATTTAAGTAATCCTTTACACGGTAATAGGATTTTTTAATGAGTTTACGTTTTACATTAACTTTGAACTTATTCAGAGACAAGTATCAAGTTTATGATATTAGTAATATGAAATGGTTAATTGAACATTCCAGCTGCCGCCATTAACTATCAGAGCCAATAGATCAAATCATTGCCAAGCTTCCTTGTCATTTAAGTAATCCTTTACACGGTAATAGGATTTTTTAATGAGTTTACGTTTTACATTAACTTTGAACTTATTCAGAGACAAGTATCAAGTTTATGATATTAGTAATATGAAATGGTTAATTGAATATTCCAGCTGCCGCCATTGGAGACGGTAGCGACAGGCGCGTTGAGAGCGCGGTACCCCGCTTTGCCGCTCAAGACGAGGACCAGCCCCGACTTCAGTCTGGTGAGTTTATTTTTATTATCCTCGGAAAATCAACAGCGGTAACTTTAATTTTCCAGGATAAAAAGTAGCATATCTGTTATTCCAGACTATAATCTATCCCTGTGCCAAATTCATCCAGATCCGTTCAGCCGATCTGGCGTGAAAGAGTAACAAACATCCATACATCCATACTAAAAACTACTATCGCGTTTATAATATTAGTAGCATTCAGAAGCATACTTTTAATGGATTTCTTAAACTTGTGTAAAGGCAATTTTAAAATAGATTGTGGAATTTTGTTATAGAATAGAATGCTCATTCCCATATTATGAAGTATTGTGCATTTGTATCGAAAACACACTAATGACAAAAAGTCCACGCGCATACTTCTATCTGAAGCTGTACAAGCTACTGCGACAAGACATTACGTATTTCCTCTACGTCGCGGCGGTTTCACACTGTTGATAGTATAGGATATAAATACTATTGTTGCTATCGATACTATTTATAGTTTTTATACGACTGCCTGAAAAAAGGAGTATATTGTTTTCAGGGTTCATGTATGTATGTATGTGAGTTTGTATATTCCACCATAACTTCTATACTCCTGAACCGATTATGATAAATGAGGTATCGTTAGAATCCCTAGCTTGTTCCGGGTGACATACGCTAGTAAAATTTTAAAAAAAATTGATGGGGTGACCATGGCCCCGCATTAAAGAATAAAGTTGAAAAAAAAAATCGAAAATAAGATTAACTATAATAATCATCATCTAGAAAATGATGAGTAGATTCCAAAAATATATAACACTATAGTTCAATATCCAGTGATTCACAAAAAATATAATTTAATAAAAATGTGAATAAGATTCTAATTTAACTAGATAAATTTAGATTTTTAACTTTTTAGTTCGTTTTTGGCAGGGCAGTCGTGTTTTTTATTTTTAAAATTATGACTTGTAATATACTTGTATAATACTAATACATACTTGTATACAGTAAATAAATAAATTATTAATTTATTTATTGCGTTACATTGTTGCATTTTAAATTAGACTTAAAAAGAAAATAAATAACACTACGAAGAGTCCCATGCTCTACCGACTGAGCTAAGGCAAAGAAACTGATGTCGTCAAACCCAGATCGTAGGAGTATCGGTAGACCAAAGTTTCGATGGTTGGATGGGGTTAGCCAAGATGCAAAGCGGATTGGTATAAGAAGCTGGGGAATGAGCGCGAACGATAGAGATAGATGGAGAAATCTTCTGAAGCAGGCCCGGGCCCATAAAGGGCTATAGCGCCGATGATGATGATGATGAAATGACACTACGAAAAGGACTAGCAACAAAACAATTGGTCTCAAATTCAGCCTTGTGCTGGGCATTGGCACTCGAATGTTATACTAAAAATTATACTAATATTATAAATGCGAAAGTGTGTTGGTTTGTCCTTCGATCACGGAAAAACGGATCGTATATCCGTCGCGTGGGACCGACGTGTTTATGCCCACAAACTTATCTGACCCGGTGACAGCATCTTACTAATATTATAAATGCGAAAATATGTTTGTTTGTTGGTTTGTCCTTTAATCACGGCGCAAAGGAGCAACGGATCGACGAAGACCTGGAGAGTGACATAGACTACTTTTTATCTCGGAAAATTAAGTAGTTCCCGCGGGAATAAAAAAAACATAACTACGCGAGCGAAGTCGCGGGCATCAGCTAGTAATACATATTGTGTCAAAAGTATCGATACTATTAATACAACTTTTATGGAAAACTAACGATACTATCGTTAGTATCTAGTATATTGATCCTATCGATAGGAGTATCGAATATAGATGTCGACTATTTATGGTGAAGCTATCGATAGTTATGTTACTCAAATACCCAGCAACTGCGTCCCCAAACCTCTGTTAACTATGAAGTATCAGGGTTATGGGGACTATCCAAAAATTGATTCATCGATTAGTTGTTGTGTGCGGTTAGTATAGGTACTGTAATATATACTTACAGTTAAGCTACAGAATTAGCGCGTTGCAATATCGTGCAGCGCCATCTGTCGTCGACTTAATAAAACATTATTCTTGGCGCAGTTGTTAGCACTGTCCCGGGTTCGATCCCTGGCAGGGTTAGTTTGCGAGTTTGTAATTTCTGAATGTTCTCTGGTCCGTTCTGTTACTTTTGTTTTCTATACAGCTTCACTCACGTAAAATTCGATTTGCAAAATTTGATTTCAATCGTCAAAACGCGTGCTTAATATGGGATGTTGTATGAAATACTGATCGTGACGTCAGTCATCAAAATTCGACGCACTTTTTTACAATTATTCGCTTTCATCTAAAACAAAAACCGACTTCAAAACTATACCTATAAATACTTGTACCAACTTAAACTAAAAAGTAAAAAACATTATCTGGGTATATATTCTGTTTTTTGTTGATTTTCTCAAAAAGCGCTAAATCCATTTCGATAAAATTTATATGGGACCACCTCTTAAGTTATGATCTAACAAACAAAGATAGAATCAACAAAATTGATTCATAATTGTTGGAATGATCGCGTGCAAATTTCTTGTATGTTTCTTGTAGGTTAGGTTAGGGTTCGACATAAATAATCGGGTAGTGCCCGGCTGTAGACCGGGCACTTATCATTTATGTAAAACAACAGTATGTTATCAACCAGAGGCGGATTATAATTTAACTTGGAAACAGTTAACAAATAGTACTTTAAACTGCTCAATTTAAATAATTTCAACAGAAAATTATAAAAATGGCGCCGACTATTCTTGTATCAATCAATGAAATCTTTGAACAATTTAAACACAGCACTTAAATCATTGAACAATCAAACTCATTAAATCTGTATGCCCATCCCGATCCGTCCGGCTGTTTGAGCTGTGCGTTGATAGATAGAGCAGTTATTTACCTACGACGGAATGGAGACTATATGCGTTTGCCCTAAGAGATTTTTTGTTACCACTTGGAGAACTTTTGGACCGATTATAATGCGGTTTTTTGCATTATATATGTATAGCTCCGGAGAGGTTCTTATATGTTTTAAGGCTATAGTTCACCAAGCTGCACAGCAATCGTTATTTTTATTTTTTAGTATGTTACCTTGTTTAGGGACGAGTGGCCTAGTTGTGACAATACATATCAGTCGATTGCGAATGTTAAGCCACGTTGACCCAGGTCGGTAACTGGATGGGTGACCGAATTTAGAGGTTCAAATTTGGCCTTTTCGTTTCCTCCGTGTCTCGGAGAGCACGTTAAGCCGTCGGTCCCGGTTATTATCACTAACATAATAATTGTTAAAAAAACCTAAGAGTTTAAAAACTAAGTCGAGTTGCATGCGGGAGGACGTGGGAACCCACCGCATTATTATCCCAAGAAAACTCCTACCATTGTTAATGGAAAGGGGTCACGACCCTCAGTAATGGGGAATACGACGCAGAGAGAGAGAGAGAGAGACCTTGTTTATATAGATTGTTTGGTTTTCAGGTGCTGGATTTAGATGAGACGTTAGTGCATTGTTCACTACAAGAGCTGCCTGACGCGAGTTTCCATTTCCCAGTGCTGTTCCAGGACTGCCGGTATACGGTGAGTAGCTATGTTTTTTTTATTCCAATACAAGTTAGCCCTTGACTGCGATGTCACCTGATGACTAGTGATGCAGTCTAAGATGGTAATAGTCCATTGACCAGTGTTCGTTTTTTCAAGTAAAAACTTTTTTAGCCGCGTTGAGCACTTTTTGGTAGGGGGTAAAAATGTGGAAACGCGTGACCGACACCTCGCGTTGTTACAAAGACAAAAGGTCTTAAATATAAATATAGTACATTCGTAATTACGTAATTTAACTTTAACGGCTTAGTTTTAAGGTTTATATTTGAAAGAAGAAAGAAAGAAAGAAAAAGTGTTTATTTGGAACCACAATACAATAACTATAGTAGAAAGATATGAGACAGAAATATGAGTTGTGTGATCCCAAAATGGACTCCACTCAGCATTATGCTATGACTGTGGTTCGAGCACAGACACAGCGCTGGTCTTCCGTGGATCCACAAGTTTCAGACGAGTTAGTACTAGAAAAATAAAATACAAAGATGTTAGGTAATTCAAAATCGGTTAGTGTAACGTAACGGAGCTAAACTATCGAGATAAAGTAAACAGAGTATAAAAAGATAAACTGAAATAATAATGTACTTATTATGATAATTATATACATACAACAATAATAATAAATAATAATAATGGTAATATATCGATACCAGAAATTTCAATTGTCGTAAAGGACAAAACACGAGTTTTCAGTAGAGCCAAAAAACAAAAATTAAAAATGTTTTTGTCTTATATCTTTTTCAAAAAAAGTAGTATGATGATGATGTCAAAAGAAACTCTACCTATTTTTTCGTGTTCTATCTGTATAAATTAACAAAATAAACCAAATTTAAGTATTGACGAAAATGAGAGTCCTTTACAGCCCACAAAAATTGAACTGAAGTACTTTACAGCCATGAAAAGTTGATTATGTTATAGTCAGATGTGTAGCAAAGGACTAATCTTGATCATCAATAGGTAGTACAAATCAATTAAATCAGAGACTAAGGAGGTAAAAGGAACAGAAAAACTAAAGATCTAGTTAAGGAATACCTACAATAGGTAGTAAAACTAAGAAAAATAAAGGGGTATTTTTATTATTTTTTATTTACTAATCACAACATTAAGTAAAAACAGTGACAAAAATGTTATTCTAATAGCAACTAAAAATTTAAACAAAATTTGATGCTATTTTTTCATTTAAATGGTAAGTAATCGTTCCGATGCGGAAAAAAACTCAATTTTTAGAATAATCAGCTAATAAACTAATCTACTAACTAATTTTTTAAATAATTATTAATGAAACTCAAACAAAATTTATCAACAGTCTTAAACTTAGTAAAATAACCAAAATGAAGCATATTTTTCCCACCAGAACTCAAAATTCAAACAATTGACATTACTAAGTGATAATAATTAAATGGTAAGTAACATCAGTCTTTTAGAGTAGTAATGAAACTGTTAACAAAAATGTTTTTATAATACGAACTAAAAATTTAAACAAAATGTAATGCTTTTTTTTTAATTTAAATGGTAAGTAATCGTTGCGATGCGGAAACGCAACTCAATTTTTAAAATAACCGGCTAATAAACTAATCTACTAACTAGTTTTTTAAAATAATTTTTAGTGGAACAAAACAAAATTTATCAAAACAGTCTTAAACTTAATAAAATATCCAAAATAATAACAAATTTTCCCCACCAGAACTCAAAACTTAAACAATAATTGTCATTCTTAAGTATTCATTTAATGGCAAATAACTTCAGGGCTTATTTCATAACCGCCAGGTAAACATTATCTAACGGATAAATTTGACATTTTGACAGATTCCCAATACAAAACTGTCATAAAGTCAAATTTATTCGTTAGATAAAGTTGGGAACAAGAGAACATTGGATAAACATTTTAAAAGTAAAATCTTAAACGTCAATTATTGTGTCGATATCGTCTTCCTCGTCAGTTTCAGAAAGAATATCTTTAACAGTTACTAAAGACGGTAAATCTAAATACTCCTTATGAAAAGATCTGGTATAGTTCCGTTAGTACAAACGCTTTGAATCGTTATTGTATATTTGTATTATTACATTTTTTACTGTATATAAAATCAACTTTTGGGTGATGTCTAATGTGTTAATCAAAAACTTTTGACAAACTGGTCTAGATCCTTCACCTTCGTTTGTATTCAAATGATTGGCTTCTTCTGCTTTCTACACATTTAGTTTTTTTTCTTTTGATTGGAATCGGTTGTGCACATCTTACGATCCGGTCTTTTCGACGTTGAACATCTAGAGTCCAGAAATATTTAAATAGGTTCATTCTTCTATCTTCTGATACTTCGTAACATTTTCTAGCACATACGCCAGGTAAGCATGGGTTTCTTTTCATTGACTTCTCTTCTATTAATCTTCCTGATCTTGTTTCATACGACTTCCCAGCATTTTTTTGTTGTATCCTAAGCTTATTTTTGTTTTTCTTTTTGGTTTTGTCTTTAATTAAGTTTTCTATTGTATTGGCTCTCTTTTCGTTCTTATCTATTATTTTTTGTTTCTTTTTTGTATACTTTTTCTTTTTATTCTCACTATTAATTGAACACTCAGACTCATTCATGCTCCAAAGATCGGAACTACCTGCTGAAAAGTCTTCATTATCAGAAAGATAATCAATGTAGGATTTAAAATCTTATTACGAAATTTCTTACTAGGCTTAGGATTTTCAGAATTCATAATATCATGATCACTGGTGTCAGTTTTTGGATCAAAAAAAGAGAAGATTGATAAGAGAAGGGGATACCTTATTTTCTTCTAAATTCTTAGGTTCGTGCTCAAAGAAGACTGTTTTCAAAGAACTGTACACCTGAGGCTGTTGAAATAATGTAGACTGATCAACGTTGCCTGTTTCAGTAACGGTGTTTGTTATTTCAGTACAAGAAATGTCATGGGAATCATGCGCCCGTGGGTCATGTATAACGCCAGGAGTAGTCTGAGTGGTCTTCTTTATTTCAGGTTCAGGTGCAAAGACAACGATGCCCGATTTGATTTTCGGTTTTGACATTTTGCAAGTGGTGATGGTAATAATTTATTATCAGTGGGAACTATAGAATTTTCACCAAACTTAATGGCTCGTAAATATCTTTTCAGCTCCTTTTTGGAAACTTTTTCATTGAGTTTAATATCTACTTTGCTTTGTTGTTGAATTATATTAGGAAATGTGTTCACATTTTCACAATAATTTTCTTCATCTGTATCATCTACTACTTCACTACTATTAGCAGAAGATTGAAGAGAGTTCTCACTAGGATGTTGCGTGTTCCTGAAAAAACATAAACTTAGTAAGCCTGCACTAAGAGTATCAAAAATTTATACAATTACTAGCTGATGCCCGTGACTTCCTCCACGTGGATGTAGATTTTTTAAATCCCGTGGAAACCGTGAAAAAATTAGCCTTGATCACTGTTTTGTATAGCTATTATTAAATCGCTATTTAAACTTAGGGGTTGGTGTTAGAAGGGTGAAAATTTAGAGTTATATGTACATATTTTTTTAGTATTTCTTCTAGAGAATAATTAGCATTTCTTGAGTAGGTATTATACTTACCCACGAACTTTAGTTTTATTGTAATTAAATTATGATTAAATCACTTACCGTAACATCTTGCTTTGGTACTGTAATATTGAATTAACTTTTCTTTTTCTTGATTCTAACGAATTCAAAATATGGTTTTGTGGTTTCTTTTCCGCCATTGTTAATATTCAACAAAACAAACACGTCCATTACCACTAACGATATCGCACAAAATGGCATTGGAAAGTGGATCGTATGAGTCCCGGTCCTCCCGCACCCGTTACTTACACCCCCGTTGCCCTAGACAACGTGCCGTAACCAATCGCATAAAGCTTTGCGCCAACGGCTTTTTCTTAAAATTTGTGTCGTAAAGGACAATAAAAAATAAACGACCTTTACGCCTTAATTACGTAAGATAAAGCAAAGCATAGATTAGGTCGTAAGGGTTCCGATTATCAAATCACAACTTTATGACCTCCTAAATAATAAAAACATGACTTTACGCTCCCTATTGAAAATTATTTTTACGATACATCCCAAATAGTAAAAAAAAACGAATTAGAGCTGTTGAAAATCCAGGTCGTAAGGGGCTTTTTTTTAAAGATAGGATTATTTTAAATATACCAATCGATAGAGCTCACGACGCTGATTCCAAATATATATATAACTCATTTTCGGCAAATTGTCCTTTACGACAATTGAAATTTCTGGTATCGATATGTAAGTATGGTGATATAAGCAGTGCCTACTCCACAACCTCACCCTTTTGCTGACATAACAATAGCTTTCTTAATTTTGATTTAAACAATCCTTTTGACTTGCTCGTATCACGCAGGGGATACGAGCAAGCATTTCGTAGCCGCAAATTTAAAGCTACCACGTAATGCTGCTGTTGAATGGTGAGGAGTTCTCAAGGTCCAAACCCTATTTGATCGAGCATTAATCTTCTTTGCCCATTCTAATTTGTTAAAAAGATATTGGGGCATTTGAGATTGAATCACGCCAAACAATAATGAAGCCAAGTGCAACTTTCTTCTAGATTCCATATTAAGCAGGTTTCCTTTGTTGATATACGGTGAGATATGGGATCTTGGGGGAATATTGTAACAGAAGCGTATACAGGCGTTTTGTATTCGCTGCACTAGTCGCTTGGTGCGACCTAACAACCTTGGACCGTACAGTGCATCACCATAGTTCAATTTGGAGAGAATTAACGTTTCGCAAACCTTAAGGCGAGTCTCGGTGGTAAGAAAATTACGCACACGATAGAGAATTTTTAGTTTATAAAAACAGGTTCGAGCTACTTGAATCATGTGCTTTTCGAAGCGAAGATCACTGTCCATCAAAACTCCCAAATTTCTAGCTTCCGTGGTGCGTTCTAACACTTCACCTCTGATGTACACCGGTGGCGCAGTAAAAATTATTTTACTAATTCTTTGGCGAGTGCCAAGAAACATGTATTTTGTCTTAGTAGGGTTTAAGACAAGCTGGTTTGCATTGGACCAGTCCGCAATCCTTTCCAAATCTTCATTCATTAAAGATACCACATGAGAGATATTACTTGACTTAAATGATGTATAAATTTGAGTATCATCTGCGTATATATGGTATTTGCAGCTTTTTATGCTCTTAACGATGTCAGCTGTATAAATTATAAATAGAAGAGGTCCTAAAGTAGAACCTTGCGGGACGCCACTAGCCACTGGTTTTGGTATGGAATCTACAGTACCACCATTAGAATTTCGTAGCTGCACAAGCTGAGAGCGGTTGCTGAGGTAGCTTGCAAACCATTGCAAGGAATTAGAGTCTAAGCCATAGTACGACAGCTTAGCAAGCAATAATGCTATATTGATAGTGTCAAAAGCGCGCGAGAAATCTAGTAACACGAGCAAACTCACTTCACCTGCATCTTGAGATTCGATGATATTATCAACAACATCAATCAGTGCAGTAGCAGTCCCACAATTCCTTCTGAAGCCAGATTGTCTCTGGGCATTGATTGAGGGCAGAATGTTATGCTTCTCAACGTACTTAGTCAGCTGTCTACATGCAACTTTTTCTAAGATCTTTGAAAGGCAAGGGAGAATACTGATTGGACGTAGGTCTTTAAGAGCAGTGACATTGGTTTTTTTTGGGATTGGTCTGACAATAGCTGTTTTCCAAGCTTGCGGAAAGACACTGCTTTCAATTGAGCGATTTATGATTGCAGTTATTACGCTAAGAGTAGTAGGTAAGGTAAATAAAATCATATCTAATGATATCCCATCAATACCAGTAGCGTTGGATTTCAGAGAGTTAATAATTTTTCCTACTTCATCTTCTGTAACGGAGTGAAGCTGGAACTTACAATCACCAAACCTATTAGTTTTATAATAAAGAATATCACTTTTTTGGATTTGCTTGTTGACTTGTATATCTAGGAAATGATTATTGATAATGTTTGGGTCTTTGAAAATATTTAAGATGTCCTCATCAAAAGTATTGCTTTTCGGTACAACATATTTTTTAAGGTTTTTCCATAATAATTTTGGATCATTAATGTGTTTATTTATATAATAATTGTGAAAGGCCTCTTTTTCCCTATACAGAGCGGTATTCACTGTATGCTTAAGATCTTTATAATATATCTTGCTAGCGTCACAGCTGATTTCCACACGTGACTTTGCATGCGCTTCATTACGTAATCTCATCATTTGTACGATTGCAGGCGTAATCCATGGATAAGATTCTTCTTTAATAGTAATAGTCCTAAGTGGTGCATGCACATCAAATAACAATAAGATATATGAATTCAATGTATCGAGCATCGCATTTACATCAATCATGCATGTCAATAATTTGACCCCATTCTATTTTAAATATTATTATTATTACTTTTTTTGTTTCTAATTATTTTAAATATTCGTTTTCACTTCTATCGGCAGTCCCAACGGCTGCCAATTCTTTTTTATTCCACTACAAGTTAGCCCCTTGACTGCGATCTCACCTGATAGTTAGTGATGTAGTCTAAGATGGTAATTGACCATTGACGCATCTAAGTGTGAGATCTATAGAGTGAACTTTGACTTTGCTTAGACTTAGACATGGTTAAAACGATACAGATTTATGAACTCACATAAGTACATCTCGTTTTAACTCTAAAGTAAAGTAAGCCAAGTAAGACAAGTATGATTTTGAATGTAATGTACATTTATGTAGTACAATTTTCTATTTTTCTTTCTATTTATTTTTGTTTAGATACTCATAATTATACTAGATGATGCTTCCTATGCGCGTGAATTAAGTTTTTTAAGTTCCCGCGGGAACTCCTTAATTTTCCAGACACACACTTTTTCGCAATTATGATATTGGTATGGATGTTTACATATCTCATTTCCGTATTTTTTTGTATAGAATCCATTTGGGATTAATAATCATGGAAATACACAACTAAAGCGCGAGCCCGTTTTCCCTCCTATATCTTTCACACTGACTGACACACCAAAACCGCGCGAAAACTCCTGGAACGTCAAATGTCAAACGAGGCCTCACGTGCGCCATAGACACAGACAGTCTGTGGTGACGTCTGCGTTCCGTTGTACAATTTTTATCCGCATAACAGTATAATATTACTTAATTTCTTCTCTTCATTACTCCCCTTCCGTTTTTTATTCAAATGTGTCCTTATCCCTAGAGATGCCTGGAAGAGATCGCTATTTATGCGATAAGGTCGCCTGTTGTGCCATGTCCATTAGATTATTATTTTTCTTGTATTTTTTTATGGTGTACAATAAAGTATATTTTACTTTTACTTTAATTTATTCGCAGGTCTTCGTCCGGACGCGTCCGCACTTCGCCGAATTTCTGTCCCGCGTGTCTCGACTCTACGAAGTGATTCTGTTCACGGCGAGCAAGCGGGTGTATGCGGACCGACTTCTGAACCTTCTGGACCCCGCGCGACGATGGATTAAATACAGGTACGATGATCGACATGAGTATGACACGCAATTGTATGACTATGACACACAATGACATAAAATATGACGCATCATGAAACGAATATCACACAATATGGCATGACACATCATGATATTTTTGCGACATATTTATGAGTTATTCATAATCTATAGTCTACACATAAAAACACTTGCTTGTCTCAATGTTATATTGCAGAAAAGAGCCATACGTTCTATTTATAAACTCGGATCACGCGTATCATTTCGTGAAAAATTTATAGAGATTGGTGGTGTTCTTACGGTGCCTTCGCAATACATATACAATAATATAATCTTTGTTAGGCAGAACATTAATCTTTACAAGCAAATGGTGATACTCACAATCGATACACTAGAAATCGCCATAAGCTAGTAACAGCGTCGTATCGTGTGCGCAACGTGCAGAAATCCTTTGTGGAGTCGAGTGTACGCTTTTATAATATGGTTCCCAAAGAGTTTCTGAATTTGCCATTACATAGATTTAAAGACTGTGTTAAACAGCATTTGTTAAGTCGAAGTTATTACACTATCGATGATTTTATTAATGACAAAGTTACATGGAAGCAACCGGCCTCACATCCAGTGACCCAGAAGTCAGTGTAATACTTGTAATGTATGTGTTGTGTTGTCTTCATATTTTAACCTTTTCTTTTTTATGAAAAGAGCAACTGCTGAGTTTGTGCCGGCTTTTCTCAGTAGAATAAGTTTTCCGAACCGGTGGTCAAGTCTTAACGTTTCATAAGTGACACAAGTTCTCCTATATGAAATAAAATAAATCATTTCATTTCATTTCAACTCTATGAAGTGATTCTCTGCATACCGTATTGTGTGGCTTAGCTTTTTATTACTACAATTTTAGGAGATCAAGTAATGAAACGCCATTTCGCCTATGTCGAAGCCAGAGTCAAGGTTTCTTTTATTTTATTTTTAAATTATTATGAAGTATGAGCCATAGACAATTATGATTTAAGTGTCTTATGCACTACCTAACAATGACACGCAATCATATGAATATGACACAAAATCTCATAAATATGACACGTCATGGCATGAATATGACACAATATGATGTGACATATTTATGACAGGGCTATTCATAATCTATCTTGCTAATTATAAATATGAAAGTTTGTATGTTTGTAAAGTAAATTCCGATGTGTGTTACTCCTTGACTATCGTATTGTTACTATATAGTATTCGTTTTGTTTTGTTTTCAGATTTCAGAACAGTTTTTTAACTCCCTTAGGAGTTGAATTTTCAAAAATCCTTTTTTAGCGGATGTCTAAATCATAAGTACGCCGAATTTCAGCCCGATCTGTCTCGTGGTTTGAGCAGTGCATTGATAGATCAGTCAGTCAGTCAATTACCTGATATAAAATTATTTTAATTGAATTGAATATAAGTTAAATGTTATTGCATTGTGAGTTACAATAATGTTATTGTTACAGATTGTTTCGTGAACACTGTCTCCTAGTAAACGGCAACTATGTCAAAGATCTATCGATCCTCGGCAGGGATCTACGCAAAACCGTCATCGTCGACAACAGTCCGCAGGTATGTTTGTTTGTTATCACTTATCTCAAAAATATCCATAATTCCATACTAATATTATAAACAAGCTAATGCCCGTGACTTCAGCTGGTTAGTTGGCGTGGTTTAATGCAAATTTATGTACTACAATTTTCTATTTTTCTTTGTATTTATTTTTGTTTAGATACTTATAATTATACTAGATGATGCCTGCGTCTTCATCCGCGTGAATTAAGTTTTTTTAATTCCCGCCCAACTCCTTATTTTCTGGGATAAAAAGCAGCCTGTTCCAAATTTCATCAAAATCTGTTGAACAGATGGGCTGTTTAAGTGTAGCAGACAGACAGACACACTTTTGCATTTATTAGTATGAAAATGCTTAGTGACGTCATCAAAAGGCAAAGCTCTTTTTTACTTTAGTTAGTTAGTTTAAAATAGTTATCAAATATACAATTAACAAGGGACGTGGATACAGTGGTGTGAAGTTCATAGAGGCATAAAAGTACCGCTTACCCAAGTGGAAATATTTAATGGTCATTTTAGCTGGGGTAGGCAGTTACCAATGCCTACCCTAGCTTCAAACCCTGTACACGCCTCTGCGTGGATATTACGTCTTTCGGTAGGTTTTCTATTTAATAATCGCGATTTTTGTTATCTTTTCTGTTGGGATATTTTAATTTATAAGAAAAAATTATCAGTAAAGAGAAAAACTTGGACGTCCTGTTTGAGATATATATTTGAAGTAAGTGAAAGTCATCAAACGTAAAAAAAACAATAGATTTAAAAAAAAGAATAAGAATATATTTAAATATAAACAATTTAGTTTACGGCCAGTTCCAACATCCCCCTTTAAACTAAATTGTCTTACAAAAAAAAAAAAAAAAATATTAACATAACGTACAAAGACACAGGAACAAAAAAAAAAAAAAAACTAACTAAGACCTAAACTACCTATAATTCTACTAGTTGCGATAGGCCCAAGTGGTTTGGTAAGAATATCTGCGGGTGTATCACAACTTTTCATATAGTCTAAAAAAATTGTATTATTACTAACTTTTTCTCGTATAAAATGAAAACGAGTGTCAATATGCTTCGTCCTGCTATGGTGCACAGGATTGTGAGCTAAGTTTAGAGCACTCTGACTATCTGACAATATCTTAATTGTATATATCTTACCAGTAATATCCTCTATAAATTTACGTAAGTAACAGGCTTCTTTAGTTGCTGCAGTAAGAGCCATGTACTCAGCTTCAGTGGATGACAGAGCAACAGTTGGTTGTTTCTTTGATTCCCAAGACACTGGTCCACCAGCTAACTTAAAGACATAGCCCGTGTAAGACTTTCTGTTAATTGGACAATTTGCCCAATCAGCATCTGCATACCCTGTTAACGGCTTTCCAGTTTTCCTGTATATTAAGGAATACTCTAGTGTACCCTTTAGGTATTGAAGAATCCTTTTTGCTGCTTTCCAATGTTCCGTTGAAAAACACGTATTAAATTGGCTTAAGTAGCTCGTTGCAAATGCTATATCAGGACGAGTATTGACTGCCAAGAACATAAGGCATCCTATTAGATTTCTGTAAGGCAGCAGCAATGACTCACCACTAAAGTTTCGTTCTAATTTGCTGTGAGCTAAAGGAGTACTAGCCGACTTACATTCACTCATATTAAATTCGTCCAATATGGACAATATATAATTCGATTGACTAATTTTTATGTAATCTTGATTTCTATCTATTTGTAAACCTAAATATGACTTCAAATTGCCAAGATCTTTCAAACTAAAATATTTTGACAAATCATTTTTAACAATGTCAAACGTCACGTCAGAATTATAAAAGACAATTATGTCATCCACGTAGACACCCAGAATAACAAGTTCATCACCAAAAAGTTTTGTATATACACAAGGCTCAGAAGAAGTTCCTATAAAACCTATTTTTGAAAGGACTTCATTCAATTTTTTGTTCCAAGCACGAGGTGCCTGTTTGAGACCATATAGAGATTTTCGAAGTCTGCAAACCCTGTCTTCTTGGCCTTTCACTGAAAAACCAAGAGGTTGTTCCATAAATACTTCTTCTTCCAAATCTCCATAAAGAAATGCTGTGTCAACATCCAGATGTCTCATTTTGAGATCTTCTTCTGCTGCCAATGCAAACAAAGTACGCAGGGAAGAATGACGAATCACAGGCGCAAACGTCTCATGATAATCTATATCTCTTGTTTGATGAAAACCTTTGACCACTAGCCTTGCCTTATACTTGGTTATATTACCATAAGCATCCTTCTTATGCTTATAAACCCATTTACAGGGAATAACTTTTTTATTTGATCTGTCTACTAACTCCCAGGTATTTAACTTCATTAGTGAATTGTATTCATTAGTCATTGCTAAAACCCATTTTTTACCATCTTCTGAATGTATAGCTTCAGAATAGTTTGTTGGTTCACCTGAATCAACATCAGTAGAGGCCTGATAAGTTAAATATTCAGGTGGCTTTCTATTTCTAGATGGGTATCTGGGTTCATTACTTACTTGCGTTTGTTCAGTACAAGAAGACTCTTTATCCATGTTCACAGGAACAGATGATTCTCCTTCTGGACTACAACAATCAACACAATCATAAAATTTATCATCACCAGTTTCAATATGTTCTTCGAATAGTAATACTGACTCCATATTTTGAACTATAGGCTCTGATGCATTTTCCTTTAAAGGTGTAAAACAATTCTCAAAAAAACTTGCATCTCTTGACTTAATAATGCGTCTTGGATTTGCAGGATCCCGAAAAACATAAGTATTAGGATCTTCTGAGTAACCTACGAAAATTGCTTCCTCTGCTTTTAAATCTAGTTTCCTTCTTTGACATGAAGGTACATGAACTAGAGCTCTACATCCAAATACCTTTAAGTGACTTAGATCACTTTTCCGACCACTCCACTTATCATAAGGTATTTTGCCATTCAAAGTTCGATGAGGGGACCTATTTTTCAAATAAACTGCGACTTGGAAAGCATCTTGCCAGTATGATTTAGGTAGTGAGCTTTCGGCCAACATTGATCTCGCCTTCTCTGTTATTGTACGATTAGTACGTTCAGCAACTCCATTTTGCTGTGGGCTATAAGGCGTTGTTACTTGGTGCTCAATTCCATTCGAAGAAAGATAATCAGAAAACTCTTTATTTACATATTCTTTTCCTCCATCGGTTCTAAGAGCCTTTATTTGAAAACCTACTTGTTTTTCAACTAGAGCTCGAAATAATAAAAATTTATTCTTTACCTCAGTTTTAGAAGATATAAAATAAGCAAAAATCTTGCGAGTATAATCATCTACAAAAGTTAAAACATAAACGTTTCCTTGAAAAGATGTCGTGGACATTGGTCCGCATAAATCACTATGGATTAGTTCTAAAGGTGATGACGCCTTATTATACGCTACATTTTTAAACGGTTTTCTAGCTTGTTTACCTTTTACACAAGCGATGCAACTATTTTTATCAACCTTAGTAAAATCTACTCCTACCTGATGATTCTTCAATTGATTCATGCCTATGCGACATAAGTGTCCTAACCGTTTATGCCAGAGCTGATACTTGCTCAGACAGTCAGAGTGCACCTCGTACGCAATATTTTCACTATTTATCTTAGGTGGAATATTAACAGTACCATCAACTATGTACAGTCCACCACAGGGCGAAGCATGAAGAACAGAATCACCTGAAACACAAAAGGTATCATTTTTATAAAAACTACATCCGCTTTTGTCAAAAACACATACAAAACCTTTATCAATAACTTTCTGTACTGATAGTAAATTAGCCTTTAAATCTGGTACTAGGGCAACATCACTTATTGTTTTTATTACATCACCAGGTGTCTTAATAGAAATATTTCCTATTCCACAACATTTAACGCTCTCACCATTTGCAACAGTTATATTTCCAGTATTTATTGACCTAAAGTCCCGAAACCAATCTTCTCTGAAAGTCATATGTTTTGTAGCCCCAGAATCTACGTACCAAACATCCTTATTGGAACAGTTAGCAGTAAGTGCTGTGACCGAAGCTGTGACCTCATTTGCTACATTTATTATGCCTTTATTACGTCGTTGAGGGCAATCCGGGCGTTTATGCCCTGGCACGTTACATTCATAGCAAATAATCATTTTATTTAATTTGGATTTCATTCCTTTGGCCTGGAAAACTGCATTTGTTGGTGTGATGTCATTTTTAGACATTTCATTTAATAGTTTTGTCTTAACCAAATCGGAAGTGATTTCTATATTGCAGTTTTCCAATGCCATGATCAATGGCTCATATTTAGTTGTTAGCCCTCCCAGTAATATAGCTGCAATTGATTTATCTTCGATAACTTTTCCTATGTCAGCTAGGTCTTGTGACGTAGACAGAACTGCATCTATATATTGTTCAATATTTTCAAAGTCTGAAAGACTTAATCTATAAAGCTTTCGCTCCAAGGCTAGCCTTCGGCCCAAACCTTTATCTTCAAAAGCTGCCTTCAGGGCCTCCCAGGCTTCGGCTGCAGTTTTTGCACGTCTAACATGTGTAATTGCTACACCGTCTAGTGTTAAGCATATCTTTGCCAGAGCCTTAGCGTCATTCCTTACCTTAATAGATGCAGTGGTCGTATCTCCTTCTGGATATCCATCAATAGGAAACCATAGGTCCTCATGTTGCAAATAATTTCGCATTTTAAATTTCCAAGTAGGATATCCTTCTCTATTTTTGAGACTAAAAGGAGGAACTGACGACGAATGTAACATCTTATTACCACTTATATCTCCGCTTGCTTGCGACATTTTTTGAAGGAAAAAAAAAAATATCAAAAGAAAAATGAATTTTCTTATTCGCAACAAATAAAGCAACAATGGACAATTAACACCACTTTTCACTTATATTTTTTCCAAGATCCTTCGTGCTGATAACGTGTTGGGATATTTTAATTTATAAGAAAAAATTATCAGTAAAGAGAAAAACTTGGACGTCCTGTTTGAGATATATATTTGAAGTAAGTGAAAGTCATCAAACGTAAAAAAAACAATAGATTTAAAAAAAAGAATAAGAATATATTTAAATATAAACAATTTAGTTTACGGCCAGTTCCAACATTTTCAAAAAAATATTACATCGACAAGTGGCTACATCCCATTAGACACGACAAATCACAACAACACAATCAAATCAACAGCTCTATCAAATTAAAAAAACGCGCTTCTAATATGGAAGTTTACATGAAATATATAGTTGTGACGTCATCAAATTTCAACGCACTTTTTTTCTTTAATCTATAGTTTAAAATGTTTATCAAACTTAAAACTGACCGAGCTTGTGAATATTAGGCCTTTTGAAGACCCTCTATTTAATAATCTGTAAGAAATAATTTTGTTTTTGACATAGGCAACATATCATGATATGTCATAATCATGCCATATTGTGTGATATTCATGTCATGATGCGTCATATTTATGTGATTGTGTGTCATATTCATGTCATATGTCATATTAATACATTTGTCCCCAGGCATTTGGATATCAATTGGAGAACGGCATCCCCATAGACAGCTGGTTTGTGGACCGCAGTGACAATGAGCTACTGAAGCTATTGCCCTTCCTTGAACATTTGGCCACGGTGAGTACAAAATTTATACCAATATTATAAATGGAAAGTTTGAAAATTCTACTTCTAAAGTTTCTACTTTTTATCTCGGAACATTAAAGGGTTCCCGCAGGAACCAAATAACCTCAATCTACGCCTAGAAAATTCCCATTCAGTCTATTATTTTATTTTCACCTCTCATGCTCTAAAAGTGTCATTATAGGTTAGCGTAGGCGGACTAAAGTTTGCATTTAGGTTCTAGGGACTAAAGTATTTTTTTTTAATTATTGCCGTACTATCCTCATATCGCTATGTGCGATATCCTCATTCGGTTATCCAAAATTTTTAGTCTATGGTTACTATCAACAGCCAAAAAAATGATGTCACTTAGATTAATGTCAATGTTACCCATCATATCCTACCATTATCTACAGATCTTTGTCTATGGTACTACTGTATTTTTTAAAATTCCTTCTTGATAACGATACGGAGAAAAATAAAGTTGGTATTGCAGTTTGCCGCGAAATCATAGATTTTTTAGTTGTTATTATTTATTACATTTATTTAAATGGATGTTAATTAATCCATTTCAAATTTCGATGCACAATACTTAATAAGTACAAGGTGGGCATCCGACTTATAGGGCATGCCCCTCACCTGTATAAGTCTGTCCTTGTCCCCGCCATAGCGCTGTCCCACTGTCCCTTCAGACTAGATGGCGTTAGTAAAATAAGTCCACATTCCTTATTTGACAGGGCCCGGGTAAATGGAGGTCTAATCGTCACACGTCAAATTCTACACTATATTTATGATTGTAATTTATTTAGGTTTTTAAAGCACAACCGTCGATTTTCTTGCTGACTCTTCTCGGTAGGAATGGCATTCGTAACCAATGATAGATTCACTTGACGGATCAAAAGCACTTTTAAAAGTTATTTTGAATAAAAAATATTTGATTTCGAGACCTGAGTAAAGAGCGATGATAAAATATATTAAAGATTTTATTATTTCAATTTTCAGAAAGACGACGTCCGGCCGTACATTCGGGATAAATACAAACTGTTCAGTTACCTGCCGCCCGATTAAACGAGCTTAATACTTCATCATGATCACACAAATCGTACTAGATAACCTGTCTACATGTTTTCAAAAGTTTCATCAAAATCTGTCTGTCCTTAGTGTGTCCTTCCACCAGAGATGTGCTGTGTTACAGATGTGTGTCAAACCCACTAATAGGAGCGCTTGATCTAATGATCTAAGCTATGAATACCAACATCCTTAGCTGAGCAACGTAGAACATCTTTGGTGGAAAGGCACCCTTATTCTGTTAAAGCTTGATTAGATTATGATATATTAAAATGTCAGAATGTGCGAGAGAGAGAGGGAAAACTTATTTTACCTCGCAGCTTTCAGATTGGTTAGTATGAGATTACACATATCGCCAACTTTGATCGTATTCAAGCGTTGAAACGATAGCGTCAGAGTAAAATAGAGCTCAATAAAGAGTTAGATTTCGATTGAAAGCCGAAAATTATCGCTATAATAATAAATAATTTTGCAAGGTTTTCTCCAGCTCTGGCAGTAGTAGATGTGTCGAAGAATTTGTGTTTTATTACAAGGCATATAAATTCCATTTCTCAAATCTCATACTAAGCCTACTTACCGTTTCTGATCGTTTTAAAATAAGAAAAGAATATTTGTATAGTATTTAGAAAAATATATTGTTTTAACACTTTTGAAAACATGTGGGTAGTTTAATAATTTTTTCGTTGTCTGATAAGTATTCATTACTATCAATTATGAATAAGTATAAATTACGAATCGGTATTGTAATTTTTTATTATAAAATGAGATGAATTATGGTTATTATTATTATTATTTATATTTAGGATGAAAAAATGAATATAATTATGATTATTATGATATTATAGATTAATTTATTGAAAATCGACACTTAAAAGCTTATCGCTCGCTGTATAGGGTCGTGTTTTCGTCAAAAAAACTGTCAAATGAACGTGATTTTTTTAATTTAATATTAAGTCGTGTCTATGTGTAGTATTCTGTCAATTTTATTGATTGCTAATTTTTGTGATATTTTGATATTGAGCACAGGATTACCCTTTGTTGTATCATATATTTAAACAAATATTACACATTAATACATTTTATTAATAGACTGTTTATTTGCTGGATTGTTTTATAACGATTTCATCAAATATTTTAGATGTTCGTTTTCTAGAATTATAACCCTTATTTTAGGGACGTCAAGGAGCGTGACATGAATCTGTCATTTTAAAATAGTACTGCTATAAGCGATGTTAAAGCTTTGACAAGGACCTATTCAGTGAGCGTACACCTTAATTAAATTATATAATTAAAAAAACAATTATTATTAACAATTAATATAATTATTAATGCAATGTAATAGTGATAAAATAGATTAGTGAATTTCAAATTATTATAACTAACGATTATATTTTTGTTATTCTGTGATGTTTCTTTTTAATCTTCGTGATAATTTTAAATTTGAAGTTATACAATTATTAATGTATATAAAATGTATTTTAGATTTTGCTTTTAGGGCTTGGTCAAATAATATGACTGATAAGTTTTTGAGGGCACCTCTTGAAAATGAACATTGATAGCTGACCAAAATGATTATGAGGTTTCTAAGACAGTTTTTGAAACAAAACTTCCGTTAACGAAGTAATGACCGTCAAAGGTTTTTCTGCAACTACAGTTCGCGCGCGAGCTGAATTCCGAGCTTATGTATGGTGATGTCACCGTAAAATTGCAAAAACCTTCAGATTGCAATCTAACGTTTTTGATCTCGATATATATTATAAACTGTCGACAGATTGTGAACCGATGAATGTACTGAGTGTAATTTTTTGAAATATTCATTGTATTTACGTTTTCTTGTAGGTTAGGTTAGGATTCGACATAAATATCAGGTAGTGTCAGCACTTAGGCTCTATCGGGTTAGTATACCTAACAGATTACAATCTACCGAAAAATAATGCGTTAAATTGTAATCTTTCGACAGTTTACAATTTCTCTAGATAGATTACAATCTAACGGTTTTCACAATCTTACGGTGACAGCTCTGCATTCAACTCGCTCTCGAACTCGAATTTTAGCATATAGCAACTATCATCTATATAAACTATAATATTATATGGTAGATGGTATTTTTGACAGTGGATTTTGGCCAATAGCGGAAGAGTTAACTAATCAGAGGTGATTGCAATCGTTTCACGGTAGCATTTAACGATAACGTCAAAATGATTGCTTCCGTGATAAGGCCCTACTTATTGTTTAAAATTTTTGCCGGTTACTTCAACCGTACGAACAATTCGAAAAATACTCATTTTAAAATATTTCTTTTTAAATAAAATGTTTTTTACGTAAATATAATAAGTGTCATCAGAAAATAATTATTGTTATCGATTTGTTATCTAAAGGACACCCTTTAATAATTAGATTTATCATATTAATAAAAGGTTTTCATTTAATAATGATAAAATTTAGTTTCATGCAGTACCTTTACCAAAAGACTAATCACTTTAGCTTCAGAGTAAAATGGATCCAAATGCTCTTGATTTAAAGTCTCTAATTCCGTACAGCCGATTTTTATTTCACATTTCCGCTAGGCTATTGATTATGAACGAATCTGAGCTCTATAAGAATATCTCTAAAGTTAATTTTTCTTTAACACCAAAGTGTTTCGAATACACTCAACGTCACATGTATGGATGAATTTGAGCTTAAAAAAGTGGGTTAACCTATTCGCATAGAAAAAAATTTCAAAGGAATCGAGTTAGTAAATATTTTGAAATTAATTCCCAAACTTCACGCTTACTTAAATTCTGTGCCACTGATATTGATTTTACATGTCCGCTAGCAGCTCTGGCTGTTGATTATGAGCAAATCTGAGCTCTAAACCAATTGGGTTTAAGTTCATTTTACTCACGCCAAAAGGGTTTACGCTCGTCAGTATGATTATACCTGTATGGACGAATTTGAGCTCTAAACAAGTGGATTAAGGTCAATTTTACTTAATACAGAATGTACTAAAATCTTGTGTAAAGGGTACATACTACAGTACAGTAATTTCTTATGGAATGATTTATACGTACTTCTATCTATATAATATAAGTAGCGGGTGCTATTTGATTATAAGTTTCTTTTTGTATGTCCGTGTTTTATGGAGTGAATGGCATACAAAATAATTTATTTAATGTGTGATGTTTGGGAATTTTGAATAAAATAACCTTACGTTACCTTGCTATTCATTTCATTATAATGTTTATTTTTATAATAACTATTGTAATTTTTTTTTATTATTATTATAGATTTATTTTCGATTACTGTATGTAATTTAAGCATTTGTTTTTAAATTATGATAATCAAAATGGTTTTTCTAGCTGATACTTTGTGTTATTTTCAAAAATCAAAGAGATCTCTCTAATAATATTATTATAAACCCAAAAAAGTATAATAATAGCTTTATTAGACGCAGTAAAAAATACACATGTACTTAAAAATGAGACATTTTTTTAGCTTACAGTGAATTGATTAGTATTTTTTGGATTAAAATAACACTATCTCACCGAACTTAAAATTTACATGACTAAGGTCTGGTTGCATTACTGGCGGTTAAAATTAACGGCAACTTTAACAGCCTGATTTGTAACTGGACTTGGGTCAATTGCACCATCGAAGTTAAAGTTTAATTTGACCACCCCAAAGTTGCAAACTTCCACCCCACATTTGAATAATCTTATTATGGTGCAATTCTAGAAAAATCGTCTGCATTTGTGCACGAGCATTGTCTTCTCGAGTGAATGGGCGGAATAACACTGCGAACATGTTTTCTTGTGCGAGTCCACCGAGAGAAACACTGATGGATAGATTATGTCCGGGTTGCATCACCATTCACTTTAAAATATGGCGCTATTAACGATAACCAATATTTTGAATCAACGGTCTCTATTGGCGGTCAAATTTAATGTTATAAATAAACTAACTATAATCATCGGTAAATTTAACTATAATCATGTATGGTGCTATTGACTCTAAAGACTGTACAGCACTAGATGTACTCAATTTAGTCAAGAGAAGTTGTGTACAACAGAATCAGCCACAATAATTTTTAGTTTTGTTAAAACTTAGAGTGAATTACCTCATCGATGGTTATGGTTATCGTTTAATTTTCTCGTAAAGTGTGTGGCACAAATCAGTATTCTTATATCCATAATAATTATCAGTCAAACTTTGTTAAAAAGTGGAAGAACTGATTTTTGTAACCCAAAGTGGTTGTTTTTGGGTAGTTAAATTTAACGTTAACCATTACCATCGATGGTGCAATCGACCCTTAATTTATAACCTTATTTGATGTATAACCGCCTATTTTTCTGTAACTCTAAGATTTAAAAAAAGTAAATTTAGGAAACTCTATGCCACCTTTGTTTCATACATTCATAGAAATAAAAAAGTATAATTCTGTCGTGCTAATTGATAGAGCATTCAGAAAAGACGGTTTCGAGTAAATGGCGTTTGTGATTTTGATATTAAGGACCATTTTCCAGGATTTAAGATCTTCTTCTCTGCGTTGTATTCCTCATTGCTGAGAATCTTGACCCCATTCCATTAATCGCATAATGGCAGGGGTTTTCTTGGGATAATAATGCGGTGGGTTCCCAGGTCTTTCCGCATACGACTCGACTAAGAGTAGTTCTATTTCAACTCTTAGGTTACTAACGATTGTTATCAGATGTTAGTGATAAAAACACAGACCGACGGTTTAACGTGCTCTCCGAGGCACGGAGGACACGAAAATGCCAAATTCGGTCACCCATCCAGTCACCGACTTGGGTCAGAAATGCTTAGCAATTGCAATCGATTTATATGCGTTGTTGCAACTAGGCCACTCGTCCCTCAGTTTTTCAGACTTTGTTCAATCATTTACCATGACATTATATTCATATAGGCTAAAAAAAAAACCTATACTTTGCTCGATCCAGCTTTTGTTTCATTGTCTATAGAAATCGGCAGTTTTGTAAGGACAAAAGCTGAATTGAGTAGAATATTATATAAATAACTAGTTTTTCGCTCTGTGCGTGAGCTGCTAAAGCAGCTCACGGGTTGTGATAAAAAAAAAAAAAAATTCGCTGATTTTTTAAAACTTTGGTATCAGTTTCCTGTTTTATAATCCCAGAGATCCTCAGATATCGATTTTAACAAAATCGGTCAATTAACAAAGAATTACAAAATGGCGCAGATTTTTCTAAAATTTCATATCAGTTTCCTGTATTGTATTCCCAGGGAGTCCTAAATATCAATTTTGAACTAAATTGGTCAATTCCCAAATAATTTCAAAATGGCGCAGATTTTTTACAACTTTGGTACCAGTGTCCTATTTTGTAACCCCAGGGAGCCCTTAATATCGATTTTGAGCGAAATTGGTCACTTAACAAAGAATTTCAAAATAACACTGATTTTTAAAACTTTGGTATCAGCTTCCTGTTTTGTAATCCCAGGAAGCCCTAAATATTGATTTTGAGCGAAATCGCTACAATAACAAAGAATTTAAAAATGGCGCTGATTTTTTACAATTTTGGTATCAGTTTCCTGTTTTGAAATCCCAGGGAGTCCTAAACATCGATTATAAATGAAAACGGTGAATTAACAAAGAATTTCAAAATGGCGTTGGTTTTTTAAAATTTTGGTACCAATTTTCTATTTTGTAATCCCAGGGAGCCCTAAATATCGATTTTGAACGATATCAATCAATTAACAAAGAATTTCAAAATGGCGCTGAATTTTTTAAATTTTGGTACCAGTTTCCTGTTTTGCAATCCCATGGAGTCCTAAATATCGATTTTGAAGAAAATCGGTCAATTAACAAAGAATTTCAAAATGGCGCTGATGTTTTAAAACTTTGGTATCAGTTTCCTATTTTTTAATCCCAGGGATCCTCAGATATCGATTTTGAACTAAATCTGTAAATTAACAAAGAATTTCAAAATGGCGCTGATTTTGTAAAATTTTGGTACCAGTTTCCTGTCTTGTATTCCCATGGAGTACTAAATATCGTTTTTGAACAAAATCGGTCATTTAACAAAGAATTCCAAAATGGCGCTGATTTTTTTAGTTTTGGTAACAGTTTCCTGTTTTGTTATCCCAGGGAGCCCTAAATATCGATTTTGAACGAAATCGGTCAATTAACAAAGAATTACAAAATGGCACTGATTTTTTTTAAATTTTGATACCAGTTTCCTGTTCTGTAATCACAGGGAGCCCTAAATATCGATTTTGAACGAAATCGGTCAATTAACAAAGAATTTCAAAATGGCGCTGGTTTTCTTTTATTTTGGTAACAGTTTCCTGTTTTGTATCCCCAGGGAGTCCTAAATATCGATTTTGAACGAAATCGGTCAATTAACAAAGAATTTCAAAATGGCGCTGATTTTTTAAAACTCTGATATAAGTTTCCTCGTCGTGGGTAAAACGGAACCGTATCAAAATCTTGCATAGTTCTATACTGTCAGTCTCTTCAATATTCGCCATATAATTTGTTATGAAAAAAAATATTCCGCCATCTTGATTTTCATTTCATTTCGCTAAATAGACCTCCTCGTCCAGATCATATCTTGCCAAGAAACCACACTTCCATCTCTCATACTCTTCGAGGTAGACACTAACGAAATTTGTATGGCAGCCATCTTGAATTCACAATTTTTGAGTTTTTTTTAAACTCACTGCCAATTGGACGAGGTTTCGAATAACATTTGTTTGAGCACCCCCCACTTATCTTCAATACCCTGGCCGTGCTCTTTACCCGTCTCCGAAATCCTCAATCATTAGGTGTCTCCATATTTTTCTTCAAGTTATATTTTCTGACTTCCATACGAAGCCAGCAGTGAAAAAAAATTTTTCATACAAAATTTTACAGGAGGAAGTTTTTAGGAAAAATTTCGAAAACTACCCGGAATGTGGCAACACTGTTTTGATTTCTCGATACTGCCTGTCGAGTTACACAATCGATCCATACATGTCAACTTTCCCAAATGGTGCCAACCACCTCTAAGACGTGATTGAAATTTTCAAAAACACAAAAGGAATACAAAATGGCCGCCACCTCGTTTCACAGAATCATTTGACACAGTTTTATAATTTTACCGTGAACTACAGGATACACCGCTCCTGACGACGTTTCAATTGTTCGTCTCGCTCGCACCCAGCCGACATGATAGCCCCTGAAAAAAGACCATGTCGAAAATCACTTTTACTTTGATAAATTCCAGTGCCGCCAGACCTCGGCGACGAAAATACCCAAATGTCATTCGTACCAGTGAAACACGTGGTTGCTCGTACTCGAATTTTGCAAAAACTACGTATTTCGATTTTTTTATTTTTGGGGTAAATCTTGAAATTTTCCCGAGAAATGGGGTAATTTTTTTCCTCGAGTCTGTACACACAATCTCCCCGTTAAAGTCGAAACGTTCCGACGTTGCCAACTGCGAGAAAGTTGAATTTTAAAATTGCATTTATTCGTAATTCAGACCGAACGGCCGCCGTGACAGCCGCCATCTTGTTTTTCCGAAATTTCATAATTTTTCCCTACTCCCGCACCCGAACACATCTCCCTAACATAATTGTATCGTTTTCTGTTTCTTTCTAGGAGAACAATTTGGTCAATTACTAAACACTACTACAACACTTGTAGTCTCTTCAATATTCGCCATATAATTTCGTATGAAAAAAAATATTCCGCCATCTTGATTTTTTTTTCATTTCGCTAAATAGACCTCCTCGTCCTGATCATCTCTTGCCAAGAAACCACACTTCCATCTCTCATACTCTCCGAGATAGACACTCACGAAATTTGTATGGCAGCCATCTTGAATCCACAATTTTGAGTTTTTTTTTTACAACTTGCCAATTGGATGAGGTTGCGAGTGACATTTGTTCGAGCACCCCCCACCTATCTTCAATACCCTGGCCGTGCCCTTTACCCGTCTCCGAAATCCTCAATCATCAGCTGTCTCCATATTTTCTTCAAGTTATATTTTCTGACTTCCATACGGAGCCAGCAGTGAAAAAAAAATTTTTCATACAAAATTTTACAGGAGGAAGTTTTTAGGGAAAATCTCGAAAACTACACCGAATCTGGCAACACTGTTTTTATTTCTCGATACTGCCCGTCGAGTTACACAATCGATCCATACATGTCAACTTTCCCAAATGTTGCCAACCGCCTCTAAGACGTGATCGAAATTTTCAAAAACACAAAAGGAATACAAAATGGCCGCCACCTCGTTTCACAGAATCATTTGACATAGCTTTATAATTTTCCCGTGAACTACAGGATACTCCGCTCCTGATGACGTTTCAATCTTTCATCTCGCTCGCACCCAGCTGACATGATAGCCCCTGAAAAAAGACCATGTCGAAAATCACTTTTTCTTTGATAAATTCCAGTGTTGCCAGACCTCGGCGACGAAAATACCCAAATGTCATTCGCACAAGTGAGACACGTGGTTACCCATACTCGAATTTTGCAAAAACTACGTATTTCGATTTTTTTATTTTTGGGGTAAATCTTGAAATTTTCCCGAGAAATGGCATAATTTTTTTTCCCCAATCCATACCTCGAGTCTGTACACACAATCTCCCCTTAGAAGTCGAAACGCTCCGACGTTGCCAACTGCGAGAAAATTGAATTTTAAAATGGCGTTTTTTCGTAACTCAAACCGAATGGCCGCCGTGACAGCCGCCATCTTGAATTTTTAAAAACCACTCCCATTCTGTCAAAATACAGGATAATTGTAGGCGGAAATAGAAAAAAAAATTATGCTCGACCACGCCGTTTCTTATCTGTGGCGCCGCGGTTCGAG
Source organism: Erebia palarica (assembly GCA_964035005.1). Classification (NCBI taxonomy): domain Eukaryota; kingdom Metazoa; phylum Arthropoda; class Insecta; order Lepidoptera; family Nymphalidae; genus Erebia; species Erebia palarica. The sequence goes on along the minus strand of OZ035995.1, from coordinate 6,159,791 downwards.
GTCGAAAAATCAAAAATTTGAAAACACTACAACTCGGCCGCCATCTTGTTTTTCCAATTTTTTCCACTTTTTCTATAGATCGTTTCCTAATTTCTTCAATCATTGCGAGTTGCAACAAAATCGGTTGGAAAACAAAAGAGTTACAAGAATCACGTCGGCCGCCATCTTGTTTTTCCGAAATGTCATAATTTTTCCCTACTCGACTCCCGCACTCGAACACATCTCTCACACATCATATTATCGTTTTCTGTCTCTTTCTAGGAGAACAATTCTGTCAATGAGTCAGTGAGTCAGTGAGTGGTAATTGAGCTATATATAGTATAATAATTTGATTAAATAGCTCATTCGCATTATAATATTTTCATCAAATGTCATACTAATACTAGATGATGCCTGCAACTTTGACCGCGTGAATTTATGTTTTTGAAGTGAAACTTCTTTAGAATCGTTGTGATTTAGATTTGAAAAATCGAAGACACGAATAAGCGACAACAAAAATAAACAAACGTATTCATAATAGGATTGAGCGTGCTCGAAGATGAGATAGAATACAAGGTGACGACCATCCGTGGCGCAGTGGTGAGCGCTGTTGTCTTAACGTGCGGAGGTCCCGGGTTCGATCCCCGGCAGGGTAAATTTGGGAATTTACAATTTCTGAATTTTCCCCTGGTCTGACCTGGTGGGCGGCTTCGGTCGTGGCTAGTTACCACCCTACCGGTAAAGACGTGCCGCCAGCCGATTTAGCGTTCCGGTACGATGCCGTGTAGAAATGACAGTACAGGAGTTAAGTTATTTTACTATAATTTACAAATTTATAATGAAGGTAGTCTTAAGTATCAGTTACACGATTTGAAGAAAAACACCATCGCAATCGATTTTTGAGTCACATTTGATTTATACACACATGAGATTCTATTTTATCCCTCCCTTTATATCTTGGGATAGAAATGTGCAGAAGACATTCCACGCGGACAGAGTTGCGTGCAAACGCTAGTATATCATAATAAAATTAAGGATCTCGCAAATTTCATATCAAAAGGTTGCATAAAGTTTTTGTTTAGATGCAAACGATAGGAATTTTGCAATATAATACTTGAAAAAGTATCAGAAATGAGGAGATCCGTAGAGCAACTAGAGTAAGGGGGTAGAGCCCTAGGGTGTGGAACACCCTCCCAGCGTACGTGTTTCCTACCACGTATAACTTAAGTACCTTCAAGGCAAGAGTGAATAGGTGTCTTCTAGGCAAGCGCGTTCCAATCTAGACCTCATCATTGATTTGCACTAAGCACGATTGTGGGCAAGCGCAAGCCTATCTCCCAATAAAAAAAGGGTCCCCACCAAACCAAGAAACGCTGGACGGGTTTTAGCCGGTCAGAAAAGCTTAATGTAAGCTTTATGTATACGGTATTAAGGATCAAACCGCAGCAAATTCCGCGTCGTTAGTCGGCCGAGGCGGCGACGTCTTTTTTATCCTTAATACCGTTTACATAAAGCTTTTTCTGACCGGCTCAAGCCGGTTCCACGTCTATAGATTTTGGGAGACCCTAAGGCCTATCTACGTTAGCGACAAGCGACGCGATACGGCTCCATAGAAAAGGGCAAACTTGTCAACGCGACAACATATGCCACGTGACGGGTCAGATACCGTCGCGTCGCATCGTATCGAGTCGCGTTTATCGCTCGCTTGGGACAACGTTAGGTTAGGCCTATCCTACGTGAGCTTCTATTTTGATATTGTCGCGTTGGTACGCGACAATATCAAAATAGAAGCTGACCCTTCATATGGCCAACGTTGTCGCGAAGATAAGTTTGTCATTTTCTATGGCGTTAAATCGCGTCGCTTTCGTCGCTCATCGTTCTCGTAAGAACGGGTAACAAGTAATAATAATTTAAAGCGTTTTTGTCTAAAATTCCGTTCGTTTGCAAAAGTTAAACTATAAAATTAGATAGAATATTTCCCTACTGTAGAATAGTATTGAATTCCCCTGTCTTGTAGTAATAATGACGTAGATATGCGAATTGAAATGTTTTTGTTGTAGCGTTTAGCTAGCGTGCGCGAATAATTGGATCGTAATCAAAATAATTATGTGTAACCTATTAAAATTTATTATGAATAGAAATAAACGTAGTTTTATTTATTAATATAAGTTTCTTAGCCTATGTCCTTCACCGGGGGATGTCACCTACATCCATACCTAATTTCATTAAAAGCGGTTGAAAAGATGGCCCGTTAATGTTTAGCAGAGAGACATACTCATTTATATTAGTATGGATTCAGTTTGTATGATTTTATGGAGTTGGGCCGGCCGTATGATCTGGACTTAATTAATAATTGTAGATTATTTACTTAACTAGACTAAAAGGAACCATTTCATACGAAATTTTAAGACTGCCGAAGGTTGCTATAGAATCGAGTAGAATGGCCTTAGTCCCGAGTTGAACACTACTTTTCACTTCGATTGCGAGAAAATAAGTTTACCATAACAATTTGATCGGAAAGTTGCTCTTACTTTAACGAAAGAGATGACGTCTGCCACAGTCGCTACTTTGCGGTAACTTTTCTTTTGTAACGGTTTTTTATGTCGTGTGAATAAAGTATAATAAAGCTTGGGCTTGCGTGTGAGACGCATGCGCGTAGACAAAGATTAGCCGTAGCGCGTGCACACGACATACGATATGTACTTCAAAACAGTTAGAAGTCGTTTAACACAAATCTATTATTATTATTATCTATATATTTATAGATAATTTTCATTCCCTTTGTGTTAAACGACTAATAATAAATCTATTGAGTGTACGTAATCTTACCTATTGAATACCACAATAAAGGAAATCGTATTTTTATTGTTACCGTTGTTTATACAGAATTTAGAACGATAAACTATTGATAACTGGATAATAAATATCAAAGATTTGATTTCATTTAGGTACTTAGGTGCAGTGTCCCTTGTTCTAATTTTAAAAAAGTGTCAGGTGTTTTTTTTCTAGTCGTAACGGATCGACGTGATTTTTTGCATGGATATACCTAGTTGAGGACCTGAAGAATGGCGCTACCTTTTATATAAATAAGAGAGTTCCCGAGGGAATTAAAAAACCAAATTCCACGCGACTAAGTCGCGGGCATCAGCTAGTTAAATATCCTAAAAATTGGTCCTGTCCGGGATCGAATCCGGGAGGATCAATAAACAATTAAAAACTAAGTAATGGTGGGAGGTGGAGTTAAGGCATATAAAAGATACCTAAATTACTGAAATATTTCGAAATTTTGCATTACTTGCGAATTTCCTGTATACTTATAAGTAGATAGACCTATGTACTTCATAATTGATTGCATATATACGTACGGCACCGAACTGATAATAATCTAAGATTATTCTAACGATTATTGCAACATGTGTATTTCCCTTGTTACATTGCCTGAGGTACAGTCGGTACTTCGCGTGACGCGCGACTATGTCGATTATATTTCACGATAAATCTCGATAAAGTAGAAATCGTACGCTTTTTATCGATGACGAGACGAAACCATGGGTTTTTTTATTCCACTGACCCGTTGTCCTAGTGCGACAGAAGCGACGTCATACGACGCCATAGAAAATGGCAGACGTTGTCGCGTAGATACGTCAGATTTCTATGGCATCACATCGCGTCGGATACTTCGCGTGACGCGCGACTATGTCGATTATATTTCACGATAAATCTCGATAAAGTTGTAATCGTACGATTTTTATCGATGACGAGACGAAACCATGGGTTTTTTTTAATTCCTTGTCCTAGAGCGACAGAAGCGACGCGGTACGACGCCATAGAAAATCGCAAACTTTGTCGCGTAGATACGTCAGTTTTCTATGGCAACACATCGCATCGCATCGGGCAATTAAATAAATCGATATCACAGCGTTGTACAACGTCAGAATATAAGTATACCTAGTTACTTAGCAAAAATTTTCCTAAACACGCTTTCCAAAATTTGCAAAAATTTAATCTAATCATAGCTTTATATTAGGCACTAATTAAAATCTACAAATACGGTGATGTAAACACTAATGTTACACGCCTGTAGTTAGATAACTTATTCAATCTCAAAATAACTTAGATACAACATAATATCTAGTGATATTATAAATGCGAAAGTGTGTCTGTCTGTATGCTACGCTTTAATATACCATCTTTTGCAACCGATTTTGGTGAAATTTTGTAAATATAGAGATAGTTTGCTTCCCGGGGAAGAACATAGGCACGCATTGCATATCGCGAAATAAAAAAATTGCGGAACTTATTTCATAAGTGAAAAGCAAATGCCATTGACATTGGTAGATTGGTAAATTAGAATACATAGAAAATAGAAATATCTGCTATACATACAACTGTAAAGATAAAATTAATCTTTACAAGCCCTTATAATAATTATTATCACAACCAAAAATTACGTATCTGCGTACAGTTTAAAATGTATTATCCTTTATAGTAATGTAATAAAGGACATTTTAGCGATAACATTTAGTTTTTAGAGTGCATACGGACTTTGCTTTATTAGATATTAATATAAAACTCGTAAAGCGAATCCGTTTGTATGTTTCAATGTTTGCATCATCAACAATACGTAGCTCCAAAACCAAATATGACCATTACTTATCCGAGAATCTTAGTGAGTACACACAGAGGACTCCATTCCTTCACTGTTATATCCAATGGGATGTAACGCTATTATAAATAGTTATACTTAACGGAGAAAGGAAACATCGTGAGGAAATTTGCATGCTAGACAGTTTTCCATAATGTTCTCATAGATGCGAGACGTCTGCCAATGTACGCGTATGTCCAGCGTGGTGGACTATGGCCGAAATCCTTCTCATTCTGAGAGGCGAGATGGATTGAGATGATATTATGCCTAGAAAGATTTAGGTTTTTTTAACCACTGTACCTATGGGATACTTATACTAATTTAAGTACAGCTTGGAGGCGTGAGATCATGTTAAGTAGGTAATTATTTTTTGTTTTTTGGAACGAAGTTCCTTATGGGACGATGCGGAGGGGTACCCGGCAAAAAACGTCCGTAACGAGAATGAGTAAGATTTTTTTTACGAAGAGGTCTTAAATATAAATAGGATACTACATTCGAAATTAAACTTTAATCCTTTCGTGTTAAGGTTTATGTCCCCGTAAGATTGTGAAAACCGTCAGATTGTAATCTAACGCTTTTTATCTCGATAGATTGTAAACTGTCGACAGATTAAGAACCGTTCAATGTTCTGTGTGTCAATTTTTGAAATATTCATTGTATTTACGCTTTCTTGGCTCTTTCTTGTAGGTTAGGTTAGGGTTCGACATAAATAATCAAGTAGTGCACTTAGGTTTTATCGGGTTTAAATACCTATCAGATTACAATCGACCGGAAAATAATGCGTTAAATTGTAATCTTTCGACAGTTTGCAATTACGCGAGTTAGATTATAAACTAACGGTTTTTACAATCTTACGGTGACATGAATATATATATATATATATATATATATATAAAAACTGAGTAAAAATAGAACTGAGTTGTTATCTATGTACCTAATAAGTTCCTATCTGGTGTCCCACGACACCGCACGTTTTTGTTTTACGACTGCCTGAAAAAAGGAGTATATTGTTTTCAGGGTTCATGTATGTATGTACCTATGCATGTAAGTATGTGAGTTTGTATATTCCACCATAACTTCTAGCTTATTCCGGGTGACATAGGCTAGTAAAATTTAAAAAAAAATTGATGGGGTGACCATGGCCCCGCATTAACGACTAAAGTTAAAAAAAAAACGAAAATAAGATTAACTATATAATCATCATCTAGAAAATGATGAGTAGATTCCAAAAATATATAACATTATAGTTCAATATCCAGTGATTCTCAAACAAATATCATTTAATAAAAATGTGAAAAAGATACCAAAGGCTACATTATATGCAAATCGCTTCTTAAGGAGGTAAACTCCGGAAATAGTATAGCAGGGCAGTCGTATTTTTTAATTCGTTTAATTAATAATTACTTCTATAACCTACGGAAAACTAGAGACTAGTTTTACGCAGTCTATGTTACATACATATGCTGCGTAAATCTAGTTCGTATTTAAGTATGTTCCATCACAGCGCCTAAACTACTCAACCGATTTTGATGAATGAGGCAACAATCGATAAGTTAAAACTTTTACCGTAGTAGGGTTACAGTTTTTTAAAATTAAATCTTCCTGCTTATTACGTTATTTATAAGTCCCACAAACTTATCTGGCCCGGTGGCCAAAATTTGAACTAATTTTTATGCCTGTTTGGTTTTTGTTTTTATGTTATTATTCATATCTACTAGCGACGCTATCACCGGGTCACATACGTTTGTCGGACGATACTAGACTATACATAGATCACAAAAGTATCTTTAGTTGCTATTACCCAAGCAAACTCGCGTGAAAACGATAGTATAAACGAAATCTATATAAGATTGGGGAAATTGAAAAAATATAATAGTCCTTATTAAAGTGCTATTCAAGGAAGTGCAGTGATAAGGAAAGCGTGACTTTTTAATAAAAAAAAATGATCGGTATGTAGTTTAACGCACTTCGCAGTCTATACTAATATTATAAATGCGAAAGTTTGGATGGCTGTTGAACGGATCTGAATGAAATTTGGCGCAGAGATAGATTATAGTTAGGAATAACACAAAGGCTGCTTTTTATCCCGGAAAATTAAAGAGTTCTCGCGGGAACCAAAAAACCTCAATCCACGCGGACGAAGTCGCGGACATCAGCTAGTATTTAGATATTGCAGTATTTTTATTGATAGCACAGTGGTATTTCGTTAACATGTTCGACTTGAGATGAACGAAGTCCCAGGTTGGATTCCAAGGTTGGGCCATAATATTTACTTATTGGGGTTTTCTGATAAGAAATTCTCAGTACTAGCCCTGAGTTAGGGAGTTGGTTGTACTTCACCCCAGTGCCTAGGAAAACACGTAAAGCCGTCGGTTTTGAGAGGAGTTTTAAAAAAACCTTAATTCACATGTACAATTCCCAGACATCTAGTAATTTTAAAGTTAGGTTTTTAAAATAAATAATTTAGATGAGTAAGAAAAACAGATTATAAACAAAAAATAGTTATTATAATTAATTACTTTTAAAATATTACAATTATAAAATAATACATTAATAATTATTAAAGCAGTAAAATATTAGCTTAGTATGGTCACATCGACGCAGTCACCATTTTCTAAGCCCATTTTTTGTGGTGTGCTTATACCTGAAAAAAGTTTTTTTTAGCTTTAATTAAAAATATAAATAATATTATAATAATCCGTAGGCATGTGCACAGCAGCTTTTTGGTCGTGAAGCGGTGATAGCTTAGTGGTTAAGACACCTGACCTCTTGTGGGTTCAATATCTGGGTATGAACCTCTAACTTTCCAAAGTTGTTCGTTTTAAGAAATTAAATATCACTTGTTTCAAGCTGTGATGGAAAATGTCGTGAAGTTTTCATGGGCCATCTGGTAAAACAATTTTGATGAAATTTGGTACAGAGATAGGTTGCTGCACCCTTTGAGCATGATTTAGGTTTCATTATCCTGGAAAAACAAAGAGTTCACACAGGATTTTAAAAACCTAAATCTAGATGGACAAAATCAATATCATAGTCTGTCTCTTGCCTGGTAGGAGGCTATGGACGTGGCTAGTTACAAGGCTACGTTACAATTAGGACATCGAGCCCGGGTTTACCCGGACCGAAAAAACCCGGGTTTTCCCGGTTCTGAGGATTACAAAAAAACCCGGGTTTGATCTTTAAACCCGGGTCGGGTTTTTCGGTTTTTTCTACACTATAATATTATAAAGAGGAAAGATTTGTATTTTTGTATGTAACGAATAAACTCAAAAAGTACTGGACCGATTTTAATAATTCTTTTTTCATTAGAAAGCTGATGATGATGATTTCCTTTGCCGAGTTCGGCAACAGCGACTGAATCTCTGTTAGGTATTTGTATTTGAATAAGGGCTTCGTTCATGTGCCCTGATGTGACTTATGTACCCTATTTTAGCATGGAATAAACGCGCGCAGTGAGGACATGAGAGGGTACCATCAACATAATTGTAAGTAATATAAAATATTGGAGGGTGGTCTACTTTTAAGTTGTTCACGGTAAATGTCCAGATCTAGCCTCCTTTTACTCTCGAATTCAGTGATATTCTGCTGAACCAAGTGCCTCCAACCCCCTCGGTTTTCAGCCAGACTTTCCCAACGAAAGAAGTCGATCTTGCACCTAGTCATATGCCTCTTTTGCACATCTTTGTATCTAAGGAACTGACCGTCTTGTTTCCGCTTTCCGTCCTTCAATTCAGAATAAAAGATGCGCTTGGCTAGTCTTTCGTTGGGCATTCTCACAACATGTCCGCACCAACGCAATTGTCGCCGCATAAGGTATGCCTCAATGCCACTGACTTGCCCGCCGCAGCACGTCTGTGCTCCTAATGCGGTCAGACCACTTGACGTTTAGGATGTCACGAAGACATTTGAGGTGAAACCTGTCCAGAACACGAATATTCTTGCGATAAAGCGTCCAAGTCTCAGCGGAATAAAGAAAGAAGAATAAAGAAGATTCGGTAATACTATCGCCATGTACACATCGATTTTCGTCCTCAGCTTAATTCTGTGCGATCGGAATACCTTCTCTCGGAGTTTGCCAAATGCTGCTGAGGCAGCACAAATTCTACTTGTTATCTCCGAGTCTATGTCCCCTTTAGATGTTAGGGTGCTTCCGAGATATTTAAATTTGTCAACCTGCTTGAGCTCAGTATCTTGAAGTGATACCCTCAGTGGAGCTTCAACCGATTCCACGGTGTTCATAGCCATTACTTCTGTTTTTGCGATGTTAATTTTTAGACCAAACTTCACACATGAATTATGATGGTTCATGACAAGCTCTTGTAGGCCGTGTGAGGTATCCGCCACGAAACACAAATCATCTGCATACAAGACTTCTGTGACAAGATCGTAAGAGACTTTGGTATGGGCCCTTAAGCGCCTCAAATTGTACAGCTTACCATCTATACGATAACGAATAGATACACCTTGAGTGTTACATTTTAAGGCATCGTTGACTACTACGAAAAAGTACAAGGCAAAAAGTGTAGGTGCTAAAACGCAACCTTGCTTTACTCCACAAGTAACCGAAAAGCGCTCAGATTCCTCGCCTTCTACTGATACACAACAGCTCATATTATCGTGTAACAGCCGTAACGCTCTTACAAACTTTTACGTACAGCCAAGCTTGTCGAGTACCATCCACAAAGCCTCACGAGGCACACTGTCAAAAGCTTTCTCGAGGTCTACAAAGCAGAGAAACAAAGGCTGACACTGTTCTCTGCTCTTTTCCTGTAATTGACGAATCGAGAAAATTGCTTCGCAGGTACCTCGTTTGGGGCGAAACCCAAACTGGTTTTCTGGCAGAATTCTTTCCGAAATTCCAACTAAACGATTTAAGAGAACTCGGGCAAAAATCTTCCCAGGGGCTGATAACAGCGATATACCCCTGTACGAGTTGCAATCAGCACGATTACCTTTGTTTTTATACAACTTTTGGACCAAATTTTGGACACTTTAAAGTCTTCGGGTATCCACTCTTCATCCCACATGCGTGAGCAGAGCTCCCAGACTTTAGATTGCAGCCCATTCCCGCCATATTTAATGAGTTCTCCAGGAATTTCGTCTACACCAACAGCTTTTTTGTTTCTTTGCTGTTTGATTGCAATAGTCACCTCACTGAGTGTAAGTGGACTATTCAAGGACATATCTTTAGGGTGTTCAGGCAAATATCTAATGTAGTCTAGATCAGCTAACCGATCGACGTTCAGCAGGTTATTAAAAACATTATCACTGAGTAACATAGGCTATATTTAGTATTAGATTACTATAGAAATCTTTAGAAATTCCTATTAAAACCAACCGAAGGTGTAAAAAAAATTAGCCATAAAATGTCTTTCATCGCATACGCTGCGAAGAGTATTAATGATAGGACAAAAAAATGTACGACAATATTATAGAATATATCAATATCTACAAAAAACTTCGCGAGACTATGTGTCTAACTATTGTAGTTACGTCACTATAACTACTTTTTTACATTTAACAAATTGATAGAAATGCCGATCAAAATCAGACCGTGTTATCCATACCATTTATAAATTTTTATCCAAATAAATAATTTAATATTCAAGACTGTCTCAATACCTGATGATTACTTTTTGAATTATTGAAATCGGACATTCCATTCAAAAGATATCATGAAATTAAAATAAAAATACATTATAAATATTAAATATTTATTATTTATTATTTATTTTTATTTATTTATTTGTGATACTACAAAAATGTCTATTGCAGATATTATTTTTATTAGCTTTTAAATACAATAAGTACATGTTACCAAAATAATTCATTTATTGTTAAAACTAATCTCTGCAAGTCTGTGATTAAAAAGACTAGATTACTTACTAAGTTTTAAGATATTCTAAAGAAAAAATTAATCTTTAACACTTTTTTAAACATTAAAACTGGTTTTCATATTTGTAAAGTGATGTTTCATTTATTTAAATTCTTCCTCATCCTTTATATTTTATATTCATTGTAAGAAATCGATATATAAACGCCAATTAGTGTATTTAAAAAAATTACAATAAAAAGATCGAAATGCTCGAAAAAACCGGACTACCCGGGTTTTGATTACTCTTAGACCCGAAAACCCGGGTTTTTAAAATTGAACCGAGTTTCGATGCCCTAGTTACAATGCTGTGTATACACCAACTATTGCTATGGAATCAATATAACTATGTATACTTGTAACTGCCATACCCCTTACAGGTTAGTCTGCTACCATCTTATACTGCCATCACAGTAAAGGGCAACTTCTAGTGGAATTTAAAAAAACCAAAACTAAGTCCAAGCAGACTAAGTTGCATGAATCATAAGTCATAAAAAAATATAATATTCTAGTATGTCAGAAAAATTAAAATAATCTTACCTGTAACAATATCACCATCAAATTCAAACTTCAACTTATCCATTGGCAGATCTAAGCTCTCAGCGCACAGCCTCATTGCCAACATAACTTTATCGTCCTTCCCAATTGTTATTTCCAATGGCTTCTTCCTATTCTGGCATTGGAATTTAATTTGGATTCCGTTAACTTTAGTCTTCTCCTTAACTATCTTCATACTTTGACTTACAATTCCTCCATCTATGAACTTAGCAATATTATAATCTATTGACGCTGGTGTATCATCAGAAGTTATTATTTTATTGTTGTACATGAACAGTAAATTATCTTTGCCAACATTTTCTTTTTGTGCAAACGAATCAAATATCTCTGTTAACTTTTGGTATTTGCTTATTGTGAATTTGTAGACATCCAGACTTTTCCATATGACTTTCACCGGTAACAGTTCATTGTCGTCAATATTATCTGTTTCATCGTTTTTTAATATGACCACATCATCCATTACATTGGTCGGTTGATTGGTACTTGTAGGCTTACTAAATAAAGGTACGTCATCAGATTTATCATGATATTCATCAGTATTGCCAACACTGTATGTTGGATAACTTGGTACCATATTGTAGTTTGATAAAGCTGGTGGCATGGGGATGATAGGTTGTGTCATTGTACTCCTTCCTAAGCCCCTTTGACTGCGTCTCCCTCGGTCTCGCGGGCTTGACCATACTCTACCCCGTTGCCTACCCCTACCTCTTCCATTAACGTTACCAGACAGTAGACTATCTAATATCTCTTCAACTGAACTATCTGGAGAGTATCCAGCTCTACTCCTTTTCCTACCTCTACCCCTACCTGTGCCTGTTAACATATTTAATACATCTTCAATTATTGAACTATTACCATCCAGAGTATTTCCATTTTGTCTTGTATTACTTGTACCATTTAATACTACAGATGGGTTTAATGCATTACTCGGTTCTGTATTTGTGACATTGTTTTTTGATGCCCTTGCTCTTTTACCTCTACCTCTACCTCTTGGGTTACTAACTTCAGGGGTTATTGGTGCCTCTACAGTGGTTTCTTTCTTTTTTCTCCCCCTACCTCTTCCGCGAGCCGGCTTCGTATTTTTCGCAATTATTTCATCCAAAATCAAATCATCCTCGATTGAATCAATAAACATTACATCGTCAGTATTATTTGGTACATTTTCCGTAGTTTTGACCGTGTTAACTTGGTTCTCAGTACTATTGCCTTCATGAACTTTCCCGGCATCTTTCGTTGCACAGTTTTCTTGTTTACTTTCAAAGTCTTTTCGTAACTGTTCCCGGGCGATTCTTATGTTTTTAAATACATTTGCATTGCTGTAAAAACCATCATCGGAATCCGATGAGGACATTTGAATGGATTAACGAGAACTTCAGGGTTAAACTTTTTCTAAAATATTTGTTTGAAATCGATTCCAACCCGCAAAAAGCAATTTTGACTATGTTGAGTACATACACTGTTCAAAAACTTAAGTAAGTAACTTTTAAAACTGTTCCCTCTAATGATCACTTTTGTGTGTATGTAGTAAAATACTAATTTTCCTGATTTATAAGCTTTTCTCGCAAAATCAGAAAAACAAGCAAGCAAAAACAAAGTAATGAATGAAAAATTACAGCAGACGTCAAAGATATTTTTTTATTAACTGGCTTTACGGCTCTGGGTTCCAGCCGTTGTGAACCTACCGTAATACACTACCGTAATACACTTTACTTTAGGCTACAAACAAATTTTGAACGGTATAAAAGGCGTATCTATCTGCTTTTATGGTTTTAAATACGGTTAAAAACATGCAATATTTATTTGTATTTATATAAACCACTACTTACTTACTATTGCTACGAATTTTTTCACTTAAATATTATGCAATAACAACCGTTTAGCTCTGATGTTTAACTGGCCTAAGGGCCAGAGGGAATACTTTACAAAAATTAGCAGTTTAATTTTTTAAAGCCTAATATTTTGAAAACGAATAGGTACTTGAATTGAAAAATGACGTGAAAAAGAAATTCCCATAGGGAAGGTCCAAGGTACCCTAAAATATTGTTTTTGAAAATTTTACATTATTTCTGTTGGCGTAATTAGTTAATGATTATGATACCATGTTAAATTACAACTTTCAAGTATTATTAGCCTCTCTGAGCTAAGCCGGGGACAGATGGACGGACGGAGATAAAGGCTCCCTTGTTTCCTACAGAACCCTATAAAGAGGGTTTCATACAATCAAAAAGTAGTGATAGAGATAATAATTTATAAATTATAGAATTTTGCATACGTACGATGAAGATTTAAAATTTCGTAAATGGTAAAAATGTAAAAATGATTGAAATCTTATAGCATCAATGATTTGATAGCACTAAATCCGAACAAATATTATAAATGCGAAAGCATTTTTGTTTGTTTGCCCTTCAATCACGCCGCAACTGGGTAATGAATAGACCTCATTTTTAGCATAATTGAGGACTTTAGAGAGTCACATCGACCCTAATCATTTTTATAACCTAATTTAAGTACACCGGACCATTTCGGACATTGAGTAGGTAATTGATAAGACATAGATAAAAATCTAAAATTGTAATCAAAACATGTGTAGTTAATGTAAATTTTGGAGTTGATTTTCGTGTTTTCATCGATCGTTATTACGATATGGAATGATAAAGCAAATTGTATCATAGATCTTGGACTTGACAGTAAGACCATGAATTTTTACAAGGTTTTGTTGAGTATTATATTATTTATAATTTACATAAACGATACTATGCATACCTATGACTAAGGGCCGATTTCTCCAATTACGAAAACGTTTAGTTAATCTACGAATTTTGTAATTTCTAAAGATTTCCTATACCTACACATCTGTCAAAACAAAGTACGTAAAACGTATAGCTTCCAACGTTTTAAAAACTCCAAATATCAAGATCGATTTGGTTGCATTATGCAGGTACATGGGGACGTCATAAGATCGACACTATCGTCCTCTTTATTTCGTTTATATGTAGTTCTATTTATATGTAGACGTCGATCAATGTGATAAAGTATATCTTCTAAAAACCTATTGCTACCTATTTGCAACAATATTTTTAATAACAATCAATGCATGTAAATAATCAATAAAACAGATCTATGAATGATTAGAATTTATGATTAATTATTATTTACGATACTAAACATGATAATTTGAATAAATAAATAGGTAATACTAATAAGTATAAAGCCAGCACTGAATCACGATTTAAAGCTTAATGGAAAGTTTATTGCGGCACTAGGATTTCGATTCCCGATAAAGACAAGTTTTTAGTAATTTCTTAATATAAATTTATTACCTGTCCAACTGATAATTTCAACTTTTTAAATTCATAGATCTATGCGTCAAAAGGCATAAACAATTCGAGTAATTAATACGTTAGCTCTCAAATGATGTCGATTTTCTACAATTGGATCTGGTCTAATCAATCAATCATAATTTATTTAACTCTCGGACTTTTTTCTTAGCTAATTTAATTTTTGCTTCTCAAGTGTAATTTTTATCATGCTGCACCTGTATAATGTATGTACATAAATATTGTTTTATCATCATTATCATTCATTTAAAGTTTAAAAAAAATTGTGTGTGTGCAAAACACACGGCAGAAGTAAAACTTCAGAAAAGTAGCCTTTTTTACGCCACTACAAGTTAGCCCTTGACTGCAATCTCACCTGATGGAAAGTGATGATGCCGTCTAAGATGGTAGCGGGCTAACCTGTTAGGGACATGGCAGTTACATTGAACCCATACACCTAGTCGACTTCGTACCGGAACGCTAAATCGCTTGATAAATCATGTTTGTCGTGGCCATCAAGAACCTTTTAACTAGAATTTTGGCCATAGTCCAACACGCTGACCATGTGCGGATTGACAGCCTTGACACTTTTGAGAACGTTATGAAAATCTCTCGAGTATGCCTGTTTCCTCACGATGGTTTCCAAGCAAGTGACATTATAATTTCATATTATAACGGACACAAGTAACTTTTTAATTAACTTAAAAAGGTAGAAGTGCCAGGTGGGTGTCTGAGGATTGAAACCATTTGGAGGTCGAACGTTTCAACTACGACGCCATAGGTTATTTTGTTAAAATTGCCTTAATAGTTTGAAAAATTATGGCCCTACGATGAGGCGGAAATTGGCAACAAAAAATTCTACCTTCCACTAACGTCACACTGCCCATTAACGTCCCACAGCTGGGCACAGGCCTCCACTCTCGTAGGAGAGAGGGAATTAGAGCTTACACCCGCCATGCTGCTCCAATGCGGGTTGGCGGGCTTTGAAGACTATTATCATGTTATTGATAATTACCGGGACCGACGGCTTAACGTGCTCTCCAAGGCACGGGGGTGAAACACCGCCAAGTTCCTATAACTAGGCTAGAATTGAGAATTTCTAGTCAGAAAAGCCCAATACTTAATTATGACTCGAACCCGGGACCTCGTCGGCCACAGTTGAACATGCTAACCACTGGACAAACGAGGCAGTAGACCAATTCAATACTTGAAGAATTATTGGATTAGCCATTTTAATACGCAATTCGGCAAAATCCTCTTTTGATGTGTCATGCCATTGTTATTCGAATGGTGTCTACAATAAATTGGTCTTTAGAAGAGATTGTTGGATTTGTTATGATAAAATTAATATGACTGATAAATACTTACCTACTTACTAATAGGCCTATTACACTGCACTTTTCCCAGGGCCTTGTGCTAAGGGTGGGTTTGGCCGCTAATTACACAGAATTAAGGATCAAACTAGGGACCATTACTAACTAAATCTTATTACACTACACTAATTCAACTGTAAGGGTCCCTGTGAAAAGTGCAGTGTAATAGGCCTATTATTGCTGTGTAATAAGCGAGCTCTTACTTGCGGCCCCGCTCACCCTTCCACAAGGCCCTGTAAAAAGTGCAGTGTAATAGACCTTTAAGGTATAGGTACTTGCAAAGCGCTGTGCTTAAGTGCTACTTTGGCAGAAAATCGTTCAGATAACTAAATCACAGAAAAGGGAATCTGCTTTGTGTCTCTTCACAGATGTTATGTTTTCCATCGAAGTAAGAGGTACCTAGGTAGGTAGGTATGCTAGGTAGAGGCGGATGGCTTTTGCCAAATGATGACATCCAAAATACTTCTGGATTAACCGGGAAGCGCAGCGTTGGGCGACCCACTAGGTAGACGTTTTTATCTTTAATTCGTCGTCGTCGTCTCAACCGATAAACGTCCACTGCTGGACTGCTGTCACCTGTATGTAACTCCACAAAGCACGGTCTTGTGCCGCTTGCTTGCAGCGGCTCACAGGTACACGTTTAAGATCGTCCATCCACCTATTGGGTCCTACCATTATAGGGGGTCGTCCAACGCTGCGACTTGCGAGGCCGCCATTCAAGAGTTAGGAAGTTTGCGGTGTTTCACCCCCGTGCCGTAAGAGCAAGTTAAGTTCTGCGTCTGATCTCTCTCTAGTCGTGTCGGATTTTCCGTCCCATCAGGCTACGAGAGAAAGGGAACAGAGAGTGCACCTATTCGCACTTACAATGTGCACTATAATATCTCCAGCGCAGATGGCTAATCTCTCTAGAGATAGGCCGCTATGGCCAAAATTCGGTCGTGAGGATATTGTTTTGTGTGTGCTGATAAAGATATCAGAAGTGAAACTTCAGAAAAGTAGCCTACGAGAGAATGAGATAAATATAACTTTTATTATATATCTTGTATTCTATTCTTCTAACTCTTTCTCTCGCAGATTAAAGCCTACGAGAGAATGAGGCAAATATAACTTGTGCTCTATCTCATTCTTTCACAGTCTAAATCCTATTATGAATTTGTTTGTCTCTTTTTAGTGTCGCAGTTTCGTTTCATCGAATCTTCAAATCACAACGATTCTAAAGAAGTCACTTCAATAATGTATTTTTCAGGTAAACATATCCTGCCGCTCCTTTTCATCGTTAGCTGCGTCGTCCGCACCATTCGAGGTTCCTTTGAGGGAGTCGACCCCAACACACTGTCATGTGATCCAAAGGGACAGGTATGGGAACCTTCCTAAATTGACCCGACGCTTTGATGTTATTTAGAATAGAATTGAATAGAAAAATCTTTATCTACTAGACTTAATGTTATAAATGCAAAAGTTTGGATGGATAGATGGATGGATGTTTGTTACTCAATCACGCCAGAACGGCTGAACGGATCTGGATGAAAGTTGGCTCAAAGATAGATCACGGTCTGGAATAACACGCTACTTTATATCCCTGAAAATAAAAGAATTTCCGCAGGAACCGAAAACCTCATTGACGCGGAAAAAATCGCGGGCATCAGCTAGTTGGCTGGCAAAATAAACCAAATTTATAAGCTATACTAAGTAACATACATATCCTATACTCCAGTCTTCAGGTCTCTCAGGCTTTAAACTGGCGATGCCGCCAGGGCTCGCATCTGAGGTGCCGAGGAATAAAGTATGGTATAAGACTTTTTATCCTGGAAAGTTAAAGAATTCCTGCGGGAAGCAACAAAACCTCAATCCACGCAGACGAAGTTCCGGGCATCAGCTAGTGGATTTATAATATTACTTAGTATGGATTGTCCAGTAGTTTCGGTTACGAACTACTTAGGTACCTAGTTACCTATTCGGTGGTGAATGGTGATTAACCAACTAGGTATCTCTTTTGTTTTCAGATCCACCTACTTCTTCCCCACTTCACGGATTGCACCAAGTACTTCATGTGCGCTCATGGAGAAGAAGTGTTAATGCCCTGTCCTGCCGGACTCCATTTTGATTTTATTCTGCAGGTGGGTGTCATCATTTCATTCATATGATAAGGATTTTATTTATTGCGTGATAGGCTTGCGCTTGACGGCAATCATGCTTAGTGCAAAGCAATGATGTCTAGGTTGGAGCGCGCTTGCCTAGAAGATGCCTATGAGTCTTGCCTTAGGAAAAATCTTATGTTCGCTTATAAGATACGCTCTGGGCATTACTCATGCAAAACATTCTCATAGGAAAAATTCGAAAATCGATAATCAGTTCCGTCATCGATTTACCAACTAAGTCAATGGGTTCCGTACTCAAAGGGTGTCGAGTTGTTTGTCAGGCAATAACTGTAACTATTGCCATGCCATACAAATGTCGCCAAATTCAAACTTGCGTGAATAGGCATGATGACAGTATCCAAGAATCAATGAAAATATGAATTTATCTAATAAAATAGGATTGATGGAATATATAAAACGTATATTATGATAAAATAAAACTATAAAATACAGCAATCCGCCATATTGCATAAAACACCACTGAAGCGAATGACGTCACTATTGTTTTCGAGCTTTGACAATCGACCAACAATCTCTTGTACAGGTGTTTTAAATGTTTATCAAGTATTTTCGTGTTTTTTTTGTTTCCCAGAGATCATTTCCTTAATCTAGTTTTGTTTTACCGAATCCATAGTTAAGAAATAAAAAATCGTTAAGTAGTCATAGATCAAGGATTTACCAAAGCTACTAGCTCTAATTTGCCCAGGATTGATTTGTTGATGCTGGATGAGTATCTTGCATCAAACAAAGACTTTTGTTCAGCAGAATTTCGCAACGTCAAAACTTCTATGTAAGTACAATAATAACATAATAATTTATAGGTTTTAAACCCGTAAAATCTGCTATTTTATATATTAAGCACTTCATGATAGGTATTAGGAGTGGTATGAAGTGTTGTTTTTTAAAAGTATACCGTATAACTTAATGTGAGCGGTGATTGCCGTCTATGACGTCTGCCTCCTATTCCGGGCGTATGGGGTTCGATTCTTGGTACGCTTCTCTAACTTTTTCCAGTTATTTGTGTTATAAGCAAAACAGCATCACTACATAGTATAAAACAAAGTCGCTTCCCGCTATCTGTCCCTATGAATGCTTAGATCTTTAAAACTACGCATCGGATTTTGATGCGGTTTTTTTAATAGATAGAGTGATTCAAGAGGAAGATTTATATGTACTTTTATCCCGGAAAATTAAGGAGTTCTCGCGGGAACCAAAAAACCTCAATCCACGCGGACAAAGTCGCGGCACCAGCTAGTATTAGAATAAAGCAAAAACTTACGTCAAAGTGATCTTCGCAGAAATAAATAGTAGAATTTAGCCCTATAGCTGTAGGATCTCGCCGTGCAAGATTAAGCCACTTAGATTGCATTGTTTTTTTAAGTGGAGCGTGAATAAATAACTTGCTTGGGATTAATTTTGATGTGTTATCACACTGGGGGACCGCACATGACTTACACACTTTAGAATTCATATTATTCACACAAAATATCTTGCTGTACGAAGACTTATTGTTTACTGCACACAGTACATTAGAGTACATTGGTATAAGCAATAGTGACGTCACAAACAACGCCATGACACCCGCGAGCGTTTTGGCGTTATTTTTAAAATTGAAATTTCAAATGCCAATTTTATCTACCAAACCATTTTTTTCTGCTGAAATAAGATATTTTTCCGAAATAGTCTAATACTTCCGAACATAATCTGACCATTTTTCAAAATCAGTCATCATGCCTATTCTGGGACTGCCGTTGCATTTATCCTGTATATATAAAAGTGTTTTTTTCTGAGCATTTCAATTCTCCGTTAATACCTACCACTAAATAAAAAGAAAATTTACACACTCACGAAAAAATAAAAAAAAATTATAACTCGAAAACTACTAAAAATCGATATGTTCAGCGATTTTAACATAATGACACAAGCCGATGGCCGCAAGTTCGTCCGCGTGGTTTAAGTATTTTGATCCCCGCGGGAACTCCTTAATTTTCCGGGATAAAAAGATGTCACTTTCCAGCTCCTCAACTTTACCCATACCAAAAATCATGTAACGAAACCCATGAACATTTTGTATGCGAAAATCAAGGCGAAAAATTCTTTCTTTTATTTTATTTTTTCGTAAAGGAAATGGCCAGTGGAACTATGGGAGCTTGCCTAGAGATCAAAAATCAATGTGCAGCAATGATTTCTTTAATATTGTAATTTTTATATTCTATAGTTTTCACACAAAAACGTTTCAGGAGGCTCTGAAAACTGAGGAAATAAATTAAAAATGTTTCACCTAATAACTGCTTTCCCAGACTAGATGGCGCTAGTTGTTGTGGTTAGCGAGTCTAAAAAAATATTTTCAAGTATTGCTAACCACGTTTCTCAGTAAAATAATTAAGCTTTGCATTATTTGGGCATGGATCAAGATTATAGTGGAATAATAAAACTATATTTGCAAGAATTATGTAATTCCTTTAAAAATCACGCTACATTGTACTGCTGCCACACTAGATGGTGCTAAATGTTTTGGTTGGCGAGTCTTTTCAACTATTCGACAACAGATGGCGCTAAACGTTTTGTTTAGCGAGTTATTTCAACTACTCGACCACAGATGGCAGACATGTAATACCAGAGAGCGTTACGTTCCTTTAAACGCAGTGGTCATTTGAAAATGCTTTGTTCGATCAATTACACGTTTCATTGAGGCTTGTCATCTAACAAAAATAATTATAAACAAAACATACATTTCCTTTTCAGTACTATTTCATTGATTAAAAATAAATCACTCATAATATAGTGACTAAGGTACTCAAATGGTATTAATGTAGGGTTAGGTTATTTTTACAAGATTATTATAAGGCATGAATAAAACGGAACGTGGAGTAGAACAAAATGGAGTAGTGCTTAAAGAGGAAACTAGACGCTCAAGATTTGAACAATAAACGTATTGTTTTTTTTTTGACATTTTAACCTTGACCTTATTCGGAATAATAAATCCATAGTAATTTCGGTTTTCATTTTTAAACCTTACTGTAAAAACGGAAATCCTGCACATTGTCCCGAATCGGAGGGCAGTTACTGGTCATATCATGTTCCAATGTTTCTAATAGTTATTCTGCCATTCGGGACGGAGACAAAAACAACAAATCAAAAACCATGAAAATCGGTCCAGCCGTTTTAGAGTTATAAGTGTTCGAACAAACCCGACTTTTTTATATATTAACAAGTCATAATTAAAAAAATTAAAAACACGACTGCCCTGTCAAAAAACGAACTAAAAAGTTAAAAATCTTAATTAATCTAGTTAAATCTTATTATATTTTTTATGATATTTTTTTGTGAATCACTGAATATTGAACTATAGTTATATATTTTTGGAATCTACTCATCATTATCTAGATGATGATTATATAGTTAATCTTATTCTCGAATATTTTTTTCAACTTTAGTCTTTAATGCGGGACCATGGTCACCCCATCAAATTTTTTTGAATTTTACCTGCCTATGTCACCCGGAATAAGCTAGGGATTCTAACGATACCTCATTTATCAAAATCGGTTCAGGCGTATAGAAGTTATGGTGGAATATACAAACTCACATACTCACATAATCACTCACATGAACCCTGAAAATAATATACTCCTTGTTTCAGGCAGTCGTATAAAAAGAAGAATTATTTTATCTGTATGTTTCCAGGTTTGCAACTGGCCTCGGGACACGAAATGCATTTACCGTCAGCGGCCAGACGAGGACGATATCAACGATGAAGGCTCCGGTGAGGACTGGCTGAGTGACAATGCCGATTTACCTTACGACGGTGAACTTTGCACATAATATCTGTCTGCACCTTTACGCAGTCGAAATGCCGCGGACTCGTACGAAGCGGTTTGCTTCCACGTTCCTAATTCGAACCGCTAGGATATGAAATTCCCTTCCGGCTTCCGCTTTCCCCTCCTCTTTTAATAGGTACCTTCAAATCAAGAGTGAATAGGTATCTTCTAGACAAGCGCGCTCCATCTTAGGCTGCATCACCACTTGACTTGAACTTGATTGCAGCCAAGCGCTAGCCTATGTATATTAAAAATATATGTATGTCACCGTAAGATTGAAAAACCGTTAGATTATAATCTAACTTGCGAAATTGTAAACTGTCAAAAGATTGTGAACCGCTCAATGTTCTGAGTGTCAATTTTCGAAATATTAATTGTATTTACGTTTTCTTGTCTGTTACTTGTAGGTTAGGTTAGGGTTCGACATATACAATCAGGTAGTGACCGGCCACAGGCCGGCCACTTAGGTTTTATTGGGTTAATATAACTAACAGATTACAATCTACCGAAAAATAATGCGTTAAATTGTAATCTTCCGACAGTTTGCAATTTCGCAAGTTAGATTATAATCTAACGGTTTTTACAACCTTCCGGTGACATCTATAGCCTCACAAACTTATCTGACCCGGTGACAGCGTCGCTAGTAGGTATATTATGTATATTTGACTGCCTCGTTGGTCTAGTGGTTAGCATATTCGACCGTGGCCGCCGAGATCTCAGGTTCCGACGAGGTCTCAGGTTCCAGTCCCTGGTCGGGTCATAACAAGGATCAGTTTTCTGTCTAGAAATTCTCAGTACTTACTAGCCCGGAGTTAGGAAGTTGGCGGTGTTTCACCCCCGTGCTTCGGAGACCATGTAAAGCTGTCGGTCCTGCGCCTGATCTCTCTCCGGTCGTGTCGGATTTTCCGTCCCATCGGGCGATGAAAGTAAAAGAACAGAGAGTGCACCTGTGTATGGGCACATACTTGTGCACTATAATATCTCCGGTTGGCTCCGATGGCTAATTGAAATGTAATTAATTTTAAATTAGACTTACTGAAATTGTTAATTTTAACTAGGCACTGGGCTGATGCAGAAAATTTCAGACTGAAACAAACGGCTTTAAAAATATTGCTATCCCTTTCATAATACTCCCTGCGGAAAGGGGCAGAACTAGATTTAAAGCTGTAATTTTAGTTTATAGATGAGTCACTTTTTTAATTTTACAGTTTGTGTTATTTAATATGTATCTTGTTAGTGTACCTATAAAAAAATAAATTATAATAAAAATATTTCAGATATAAACCTTAAAACTATTAAAGTTTAAACCATATGTCATTAAAGTTTAATTACGAATGTACTATATTTATATTTAAGACCTTTTGTCTTCGTAACAACGCGAGGTGTCACCCACGGTTACACAGCACTTATTAATATAAACCTTAAAACTAAGCTATTAAATTTAAATAAGAATGTAGGTACTACTTAAGACCCTTTGTCTTACGAGCAATGGTGTCGATCTCACGTACCTATTGCACATTTTTACCCTTACCAAAAAGTGCTCAACGCGCTAAAGAAGTTATCACTTCAAAAAAAAAATGTTAAATGATATCTGGTTATTGTTTCAGGCACTCTAACCGGTGACTCTGTAGCGAACATGATAAGGCCTATCAACATCGAGCCGCCCGGCAAATCTCCGAGATTCGGCACAACTCTCAACTGCCTCAGAGCTGACGATGCCTCACGACTTGTGGCTTATAAGTAAGTCGTGTTTCAAACATTCTAAATGAAGTGAAACTTCTTTGCAATCGTCGTGATTTGAAAATTCGATGATACGAAAAAGTGACACCAAAAAGAGACAAACATTTATAATAGGATTTAGCCTACGAGAGAATGAGATGGAACAAAAGTTATATTTGTCTCATTCCCTTGTAGGCTACTTTTCTGAAGTCACTTCTGCCGTCACACTACACACATACTTTTTAAAGTAAAACTTCTTTGCGCACGCTTGACTTGGGGAGTAAGCTGGTGAGCGTTACGAAAAGTGTGATTGGGCGAGGCGAAAGGACGATGAGAGGGAGGTATAAGTTAGTGAAGATAGTAAGAGAGCGAGTTACGTTTCGTATATTACTGCAGGGGCTAGAGAGAGAGGTAGAGAGAGGAGGAGGAGAGGCACAAATTTACTCTTTTTCTCATAGCTAGTTTATAACTAGGCCTATTACACTGCACTTTTTACAGGGCCGCTGTGTAATAAGCGACGCTCTAATTAGCGGCCACGGCCACCCTTACCCCAGGCCACAGTGTATTAGGCCTAATAGGCCTATTACACTGCACTTTTCACAGGGAATCTTACACTTGAATCAGTGTAGTGTAATAACATTTAGGAAGAAAGGGTCCGTAATTAGGTCCTTATTGCTGTGAAATAAGCGACGCCCTAAATAGCGGCCACAGGGCCCTGTAATAAGTGCAGTGTAATACTTTTACTTCAGTAATAGTTTTACTTCAGTAATAGTTTTACTTCAGTCGTGTCACTTGTGGTCTAAAGCACACTCGTTTTTTTATTATGTTACTGAGTAACTATAGTATTTTTGGTGTTTCTGACGTCTAAACTCTTGTTTATCAGGGGCGATTGCCAACGCTACTGGCGCTGTGTGAGCGGCGTGCCACAGACGGCGTACTGTTCAGACGGGCTGTACTTCAACGAGCGAACGCAACAGTGCGACTTCGAAGCGAACGCCAAATGCCCTGTCATACAGGAAGACGAGTTGAATGGAGAGTTTATTGCAGTTAAGAAGAAGTAGAAACCTACTAGACATGTCCTCTAAAGACTTTCAAACATCTTCCAAACGCCAGCCTTAGTTAGGACAATAGTACGTAAGGCCTATTGCGCATTATAAGAAAATTTCTTGTGTCTTATGAGTAATGTCTTATAAGAAATTCAATCGCAATGGTTGTTGTATGAGACCATACATATTACACAATTTTTTTTTGTGTCCGAGCAGACACGCGCATACAAAATACAATATATTACTTTATAAGACAGAAGAAATTTTCTTATAATGCGCAAAAGTCCTAAGTTCAAAAAGGTGTATCGTGAACAATATGAAAAACAATGTGTTGAACAGCATTATATACAATTATGTCAGTTACATAGACAATTATTATAATGTACCCATATTCTCTTTACTTATCATTACTGCTTGCGTTGTTATGGCTATTTCAAAATAAGAGAACAAAGCAGTGGAACTTTGAAACCAACGTCAAATGCGCTGTCATACAGGAAGACGAGTAAAACGGAGAGTTCCTTGCCATTAAAAACTAAAAACTATAAGAGCATCCGCCAAAGACGTCCGAAAGCTAGGCTAGTTAGGAGTTAGGACCATATTTAAGTGCAATTGGGGTTTATACTCGTTTCTTTGTCTCAACAACAAAGTTCTAATTATTACGATACTAGCTGATACCCGCGACTTCGTCCGCATGGTTAAAGTTTTTTTTGATTTCCGCAGGAACTCCTTAATTTTCCGGGCTAAAAAGTAGCCTATGTGCCAAGCCAAGAATCACGTCGACCCGTTACTCCGTTGCGGCGTGATTGAAGGACAAACCATCAAACAAACACACTTTCGCATTTATAATATTAGTATGATAATACATGTATAATTAAATTGTAAGATAAATTCAGTTTATATTCAGTTTCTAGATACTGTTGATCGGTAATATGAAGAGCAATCTGTGATTAAAATATTTTGTATATACTTAATATAGTTTTTAATTATTTAAGTTACAAGCAAAACCTGTAGCGTGAGTTGTTATTAATATTGTATAAAATAATTGTTATTATTTAACGCTTTGTACCTACTATTTATACCGTTTGACAAATATATAATACTTTGCGAAAAAGGTCGCCTATAATATTTGTGTTAATATCCCTTATTGTTTTAAAATCAGATTATTTATTTATTATTGCATAATAACATTATATGTTGAGATGATAAATTTAATTAAAGTCCATTATATTAGTAGAACCGGCATTGATCTTGGAAAAATAAACCTCATTGTGCATTTTCATTTACATGTACGACACAATTCTATTCATAAATAAGCAACCGTTTAGGCGCGTAAAGACATCCCTGAAAAACACCTTGAAAAGTAGTTTGAATCACATAAAACATATTGTCTGGGAGAGATCGCTTTAGTGATAAGATACCCTTGCATTTAAGCTTCCTTTTTGTATTTCTACGTTTCTTGTGTGCAATAAATAATACAATATAATTATTACGTATTGCCTTTGTAAAAGTCTCTCCTCAAGAGCCTCTGTTAGTTTTAAACTGTATTTAACCTTTTATAATATGGATATTGCATCATGATTCAGTAAGCAAAAAATTAACTGCCTCGTTAGTCTAGTAGTTAGCATGTTTGACTCCGGCCGACGAGGTCCCGGGTTCGAGTCCCGGGTCGGGCCATAATTAAGTATCGATTTCTGATTAGAAATTCCCAGTACTAGCCCGGAGTTAGGACGTTGACGGAGTTGCACCCCCGTGCCTCGGAGAGTACGTTAAGCCGTCGGTCCCGGTTATAATCACTAACATGATAATAGTCGTTAAAGCCCGCCAACCCGCATTGGAGCAGCGTGGTGGGTCTAAGCTCTAATTCCCTCTCTCCTATGAGAGTGGAGGCCTGTGCCAAGTAGTGGGACGTTAATGAAGTGTTCTTATTGTGAAGTAATACGTATCAAAAGCTTTTAGAGGATCAATACTTTGTAGTATAATTAAAACAACAGGTATATAGTATGGCTTAAATTCTATAATCTCTGTGACACATGAAATTTGAATGAATTACGAAAAATAATCAAAATACATAAATGAGAAAAAAATATAGACTAAATGCTCTTTATTCTGTTTGTCTTCCTGTTTTGAAGATGTCAGGGTCTGGAACGTCTTTCTTCTCGAAGGGATAGTATGGGTGATCTTGCCAAAAGGTGGGCCAGACTGTTCTGTAGTCTTTATTAAATTCACCTAAAAAATAAAATAGTAAAACTCTTGAACTTGATCTAAGTCACTGGACATATTCAAAAATGCGGTTAAGTATCATTATATTGCAAACTAAAGACGACAATAAAAAATTATTCTTTAAGCTGAGTCGAAATATATATATATAATAAAATACATATATATTAGTATATTTTATAATTAATATAGATATATATATATATAATCTATATTTTGATTATATGTTTATTATTGGTTTATGTATTAGTATGTAGTTATTTGAATGTAAGTATATTATAGAACCACTTGCAGTCTATTCTCCTTATTTTCTCCTTTTCCTAAGGTTGCCTTGTAGAGATCGCTACCTAAGCGATAAGGCCGCCTTTTGTATCCTACTTCTGTGTTAATTTTATTTCCTATTTTTGTTATGTTTGCTTTTTGTGGTGGTAAAATTAAAGTATATAATAATAATAATAATAATAATAACTTGCAAGGGTCTTAGATCTGGTTAAAAAAACCAAGATAAAATCCACTTGGTTCGTAGAGATTAGGCCTTAGTCTGCCTTCTATTTAGTTCTCGTATGTTCGAGTTGCTATAGTTTTCGGCGAGATTTAGGACCCATTCAGGTACTTACCAGTCAAGGACTTGCAGATCGCAAAAACTATCACTTATAAAATCTAAATATATAAAAGGAAAAGGTAACTGACTGCCTGATCTATCAACGCACAGGTCAAACCACTGCATGGATCGGGCTGAAATTTGACATGTAGATACAACTATTTTAACGTAGACATCCGCTAAGAAAGGATTTTTGAAAATTCAACCCCTAAGAGGGCAGGGTTAAATAGGGGTTTGAATTGTGTGTAATCCTGACGAAGTCGCGGGCAAGAGCTAGTTAACAGAAACACTATTGAACTTACCTAGTCGTTGCATATCTTCTTCACTTAATTCAAAATCAAATATATCGATGTTTTGCTCGATCCTCTCTTGGTGAATCGATTTTGGTATTGGCATCACACCTTTTTGTACCTGAAATTAAAACTTTTTCACTATTCTTTTTGCCAAGATTTTTATATTAGCTCTGCATTTGACAGAGTCGCTATTATATATGAAAAATAAAATCAAAAACTAAACAGGCATAAAAATTAGTTCTCATTTTGGCCACCGGGTCAGATAACTTTGCGGGTCCGTCAAACTGTACTTAGTCAGTGGTATCAGTACAGTACTGATACCATCATCATGTATCATAAAAATACAGAGAAATAGTAAAGATGGTATGTTAACAACATCAGTATCATAAAAATACAGAAAATTAGTAAAGACTCCGGGCTATGTCCCGTATACACAAATATTAGTTAGCATAAAGCTTTTTATACTTATAAAGTTATAACTTACCAAATATCTAAGCACAATTTGAGGCACAGTTTTCTTGTATTTGAAGCCAAGCCCCACCAGGATTGGGTTGTCTGCTCTAGGCGGAGGAGCATCGGTTTTCTTCTCGAACAGTGAACCAAATGGAGTGTATGCCATGACACCTATATTGTGGGCTTTGGTGAAGTTTAGGAGCTTGTTTTGAGCTAGATTTAGGTTGACCTGAAAAATACTAATTATAATAAGGCTACAATGGAGGACTTGACAACGCTTAAGTGATTACAATATTTGTATGATGTTAAACAGAGCATAATAGTATTTTATTTGTCACAGATTATTTTGTCAACTAATAAAAAAAAAAATTCAATAGTATTGAAAATGGTACCATACCTTACCTTACCATGGTCGGAGTTATTTAATAATAATAGGATTTATAATCTTATCTTTTATGTGAACGAGAAAAGTGATAGGTCCAAAAGTACTGCCTTGGCGACCCCTAATTTTGTCATTATTAATGACAAAAATAATAAATAATTAACAATTAATTAATAATAAATAATAATTAGTAGTAGTTATAATAAACAACGAGATGATATGAAAGTGTCTTTCATTTTCTAAAGTACCATGAAATAAATTACACTGTGTATTAAACTTAAAAAAGTAGATTATTAACTATAAACGTACTTCAACTTGTAAAACAGCTGGCTTAATCTCACAGTTGTCCATGAGCCGTTCCATTTGACTGATGTTGAAGTTCGATATGCCGATGGACTTGGCCAGTCCTAGCCGTTTGGCTTCCTCCATACCTTTCCATGTGTCCACGTAGTCTACGATATCAAAATCTCCGCTTCCATCGTCCTGAAAAAGAAAAAAAAAATTGTCACCTCCGACGAACGACTGGAGGTTACTCTTTACGAACGAGTAATGAATGATTACGATTAATAATTATATAGATTAGTAAACGAGGGACAAATGAACGCATTTTTATATTATTGAAAGCATGCTTGATATATTTATTTATGTTAATTATATAATTTATATTCATCAAAATATAGTAAACATAAAGAAAATAACGTAACGGAGAAACTTTGATTCCATAAATTTTCATACCCCGGGCTTATATGTCAATCGATTCTAAAGGACGCAAACTCCAATAATGTCTTTCCGACCGAACAGAGATTAGCCATCTGGGCGGGAGATATACGCACAAGCGTGTGCGTATATAAACATGTGCACTCCCTGTTCCTTTACTCTTATAGCTTGGTGTACGGAAAATCCGACACGACCTGAGAGAGATCAGGCGCAGGACCGACGGCTTAACGTGCTCTCTGAGGCACGGTGGTGAAACACCGCCAACTTCGAGAATTTCTTGTCAGAAAAACCCAATCGACTCGAACCCGGGACCTCATCGGTTGCAGTCGAACATGTTAATCACTAGACCAACGAGGCAGTCAACATGCTAATCACTAGAAGACTATAATTCTTCCCGAGTGTTGAAAAGGCATTCAAAATAATAAAGAAGATTAAACTTACGCTCGAACTGAGGGCCATAATTAAGTGTTGGGTTTTTCTGAAGTACCTCTAACTGAAGTAAAACTTACCTTTATAGCGACCGGATTGTGTATCAAGTAGAGATCTACGTAGGTCATATTGAGTCGACTGAGGGACCGCTGCAAGGCCGCTATTACATCCCTCTGCTCGTTCATGCCCAACTGAAGTAGTTACAAATTATGTAGACTAAGATAAAGCTGTACTATAGGTAACTAGCGCTAGGAAGGCTGAACTATCGCTAGGAAGGAAAACTCACAGTCTGCCCGCATGCGGCTGGGAAACTGATTACTTATCGCCGCTCCAAGACGCGTTAAAGTTACCGAAAATGAACAATAACCAAGAAGATACTGATACTTGTACTGTATTATAGTACGCGTATTATAGGAAACAGTATAAAAACTGACGCTATTCATCGGCTCGTTCACTACATATCGCCTCTCAAAGACGTAATAAACTTACAAAATATTGAAACTATTGCTATTAAATATTATGAAGGCATAAAATTCATTGCTATCCTATTCTTATCACACTTGTTTAATTATGCCTAATTTAGTTTACCTATTTTATGTTAGTATTTGTGGGTAGTATTTAAACATCTCCTTATTATATCTCATTATTATAGGTTGCAAATGTAGCGGTTACCACTGCGAAAGCTAGATGGCGCTAACTGTATCTACATCACAGAAGAGATAATCGACTGAATTTTCTGAGAATAGCGCTATACATTCAACCTGGAACGGTTGAATCAGAAGGGTCCTCCCTGGGACATCGCCTGGGAGTATCTGGGTTCGATTCTTAACTGGATCATATTACAGTCTTAACTGAATCATCACTTACCACCAAGTGACATTGCCGTCAAGGCCTAACTTGTAGTGGTATAAAAAATTGTGTCCAGTAGGTGGACGGCTTGTCTCGGTCATTTAGATTCATTTAGAAATAGATGATGCCCGCGACTTCGTCCGCGTGGATTAAGTTTTTTGATTCCCGCGTGAACTCTTTAATTTCCGCGATAAAAAGTAGCCTATGTCCTTCCCCGGGATGTAAACTATTTCCAAAAATCAAAATCATCAAAATCGGTTGAGTAGTTGGGCCGTGAAAGCGTAGCAGACAGACAGACAGACACACTTTCGCATTTATAATATTAGTATGGATTAGATATTATATTTACTGTCATTTAGATACCTTAGTAACCAGAAACACGTGTTCTCTCGGGACTCCTGACCTCCTGACTCCAAGACCAACCTGTTCTTCATTGTTGTACAAGGAAGCGGTGTCGATCATTCTGGAATGAAAGTAATGAGAGATGTGAAGGGGAGACAAAGAGTGATAAATGATTTATTATGGCGGTACGTATTTGCCGTGGTAACTAGCCACGGCCGAAGCCTCCCACCAGGCCAGACCATGGAATATTCAGAAATTATAAATCGAACCCGGGAACTCCGCACGTTAAGGCAACAGTGCTCAACACTGCGCCACGGAGGTCGTCAAAACCGTCGTGTACCGATGAATATCTTTTAGCCTCAACGACATCAATTTACATAGACGGGCCCTGTCTAACAAAGAATGTGGACCTATTTTACTAACGCCATCTAGTCTGAAAAGCGGGACAGCGCTATGGCGGGGACAAGGACAGGGGTATTCAGGTTTTTTTTTTTTTTCTTATACCTCCAACATGGGGGAAGGAGACTTTAATTACAATCTAATTTAATACTCTTTCATTCTAGTTCTATCACGTATGCCTCTCGCACTTTCATTCTTCATACTGATTCTTTCTTTCATCCATCTTCTTGCACACTGTGGGTAAGTTCCCATCTACTCTATCTACTCTAACTATCCTACTTGGGGATTTACTGGGGGTGTGACTGGGATTTGGGTAACTAACTTTATTTTTATTTTCAGTTTTCTTATCATATATTAACAACATTTTAATACTTACACCTAAAAATAAACTATATTCCTACAATTAATTACAGTTACTTATATGTTATTACAAATATACTCACTATATCTACATAACATATTATCTTACACCTTATTTCTATCATTAACAATTATACATAATTTTTTACAAAATTCCAGGTAACAGTCTCTGTATTTAACATTTTTGATGATCTCTGAGACTGTAATTCTGTTCAATTTAGTTCCAATTTGGCATTCTATGTTATATCTATCATAGTCGTGGGCAGGGCAGTCCAGAATGACGTGGAGGACAGACTCAGAACATCCAGGGTCGCAGACACACGACGGACTCTCCTTGCACTTGAAGCGGTGCAAGTACTCGGAGAATCCGCCGTGCCCCGTTAACACCTGGGTTACAAATCTGTCCACCTTTACTTTGCCGACGACACGGTATGCGGCTATCGCATCAGGGAAGAAAACCCTGGTGACTCCTGCCGTTTCACCAGATCGGTACCGCTGGTTCCATTCATCAAGCGATTGCATGCGGATGCTTCGCTTGATGAATGAAACTGGGCAGCTATCGTAGTCAAAAGCGCGTTTAGACTTTAAAGCAGCTTGCTTGGCCAGATAGTCGGCACGCTCGTTGCCCTCTAGCCCTGCGTGGGCTTTGATCCAGAACAAACTTACATGTTTGTCCCGGAGCAAAGCCCTGCGCAGATGGTCCCGCGCTTCGACGGCCAGGGGATGAAGGGCCTCCGGATTAATTACAGTTTGCAGTGCCGACAAGGAGTCAGAATATATTCCAACTGATCTGGTCAAGTTGTCTGCGGCCATCGGCATCGCCCTGCATATCGCCAGGAGTTCCGCCTGGTAGACCGTGCAAAAGGACGGCAAAGCAAGCTTGAGGGTTTTGGTTTCGGCGGCTCCACTCCATACGGATAGTGCCGCGCCCACCTTGCCCTCAATCTTGCTGCCGTCTGTGAAGATGTTAAAATCATGGCTATTATTGTGCATGAGTTGTTCCTGGTCCACCAGACACTTGAATTCCAGGTCGATATGCTGGGCAGGATGCGGGGACTGCAAAGCCGAGGACATCCGCTCCACCTCCCGATCTCCTATTGCATGCTGGGGCACCCCTCTCCTCGCGCCGTACAGGGCCGCGGCTTCGCGGATGCGCAGGTCGAGAGGGAGTATCCCGGCGAGCAACAGCGCCGAGTTCAGAGAGGTAGTGCGGTATGCCCTACACAGCTTCTGCGCAAAGCCTCGCTGGACCACGTTTAGCTGCTTGCGAATACCGATCTTATCCACAGCCGGAGCCCAAACGGCAGCCGCATACAGTATGACAGGCTCTACCACTGCTCTATAGATTGCGCGGATGACTTCGGGGTGGAGGCCCCAGCTCGCCTTCGCGGCTCTTGCAAGCTGGGAATAAAAGGCGATTGCCTTTTTGCATACATTCGAGACGTGCGTGTTAAATGTAAGGCGCTGGTCCAAAACGACTCCCAGTAGCCTGAGTTCTCTGACCATGCCAATGTCGACTCCTCCCATGTGGAGACGTGGGGTGTCATGCTTCAGTTTGCGCGTGATCACCATCGCACTAGTCTTATGCGGTATGCGGTTATGCGGTATTCAGGTTAGGAGCATGCTCTAAAGGTTGGACGGACAATTTTTTTCTATGAAAGGGCTCATCTCGTATTATTATTATTCCGCCTTGATTGGCTAGGGCCTGCCTTGAAGGCTGCGGGCCCCTAAGCCGGATGTCGTGTTCGGTGTTGGGTCCGCACTGCGGGTTACCGCCGTATGCTGGACCCAGAGTGGTGTGTAACCCATCGTGTAGCATAAAAACATAGATGGCGCTGTACTTTTTTACGTCGCAGTAACAATAATCATACTAAAATTATAAATGCGAAAGTGTTGTATGTTGTTATTTTTTGCATGGGTATATTTGAGGACCTGGAGAGTGACATAGGTTACTTCTTATCCCGGAAAATTAAGGAGTTCCCGCGGGAATAAAAAAAAATTAAACCACGTGGACGGAGTCGGGGGCATCAGCTAGTCTGACATACACATGATATTAAGAGCCATATTTTTGTATGGTTTTTCCACAAAACAAATCAATGGATCCTTTACTGTAAATTCCCTGTGAAGTCGGCTTAGCCTGGGTCCATAGATGTAGCCTACATCCTATGCCTGGGTAAAAGAGAATGAAATATTAATTATTATAATCATCACCTGTATCCATGGTTAAGAGCCCAGTTCACAGGCAGTTCCACCTCACGTGCGTTCACCGTCTTCTGACCTTTCTGAAAGCAGAAGTTTTAACCTGAGTTTGTTGTGGGCTTTTCTCAGACCACGCGTTTGGAACCCGTGATTATGTGATGTGATATCGCGTGTAATTTTTAACGTTAATAAGTGTATCTACAGTGTACCTATATTGAATAAATGATTTGATTGATTAATTGAGAAGTTAAACTTTTGCATAGCGTATTGATGAACTTATTGCACCATCTGTCGCTTGTTTATGTGGCTATGTCCTTGTAAACCATTGGTTGCCCGGAAGAGATCGCTGTGAAGCGATAAGGCTGCCAAATTGTATAACTCCTTTGTTATAATAAACCTAAACTGCGTTTACGCGATAATATGCCTTAAAAAACCTTACTTCCTTTTTTATTTTTTTATTGGATATTTATAATATTATATTGTCGTCAGTCCCGGTTATTATCACTAAAATGATAATAGTCGTTAAAGCCCG
This sequence comes from Erebia palarica, assembly GCA_964035005.1. NCBI lineage: Eukaryota > Metazoa > Arthropoda > Insecta > Lepidoptera > Nymphalidae > Erebia > Erebia palarica. The sequence goes on along the minus strand of OZ035995.1, from coordinate 6,125,553 downwards.
CCAATCCGCATTTGACGAGTGTGGTGGATCTAAGCTTTATTTCCTTTCTCCAATGAGAGTGGAGGCCTGTGTTCAGCAGTGGGATTTAAATGGGCTGTAGTGGGGTAGGTGGGGCTGCGATAGATTGTGTAAGCAAATCGTAATCGTTTGTCAATGCCTGCACGTCAAAGAGCATGTATGATGAACTCCTTAAACAGTTCGAGTAGTACGGTTCAAAGCCGTCAAATGATTACGATTTGCTTAGACAATTAGGACTCAGGACAGAACAACGTCTGCCGGGCCCACCAGTCGCTGATAATGAATTACCTCGTCAAATCCTAAAAATGTGCCAAGCCCCATCACAGGCATAGTGTTGCCATCGTTGAGTGTGATCCTCGGTGCTTTGCCTCCGTCATTCTCGTCACACATCTGTAAGGGAAAATCCAGAAGTAGGCATTATTGAGACACTTTTAATATATTTGTACTCTCATTTGGAACTTGCACGAGAACGTGTAGAGGTTCCACCAAAGTTCCAAAGTTAGCTAAACATAAAGACTATTCATTTGATCTGTCCACGATTGCTATCGTTATGCTCTAAACCAAATTGCGATCTAAACCCAAAAGTATTTAATAATCGCTGAGTCTGCCGGCAGGAGACTGACTTTTCATCGTTCAAACACTCGTATTTATACCTACTAGATAACTATTTTCAATATGGCGGCCGTATCCGCAGATTAAATTGAATGACATGAAACGCGTCAAATTGACAGATATTATACTTCCTGTTCCATGATATATAATGACAAACAGTAATAATGCTAACACATCATGCAAAAATAGTGCCTAGCTATAAATTCATTTTTTTTTAAGTTATACTTCTTTTGGCGCGTTAGGGAAAAAATATCAGAGTGAATTGCCAACACCGACACCCAATTACGACACCCTGAAGTTAGTTGGTCAACTTTAGTCTTGCAGAAAAAGGCCTACCAACAAAATAAAAATAAATACATTTACTGTATGTTGGGTGAGAACTGATAACAGTATTATATACCTATTCAAGACATTTATTATATTACTTGCTATCAAAAAGTAGGTAGGTTCGTGGTTTCTTCTTTCGTGCGTACATAAGTACACACACTTTTAGCAAACGAGCAGGCGGGTCTGGTCACCTGATGGTAAGTAATTACCGCCGCCCATGAACATTTGCAGCACCAGAGGAACCGCCTATGCGTTGCCGACTTTTGAGATATTTGTTTATCCGCCCTTTGAAGAGCCCCATATAATAATCATGAGGGAACACAGAAGATGGAAGCTGGATGGTATTTATGCTGAGATGTAGGTATGATTGTTTGCGGCGTCGCTATCATTTTACTATAACACTTTAGATTTTTTTGGGGCATTATATTTTTTGAAACAATTTTTATGTTATACGTATGAATACAACCAGCACCAATAAAACAAAACTTTTACGTCTTACTTTGAGATGTCAAATAAATGATTTAGTACGATTTGTTTAGATAATTAATTAATGGGAACCCTAACCCGAACCCCTATCCCGAAAGACAGTATTATTTTAGTACTCGTATTATTTTAGTTTTTTGGGATAGAAAAATATCCTTTATTTGAATCCCAGACTGTTGCATTAATTTCCGTCCTCTAATGTCAGCGTGATTCCGTAAAAATATGTAGTCAGACAGGCAAAAAAAATGTTTTGTCCTCTATACCTATCCAGATATAGATATTAAAGAATTTCTCTCTAATTACAATTGTCAAAGAATATTGAATGAAATTGTCCAGTTACAGTTAATAACTTAGGCTCAGTAAAACTAGCAATTCATTTATTGGAAACAGTGTCAATACAATAAGCTCCCAGAAGACATGTTGAAGAAGTCTCTGAATAAGACAAGGAAGCCTGGAAATAATTTGCTCAAATGGCTCTGACAGTTTCTTATTTGTGAGATGGTGATAATGAAAAAAATACCCAGGCTGAGTTTATTGTGGGCTCTTCTCAGACCGCGTTTGGAACTCTCGTAGCTCTAGTTTTAACTGATATCTAGTTTTAACATACCGTAACTGATATCACCATCATGTTTTTTATGTAAGTAATTAATTTCAGTAAGTGTACCTACATTGTACTTAAATTGAATAAATTAGGTATGTACATATTTGATTTTATTAGTTAGCAGTGTATATGAAGCAAGTATCAACAAAGCATTAGATAAAATCTATTTTTACAACAATAGGCGAATAAAAACTTAGAGAAAAAAATAGGTGGTTACTAATAAAATTGCAGTGCAATTGCAATAAATTAAGTAAGTAACAAAACCAAATTTTTAATTTTAGTTATGTAGGTATAGTGTAAGATAAAATAATAAATTACTTACACAATTAACTATCAGCGTGGATATAATAAGACACAGCAGCATGGCGTCACTTCGCGACTACTCTTAATAATGAGCAAAGCAAAACCTTGACAAATGACAATACTTGTGTTTGGTAACTAGTATTTATAGTGCGAGATGCCGTGGGAAAAATAGAGGAGGTGCTTGATAGCGGAAATGTTGTAATATATATATGTCACCGTAAGATTGTAAAAACCGTTAGATTATAATCTAACTCGTGAAATTCTAAACTGTCGAAAGATTGTAAACTGTTCAATGTTCTGAGTGTCAATTTTTGAAATATTCATTTTATTTACGTTTTCTTGTCTCTTTCTTATAGGTTAGGTTAGGGTTCGACATAAATAATCAAGTAGTGCCCGGCTTAGGTTTTATCGGGTTTAAATACCTATCAGATTACAATCTACCGGAAAATAATGCGTTAAATTCTAATCTTTCGACAGTTTAGAAATTCGCGAGTTACATTATAATCTAACGGTTTTTACAATCTTACGGTGACATATATAACACTCAACTTTAGAGCTAAGTTGTTCGAATTAATTGTATAAAGTGGTTTTTAAACTGATATAATTCTTATTTATTCTAATTTAATTATTAAATGAGCTAATAGATAATTAGCTGTTATTTTTTTGTAAATACATGTTTAAATTAGTGTAAATATTCAAATTATCAATTAATTGTAACTCCTTATTAGGTTATCAATTACTTAATTAAATTATCCTTAATTGAGGAAAACACAACACAGAATAAACCTAAAAGAATATCAGTTTACAAATCAATGTACAAATATAACTATATCTAAGGAATATCTTGAGATCTCCGCGGGAAGAGATTAGGTATGTGGGACTAAAGACCCCCGGTGGCCACCCTCTGCACGTAATGAGAAGCTCCAGGAACTCTTAAGAACATGCACCGGAGCTTCGCTTGCGCGACGCCTATTGGGCTCGTCCTTGGGGATATAATCTCCTTATCGACTAAGTGTGAGATCTATATAGATCGAACTTTGACTTTGCTTAGACTTAAGACATGGTTAAAACGAGATAGATTTACGTTACTCACATAGTTAAGTCCATCTCGTTTTAAATTTTAGTAAAGTCTGAGTCAAGTCAAAGTTCGCTCTATAGATCTCAGCATAAGTACGGCCGCTAGTGCCACGGCAAGCTATCGTTTTCATTGCACATAGATGGAAGAAGAGCGACCAAGCACTTGCACTTAATTTACGGCAAACTCTTGGGTTATAACCACTATATAATATTCTTGTTGGTGAAGGGTCTTATATGCAATACCTATTTTTTTTAATTACATAATGCGTAATATTGAGTAACTAAGGATCGGATCAATCTACTGTAGCTACCTGTCTCTGCGTCGTATTCCTCATTACTGAGGATCGTTACCTCTTTCCATTAATCATATAATGGTAGAAGTTTTCTTGGGATAGTAACGCGATGGGTTCCGCATACTCGACTAAGTGTATATAAACTCTTAGGTTATTTTGCAAATTATTTACATTTCAGATTCACTTTTGGAAGCCGACCTCAAAACTAACAATTAGACTTTAAAATTGAGTACTATGTCTTAAATATTAGAGCTCAATTTTCCTCGTCAATACTATGTTTTGGAAAGTCCAATATTACGATTCTAATAAGATACAAGGTCAAAAGTTACAATAGCTTAGATAAGCTTTGGATAGTCATTGACTTCCTGAGGGACCGTGACCTTAAACGACAGACGACAAAAAACTTATATTATATTATACTAGCTGATGCCCGCGACTTCGTCCGCATGGTGAATGTTTTTTTAATTCCCGCGGGAACTGCTTAATTTTCCGGGATAAAAAGTAGCCTATGTCACTCTTCAGGTCCTCAACAATACCCATGCCAAAAAACACGTCGATCCGTTGCCCCGTTGCGGCGTGATTGAAGGACAACCTAATAAACCAACAAACACACTTTCGCATTTATTATTAATTATGAAAAAGCGTGATTCCTAATACTAAAACTAAGTAGCTCTGAAAAGAACTTTTTAAGTGAAGCATAAAAATGTGTTAAAAAAACTCGAAACATTCAATGTCGCTAGCGTCCACTGCGTAAGGAGCCGACCGGCTCATAATGGTTCATAATGGTGCACCCCCTTCTCCCGCACTGCCCCTCTCACAAAGAGTTAGTTACTCGATGCTAGATATTTTTATTTTAATTTCATGATATCTTTTGAATGGAATGTCCGATTTCAATAATTCAAAAAGTAATCATCGGGTATTGAGACAGTCTTGAATATTAAATTATTTATTTGGATAAAAATGTATAAATGGTATGGATAACACGATCTGATTTTGATCGGCATTTCTATCTATTTGTTAAATGTAAAAAAGTAGTCATAGTGACGTAACTACAATAGTTAGACACATGGTCTCGCGAAGTTTTTTGTAGATATTGATATATTCTATAATATTGTCGAACATTTTTTTGTCCTATCATTAATACTCTTCGCAGCGTATGCGATGAAAGACGATGCGATGGCTAATTTTTTTACACCTTCGGTTGGTTTTAATAGGAATTTCTAAAGATTTCTATAGTAATCTAGTACTAAATATAGCCTATGTTACTCAGTGATAAAGTAGCTTTCTAATGAAAAAAGAATTATTAAAATCGGTCCAGTACTTTTTGAGTTTATTCGTTACATACAAAAATACAAATCTTTCCTCTTTATAATATTAGTGTAGATTATTGAGAAGTTATAATTTCTGAATTTCGTCTGGTCTAATCTGGTGGGAGGCTTGTTACCACCCCGAAAAGACGTGCCGCCAAGCGATTTAGCGTTCCGGTACGATGCCGTGTAGAAACCGAATAGGGGTATGGGTTTAATATAACTCCCATGCCCCTAACAAGTTAGCTCGCTAGTCGCTACCATCTTAGTCTTCATCATCACTTACCATCAGGTGAGATCGCATTCAAGGGCTAACTTGAACTAGTAGGGGATAAAGTAAAAAGTATGCCAATGATAATAAAAGTCAGTTTCAAGTTGATATAAAAAAAGATCCCACTACCTTCCGTAGGTTTGGACCGCGCACATTTTATACAACTGCCTGAAAAAAGGAGTATATTGTTTTCAGAGTTCATGTATGTATGTGAGTTTGTATATTCCACCATAACTGCTATACGCCTGAACCGATTTTGATAAATGAGGTATCGTTAGAATCCCTAGCTTATTCCGGGTGACATGGCTAGTAAAATTAAAAAAAAATTGATGGGGTGACCATGGTCCCGCAATAAAGACTAATTTTGAAAAAAAAATTGAAAATAAAATTAACTATATAATCAAATAATCATCTAGAAAATGATGAGTAGATTCCAAAAATATATAACACTATAGTTCAATATCCAGTGATTCACAAAAAATATCATTTAATAAAAATGTGAATAAAATTCTAAAATAACAGATTCATTTAGATTTTTAACTTTTTAGTTCGTTTTTTGCAGGGAAGTCGTGTTTTTAAATTTTTTTAAATTATGACTTGTTACTTTGTAGTGAACACCAACTTGGGTACAGAAGAACAAAAACAACAATTTATAATAATCACATAATTATATTATAGAATGATTTAATTACAGTAAACAGTATATGTATCATACTTAAATATTATTTTTTTATTACAGTGCTTCACACACTATGAAAGTTTCTAAACTTACTTAAATACATCGCGTTTTAAGACTGGATTATATTTGTCCAACATTATTTTACTTTTGACATAAGCATGTCTATGAAGTGTCATAAATATTGACAGGCAACCATCGACAAAAAATGCAGTACTTTATCATACGACGCGTATCGTTTTTAAAAATACATATTTTTTCCGATATTTCGTAACTCGTATATTCATCTAATATCTATTATTAGGAGTACGAATTTCCTTTTCAAAATAGTCACCGAGCTTCAACACTAGCTTTCTTGATAGTCTTGCCATGTAAATGTATTGTACAGTTGTTTAAAAATGATTTATTTTAATAAATCCATAATAATATTATAAATGCGAAAGTGTGTCTGTCTGTCCGTCTGAATGTCTGTCTGCTACGCTTTCACGGCCCAACTGTTTTACCGATTTTGATGAAATTTGGAAAAGGGATAGTTTGAATCCCGGGGAAAATTGGCGTAGGCAATATAGGCATCGAAAAATTGATTTCACTTAAAATTGCAGATTCGTAAGTTTGCCATGGAGGTGACGATTCTAGTACATTAATATATTTAATCACTAGCTGATGCCCGCGACTCCGTCCGTGGATTGAGATGTTGTAGGGGTATGAAAAATAGATAGTAGCCGATTCTCAGACCTACTGAACATGCATATAAAATTTCATAAAAATCGGTCAAGTCGTTTCGGAGGAGTATGGTTACTAACATTGTGACCGAGTCATTGAACGGAACTGCCAAACGTAAAATAAATGGTTGGACAAAATATAATGATACATATCTCAAATTTTAATGGTTAAAGGCGTTCCGGGCGCGATTCCCAGAAAGATGCAGGTTCAAATCCTGCCGGTTCCGCAATTTTTTATAATATGTATTTAAGTAAGTTTAGATACTTAAAACGACTTATGTTACGCAAAAGTGGACAGGATGTACTTACGTGGGGTTGAGGGATGGCGCGGGTCGCGATATCTTATAAGCTACACTTAAGAGGAATTTGGGACGGCGGTTTCCCCATACAATCGTATTTATCTGTTTTCTCCGTGGATAATTACAATAGAGAAAATATTTTAGCACCATAAAATTCATATGTGTCCCTGCTATGTCCCTATGCTTTGCTTTTCTCAATAAGTTAAAAATTTTAAGAACAAGGAACCTTCAAAAATGGCCCAGTTTTCTTGCCATTATCCGACATCTCGCAAACAAATTTGACAAAAATAATCAAAATAAAAAACATACCGACATTACGACATCAAAAACACACCGACAGAAAAACACATCGCGTCTTTCTTAAATTATTCTTGAAAAAAAGAAAATTAAAATCAGTTCAGTTTTGGAGGAAACAGAAAAATACGAGAGCATGAATTCGACTGTTTTTCATAGGTATTATCAGTTCAAGCTGCAGCTATTATCGGGTGTTATGGAATTCTATTCGAGGAGCAGCGCGACGGCGATATAATTGTTCAATACCTATTCTCAAAGTTTCCCTTTGATGCCATTACCTCTTAAATGTGCCTTAACTACGAACAACTTACGTTACGCAAAAGCGGACAGGACTGTACTTGGGGTTGAGGGATGGCGCGGGTCGCGATATCTTATATGCTACAGGGCGGCCTCGGCTTGTACCACGCCGCACACGCTGCGCACGCCACACACGCCGCGCACGCCACACACGCCCACCTGCGGGGAAACAAACGATCACATTCACATCTCTATTCATAGGACATAATATGGAGGGTACAGATCAGGAGGAACATCTCTTATGGGAGAAAAGTTGAAAAAGTGTCCAGTGGTTGCTATAAATAACCGTTCAAAAACCTTCCACAGTGGCGCTGGTGTAGCAAAAGGTATGGTATGAATGTAGCAATTGTAGATTGAAGTGAGTTAGAAAATTTAATATTATTGTCGACTAAACTAGTTAATTATTGAAAAGGACATGACCAGTAATTGCCCTCCGATTCGGGACAATGCACAGGATTTCCGTTTTTACAGTAAGGTTTAAAAATTCAAAACGAAATTATTATGGATTTATTATTCCAAATAAGGTCGGGGTTCAAATGACAAAAAAAAAACAGTACGTTTATTGTTTAAATCTTGAGCGTCCGCTTTCCTCTTTAAGCACTACTCCATTTTGACGTTCCATTATATCCATGCCTAATAATAATCTTGTAACCCTACATGAATACCATTTAAGTACCTTAGTTATTATATTAGGAATGATTTATTTTTGATCAATTAAATAGTAATGAAAAGGAAATGTATGTTTTGTTTATAATTATTTTTATTTTTTGACAAGTCTCAAACTAATCGTTCGAACAAAGCATTTTGAAATACTACGTTTAAAGGAACGCCCTGTCACATTGCATATGCTGCCATCTGTGGTCGAATAGTTGAACTTGTTAACGAAAAGTAGCGAGCAATACTTAAAAATATTTTCTAGACTCACCACAATAACTAGCGCCATCTAGTGTGGGAAAGCAGTTTTTGGTGAAACTTTTTTTATCTATTTTCTCAGTTTTCAGAGCCTTCAGACTCCTGAAACTTTTTTATTTGAAAACTTTAAAATATAACAATTACAATAATAAAGAAATAATACTTGAAAATATTTTTTTAGACTCGCTTAACACAATAAATAGCGCCATCTAGTGTGGGAAAGCAGTCTTTTGGTGAAACTTTTTTGTTCATTTTCGCAGTTTTCCGAGCCTTCAGACTCCTGAAACTTTTTTATCTGAAAACAGTGAAATATTACAATTACAATAATAAAGAAATCATTGCTGAACATTGATTTTTGACACCTAGGCAAGCTGCCATAGTTCCACCGGTCAAGTCCTTTCTACAATTTACGTTGTACAAAATAATGATGAATGTTTTCTTTCCTTGTTTATTTCTCAAACCTACTCTAATAATATTTGGAAAAGGAAGCGCCTTTTAAATTTACCATGATGCTAATGTGGCGCCCCCAATTGAATGCATTTCGATGGGCACTTTTTATATACAGATATTTTACTCCTTCCCTTCTACCCTCCATTATTAGGACAATAACATGGAATAGAATCTTCCCCACAGCGCACATACCAACAGCACGGACTAAAGAGATATATTATGGGATCCATTCACTGACAAGTGGACAACCCTGGTTAATTGTTAAGGTACTCTGAGAGCATAGCACCTTGTTTATGATAACATTATTGTTGATGTTCTTCTTGTTCTCTTTTTTAATTGTATTTGTATTACCTTGTTAATTGTAAATAATCATCTAGTTACTGTAAATGGCATTGCCGTTCTGATTAGATGTAAATAAATAAAAAATAATAATCTTAAATGCCAGTAAATGTTTAAACAGTATTGGGTCGCTAACTTAATAGTTAGTATTTTTGACTCCTTTAATTTAATTTTTACCTTCGGCTAATACTATTATTTTCCTAATCAGCGCAATCTTGGATATGGCCCCTTTTTAAATTCTTTAAAGCGAGCAAACGCTATAGGGCGGCCTCCGCTTGTGCCACGCCGCGCACGCCGCCCACGCAGCGACAGTGTTTTGGTATGCAGTAAGCCTGTGGGGGTACATAAAGAAACGTCAAAACAATGTTACGGTAATCACCTGTGACTGTTGAGGCAGCATCTGGTGCTGGAGCTACTGCGGCTGCGGCTGCTGCTGCCCGCCGCCCTGACCCACGTTCACGACCCGAATCTCACGTGGGCGACGGCCCACGCCCACGTTTACGTTGCCCACGCCGGCCAGCATCACATACACGTTGCCTACGCCCACGTTCTCCAAGCCGACGTTGCCGACAGAGACGTTGCCGCCGGCCTGCTGCTGGTTTTGGGCGTTCTGTGAATAAAGCCCAAAAATCCAAATTCAAATGTTCGTCATTCAAATAGACTTTAAGTACCCATGAATAGTGCCCGACTAGTTTCGAACCCTTATTCATGAGCACTGAGTCGAGCAGCGACCGCGTCGCGTGAACATGGCTCATGAATGAGGGCCCCGAACGGGTTCGGAACTAGTCGGGCACTTTTCCGACATAACACGTGAGTGTACCTGGATGTTATGTATATTTATTTATACCTGTGCTGTGTGTTGGATGAAGGCGACCAGCAGCGCCGGGTTGGAACTGAGGATCTGCAGGATCTGCTGGTGCTGGCTGTGGCTGCGACGGCACCACCGTCCGTTGTTGCTGCGTACCTGTGCTGTGTGTTGGATGAAGGCGACCAGCAGCGCCGGGTTGGAACTGACGATCTGCAGGATCTGCTGGTGCTGGCAGTGGCTGCGACGGCACCATCGTCCGTTGTTGCTGCGTACCTGCGCTGTGTGTTGGATGAAGGCGACCAGCAGCGCCGGGTTGGAACTGAGGATCTACAGGATCTGCTGGTGCTGGCTGTGGCTGCGACGGCACCACCGTCCGTTGTTGCTGCGTACCTGCGCTGTGTGTTGGATGAAGGCGACCAGCAGCGCCGGGTTGGAACTGAGGATCTGCAGGATCTGCTGGTGCTGGCTGTGGCTGCGACGGCACCACCGTCCGTTGTTGCTGCGTACCTGTGCTGTGTGTTGGATGAAGGCGACCAGCAGCGCCGGGTTTGACCTGAGGATCTGCAGGATCTGCTGGTGCTGGCTGTGGCTGCGACGGCACCATCGTCCGTTGTTGCTGCGTACCTGCGCTGTGTGTTGGATGAAGGCGACCAGCAGCGCCGGGTTGGAACTGAGGATCTGCAGGATCTGCTGGTGCTGGCAGTGGCTGCGACGGCACCATCGTCCGTTGTTGCTGCGTACCTGCGCTGTGTGTTGGATGAAGGCGACCAGCAGCGCCGGGTTGGAACTGACGATCTGCAGGATCTGCTGGTGCTGGCTGTGGCTGCGACGGCACCATCGTCCGTTGTTGCTGCGTACCTGCGCTGTGTGTTGGATGAAGGCGACCAGCAGCGCCGGGTTGGAACTGAGGATCTGCAGGATCTGCTGGTTCTGGCTGTGGCTGCGACGGCACCACCGTCCGTTGTTGCTGCGTACCTGTGCTGTGTGTTGGATGAAGGCGACCAGCAGCGCCGGGTTGGAACTGAGGATCTGCAGGATCTGCTGGTGCTGGCAGTGGCTGCGACGGCACCATCGTCCGTTGTTGCTGCGTACCTGCGCTGTGTGTTGGATGAAGGCGACCAGCAGCGCCGGGTTGGAACTGAGGATCTACAGGATCTGCTGGTGCTGGCTGTGGCTGCGACGGCACCACCGTCCGTTGTTGCTGCGTACCTGCGCTGTGTGTTGGATGAAGGCGACCAGCAGCGCCGGGTTGGAACTGAGGATCTACAGGATCTGCTGGTGCTGGCTGTGGCTGCGACGGCACCACCGTCCGTTGTTGCTGCGTACCTGTGCTGTGTGTTGGATGAAGGCGACCAGCAGCGCCGGGTTGGACCTGAGGATGTGCAGGATCTTATGGTGCTGGCTGTGGCTGGCGGGCGAGCGCAGCGTGGCCACGAGCTGATGCAGCGCTCTCCGCTGCGGCGCCGCGGGCTGCTGCTGCGACGGGGCTACCGTCTTTTGTTGCTGCAAAACAACATTGCTTAAAATTCTACATCATTTACAAACAATATTTAACATGACTCCGCTTCATATTCGCCGTAAAGGGCAAGATTTGCTGACCCCTTATTTATTCCCCCACTTTGCTATCTCAGATCAAATCAAATACCAGACCGGCAAATAATAAAATATGCCGTAGATCAAAACCATTTACACTCGAAGTTTGTAGAAATAATTTAAATCTATACTAATATTTATTATAAATGCGAAAATTTGGATGGATGGATGTTTGTTACTCAATCACGCCATAACGGCTGAACGGATCTGGATGAAAAGGAAGATTCATTTTTGGTGGACTTTTTGTACAATCTACCATGAATATAGGAAAATTATGTATTTTCCTAGTAGTGGGAGTGTAATAAAAATATAATAATTTAGAATAGTAAAGTAAATAACGTGAAAAAAAAAATGTATTTGAAGTTTTCGATACGTTTCCAAGATTGCAACCTTCAGCCTTATAGAAGGCAGTAGGCGCGAAATGTATCAAATGTCATTTCTGACAGTCACTGTCAAAATAATATGTTTTTCTTTTGAAAACGTCAAAAAATATGAATCCGCCATTGTTACCCACTCATGATTAGAGTTGCTTAACATGGAAAGATTAAATAATTTCACCACTGATATTATGGCGAATTCGTAGATTTGAACGATCCAAACCGGTCTAGTATTTTTTTTTCTTTCATTTCTCTACTTGTAAAACGATCGGGGCCAAGCCCCATACAAATCTGAACCGTCTCCTTTGGTACAGAGCTAGGCTAGGCTTTTTATCCCAGAATACTAAAGAGAACTATCCCAGAAAGCTGATGCCTGCGACTTCGTCCGCGTGGTTTAAGCTTTTTGATTCCCGCGGGAACTCCTTAATTTTCCGAGATAAAAAGTAGCCTATGTCTCTCTCCAGGTCCTCAACTATACCCATGCCAATAATCACGTCAATCCGTTGCTCCGTTGTGGCGTGATTGAAGGACAAACCAACAATCAAACACACTTTCGCATTGTGTTGTTTCGCATTGATCTTTGCTCCCATATTCACATTTATGTTTTTGATGGGATATTATGTAACTTAAGTACCTTCAAGGCAAGAGTGAATGTGCATCTTCTAGGCAAGTGCGCTCCAACCTAGTGCAAAGCAATGATAATGGTCATCATTACTTTGCACTAAGAAGCACTAAGAATTATTGACGTCAAGCGCAAGCCTATCGCTCAATAAAAAAAAAAAGTACACTATGCATCGATATATACCTATGTAGGTACTAGAGGCGCCCTTTCATAGAAAAAAGTTAGGCGTCCGACTTGTAGGGCATGCCCCTCACCTGTATAAGCCTATCCTTGTCCCCGATATAGCGCTGTCCCGCTTTTCAGACTAGATGGCGTTGGTAAAATAAGTCCACATTCTTTGTTTGACAGGGCCCGTCTATGTAAATTGAGGTCGTTGACACTATGGTAGTGGTCGGCACCTGTATCAATATCAGCTGCGGCGCGTGCTGCGCCGGCTTGGCGGGCGGGGGGCCCGGCTTTTTCTTGGCGGCTGCGGCGCTACACCTTTTCATAGCGGCAATGCGGCGGCACTCCTGCAGCTCCCGCTCCTCCTGCTGTTCCTGCTGCTGCTGCTGCTGCACCTGCTGCTCCACCTGCTTCTGCTGCTGCTTCTGCTTGAGACTGTTGCAGTAAAGCACTGAGCACTTGGTCTCCTGGCAGTGTTTGGCGTGGTAGTTGCAGAGGCCCATGAGATGTTTGCATATGGGGCAGTCGCCTTTGATCTGGCGCTTGCAGGTCTTGGCGTGCGTGAGGACGCGCTTCATCCTCTGGCACGAGGGCTGGCAATTGGCATCGCTGCACTGGCACGCGTGAACCAGCGACTGGATACAGCGCTGGATATTCTGTTGGCGCGCCACCTATAATAACGATGATGACAACTCAGTCAAATCAGCAACTCTTTATCAAACTTAAAAACGCACTTCTACTATGAAAGTTGTATGAAATTCCCAATAGTGACGTGAATTTTAGGTGTTTTGAAAGACCCTCTATTTAATAATCAGTTAGAAATAATTTATCTTACTAATATTATAAATGCGAAAGTTTGGATGGGTGTATGGATGTATGGATGTTTGTTACTCTATCCCGCCCCAACGGCTGAACGGATCTGGCTGAAATTACAGACAGAGATAGTTTATAGTCTGGAATAGCACATACTTTTTATCCCGGAAAATTAAAGAGTTCCCGCGGGAACCAAAAAATCTCAAATCACGCAGACGAAGTCGCGGGCATTCGCTAGTTTCTGATATACGCATCATCCCTTAATTTGACAAGTGCTTTTGAATTGTCGATTGAATCTACGTCTTCCGCCCAGTACGTGCCCAGTTTTGACGACCTCCCTGGCGCAGTGTTGAGCGCTGTTGTTTTAACGTGGGAGGTCCCAGGTTTGATCCCCGGCAGAGTCAATTTGGGAATTTATAATTTCGGAAATTTTCTCTAGTCTGGCCTGGTGGGAGGCTTCTAACTCCAGGCTAGTACCTACGTAAAATTTCTAGTCAGAAAAACCCAATACTTAATTATTGGGCCATATAATTAATTCTTTCTTACTTTCCGGTTTTTCTGAATAGAAATTCTATTATACATTCTATATACATTTTTTGTTAGTATTTATAATTATACCTAATATGAATGTATTGTAATTACCTAGTTTAATATTTAGATTTTAGCATATTTGTTTATTTAAGTTTTAATGATTCTAAGTTTGGATTGTAATAAATACATACATATGGTACATTAATGCAATTAATAAATGATATTTCTGATTACATTGTTTTTCCATACTATGAAATTGTAGTCAATGGTATATGTGTTTTGAAATTCCTGTAATATCTGATAGATAAGTATACAATATGTTAATGCATACTAAATTTTATAAATGAGAAAATGTGTCTGCTACGCTTTAACAGCCTATCTTTTAACCTGATTTTGATCAAATTTGGTGTAGAGGGAGACTTCAGTCTGAGGAAAGACATTTCCTGGAAAATTGAGGAGTTCCCTGGAAATAAAAAAATTAATCCACACAGATAAAGTCATGTGCATCATCTAAAATTAATTTATTATATAATTAGTTAGTAATCTTGCCCTTGACATCACTCAGCAGTGTCTCTTTCAAACTATGTGGAAAATAGGAACGTGCTCATGGATAAAGATTAATGATTTGATTGAATTGAAGCAAAGTGTTATTGATAGGCATAGATGATATTTTTAATGTTTAGTATTTAATTTAGTTTTATTTAGATTGTAATTTGTTAAGAGTCATTATTTTTATCTAATTAAATAAAAACAAAGTATTATTAAAAATAAATTGTATTATTTCCAAAATATATTATATAAATATATCATAAATTTCACTAATAATAATTTAAGTAACTACCTATATTAATCCATACTTCCATACTTAATATTGTAAATGTGAATGTGTATATGTCTGTCTGCTACGCTTTCACGGTCCAACTACTCAACCGATTTTGATGTTTTTTACAGAGATAGTTTACATCCCGGGAAATGACATAGGCTACTTTTTATCCCGGAAAATTTAAAAGTTCCCGCGGGAATTAAAGAACATCTGTTCATGCGGACGAAGTTGCGGGCATCAGCTAGTAGTTTAAAAGTATTTTTTACAAGTAGTATTTAACTTAGTATTTAACTCTTTGATTGAAAACTCACCGGGTTCGGATCGTCGCTAAAAAAGATTTCCCACGTCATTTTTAAACTCTTACAGTTTGTTCACTTTTCAATGTTCAGAATGTGCAACAAAACAAACCAATTGATTCACATTAGATAAAAACGATCAATCTATTTCCTAGCGCCAATGTTTGCGTGAAAATTCGCTGCCCGGTTTCGGTTCATTATTGATCGTATGCACCAGGTATGCACCAGAAAAAAAGGATCGTATGGGACAGTGGCACAGGCTCACCTGAGTCCCGCAGTGCAACAAGGTGTCAGTAGTGATCGGGTTTGTCCATCTCTTTCGTTACGCATTGTTTCCCCCAGGGCCTCTGCTCTAATTGCGCAAACAAGAATATTTTAAATTTTCGCGGGGTTTTACTTAGCTTTCATTGGTCGACGCCATTTTCGCTGAAAAACCAACAAGCCGAATTTTAGATTATGAATGAAAGAATAGAAGAAGAATGACAATGAGAATTAAGAAATAAATAAAGTACATTAAAATTGTTTGAAAATTAAAGTTTTATAATTTGTACTATGAATTGCGGTGTAGTTGTGGGTGTGGTTAACATTGTTACGGTTACTTATCTCTGGGATGGGAATCAAATCAATTGGCTTATACACAGACCTCAGATTAAACTTTGATAGTATATATGTCACCGTAAGATTGTAAAAACCGTTAGATTATAATATAACTCGTGAAATTGCAAACTGCCGAAAGATTGTGAACCGTTCAATGTTCAGAGTTTCAATTTTCGAAATATTCATTGTATTTACGTTTTCTTGTCTGTCTCTTGTAGGTTAGGTTAGGGTTCGACATAAATAATCAGGTAGTGCCTTAGGTTCTATCGGGTTAATATACCTAACAGTTTACAATCTACCGAAAAAGAATGCGTTAAATTGTAATCATTCGGCAGTTTACAATTTTGCGAGTTAGATTATAATCTAACAGTTTTTACAATCTTACGGTGACATATAGATTAAATACCTAAAGATTTCGATATATTTCAACTTTTATTGCTAGAACGAGATAGCTTTATGGCTTAATGCCTTTATATGAAAGTAATATGAAAGTTCATAGTAAAACTGATAAGGAAAGTTTTTTATTAAAATAAGTGTATTTGAAGTGATGCCAGGACCCAAATAAAAAAAAAAACATTCGGGCAAGCGCGCACGGCCGATTTTTTGTCTCTCTTATCGTAAAAAGGTAAAAGTGACATAAATGAATAAATATTATGGTCATTATTAAATTAAGCTTTTATTATCTATTAGAATAATCGATACTAATTTTATAAATACGGAAGTGTGTATGTCTGCCTGTCTATCTGCTACGCTTTCATGGCCCACCTTTTCAACCAATTTTGATGTTTAGTACAGGGATATGTGGTATTTCCCGGGGAAAGGACATAGGCTACTTTTTATCCCGGAAAAGTAAGGAGTTAAATAAAACACTGTAATCGAATGAAATGATTTAACCACTATTTCACTTCCCACCAACTTTTCTGGCCTTATTATTATTTATTGTTCTGTTTTTGTTTGTCAAAAGTTATATTCAAGGAGAAAATGTGAATTAAAGTTAACGTAATTCTAATATTTTCCGTAAAAGTGAATACATTATAGCCATCTACAGCCTAGATACATTTTTCAATGACGGCAAGCCAAATTAAATACTGGGTTTATGCAAATACATTAACATGGTTGACTTTAATAATTATAATGCAATATTTCTTTGACTCCTAACAAGTGCTTAATATTAATAATTTATCGATAATACTTAATTTAAATGTGTGACATTTTCAATTTCAGGCTCAGTTGATATGAAAATATGTAGGTATTGTCGATATTTCAAAAAATTTCTTAATTGTTCACCTATTTATTTAATTAATTAATGCCATGATTAGCTACACCGATTATTTTTAAGTATTGCATACACTTGTTTTTTTATCTTTTACCACCTTTATAATATTATGTGTACTATGCAATAAATAATTTCTAATTCTGTAACACTTTGTAATGTTTTATGTCATCTAGCATTCTACAAATAGCAATGAAACGTACGGAATAATATCAAGAAAACTTTGGGTTAATTATTATGTAGGTACCTATGTTACTAACATTTTATGGTTTCGATTTTAACATAATATGAGTTCCGATAAAATAATACATGAAACTACAAAAATAGGTATTTATTTAAACATTCGCGTGATACTATTAATTATTGATAGTTAATATATTATTATAATATAATATAATTTTATATTTATAATTAAAAATTGTGTTGGTCAAACAAAACTTTATTTATTTATTTATTCCCCATTTCTCCTACCCTATCTGACAGGAGTCACCACTTTGGGAGTAAATTATGAATATGGCAACATTTTATTATATACCTCTCAAAGACAGTATATAGTGTACTTGAATATGTCCGCGCCCGAGCAGACCATCAGTCTATCTATAGTTCATTGATCTGAGCCACAGACCATCAGCATCAGTGCTGCCATACTTTTCTTTCATTTATTACCATTCTTTTAGAGATTATTAGTGAATGCGATAAAATGCTATAAAATAACAGAAAGTACGCTATCCCATTGTTTAGGCAAATATCAATCAGATAAAATTATTTCAATTCTTAAAACGATACAAAATAATCTACCAAATTAAATTTATTCTAGCACACAGTTCTAGCTCCTAGTATTAAAAATTATGAAGGCGTAAGAATTTATTTAACAGCAATCAACGTGACGACATAACATTGCTAATATTTTTTTACAGTATGTATGTTCATAACGTCTTTGAGAGGTGATATCTAGTGAAAGGCACGATGAATAGCGTCAGTTAATACTGTTTACATAGGTACCGCGCATACTTTAATACTGTACAAGCCTTTCTGGCGATAGTTACCAAAAGTGCAGTTATCTCTTAGTCTATAGGTAACACTAAACTGAGAAACGGGAAAAGATTCCCTGTTTACTCAGAGCTGAGCCTTTTGGCCTTTTATTTTTATTTATTTATCCAAAATAAAAAATATATTAGGATGCAAAAAATTCCCTAATTTCTTTTTTTACCTAGGATAAATTAATTAAGGTGAATACTTGATAAAACACAAATAGATAAGCAAATTCCTTTCGTCATTAACTTACTTGTGTACAATCAAGATTTAGTACATATTATGTGGTCCATAAAAACTCCATTGCCCTTTAATTTAACATTTGTGATTTATTTCTAAAGGTAACGTGGCCATCGCCATTTTAAAATTTGACCAAGTTTGACATTGACGTAAACCGGGTACCGGGTGGACAGCCCAAAAGAAGAAAATAATATTATGTTACTTGTCTCTGGACAAAATTATTGTGTTTTGGCATAGAGAAGTGTTTTGGTTTTTTTTTAAATTCGTTGAAATGTGATACTTAAATTGCTATGTGTACAGTGGGAAAAATAAAATATTCTTTTAAAGTGTATATCCTTTTAATGTAATTGAGTAAATAATCAACATGCGTTTAATTTACTAACATTTGAAAACCATCTTTTAAAATTTGTATTTATCGTCACCCCGGGCGGGTATTTTGCTAAGGATACCTGAAATTGATTAATTTTTGACATATGCAACAATTACCACTCCCTTCTTCTAGGGTTCAAGCAACGTTGCAGGTGTTTTAGGTATTTCGCCATCGATTTTCTCGAATGGAAAATTTTCATAGTTCTGCCAAAATGAGCTTAGCACAGTTCGATAGCCGTTGTCGAGCTTCTCCAATGTCTTAACGTCTTGTTCGTCGAGCTCGAAATCAAATATCGAGCCGTTTTCCAAAATTCTCGATTTTGTTATCGATTTCGGTATGCTGACGATCCCGCGTTGATACTGGTAAAAAAAAAGAAATGATGCTTAGAAATCTTTTATTCCAAACTGTTCTCTCATATAGTCCTTTCCCTTATAGTCTCTCACTCTTGTGAGATCTCAAACCGTTACGTCACATATTACGTTGATATCTATCAACGTATGTGACGTAACGGTTTGACCCAAGTCGGTAACTGAATGGGTGAATTTAGAAGTCCGAATTCGGCCTTTCGTTTCCTCTGTGCCTCGGAGTCGATCCCGGTTATTAGGTATCACTAACATCTGTCAATAATCGTTAGTAACCTAACAGTTAAAGGACTCTTAGTTGAGTTGTACCTACGCGGAAGGACCTGGGAACCCAGCGCTTTATTATCCCAGGAAAACCCCGCCACTATGTGATTAATGGACAGGGGTCACGATACTTGGCAATGAGGAATACGACGCAGAGAGAGATGCCTACTCACCAGATATCTCAAGGCCACTTGTGGGACAGTCTTGCCATGCTTCTCAGCGAGTCTCATAAGCACGGGGTCGTCGTATCTGGTGGCAGCACCGGCGGGGGCGTTTCTTTGGTTGCTACCGAATTTCTTAGCTCTACTAAAGCTCTGATATCCTAGTACCTTATACAATCCTTGATGATAGTAGTGACTGCGTGACTCTTCCCATTATCACATGATGATAGAGGTTTAACGTTTGGCAAAATTTCTCGTTTACCTGAAGGGCATGCGATCGACGCATACTCTTCTATAGCTCTGGTTTCCTAGTACCTAACAGCGATGTTGTTGCATCTTTCTACGGATTATTCCTCATTCCGGAGAGTCAAGACCCCTTTTATTCATCACATAATAGTAGGAGTAACGCTTGCCTAAATTTTTTTTTACGCTGAAGTCGGTCGTCGGTCTAGTTAGTAGTTATAGGCCTATTACACTGCACTTATCACAGGGACCCTTACACTTGAATCAGAGTAGTGTAATAAGATATATGGAAAAAGGGTCCCTAATTTGATCCTTATTGCTGTACCGGCCACGCCCTCCCTTAACACAGGGCCCTGTGGAAAGTGCAGTGTAATATGCCTATTATACCGTATACTTACCAGATATCTCAAGATCACTTGTGGGACAGTCTTGCCATGTTTCTCAGCGAGGCTTACAATCACGGGGTCGTCGGGTCTGGTGGCGGCAGCACCGGCGGGGGCGTTTCTATAGAGGCTGCCGAACGGGGTGTAGGCTACCACTTGGATGTTGTTCTTTTTGCAGAAGTCCACCAGGTCTTTTTGGCCGAGATTTAGGTTTATCTGGAGAAAAAACTGGTTTTATTACCCATGAATTAAGGAATTTTGTATGTTTTAGATATGCCATAACGGAGATGAACCCAGGGCCGTAAAATCGTAGATTGTTTATCAGGGGACTAAAATGAGCCATTTCATACGAAGTTTTAAGTTTCCCGAGCGTAGCGAGGGATGCTATAGAAACGAGTAGAATGGCTTTTAGTCCCGTGGTAAACACTTTACTTTTCACTTCGATTGCGAGAAAATAAAATAAATAACTGAAATGACTGAGGAACCAATTCTACTATAGTAAAGTCATAACCGCCATCCTACTTTTAATCAATTCGGGACCCGAGAGATTGACTGGCGAACCAATAGTACGGCAGCATAGACTCACCTCAACCTGGTTGATCGCAGGTGCCACAGTGCAGTTGGCCAGCAACCGCGTAAGTTGATCGACATTGAAGTTGGACACTCCGATGCTCTTGGCTAGCCCTTGCCTCAGCACGGACTCAAACCCGCGCCACGTGTCTACGTAGTCTATCTTCTCGTCTTCTCCGTCTACCTGGAATAATACGTTCATGTTAATCTATACTATCCATACTAATATTATAAATGCTGTTGGAGCGTGTAAAAAGCGCCTAAACAGACGTGGGCCCTGATTGGTCCACGTATCAAATTTTCATATGCCAATTTCAAAACCGTCATCTATTATTCGCCATGTCATTCGAAATTCGCAATTTGTAAAACTAAATTAATCGCATAATATAAGTATAACAGTATTTAGCTTTTCATTTCATCTAAGCGCAAACATAAATTCGTGGTCCTTCGAGCCGGATATACGCACGGAACACAGCGATCTGTGGAATACATCCATCGAATACAAGGGCGCGACGTGGTTTGGATCTGGAAGACTACCGACTCCGAGACGCGCAAGGTAGGTACGGTCAACCTATCCACGAATCACCCACCCTTATCTCACTTAATACTGTGCTGTGCTTAAAAAACATATAACGTAATTTGCACTCCCACGATACAGAATGGCCAGTCGCGATAAATCCCCGCAACTAGGGTTAAGTGACGATAAATTAGAGTTATTAGTACGCGAACTCACCAAAAAACGCGGCACCCTCAAAGGTCGACTAACAAAATTCGGCACTTACATAAATAATTTCGATATAAAAGTAGCTACAGCGCAAAACAAAATCGATTTGAAGCTACGCATTGAGGGTGTCACGAATCTATATCGCGAATTTAACAACATTCAGTCAAGGATCGAAGAATGTGTCAACGAAGCTGATCTCGACGATCAGTTGACGCAAAGGGAGCAGTTTGAGGACTGTTACTACAGTACCTTGTCGCAGGCAGAGTTATTATTAAATAGCAGTGGTAGCAGTAGTAGTAAGGTCTCATCTTGTTCAAATACATGCGCAAGTAGTCAGTTACGCTCTGTAAAACTACCTACCATAACATTGCCATCCTTCGATGGAGCATACGAGCACTGGCTGGAATTTCGATACATTTCAATCACTGGTACACGATTCAGACGAAATAACCAGTATCCAGAAATTCCACTACCTAAAATCTTCGCTGAAGGGTAGTGCCGAGCTAGTCATCGATGCATTAGAGTTCACGTCTGATAATTATTCTGTTGCGTGGGACCTTTTACTCAATCGCTATAATAACAGCAGATTATTAGTGCATAATCACGTCAAAACTATATTTAACATTCAAGCGTTGAGTAAAGAGTCCCCTGCTTCAATAAGAACATTAATTGACACTATTCTTAAGAATTTACGCGCATTAAAGATCCTAGGGGAACCTGTAGACTCGTGGGATACGTTAATTGTTTATATCATTGTGTCTAAACTCGATAAAATCACTGAACGCGAATGGGAGCAGTATAAAGGCACTTTGATAACGAGCAATGATGATTCGAAATCAAAGTTAAAGGTTGATGATTTAATTAACTTCCTCAAGAATCGAGCGGACATGCTGGAAACATTGCAGGGTTCACATAATAATACACAACATAGTAAAGAATCCAAAGAAGCGAAGATCAACGACGCTTGTTCAAGTTTGCAACGCAGGTCTCGATGCATTGGTATCAGCACCGCCGCCCCTTTCCCCCGCTGAAATCGACGTAATGTTTACCTACTTGCTAATGCGCTCTTGGATAATGGCAGTGAACGCAGCTTTATAAGCGAACCCTTTAGTAAGAAACTAGGGATAGAATTCATGCAATCTACTCACGAGATTAGAGGTGTAGGTAACTCAGTGACGCAATGTACTAAATCATGCGACATCGAGATAAAATCGCGCATATCTACTTACACTACTAAACTGCATTGTTTTGTATTGCCGCAAATTTCTTCTACGTTGCCTGCTGTATATTATGAACGCGCTAAGTTTTGTATACCTAATAGTATACAGCTGGCAGATCCGCAGTTTCTTGATTCCCGAAATATCGATATTTTAATTGGTGCAGATACATTTTGGGAATTAATACACGATGGTAATTTAAGGTTACCTAACGGGCCTTATTTACAAAATACGCATTTAGGCTGGATAATATCGGGATCTATCGTATTTAATCCGCGCAACGATAGCATTATCCAGTGTAATTTTACTCAATCTATCGATACGCAACTTCGTCAGTTCTGGGAAGTCGAAGAGCTCCCTAGGGATCGGGATACACGCACGGATGCTGAGCGGGCTTGCGAGGAGCTGTTCACTCGTACTACGACACGCAACGACGAGGGACGGTTCATCGTGACCATACCCCTTAAGGCATCACCCGACCTTCTGGGTGAATCATTTTCACAGGCTGAACGACGCTTCCTAGCGCTGGAAAAACGGTTAGAGCGCACACCCGCCTATAAAAAATTATACGCCGACTTCCTTCATGAATACGAGAATTTAGGTCATATGACTCGCGTTTCGACCGACAATGCCTCATCAATGAACAGCAGCGTGATCTTCAGCTGATTCTCTGGCGAGATGAACCCACGCAGCCACTCAGTGTCTATCGCCTTAACACGGTCACCTACGGAACCGCGTCCGCACCGTTTCTAAGTTGTCGTTGTTTAAAACAACTCGCAATAGAAGCTCCGAATGCCGAGGTATCTCGTATAATTAATGAAGATTTCTACGTTGACGACATGATCACGGGTTCCGACAATAAAGAAGTTTTGTTAAACTTATGCGAAGAAACAACTAATGCATTGCAAGCTGGTTGTTTCCCACTGCGCAAGTGGATTTTCAATTTTACATGCGAACCCTTGGTGACGTCATTGACGTGCGCTTCTAAGCAATTAGTCGGCGAGAACGCGAATCATAAAACATTAGGTATAGGTTCGCATAATGACAGTGATGAATTCTATTTTAACACGGAATTTAATTCTGATATTAGTCAACCTATAACTAAACGCATAATACTATCATACGCATCTCAAATTTTCGATCCATTGGGAATTTTAAGTCCATACATTTTAACTGCAAAAATGTTATTACAACAGCTGTGGTTATTAAAATTAGATTGGGACGACGCCGTACCTACTGACATCGCACGTCAGTGGAACCGGTTTCTCAAGCCGCGTAATGGTGGGAAGGCCCAGCCTTCCTTCGCGACCGCACATTTGATTGTGAAAACGTACCTACCTCTTATACGCAACAAGGTCAGTCAATTGACTTACCTGAAACGAAAGGTAGTGACGTAACCGCGCTAGTTGCCCAGGATGGATCCAAGTCTGAAGATGGGTCTATTATCAAATTCGAACGATTCTCTCAGTTCAGCCGGCTAAGACGCTCAACTGCATACGTTTTACGGTTTTTATACAATACGCGCAATAAATTAAATAAGCGTTCGGGTGTTCTTACCGTCGATGAACTGGGAGAAGCCGACAAGTTGTTGATTAGGCTTTCTCAACTGGAATAATTTCCAGTTGAGTACAAGTCCATAGTCAACAATCGCGCGCTAAACAGTAAACATAATTTAAGTAAATTAAATTTGTTTATTGATAACGATAAACTACTGCGAGTCGGTGGCAGGTTAGACTATTCTTCAGAGTTTGACTACAATAAAAAACATCCGATACTACTTTCAGGCAAACATTATTTCACGGTACTGCTTTTCCGGCACGAACACAAAACCTTGCTACATGCTGCTCCGCAGGCACTTCTCTTTCACCTTCGTGAGACTTGGTGGCCACTTTCAGGCAGAAATCTCGCTAGAAAAATAGTTCAATGGTCCCTTACGGTAGTCACCAAGGGGGCCTGTGGGAATCGGGAGTCCGCTCCTGTAAATTTCACCTTCGCCGCGTGGTGGGTAACGCGCATCTCACCTACGAAGAGTTCAGCACAGTATTAACCCAAGTTGAGGCCGTCCTTAACTCCCGACCTCTCAGCCCGATGTCATCCGATCCTAACGATTTCCTTCCTCTCAGTCCTGCTCACTTCCTGGTTGGCCGTACGCTCACAGCGCCTGCCTACGACAACCTGGTGGATACGCCCACGCACAGACTAGATCGGTACCAGAGGGTGGAGAAGATTCGACAACATTTTTGGAATCGCTGGTCGAAAGAATATATTTCTGAGCTGCAAACGCGGACGAAATGGAGGCAGAACACGCAAAACCTCAAACCTAACACTTTGGTCATCATCAAAGAAGACAACTTCCCCCCGTTACGGTGGCATCTCGGACGTGTCGTCAGAAACATACCTGGGAAGGACGGTGTATCAAGAGTGGCTGAAATACAAACGTCGTCCGGGCTTATAAGGCGAACCTATACGAAGATCTGCCCATTAGTCGACCCTGAAGAAGCAAATCTTGGAAACTGAATGTTCCAAGGCCGGGGGCATGTTGGAGCGTGTAAAAAGCGCCTAAACAGACGTGGGCCCTGATTGGTCCACGTATCAAATTTTCATATGCCA
The DNA here is from genome assembly GCA_964035005.1 of Erebia palarica. Classification (NCBI taxonomy): domain Eukaryota; kingdom Metazoa; phylum Arthropoda; class Insecta; order Lepidoptera; family Nymphalidae; genus Erebia; species Erebia palarica. Next base: position 6,100,198 of record OZ035995.1, on the reverse strand, counting down.
ATTTCAAAACCGTCATCTATTATTCGCCATGTCATTCGAAATTCGCAATTTGTAAAACTAAATTAATCGCATAATATAAGTATAACAGTATTTAGCTTTTCATTTCATCTAAGCGCAAACAAATGCGAAAGTGTATATGTCTGTCTGTCTGTCCGTCTGTCTGTCTGTCTGTTAAGCTTTCACGGTTCATCCGTTCTAACTACTCAACTGATTGTAATGAAATTTGGTAATTCTAGAGTTCGCGCGGTAATCAACAACCTTAGGTAATCCACGCGGACGAAGTCGCGGGCATCATCTCCAAATATTTTCGCAGGTTAAAGTGACCAACGTCCGTAACTAAAACTACTTCTGACTGTTTTTCGCAATTAAAAGTTTCATCTACACCATCCTCAAACAGTTCCCTTTATAAGGTACGTAGGCAAAGAGTTATAGAAAAAGAGAGCTTAGGAAAACAGATGGAATTTTCTAAAACTAGTAGGTCCTACTTTTTATACAATTGCCTGAAAAAAAGCTTATTCCGGGTGACATAGGCTAGTAAAATTTAAAAATAAATTGATGGGGTGACCATGGTCCCGCATTAAAGGCTAAAGTTGATAAAAAAAATCGAAAATAATATTAACTATATAATCATCTAGAAAATGATAAGTAAATTCAAAAAAATTTATAACATTATAGTTCAATATCCAGTGATTCACAAAAAATATCATTTATTGTTTTTAACTTTTTAGTTCGTTTTTTGGTAGGTCAGTCAGTTTTGCCTGGTGGGAGGCTTCGGGCGTAGCTTGTTACCACCCCGAAAAGACGTGCCGCCAAGCGATTTAGCGTTCCGGTACGATGCCATGTAGACACCGAATAGGGGTATGGGTTAAATATAACTGCCATACCCCTAGCAGGTTAGCTCGCTACCATCTTAGACTGCATCATCACTTACCATCAGGTGAGATCGTAGTCAAGGGCTAACTTGTAGTGGGTAAAAAAAGAGGTCGTATTTTCTTAATTTTTGATTGTTAGCACTTACAGATATCGACATCGGCCAATGCATGAGCACGCAGTCAATATGGTCCAGTCCTAGCCGCTGTAGGGACCCCTTCACCGACGCCTCCACGTCTGCGGGTCGGTGGTTGTGGTTCCACACCTGAAATTAAAGAATGAAAGAGTTATATTTTAGAAACTGAGTTGTTCTAGTTAGTATGCTGACATTGGCGAAAATGACAGCAATTTTCCAGTCAAAGGTTATGATTTCGTCCGGCGTCGGAAATCAAAGATGGCCGACGTAGTTTTTGTAGTCACTTGGAAGTTTAATTCAGGGTTTGGATTTGAAAATTATGCTTTTCAAATCAAATATGGCCGATCTGTTTGTGAAATACCTACTTATATATCGCGAGGTTTTTTCAGGATGATTTTTATTAATAAAAATATGCATTTAATGGGCGCCATTTTCGTGAAAGTATTTCGAGCGACGACGTTTATCCTCTGTTTCTATAGAATTACCTTAGTGGTGATGAAGACGTCCTCTCTCTTGACGACTCCCTCTGCTATCTTCTGCGCCACCACGCGGCCTACTTCTGCCTCCACTCTGTATAGGTGGGCAGTATCGATGTGATGGAACCCCGCGTCGAGTGCGAAGCGCATCGCTTCTTCTAGCTTCGGGATGTCTTCTGAGAGGAACTCTGACTGTGGGATAAAAATCTATAAGTAATCTATATCTACTATTATTACAAATGCGAAAGTGTGATTGTCTGTCTGTCTGCTACGCTTTAACGGGCAAAGTATTTGCGCCCATCCTTTTCAGTTTTCACTTATGTAAGTCATAATACTTACTTTTTTTTTATCCACTACCAAGTACCAGTTAGCCCTTGACTGCTATCTCACCTGATGGTAAGTGATGATGCTTAGACTTAAGATGGTAGCGGGCTAACCTTTTAAGGTCATGGCAGTTATATTTAACCCCTAATCGGTATCTACACGGCATCATAGCGGAACGCTAAATCGCTTGGCGGCACCTCTTTGCCGGTAAGGTGGTAACTAGTTACAGCCGAAGCCTCCCAGGCCAGACAAAAAAAAATGCAGATATTATAAATTCCCAAATTGACCCTGCCGGGATCGAACCCGGGACCCAGCGCCAGAGAGGTCGACAAACCTCGTCACCTTCAAACGCAAACTTCATAATTTCAACCCACGAGTCTCCTCTCGGAATGAGAAGGGCCTTGAGACAGACTCTGCCAAGTTTTCTACTGGAAAACTAACAAAATATAACATCTCATGGTAAAAATATTTCTGCAAATAAAGATTTTTGATGAATGAACTAGAAGTTTAATTCGCTTTATTCTGCCACATTAAACAAATCATAATAAGTAGATATTAAATGATTCAAATCCTCCAAATCACTCCGAAACGTACGTTTCACTCCGACACTGGAGCATCCTCAATCCTCGATTGTAAAGACACGCAGTGTACCACATAGATTTGTCTACTGTGGCGGATTATAGCGAATTAAACTTCTAGTTCATTCATTATCATGGACTTCCGCAAAGTAATGCCTGCTTCTATTCAATAAAGAATTTTGAATTTTTTGAATTTTGCAGACTCCAAGGGTGCAACGAAGAAGTACCTACCTAAGTACTAAATATTTTGTAGTAATGACTAAAATGATTAAATAAAATAAAAATAAATAAATATTAATGACTACTTACTTTTTCATTAAGTCCAACCCATGTGCCGTAGCCCACCGCTGGGATGTCTACCCCATTGTTGAGCTTGAATGTTGGAATGTTCACCTTGAAAGTTAGATTTAATTATAATTAATTGCATTCATGTTCATAAAGTATCTGTCACCGTAAGATTATAATCTAACTCGCGACAGTTTACAATTTCGCTAGTTAGATTACAATCTAACGGTTTTTGCAATTTTACAGTGACACATATAATTCTACTGTACGTGTCGATGTCACTGAACTCCTCCTAAACGGCTAAAACGATTTGAATGAGTTTTTTTGTATGCGTTTGGATGACGACCTTAATGGTTTAGATTCACAAATCAGCCCGGCAGATGCCCGCTGCAGATGCAGGACGACGTCTGTCGGGTCAGCCAGTACTTCTATACTTTTTTATTATAAATGTGAAAGGATGGATGGATGTTTTTTACTCAATCACGTTCCAACGGCTGAACGGATTTGGCTATAATTTGGCACAGAGGTGCGAAGTAAGAACACGTAAGAATTGCCGATCAAATCGTTACAGTTCAGCGTCAAAGTAAAATAAACCATAATTTCATTGAATTAGAGTTCAATTTCGTGTACCCATTCTCATACGTTTAGGTATGTACGATACCCTAAAGTCTAAACGTATGAGAATGGATAGGTATGTCACCGTATGATTGTAAAAACCGTTACATTATAATCTAACTCGCGGAATTGCAAACTGTCGAAAGATTACAATTTAACGCATTATTTTTCGGGAGATTGGAATCTGTTAGGTATTTTAACCTCCTGGCGACCGCTTATCTCTGACAGCTACAGTGTAACGATCGCAATGACCTCTGATTAGTTATCACTCTTCCACTATTGGACAAAATCCATTGACGCAACCATAAATTCAGCCAATCACAACAATTGATACTGTAACTATGATTGATGCAGAAGATACGCGGTCGCCCTGCTGGCACTCCTGATTATTTTGTTTGGATGGATGGATGTTTGTTACTCAATCACGCCAGAACAGCTGAACGGATCTGGATGAAATTTTAAATTTTTTAATTTATTTTAATGCCTGATAAAATATGTCTGACAGGTTGATCTGTTTTGAAGTAAATTAGTACGTAGATACTTATACCTACTTACTGTTATCTTGGTTAGAATGAAAAACACTTACCTTTGTCATTTTCTGTAATTATAACACCAAATAACTAGGTAGGTAGGTAGGTACAGACAGACAGATACAATTATCGTACGTATAATGTGCTCTACTAAGTATATTAAATAGTTTTTTTTTTAATTTTTAGCCGGTAAGAACACGCGTTTTTAAAGACGTACCGATTCGAACTGTGAATTTGTAATTTTTATGAATGAGTATTGAGTTAATCGAAGTTACATAACCACGCTGTAGGTTAGAAAGTGGACTTTAAGGACATGAGGATTAAGGCATATATTTGAATGTTCTCTTTTTCAATCTATTTTAACGATTTTAACGATATCCCATACCCTATACATCCAAATCTGTTCTGTTATCTACCTCCGTACCTTGTTACCACATCGTACCTCGTCAAAATCGGTATATTTTGTATGATAAATATTTTTAGTAAGTTTAAAGAATTTAAACCTAGTGACATCTTTAGCGCCTTTCCCGAGTTTTTCCATACTGCCAAATTATGTAATATGCAGCCATGTCGCTTTCTATGTGCTAGTTATATCAGTATCACATAGATGGCGCTTCGCACGCCGTCCATTTTAGTTCCGGGAAATTAGTACCGATGGCGTTATATTTTCCAGCTATTCATCAACAGATGACACTTACTTAACATTCTTAGCAGAATAATATTGAAATTGCACTATGATTTATTTGAAAAAATAAACGCTTATTTAAATAAAAAAATATTTATATGAAAGGTTAGTAATAAACAATATAAAATGAGATGTAGCCTAAAATATTATAAATTATTTGCAAAATTTTGCTGAACTTCCGCTACTCGACAACAGATGGCGTTACAAGTATTGAAAAGAAAGATTAATAATGAGATCACAGATAATAGCGGTTGTGTTTTGCGGTAATCAAGCTATTGTATTAAATCATACACCCATCTTCATTAACTCATTAATGTGATTTTTATTACACTTTTTTATCGTCACGAAAGAGTTTTAAGCTATTATGACTTAGGTACTTAATGTATATAATTTGCAAATGTTCGAGATAATGTATGACTAGGATTTTATAGAAAATGAATTAATGTTTAATAATTAAGTACCTGACGAGTGACGACCTCCTTGGCGCAGTGGTGAGCGCTACGGTCGCATAAGTGGGAGATCCCGGGTTTGATCCCAGCATGGGCTATTTGGTAATTAATATCTACTTTAATTGTCAACTTCGGCCGTGCCTTGTAACCATCCTAACGCACGTCAATATATGCGATTAGTATGGGCGAACTTCAGTAGGTACCACTAAGTAGGGCGGTATTGACTATGGACTATTTTTTGTGAGAAACTTTTGTTTTTACTGCAAGATAGGCTTGCGCTTGACGAAAATCATGCTTAGCGTTAAGCAATGATAAGGTCTAGGTTGGAATACACAATAAAGTTGAAATAAAACTTTTTTAAACGCTCTTGCCTAGAAGATGCCTATTCACTCTTGCCTTGAAGGTACCTAATTTATACGTGGCAGGAAACACGAGCGCTGGAGGGTGATCTACACCCCAGCGGTTCGTATCAGAAACGTCGAAACTGGGAATCGAATTCGCGGCTCAGTGCATCAAATGGCTCTACATAGCAATGGGGTCCCTAAATTATTTAATGTTTTTCTTTTCTTCTCACTCCTAAATTCAAAGTCCGAAGTGACTTGTAAAAAACTTTAATTAAAAAAGCCCCTACACTTAGCTACGTTGCGAGAGTGATCTTTCTTTCGTGTTATTTTTCTTTCTTTCTTAAGTGTCTAGGTGTGCCATGCTGCGTTTACACTAGAAGCAAAAACTCAAGAAAATACGTTGTTCGTTATTTTTGTTTTTTTTTATTATTAACTAGAAAAGTTATTATTATTAACTTTCCGGGAAAAAAACTATCCCTGTACCAAATTTCATCAAAATCGGTTGAAAAGATGTGCTGTGAAAGCTTAACAGACAAACAGCAACACTTTCGTATATTAGTATGGATTTTCGAAAAAAATATAGTTTTTTTTAAATCTAGGTACTTAGTTACTTACATGAAACGATGGACGATTGACCTAGTTGTAACAACGCATATCAGTAGATAGTAATTGTTATGCAACGTTGATCCAAGTCGGTTTTCATGCTACATTTTGTGAACTTTAGTGATATAACGTCGTCGATCTTTTTGTCACCTCAAACGCAGTCTAGTGCTTTGGTCTGCAAAATTTGTGGTGCAATTTTAGATATATTTTTTTAAAGGCACTAAATAAAAAATAAAATAAAATATATTTAAATTATATTGGGCGAAATTGGTCTAAATACCCACCACTAACGAGACCTACCGTAGTAGTATATAGTACACTAAATATGTTATTAAAACAACTTATATTACGGATTTTTCTTTTTTAAATTAATGTATTTATGTCCATTTTTTTGCTAATTTTCTTTGTAGAAAATAGAAATGGAAAGAAGAAATTGCATTTTTACCTCACTAGCTCAAAATGGGCGGTTTTGCTGCTTATAGGTAAAGTTAAAACCAGCGAGCAAAAGTTTTACATAATAAAATTGTAAGACACTATTACATTAGGTATATTACATAGGTACGTTATGACTGCTGATGAGGTACCGGGTTCGAGTTCCGGGTCGTGCCACAATTATTTTGACAAGAAATACTCAGTACTAGCCTGGAGTTAGGAAGTTGATGGTGCTTTACTCCCTTACCTCGAAAACCACGTATACGTAAAGCCTTCGCTTCTGCGTCTAATCTCTCTACGGTCGTGTCGGATTCTCCGTCCTATCGGGCTTAGTAGGGTACGAGTAAAGGAACAGATAATGCACCTGTGTTAGCGTACACATTTGTGCACTATAGTACATATTTCCCGCGCAGTTCCTATAATATCTCTGGAGATAGGCCGCCGTGGCCAAAAGGTCATCATTCATCACTCACCATCAGCCGTTGTGCATCCACTGTTGGACCCAGGCCTCTTTCAAGTAGCGCCAACGTGCTCTTTCCTCGGATTTTCAAATCCAATCGATGCCAGCCACCCTCCAGATATCATCGCTCCACCTCGTTGGGGCTGCCCTACCAAGACGCGAAAGGTAAAAAAGGAGGAAAGGAGGTAAAAAAAGAGGAAAGGAGGTACATGAGGAGGCTGAAAGGTCGGGAGGACATTATTATTAGGTAAACTACATATTGCTAAGTTTCAATCAAACCACAAATCGATTCATTACGTGATATACCTACAGTTCATCCCTGCGCCTCTTCGATGTCGTTTAGATTCTAGATCTTGTTTAGGTCGATGAGGTCGAGGTGTGATCTACGTACCTCTTTAGGTATACTTGTTATGTATGGCACTTATTGTACTGTATTCTTCTTTTTCTTATTCAAGCAAGTGTACTCGTCAATATAAACGGCGCATGATGGAGAGACACCTTAAAATGTGGGCTAATTAAAAAACACCCTTCGACGCGGGGGTGCAAACGATATAATTGCGAACTGGAATGAGATTAACAACTTACACTAACTACCTAAGTACGTACGTACCTGCTTGTTTTTTAATCGACTTAAAAAAGAATTTTATCAGTTCGAAACGTATGATTTTTTTTATCCACTACAAGTTATTTTTATTACACATTAGTTATCAAACTTGAAACTAGCTGATGATATGAATGTCTCTTTAGACCCTCTATTTAATAATCAGTGAAAAAGAATTTATTTTTGACATAGGCATCATCCTTATTCTCAATAAGATTTTTTTATCCACTACATGTTAGCCCTTGACTGCGATCTCACCTGATAGTAAGTGATGATGCAGTCCAAGATGGTAGCAGGCTAACCTGTTAGGGACATGGTAGTTATATTAAACCAATACTTACCCCTATTCGGTTTCTACACGGCATCGTACCGGAACGCTAAATCGCTTGGTGGCACGTCTTCGCCGGTAGGGTGGTAACTAGCCACGGTTGAAGCCTCCCACCAGGCCAGACCAGGGGAAATTCAGAAATTATAAATTTCCTACTTGACTCCGTCGGGGATCGAACCCGGGACCTCCGCACGTTAAGACAACAGCGCTCAACACTGAGCCAGGGATGAGAGAGGTTATCAAAATTTATGTGATATTAATGGAACTACAAAATATTATCATAATATGACAAAATCTTTGTATATTTTTTTTTGTATATTTGTTTGGAAGCCCCAAACAAATATACAAAACTAGCTAGCTAGTGAATTGTAGTTTTTTGGTTCCCGCGGGAACTCTTTAATTTTCCGGGATAAAAAGTAGCCTATGTGTTATTCCAGACTACAATCTATGTCTGTGCCAAATTTCATTCAGATCCGTTCAGCCGTTCTGGCGTGATTGAGTAACAAACATCCATCCATCCATACAAATTTTCGCATTTGTAATATTAGAATTTAGATTAAGTATTAGAAGTATAGGTTCGTCGTCAACCGGTAGATGTCCACTGCTGGACATAGGTCTCTCGTAGTCTCCACAAGCCACTGGCCAGCGCTGCCTGAGACTCGCTTGATGTCGTCCGTCCAACGTTGATGTCTACCGACGCCGCCTTCCAGTATGGGGTCGCCATTCCCGCACCTTGGGACCCCAACGTCCATCGGTTCTCCGAACTATGTGCCCCGTCCATTGTCACTTCATACTCAAACACAAAGTAAGTATGCCTATATGTATATCTGTCACCGTAAGATTGTAAAAACCGTTAGATTATAATCTATCTCGCGAAATTGCAAACTGTCGAAAGATTACAATTAAACGCATTATTTTTCGGTAAATTGTAATCTATTAGGTATATTAACCCGATAGAACCTAATTATTTATGTCGAACCCTAACCTAACCTACAAGAAACAGACAAGAAAACGTAAAAACAATGAATATTTCAAAAATTGACACTCAGAACATTGGACGGTTCACAACCTTTCAACGGTTAACAATTTCGCGAATTAGATTATAATCTAACGGTTTTTACAATCTTACGGTGACATATTCAAAATACGTCACGTTTTTAATGTATAAGACGTGATGGGGATAATGAAAGAACTAGAAGTATATTTCGCTATAATCCGCCGCAGAAGACAAATCTATGTGGTACACTATGCGTGTCTTTACAATCGAGGATTGAGGGTGCTCCAGTGTCGGAGTGAAACGTACGTTTCGGAGTGATTTGGAGGATTTGAATCATATAATATCTACTCTATGATTTGTGTGGTGTGTGTGGTGTTGTGCCGAATTACTGTGTGGTGGGTGTCGCTCTAGGTGAAAGACACGCAACTGTACCACATAGATTAAACTTACCATTATGTGATTAATCGAAAGGGGTCACGACTCACGACTCTCAGTAATGAGGAATACGACTCAAAGAGAGAGGTAAGTGTATTATCTAGTATCAAAATCAAACAAAACACACAACCTTCTTCTTTCTTCTTCTTATAATGAATTACTGTTCGTTAGTCTCGCTAAAACTCAGAAACGGCTTGACCCATTGTGATGGAATATTTTGTGTGTTTGAGTGGGTCCCGGGATGGTTTATATTCACAATTGGACCCGATAGGTGCAGTCTGCTTCTAGGGCAGGATAATGTCTTTAAATAAAATAAAATGGTAGAGTTAGAAGTTGTCCTACATGAAATAAATATTTCTTTCTTTGACTATCAATACTCTGTACTCGAGCACTGGATTTCAGACAAGTGAAATTAATATAACGAATTAAAAAATACGATTGCCCTGCTATATTATTTTCGGAGTTTACCTCCTTAAGAAGCGATTTGCATATATACTTAGCCTTTATCTAAATGATTTGTTTGTGAATCACTGGATATTGAACTATAATGTTATATATTTTTGGAATCTACTCATCATTTTCTAGATGATGGTTATATCGTTAATCTTATTTTCGAAATATTTTTTTCAACTTTAGTCTTTAATGCGGGACCATGGTCACCCCACCATTTTTTTTTAAATTTTACTAGCCTATGTCACCCGGAATAAGCTAGGGATTCTAACGATACCTCATTTATCAAAATCGGTTCAGCCGTATAAAAGTTATGGTGGAATATACAAACTCACATACATACATACATACATACATACATATATGAACCCTTAAAACAATATACTCCTTTTTCAAGCAGTCGTATAAAAAATATAATTCTTTTATTAAGACAACCGCTCATCATACCCGTCAACTGTAGAAAAAAAAATTACAAAATCAATAAAGACGAGCGCGCATCAATCGCGGACATAAAATATGAACTCGTTTTTCCTTTATCTAATACTAAATTATAAATGCGAAAATTTGGATGGATGTTTGTTACTCAATCACGCCAGAACGGCTGAACGGATCTGGATGAAATTTGGCTCAGACATATTTTATAAAATAAATAAAAAAAAACTTTATTCACTATTACGTTAATTAATGTCATATAAGCTAATTACAATATTATAAAATATTGTAATTAACTTATATGACATGAATATAATATAAAACAAAATGTATAACTAGTAAGCGATAAGGCCGCCTTTTGTACCTATCATGTATTTGTTTTTTCTATACTCTTTTTGTTTTTTTTTATCTTTATGGTACAAATAAAGAGTATATAATAATAATAATAATAATAGTTATATAATATAAAATGTCAATTGATAAAAATAATAATAATACACAGGTACAATAAAATTAGCTTAAAATTGGTCAAATTTACATGCATTCCCGTAAAAGTCGCCTCTACGGCGTAGGCCTCCCCCATATCTCGCCAAAGCTTTCTGTTACGTGCTTTTCTCATCCAGTCTGGCCCACATCTCAGAGATAGATTATAGTCTGGAAAAACACATAGTCTACTTTTTATACCGGAAAATCAAAGAGTGCCCGCGGGAACCAAGAAACAAACAAACAATAATCTAGTAAACGTTAAGGAAAGGGCTCTGATGATAAATATATTTTTTGACTATCTAGTTATGTAGATACGATATAGGTGTATCTAATTTAATAAGAAGAAAATCATAGAAGAATTTTTACAACTCGGAATAAAAGCACAATATTTAAAACACAAGCAATTCATGAAACTTAAATTTAAATCTTTAAGACCTTTTCTTTGACAATCATCATGTATAGTCCCACTTAACTGACCTGCTGACAGCGTCGTTAGTAGGTATATATGAAAAATAAATGAAAAATAAAAGCTAAACAGGCATAAAAATTTGTTCCAATTTTGGCCACCGGGCCAGGTAAGCTGGTGGGGCTATACCAAATTCACGTGATTTCCAATAAAATAATTCAATTTATTATCAAGACAACCGCGCATCATACCCGTCAACTGTAGAAAAAAAAATACAAAAATCAATTAAGACGAGCGCACATCAAGGCGCGCGGACATATTATTTAAATCAAACAAACACACAAACAATATAATAAACGTTCGGAAAGAGTTCCTATAATAAATAGGGTGAAAAAAGGACACCGCCCATCGGCTGGGTTAGGCCACGCCTTAACATGGACGTTTCAGTGGAGGGGAGACGTGTATTTGCCAGTTTCGAATCGCTTTCGCGCATACTGTACGTATCTAATAATAAAACTTGGTATATGGTATGAAAATTCGATTTTCCACAGTTTTCCCGGCGAATTTACGATACATAATCGATTGAATCGGTGATTTATTCGTGAAAATGCGTTTTCTGTGGACTTTTAGTGAGTGGGACTTTGGTTTTTGAGTTTTTTTTCGGTTTCTGGTTTTTCAGTGAGTGTTGTGCCGGATTTTTTTTACGGTTTGAGGTAGGTTTGTCGGTTTTTCTTATTTGATTAACTGTTACACTGGGTTTTTTTTCAGACAAATAATGTTCATATTTTTCGATACGTAGAGAGCTAGACTTAAGTATTTTTAATATTGGTTTAACCTATATACTTACCTATAATATTAGTACATAGCGTATAAGGCATCTAGTGATTTATGTAGCTATATAGGTTCATAATGATTTTTTTTTATTTTTATTAACTGGCTTTACGACTCTGGGTTCCAGGCATTTATTATGAGTCATTAAATTATTTATCATAGACATAGTAGGACATTTTTTTCAGAAGGTATAGGACTATATTTAAGATATTTAATATTATCTAGGCCAGTAAAAAACTGTTAAATTTATCTACATAAGATTGAACCCTAATTGGATAGGTACGCGAAAAACAATATGAGCGTTTATTTTTCTATTATAGAATTTTCCAATGTATTTTCCTAATGTCAGACCTAAAAATGTTAAAGACAGGTCAAATTAGGACCAAATATCTTTTTTTTTGGAAGATCTTTGCCTTTTTCTTTTTTAACGCCTTTACAAGTTAGGCCTTGACTGCAATTTCACCTGATGGTACATAAGTGATGATGATGCAGTCTAAGATGGTAGTGGGCTAACCCGTTGGGGGGTTTGGCGTAATATTAAACCCATACCCCCAATCTGTTTCTACACGGTATCGTGTCGGAATGCTAAATCACTTGGCGGTACATCTTTACTACGGTAGTGGTGGTTTAGTGGCACTAGCCACGGCCGAAGCCTCCTTTCCAGATCAGACCAGAGAAAATTCAGAAATTATAAGTTCCCAAACCCGGGACCTCCCACTAATAAGACCACAGACCACAGCGCATCACCACTGCGCCAGGGAGGTCGTAAATCTTTGCATATCTATAATTTTTTTTTACTTAAATTATACTTAAATGCTAAAGCGTGTCTTCCCATTTACTTAAATAAATATATGTATATTTTTTATAACATATGCGTCGCCTTCCCCGGGAAAATACCCGGGGATTTACCGGGGTAAAAAGTAGCCTTTGTCCTTACTGTCTTTTATCCCGGATAATTAAAGATACCCCGCGATAATCGGTTTATAGTAATCCCAACTAAAATAACTAGTAGGTACACATTTTTTAAAATTTAATTAAAATTCATTTCTTACTTATAATTAGTTAAGTCTGGAAATACTTATCCTTTATTTTATTTAATATGTAAGTAGGTAGATCTTGGTATTTGATTAATTTAAAAGGAATCCGCGTAAATGAAAATTCTATCAGTGATTTTAATATTTAAAATAGGTTTTAATTTATATCTAATAGGTATCTATTTACGTATATTCTACGAATTTATAATTAGTTAACTAGCTGAGGCTGCGACTTCCGTGTGGATTGATGTTTTTTGGTTCCCGCTGCAACTGTTTAATTTTCCGGGATAAAAAGCCGATGTGCTATTCCAGACTATAATACATCTCGGTGCCAGATTTCATCCAGTTCCGTTCATCCGTTTAGCATAAAATGTATTGGGTTTTTTTGACAAGAAATTTTCAGTAGTAGCCCTCAGTTAGGAATAGGCCGCAGTGGCTGAAATTCGGTCGGGAGGCCATTATTATTGCTATAAAAACATTTTACATTATATTTAACTATGCTTGCGTACGTGGCAGCGGCCAGCGCGTGGCAGGAAATATGTATGTGACTTGTGTTTTTTTTTAAATCTACCTTTAATTATACTGACTTTGTATTTTGTAATACGAATAACCTCAGATTGTTAGGAGCGAAAAACAGAGACAAGGCCCTTGGTCTGTAGACAATAACAATGACATTTATAAAGAATCACCACATACTATACACAGATACTTTGGCTATGGAGGTAGGAATTTAGTATCATAAAACCGTAACGATACGCACTACTGTAATCTGTAGGTGTAATAGAAGTTAAAATAAGTAAGTTTTAAAGTAAGATAAAGTCGCGGGCATCACCTAGCAGAGTCCGACAAACTTATTAATATCTGACTCGGTGGAAGCGTCGCTAGTGTCTATGTAAGTAAATTAAAAACAAAAACTAAACAGGCTATATGATTAGTTCCAATTTTGGCCACCGGGTCAGATAAGTTTGTGGGACTATAAGAGATAGAGCCTTGGATGAGCTAGTGATAGCCAATAAATCGATTAGTTTCGAGCCCCGTACATAGATGGCACTAGTAGTCACAATTTACCGAATTCAACTCTACCATAGCTAGCGCCAATCATAATAGTCGTCTCAGTAGCTATACTGGCAGCGCTTAAAACAATATTACTCAAAATGACAAACTCAAACCCATATTTTATTATTCAAATAAACTTATTACAAGTCCTTTGGAATCGTTAAGTGAAATGAATAGGCGCAGATACGGATCCGGATACGGATATCTGGTGACAAGATCCGCGGATACGTATACGGATTTTATATGTTTTACTCAATCGGTGTCGGTGCGCGTGACCTTGAAACTCATTACGGTAAATATTTGCAATATGAAGGTGCCAAAATGATTTTAAGAAAATAAAAAATAATTGAATGGAATTTAATTATTTTCCATTGCTGCCTTTTCACCTATATATAGAATTTCATCTTTGTATTGAAAATTAATAAGGTAAAAGATCCGTAACGACGTACGTAACGCAATTAGAGAACTCACTTTTATTCTATTTAAGTCAAGACTAAAAAGGTGGCTTACGGAAAGGTGCTTCTACACAATAGATGAATTTTTAAATTTCAAATAATAAATAGTATAAACAAAATATGTAAATTTGCATGCCTTATTATAAGGTGAAACATTTATACTGAAAACTAACAAATAACATCTCATTGTGAAGAATGTTTCTGCAAATAAAGAATTTTGAATTTTTGAAATTTGAATTTTGAATTTTTAACGGATACGGATCTTTCTTCACCCGCGGATATCCGCGGATACGGATACGGATATCCGGAACATCACTAGAATCTACCACTGGTTCGAAATTCTATCCAACCGAGAAGAACCAGTACCTAAGAAACTCGGTGGTTGCTCTTTTGAAAAAAAATTAGCAGTCATAGGGACTGCTGATAGAAGTGAAAACGAATATTTAATTTTAATTTCTAATTAAAAAAAATCTTTTGTCTTCGTAACGACGCGAGGTTTTAATTACGAATATACTTTTTTGTACTGTACTTTTTTCTTAAGAAGAATGGTTTCGGTCACGCGTATTCCACATCTTTACCCCCTACCAAAAAGTGCTCAAAGCGGCTAAAGAAGTTTTCACTTCAATAATTTACAATTTCATCAATACATAAGTAACCGCTGTCCTAAGCATTGCTGGAGTTTAACATTTTTGGTACAGCCGTGCGAGACTGCATCGGGTTATCTAGTAAGCAATCAAATTAATATTATAAATGCGAAAGTGTGTTTGTTTGTTGGTTTGTCCTTCAAGAGGACCTGGAGAGTGACAAAGGCTACTTTTTATCCCGTAAAATTAAGTAAGTAGTTCCCGTGGGAATAAAAAATGGACGCTTGGTCTTAGCTATAGTACCTATATAATTATTATACATTCAAACAACCATTATCTATCTATTATATATCTAATAATAATTTAAACATAATATATCATGCAATTCTACATAATAGACAAAGGAAATATTTGTTACATTAAAATCAAAGAATTATATTTAAGTAGCTGATGAGCGCGACTTCGTCCGCGTGGTTTCAGTTTTTTTCGATTCACTCGGGAACTCCTTAATTTTCCGGGATAAAAAGTTGCTAAGTCACTTACCAGGCCCTCAAGTATAAACCCATGCCAAAAATCACGTCGATCCATTGCTTAGTTGCAGCGTGATCGAAGGACAAACCAACGAACCAGTAAACACACTTTCGCATTTATTATATTATTAAAGTATGATAATACGGTAATATTATTCAGTACGTACATTTTATGTATTTGTTTAAAAAACAATTAATCAGTTAAATAAATACATAAATTCACACCAATTTAAATAACCCACATAATAGGTAATCAATTGTTTTAAAAACATTTAAATGTTTCTTAAGTGCGTCATTTAGATATTTATTCACATTAATTACAAGGTTACCAATATAATAACGCCATTTTAACCATAATTCTTGTTTAATCAACTGCTTTTATAATTCTGGCTAATATAATAACTGCGAATGACTTTGTTGATGAAATTTGTTATAGAAATTGGTTGTGTCCCGGTGAAGTAATAGGGCTACTTTTCATTCCGGAAAATGAGGGACTTCCCGTGGGATTTAAAAAAATTTAATGCAGACGCAGCCGTGGCGTCATCTAGTCAGTCAAATATCAAATGAAATCAAATAATCATCAAATAAATATTATAAATGCGAAAGTTTGGATGGATGGATGTATGGATGGATATTTGTTACTCAATCACGTCCGAACGGCTGAACAGATCTGGATGAAATTTGGCACAGATATAGATTAAAGTCTGGAATAATATATAGGCTACCTTTTATCCCAGAAAACTAAGGAGTTCTCGCAGGAACCAAAAAACATCAATCCACGCGGACGTAGTCACGGGCATCAGCTATTTTGATGTAATTTTTTTAAAGTGTTTTTTGATTCCCCTGGGAACTTTTTGAGTTTATGGGGTATAAAGTACCTACCTTACCTCAAGCACTCTTTAGGACTTTAGCTACCTATATCTAGTCATGTTAAAACTATGTGGCGAAAAACTGACAAAGAAACACATTTTCGCATTTCTACCACCACCATTACAGCCCATTAACGTCCCACTGCTGGGCACAGGCCTCCACTCTCATAGGAGAGAGGGAAACCGACCTTTCCGGTTTTTCCGGAACCGACTTTTTCAATTCCCACGATAACTCCTTAATTTTCCAGGATAGAAAGTATCATAATATGTCACTCTCCAAGTCCTCAAGTATACCATAAATCACGTCGATCCGTTGCTCCGTTACAGCGTGATTGAAGGACAAACCAACAAACAAACACACTTTCGCATTTATAATATTAGTATGAAGTATGATATTAGTAATACATATACTGGTTTGTATCATTAATTAATACCTATGGTATTAAATTATTATTGGTCGTGAAAAGTAATTAATTTTGAATAATTACCGTATTTTCAACTGTTCAAATATTCGTCACGTCAAAAGTAGAGATAAAAGTAATATTTATCTGTGGTATTTCTCTATACGAACCCTTACATGCCGACTTATTTTTTCTCTTAATATCCGGTATTATATTACATCTTGTTAGGGTAAACGAGAAATTGGCCGGCAACGACAACATCTCTCTCTCTGTCGTCGCGAGATCTCTCGTTGTGCTTATGCTTACCCTTCTGGAGTCCCTTGAACAACGAAGAGACGTTAGTTCTCTGTGTGTTCTATCGTCTCTACAACGGGGAGTTCTATGAAGAGTTATTTAATCTTATTAATTATGTAAATAATTAATAAGCTAATACTAACTAATAAGCTCCCAGAAGACATGCTGAAGATGTCTCCGAATAAGTTCAAAGTTAATGTAAAACGTAAACTCATTAAAAAATCCTATTACCTACCATGTAAAGGATTACTTAAATGACAAGGAAGCTTGGCAATGATTTGATCTAATGGCTCTGATAGTTACTTTGTTAAGATGATTTGTGAAATGGTGTTAATCAAAAAAAAGCCGAGTTTATTGTGGGCTCTTCTCAGACCAGGGCGCGTTTGGAACCCTCTTAGCTTTAGTTTTAAGATACCGTTACTGATTATCACCATTATATTTTATAAATAACTGGACGTCAATAAGTGTGGTGTAACTACCGAAATTGAACAAACATTATTTGAGTTTGAGTTTATCTTCAGAGCACTCCCCGCTGTAGAGACAAAACTATAAACTATGACTACACTACGCTGATTTTAATTTTCCGGGATCAAAAGTAGCCTAAATATGTGTTATTCCAGACTATAACCTCTGTGCCGAATTTCATCCAGATCCGTTCAGCCGTTCTGGCGTGATTGAGTAACAAACATCCTATCCTATAATATCGGTATAGATATTTATAATATTAGTATACAAAGGTACAGAGTTTCTTTCTGGTTCTCTTCGGTAGGTATGTCATTCCGAACCGGTGGTAGATTCAATCGACGGTTCAAAAGCACTTGTAAGAGTTTATTGAGTAGAAAACATTTGAGTTTGAGTATGGCATTCACTAAGAAAGAAGGATTTTGAGAAATTCCAACATGATTCTTAAGAAATTAAAAAAACCGAAAGCCCGCGGGCGATCTTTTTCATTCTCGTACGCTTAAAATTTTTACGCACGTATTTTACGACCCTAGTGGTAAAATTACATTGTTATTTTACTGTACGAGAGTTAAAAGTTTAATATTACACGATTTTCGAGTAACGATGAGAATTTCCCAGTCATAGTGTTGTAATGAAAGAAAACTGAAAAGTGGAATAATTGTTGGGTTTTCCAGTTTTTTTTTTGTTTCTAAGCAGTTAATTACACGACTGCTCAAAAAGGAGTGTAATGTATTCCACCATAACTCCTAAATGCCTGAACAAATTTGGATGTTAGATGGGGTATCGTTAGAATCATTACATCCTTCCAAGGCTATGATTGGCTATGATTGGGACATGGCTATAATTGTTTCATGTAGGTAATGTCTCTCTCTGCATCGTATTCCTCATTACTTAGGGTCGTGACCCCTTTCCATTGATCAAATAATGAAAGGAGTTTTCTTGGGATAATAATGGGAGGGGAGGTCCCACGACCTTCCGCATCCGACTCGACTTAGACTAACTAAACTCATAGGTTTTTGTAACGATTATTATTTGATATTAGTGATAATAACCTCGACCACCGGCTTAACGTGGTCTCCGAGGCACGGAGGAGACGAAAAGGCCAAAAGTTGAACCTCAAAACTCGGTCACCCATCCAGTTACCGTTTTAGGTCAACGTTGCTACTTGCTTAACAATCGCAATCGACTGATATGCATTGTCACAGCTAGGTCACTCGTCCCTGGTTTCATGTAAGTACTTAGATAAAAAATTATTTGTCATTTTATATTATTTTTTTGGGGCCCTGGAGGATATAAGCCCGGGGTATGAAAATTTATGGGGAATAAAACCATACTTTCTCCATTACGTTACGTTATGTTTATTTTTCCATGGTAACACTTGATATGTTTCTGTGACTATGTAATGCATTTTGATGAATATAAATTATATAATTAATATAAATAAATGTATCGAGCATGCTTTCAGTAATATAAAAAATGCGTTCATTAGTAAATGAGGGTCATTTACTAATCTATTTATTTTATAATCGTTCGTGAAGAGTAAACTCCAGTCGTGCGTCGAAGCTGACACACACATTTTTTTTCGAACATTAATAGCAATAAAAATCAAAGGAAGCTTCATACAAAGACTATCATTATATATATCCTAATATTTCCAGTCCACAAATATCTAATTATAAAACGAAATAGGTACCAGCCATCTAATTCTATTTTACATGATTTACAATTATCATAAAATTGCGTAAAGATATTTTAATTAGACCACCAGGCGTTGGTAGGTAGCAATTATTTAGAATTAATTAGATGCGACGGTTTTTTTGGGTGTTATTTAATTAATTAGGTTTTTATTTCGTACAGTATAATTAAGTTTGAGTAGGGTGTTGGGAAAAATAATTTCGATGACCTCGATTATTTTTTAAATTGTTAAGTAAATTATAGTTTTAGAAAACACAACGGATTTTTCTGTCTCAAACGAACAAAAAGCTCGCGTCATTTAATTTAATTTGGAGCTCACAAACTAGACGACAGGACAAACCATCGTTCCCCGACACGGACGTTTCATGCGGAAGGTTTATACCTTCCAATCCAGGTTTTCTATTTTTAAGGGGTTTCGCTTGTTATATTCGCTGATGCGCGCGACTTCTTCCGCTTGGATCGAGGGTTTTTGTTTCCCGAGGGAACTCTTTAATTTTCCGGGGTAGCCTATGTGTTATTTCAGACTATAATTTATCTATGTGCCAAATTTCATCCGGATCCGTTCAGCCTATCTGGCGTGGTTGAGTAATAAACATCCATCCATCAAAACTTTCGCATTTATATTAGTGATATAGTCCCACAAACTTATCTGACCCGGTGACATCGTCGCAAGTATATATCTCTTATCTTAGATATAAAATTCTCGTGTCACAAAGTTAGTTACCATGCTCCTCCGAAACGGCTTGACCGATTTTTTTGAAGTTTTATATGCATATTCAGTAGGTCTGAGACCTACTACTATCTATTTTTCATACTTCTAAAACACCACAATCCACGCGGACAGCGTCGCGGGCATTAGCTAGTGAATAATAAAATATAATAAATACAAAAACTAAACAGGCATAAAAATTCGTTCCTATTTTGGCCACCGGGCCTGTATGTGGGACTATACCTACTTTCAGCCATAATTGAGTCTATTATATTGAATTAGATGCATCAATATGATTGGTTGGTGTCCATGCGGGCATTTCGAAAAGGGGGGGAATTAGTAACGCCAATAAATTAGGGGACAATGAAATTTTCAAGTCATTGATTAGAGTTGCCTGTCTTAATGGACTCTATTTAAGCGTTCTATATTATAATATACCTATACTGGGCCAGTTCATAGAGGAATAAAAGCACTGCTTACCTAAATGTAAATGCGTCAATGCTCATTTTTCATTAAAACAGCGGTAATCGGTTTTTTTACTTATTAATGCCATACCATACATACATAATAGTTATAAATGCAAAAGTGTGTCTGTCTGTCAGCTACGATTAACGGCCCATCCTTTCAACCGTTCTTGAAACTTGGTACAGAGATAGGTTGTACTTGTATCCTGGGGAAGGATATATTACTTACTTTTTATCCCAGAAAATCAAGGAGTTTTCGCGGGAATACAAAAAAAATGTCCACGCGGATGAAGTCACAGTATTATCTAGTCTAAATAAATACAAGGAAAAGGTGACTGACTGACTGATGTATCAACGCACAGCTCAAACCACTGGACGGATCAGGCTGAAATTTGGCATACAGATATAGATTTTGTGACGTACGTACCCTGGATTAAGATTTTTTGACTCCCGCGGGAACTCTTAAATTTTCCGGAGTAAAAAGTAGCCTATGTTGTAGCACCAGGCAATCTATCCCTGTACCAAATTTCATCAAAATCGGTTGAAAAGATTTGCCGTGAAAGCGTAACACTTAGACGGACAAACATATCGCATTTATAATATCAGTATGGATTAAACCTAACGAGCGCAAAGTCGCGGGCAAAAACTAAAAACAACCCTATTTATTAGTTAGCCTATGAGAAATATATTGTGTCAAGTCCAATCGGTGTTATCATTTAATTAAAGTTTAAGTAAGTAAATGAAGTTTTGGTTGAAAAGCGTGAAAATTAATACATCGTCATGCCGTATAAGGTATTAAATTGAAACAGTTTCACATGCCTACAGATACCTACCTGCCGCCGACGCTTAAAGCAATACTTAAACAATATTACTCAAAATGACAGTTTGATGTCACGTACCTTGACGTTCCTACAATAAGGATTACAATTCTAAAACACGAAAGTCAACAATAATGAAACAATATGGCTTTAATCGTTGGCAGTATGGCCTCTGCTTAAAACTACATACAAGTTCCTATAGCCCGTCACTATTGCAGATGGATTTTTACACGACTCCCAAAAAAAGGAGTGCAATGTTTTCAGGGTTCATGCAAGTTTGCTCGCGACTTCGCGTGGATAAGGAAAGAAAAGTAAGAAAGAAAATACATATAATAGGTATTCAACAATGGTGTTATACAGACAAACATTTGACGACCTCCGTGAGCGCAGGGTGTAGCGCTGTTGTGTTAACGTGCGGAGGTCCCGGGTTCGATCCCCGGCAATTTGGGAATTTATAATTTCTGAATTTTCCCTGGTCTGGCCTGGCGGGAGGCTTCGGCCGTGGCTAGTTACCACCCTACCGGCAAAGACGTGCTGCCAAGCGATGTAGCGTTCCGGTACGATGCCGTGTAGAAACCGAATACGGGTATATGGGTGTAATATAACTGCCATGCCCCTAACACGTTAGCCCGCTACCATCTTAGACTGCATAATCACTTACCATCAGGTGAGATCGCAGTCAAGGTCAAAAAAAAAAACAGTTATCATATGCAGTTGTTCATAACAATATGTTGGTCTGTGGTACCACCCAGAATGGGTATACAGCTCAGCCGTGTGCCCAGGCATCATACCTAATGCCCGAAACTTCATATGCGTGGTTTGAAGTTATTTGGTTCCCACGGGAACTCTTTAATTTTCCGGGATAAAAAGTAGCCTGTGTAGTAGTATGTGCTATTCCAGACTATAATCCATCTCTGTGCCAAATTTCATCCAGAACGATTCAGCCGTTCTAGCTTGATTGAGTAAGAAACATCCATCCAACATCCATCAACATTTATAATATTAGTAGTATAGAAGCATAGATTGTATAGAAGTATAGATACAGCCCAAGCAAAGCCGCAGTATAAAAGTGGTGGTGGGAGATACTTATAATTATATTTTTATATTGCTAATTTCTGTATCTTTTTGTATAATATTACTTAATTTGTTCTCTTTAGTGCACCCCTTCCGCTTTCTATTTTTCTATTTCAATGTATCCTTTGCCCTAAGGTTGCCTGGAAGAGATCGCTGTTTGAGCGATAAGGCCGCCTGTTGTGCCATGTCCATTAGATTATTATATCTATTGTATTTAATTTTTTTGTATGGTGTACAATAAAGCATATTTTACTTTACTTCACTTTAATAGCAAAATACAGTAATGTTAACATTAAAGTTTGATATAAATTTTGATTTACCGCAGTACAGTTAACAACCTGTGATAAGCCGGCGAATGCAAATGTTTACAAACATGGCCGACCGTAAATTATGTTAACAATAACATTGCCCGACTGTTTTATATGTGATAATAAAATAAATATAGAGCCTTTTTTTATATAACAAAATTATACGGTTTAACGTGTAAACTAAAATAATAATTTATGTAAACTAATGTAATAAATCTTATCTTATTAATCCATACTATCCACACTATCCATATTAGAGTTCCCGCGGGATCCAAAAAACCTTAGTCGACGAACGAACGGGCGAAGTCGCGGGCATCATCTAGTGTATTATAAATGCAAAAGTGTGTCTGTCTGTCTGCTACGCTTTCACAGCCCAACTACTCAACCGATTTTGATGAAATTTGGTACGGAGACAGGTCGTGGGAAAGGACATTTATCCCGGAAAATTAAAGAGTTTCCGCGGGAACCAAAAAACCTCAATCCACGCGGGCATCGTGTAGTATTAGGATAAATACGAATGTTTGGATAGATGGATGTTTGTTACTCAATTACGCCAGAAAGGCTTAACGGATCTGGATGAAATTTGGTACAGAGATAGACTATAGTTTGGAAAAACACATTGGCTTCTTTTTATCTATCTATCTTCTTTTAGACAGTTTAGCGATATTGAAACGGCTAGGCTTGTCTACTTTGCTTTCTTCCACCATCATCATCCATCCGTTCTATTTATAAACTCGGATCACGCGTATCACTTCGTGAAAAATTTAAAGAGATTGGTGTTCTTACGGTGCCTTCGCAATACATATACAATAATATAGTCTTTGTTAGGCAGAACATTAATCTTTACAAGAAAATAGGTGATACTCACAATCGATACACTAGAAACCGCCATAAGCTAGTAACAGCGTCGTATCGTGTGCGCAACGTGCAGAAATCCTTTGTGGAGTCGAGTGTACGCTTTTATAATATGGTTCCCAAAGAATTTCTGGATTTTCCATTACATAGATTTAAAGACTGTGTTAAACAGCATTTGTTTAGTCGAGGTTATTACACTATCGATGATTTTATTAATGACAAAGTTGCATGGAAGCAACCGGCCTCGCATCCAGTGACCCACAGGTCAGTATAATACTTGTAATGTATGTGTTGTGTTGTCTACATATTGTAACCTTTTCCTTTCTATGAAAAGAGCAACTGCTGAGTTTCTTGCCGGCTCTACTCAGTAGAATCATCTTTCCGAACCGGTGGTAGAGTCTTAACGTTTCATAAGTGCAAGTTGTCCTATATGAAATAAATAAATCATTTATCATTTATATCCCGGAAAGTGAAGGAGTTTCCCTGGAAATTAAAAGAACTTATTCCACGCGGACGAAGTCGTTTCGGAACGAAACGTACAAAGATGTCCTGACTGGTTATTATCATCAAAGTCATCATTTCATCAGTCATCAAGTTTTTATGAGTCAATACACTTTTCTCTGAGGGACTAGAAGTACGAATGGCCTAGCTGTGAAAACGCATGTCAGCCGATTGCGATTGTTACGCAACTTTGACTCGAGTCGGTAACTGGATGGGTGACCGAATTTGGTGGTTCAAATTTCTCCTTTTCATCTCCTCCGTGCCTCGGAGAGCACGTTAAGCCGCCGGTCCCGGTTATTATCACTGACATCTGATAATAGTCGTTACAAAACCTAAGAGTATAATACTCTTAGTCGAGTCGTATGCGGAAGGACGTGGGAATCCACCGCATTATTATGCCAAGAAAACTCATACCATTATGTGATTAATGGAAAGTGTCATAGCCCTCAGTAATGAGGAATACGACGCAGAGAGAGAGGGACACTTTTCTCTAGAGGATTTACTTATTTAATGTAAATTTTAAACACTGTAAATTACAACAAAAACTATTTCCAAAAAACACTTTACATTAAACATTGTAATTATAAATTACAGTAACAAAAAAAACTTCAATTTACATTAAACATTGTAATAAAGGTTGTGAAACACGGACATCCTAATTCTTATTAATATATACGTAGTGATTGTTAAGCGAGCGCAATGATGCGTTTCATGTAAACATACAGACATACCTACATGGGCGTTTCATCGATGGATGGATGGATTGATGTTTGTTACTCAATCACGCCAAAACGGCTGAACGAATCTGGATGAGATTTGGCACAGAGATATATATAGCCTGGAATAACACATAAGCTACACTTTATCCCAGAAAAATAAAGAGTTCCTCCTCAGAAGAAACGTTAATCCACGCGGACAAAGTTGCAGGCATCGGCTAGTCTTACTAATATTTTAAACATGAAAGTTTGGTTGTTTCTATTCTGTAATAATATATATTTCTTTCTATTTGGAATGGATACATTTAGAAATACCCTGAAACTTAAAATGCTATTATCCCGAGGATAGATAGATAGATAGATAGATAGATAAATGCTTTATTGGCACACCAAACATTAAAAAGAAATAAAAAAATTAACAAGCAAAAAGAAATAATGATAGAAGAAGAAGAAATGAAAAGAAGTGCGCAAATATTATAATTTAAGGATAGGATATTTTTATCCGGAAATACCTACCTATTCTTTTCTATTTACAACTTACAACCTATCCCACTACCAAGGGTCACTGGTAGTTTTCTTTACGACACTGTCCATTGTTTTTTTTTTAAATTTTTTTTTGGTACAAATTACTTACCTTCACTAAAACTAATAAAAATATTCACACGGATGAAGTCATGGGCACCAACCTAGTATTTTAACGTAATAATCATTGTAAAGTGGATGCGATGATGCGATTCATGTAAGCAGACAGACATACATGGTCATTTTATTGTATTGTTACCGGTTCAATGGTCATAAGGAACTAGTCGTATTGTCAATGCGAAGCTATTGCTTTTTATAGTATACTAGCTGATGCCCATAACTTCTTTCGCGTGGATTGAGGTTTTTTGATTCCCGCGAGAACTCTTTAATTCTACGGATAAAAAGTAGCATATATGTGTTATTCCAGACTATAATCTATCTCTGTGCCAAATTTCATTTAGATCCGTTCAGCCGTTCAGGCGTGATTGAGTAATAAACATCCATCCATCCATACATTCATCCATAAAAACTTTCGCATTTAAAATATTAGTATAGAAGAATAGCTTTTCGTGGTCAACACAACGAATTTTCGTTGTTAAATTGGCTACAATTAAACCTGAAGACATATGCGGCCATACTGCCAACGCTTAAAGCCATATTGTTTCATTATTGTTGACTTTCGTGTTTTCGAATTTTAATCCTTATTTTAGGAATGTCAAGGTACGAGGAGGTAAGGTTTGAGTAATTATTTAGATACCTTTATTGCACACACAAATTATACAGTATACAGTTTAAAAGCAGTAATAACTAGTAAAACTACATAGAAATGTGCAAAGGCGGTCTTATTGCTAAAGCAATCTCTTACAGACAACCTTTGGTGAGAGGATAAATAAACCGGAGCGCGGGATGGTGTTGTATTTTAAAAATAATGCATACACGATAAAGTACATAAATTTTAGAACAATAAATAGATGTAAATATGTATAACTACATACATAATATAAATATATTGCTTAATTATTGCTTTAATCGTTGGCAGTATGTTTCATGTGTTACAGCAGACTAAAATGAAGCGCATTTCCCTTGCATAAATCTAAATTAACGCGCCCGAAATCTAAAACTAGTTATACAAATTGGCAGTGATAGGGACTGCCGATAGAAGCAAATATTAAAAATAATTTAAAAAAAAAACCCTTAAAATTAAGGCATTAAAGTTTAATTACGAATGTAGTATTTAAGACCTTTTGTCTTCGTAACAACGCGAGCACGTCGGTGACGATAACCCTTCCAAAAAGTGCTCAACGCGGCTAAAGAAGTTTTCACTTCAAAAAATCGGTTCACGCGTTTAGTCTGTAAATTTCCTGAATGGAAAAATAAATATTACCGCGGGAAAAACTCATCTTTCCGGGATAAAAAGCCCATTAAAAATTCCTTCCCCGGGA
Source organism: Erebia palarica (assembly GCA_964035005.1). Lineage (NCBI taxonomy): Eukaryota > Metazoa > Arthropoda > Insecta > Lepidoptera > Nymphalidae > Erebia > Erebia palarica. The sequence continues at coordinate 6,073,656 of OZ035995.1, read as the reverse complement.
CACAAATTAAGTCTCTACCCATCAAAATCGGTTGAAAAAATGGACCGTGGAAGCGTCACAAACAAACTCACATTAGCATCATAAATAAATAAAAATCAATTGCTGAATGTATGTAAGCGCATCACTTCAGAACGGCGGCACCTATTTGGTTAATTCTTTTTTATTGTGTTTACAAATTGTCAGCACAAGGTTTGTATGAAAGAAAAAGTTTGAAAAATTGTACGGAAACGTAAAAAAATTGGGTTAAATCATTCCATCTCCATATCTCCATATAATGAATGTAAATGAGACATAAGATATAGGGAGATCTTCAAATATATTGACAGATTGACAGTCAGTTTTCCCACAGGACTCGAAAATACCAAAAATCCACGCGTACGTAGTCGCGGGTATGAGCTAGTTTAAAATATTATTTAGGTTATATGATGACTGATGAATAACCCCTGTGCGTTCCATAGTCAGGTAAATACAGCCACTGGTCTTAACTCGCTTTGATTGCGAGAAAAAATGTATGAGATGTACAATAAACGATGTACGATTGAAAGGTCAGTCGGGTAACAGCAATAAATTACCCACCTATACAGCTATAAATACTTACCGGATGCTACCCCGTTGTTTTAGTAGCTTAATATGAATTTTATGCATAAGTAGTTGTGATGTGGTGGCTAGTGCGATGATGCGGAATATGTAAACAGACATACATGGACATTTTGTGCCATTGTATGGTATTCCAATAGCAAGAAGGGTTAGGGTCACGTCGTATATCTGACGCGGTAAGATTGCGATACTAATATTTGTGACAAATTAACATGGCTTTTAGATTATTACCATTGAACAAAAAAACCTGTCCGAGTTTGTTGCCGAGACCAGGGCGCGTTTGGAACCCTCGTAGCTTTAGTTGTAAGATGCCGTCGTTATTTATTACCACCATCTCGTCTTAAACTGTGTATACTTAACGTTCAGATAGTGTACTTTGGGGTACCAATTTGGAATAAATATACTTTGACTTTGACTTTGAACTAGCTTATGCCCACGACTTAGCCTGGGTGGACAGAGGTTTCTAAAAATTCCTTGATTTTCCGGGAGAGAATGCAGGTTATGTGTTATCCAGGTCTTTAACTACATAAACTAATTATCTTTGCAACACATGACGTCTTTTCATAGCTCTGCTGCGACGTGATTGTCGGACCTACAAACAACCACAAAGTCAAAAGTTAGCTGTTTATTCAAATTAGGTACACTCTATTTTTTTGAACTTCAATGAAATATAAGACGTATCGGTAATAATGAATCTATCTATCTATCTCAAAACTACTGGGAATCCAAACGCGTCCGTCTCAGAAGAGTCCACTACAAATGCAGCTGTTTTTTATCACTACCATCTCTATCATTTTCGCATTTTTAATTTCAGTATTGAATAAGTATGTGTTTTAATTTAAAATACTTCATCTTTAATTACGTTTAAAAACACAAATAAGTTCATAACACTATAAATTATTCCATGCTATAAATTAAACATCGCTTATCGCTCGCGATCAGACTCTAACATAATGGCAATTTTTCCATGCAAACAAAATAATTCCATATGATATGTACACTTAAATAACCTTTATTATGAAAACGATAAAGGCTAAAATTGTGTTTAAGGGTTATTTTAAAGATATATGCAGTAGTAACCGTTGCTGTACCATGTAGGAATGTATTTATTTGTTTCTTAAAGGTGTTAATAAGGGTTGCATGCGACGGTAGGTGACATACGAAATACGAGTGGTTTTTCCATTACTTTAGTTATAATAGTAGATTGTTCATCAAGGGATTAATATGAGCCATTTCATACGAGGCGTTTAGCTTCCCGAGCGTAGCGAGGGATGCTATAGAAACGAGTAGAATGGCTTTTAGTCCCGTGGTAAACACTCTACTTCTCTCTTCGATTGCGAGAAAATAAAATAAATAACGATTTTTAATTATTTCTTTGCCTTTCTATTATATTTTTATATGAGGAGTAAAATCTTTATTTTTACTTGATGATATTAATTAAACAAATATATAGTTACATTCACTTTACCTGCCTTCACCTTGTATAACGTATTGTGTTTTGAAATGGATTGATTAACATCCATAAAACATAAAAATAAATGAAATAATTACTACAAAAAATCAACCAAAAAAAAAACAAAATGATTTCACGGCAAACTGCAATACCAACTTTATTTTTCTCCGTATCGCTATCAAGAAAGAATTAAAAAAAACAGTAGTACCATAGACATAGAACTGTAGGATAATGCTAGGATACGATGGGTAAGATTGACATACAATTAATAAGTGACATTTATTGATACTTTTTTAGAGCATGAGAGGTAAAAAAATATTATACTTAAATGCGAAAGTGTGTTTATTTATTGGTTTGTTGGTTTGTCCTTCAAGTACGCCCCAACAGAGCAACGGATCGACGTGATTTTTTGCATAGGTATAGTTGAGGACCTGAAGATTGACATAGGCTACTTTTTATCCCGGAAAATTGAGGAGTCCTCGCGGGATACAAAAAGTTAAACCACGCGGACGAAGTCGCGGGCATCAGCTAGTCAAACATAAAACTAACAGGGGAAATTGAATATTACTTATTTAGGGAGATCCTCTATTTGATAATCGATAAAAAAAAAAATCACATAATATTATATCCCAATTGAAATTAAAATATAAAACCTGTATGTACAGAAAGACAGGCTTACTGACGACTTTAAACTATAAACTATAAGGTTTCCTTGACTGACTGACTGTATTATCTAACACAATCTATTGAATTATTTATTAATATAAATAAAGATTTTTATAAAGTTGTAGTACCTCGTAAACTTGTCTTTACACAAACACAGAAATAATATAATCGTTAACATTGACTAACGAACTAGTAGACAGAGCACGGGCTACCTTTGAGTGCAACTGTCCGCAATTATATATTCTTTTAGCAACAGCATCACAACATACAACCACTGCTGTTACCAAAAAATGTAACTAAATAAGTTTAAATGGCCTTGTGCCAGTGAGCTTTTTTCATTGTGTTACAATATAAGTCGTTTGAAAGGACGCGGTTTAGGTGTCATCGACAAAAATTCTACATTTCTGAGTTTAGTTTAAGCGAAGCGAGCATCCACTTTTTAATTGCTAGATTAGATTAAGAACTTTGTTTTTAAGTTGATCGATCAATCAAACAGTTAATTTTATTGCAAACTGGATTCTAATTGGTTTATAATCGCTTAACTAACCGTTGTGCGCTTCTATGTTGTAATTTTGAAAGCAAAAGTCTTTATTTCTTCTGCGCAGAAACAAACTTAAAATAAGCACCTACATGCAAAAAATCCCGTATTGCACAGCGGTGCAACAAATAGGTAGGTAAGTAATAGTAGTGAACAAAAACGGCGAGACGTGTAAAGGTACTAAAAATCATTTGATTGTCATCATTGTCGCCTCACATGCGTCAATCACGATAGACTGGCTTCACTTTAAACTCGTTTAGCTCCGTCTTTCTCATTCTTTAGTCTATGAATTAACATTATTATTTTGCCGTAGGTACGTTTATTTGTAATGGAAATATATTTTTTCTGCAACATATTGTACGAGGTGTTGATATGGCGTCGAATAAAATTTTATTATATCCTTTTGTATCTTTTATTATGTATTATTATATTGAGTTAAAGTGTTCATTGCGCAATGATCTATATCTTTATTCTGTAAATGTCTAATCAATATATCTCATATCTTTTTTAATAGTCTCCTTTGTTATAAAGGATATATTATATTATACAAGAAGGTATATATATCTATTCGTCATATTAAACACTAGCTGTTGCCCGCGACTTCGTCCACGTGGTTAAAGTTTTTTTGATTCCCGCGGAAACTCTTTTTTTTTCCGGGATAAAAAGTAGCCTACATCACTCTCCAGGTCCTCAATTATACCCATGCCATAAATCAAGTCGGGCCGATGCTCCGTTGCGGCGTGATTAAAGGACAAACAAACACACTTTTACATTTATAATATTAGTATGATTAACCTTTGCCCGCAGCTTTGCTCACGTTAAGTCCTATTTCCTTGGTATATTCCAAACGCCTTTTTTTATCCATTTATTAGGGGTTGAATTTTCAAAAATCCTCACTTGACGGATGCCTACGTCATCTGTATGCCAAATTTCAGCCCGATCCGTCCAGTGGATTAAGCTGTGCGTTGATAGAACAGTCAGCCAGTCACCTTTTCCTTTTAAATATTAAGAAGAAGACTATAGTTGAAGCCCCAGCTTAGATCTTTATATAATATTTTCACAAGATTTTATAGAAACTTACCCAAGGACCCAGTGGCATTTTCCACCTACATGAAGTATCTGTCTATTAGTTTCTAATTTTTTTTGTGTCAATATTTCGGTAAAAAATTGTTTTTTATTAAACTTATAAATAATTTGTAATATGCAATATGCTACTAATTTGTAATATGCTACACCTGGAAATTCATTTATTTAAATAGCATAAAAAATATTTTATATTTTATATTTTTAAAAAATATTTTATATTTTTATGCCTTCTAAGTAAATGAATTTAAAACAATCACCAGAAAGTTAAATTGCTATAATAGGCTCATTTTTTAAAAGTACCTAACTACTAATCTTAATTTTGCACTTAATAAATAAAATTTCATTTAAAATCGTATTCTATCCACTATTATAATAGAGTTGAAAATACAAGAGTCAATTTAGTATAATTTTAAAAGAATTTGTTTTCAAATAAAAATAAACCTAAAAATAACATTCAATCTTAACACTGAAATTTTTAAGTTTAAATTCCTAAACTTGCATCGGAATTTCATTTTTTAACTCAACTATAATAATGCATTTACTGAGTTCCTTATTTTGTGAAATTTAAAGATGATTTTGCTATGTATGGTCTGATAATGTAAAGTTGTATATTCGAATTCCATTTTGAATACAAACATATTGATGCTTTTATAAAAACCTTATTTCGTATGTACTAAAGTTGGGTTTTCTGTGTGTGGGATGTATATTTAAAGTTGCAAGTATCGAACCAAGATGATCATTAAATTAACTTCGGTTAAAATAAACTCTGTTACCTAAGCCATAAGTTTAAATTTTGCGTGGCTAGTTTCAAATATAAGTTGGTAGGTAAGGGTATTAAACGAAAATGCTTGATTCTATAGGCGCGTGCTCGACGTGTGTGGTCCATGCGCTCGCGGGAAGTATGCTCTATTTAATCAAGTGAGTTCTCGGTAATTTTAATAAGACGAAATTTATACGTGGTTAATTATGCTCTACTATACAGCTACTGGAATCGTATGGGAATGGTATATGTGTCGAAATAATCTATCTATACCTATGTTCTTGGCTCATTTGAAGTAGTTTCATGGGGGGAAATTCAATTTAATAAATCAATAAAACTTTTATTGTGTTACAGTCTTGTTCTGATATACATTAATTATATTGGACTTAAAAACTTAAGGGCAACAAAAGACACAATTGGTCGCAAACTCAGTTTTGTGTTGGGCTTTGGTCAGCGCTGATTTTCAGTTTGCTCCACACAAGTAACTCTTAACCTGAAATCATATCTCATTTAGCATCTTACTCCAATATCGTGTGGGGTAAAATAGTATTTATTCGTCGTCTCGACCGATGGCCGTTTTTGCCTGGATATGGAGCTTGATATATATCCCTTGTTTTTCCGGCATACAAAGCAGCTATTGTCCTTCCCCATGATGCAAACTATCACCGTACCAAATTTCGTTAAAATCGGTCTAACAGATGGGCCGCGGAAGCGTAGCAGTCAGACACACTTTCACATAATATATTTTTAGTAAGTAATCCTATTATTATAATGATTAATATATTTGACCCTGATTTCGTCTGCGTGGTTTAAGTTTTTACCATTGAAAATGGTTATCAGATGCAAATCGCCTGAGACGTATTTTTTTTTGGTCATAGCTCCGAGGATTTTGGGAGGATCGAGATAGGAATAGTACCATGAGTTGAGGATTTTATTTGATTTTTGAATATCGGCTGGTAACTGTTTAGGAATCTTGAAAAATGACAAAAAAGTTGGATTTTTTGGCGGGTGTTTGTTTACAAAATTGTAAATATTTCAAAATAACGGGTCCTAGGGTATAAGTTTAGTTACAAAATGGCGAAAAGATTTTGGAAGCCGGTTAATATTTGTGACCTGTTGGCCCTTTAGGTTTGGAATTGTAGAAAAACTGGTATTTTCGTATACAATGTAGATTCTATGATTATTGACCGATCGTCATGGTAATGGTGTTAAAAGATGCGGATGCAGGCGAGTAGTGCATTCGAGTTGAAATTTTGAAAATGGTTAATGCAATACAATACAATTTTGAAAGTTTTGGAAAAAGGTTTTATATTTTTTCAGAATCACCAGCAATCTCATTAAAAAAAATCTTATTATTCAACTTGTAATATGTTATTCACAAAAAAATTTTTTTTTCGTAAATTTTTGTATTCATTTTTAATACTCCGATTCTTGCGGGAACTGCGAAATCTGTGAATTTTTTTTAATTTACGCGGGAACTCTTTTATTTTCCAGGATAAAAAGTAGCCTATGTCACTTGCCAGGTCCTCAACTATAGCCATGCCAAAAATCACGTCGACCCGTTGCACCATTGCTGCGTGATTTAAGGACAAACCAACAAACACACACTTTCGCATTTATAATATTCGTATGAGTAATCTTGAACATGTGTTAAAGTCCCTATAAAAACATATTCATAAGAACGTCCATAGGTTGACTTGACGACGACGACATATTAAACAAACTAATTATAACAGTTTGTATAACACAAAGTTGGAGCGACCGAGATAGGCGTGTTAGAAACCACGTCACTTCTTGTTCATCAGGCCTGAGATGTACTTAATAGATGCACATATATTACCTCCCATGACAAGCCCTTATGTATATGTACATACAGACTCAAGGAAACGATAGATGGGTTTTCATTAAAGTGAAGCTGGTTGTATTTTTGACAACCACAGTTTGTTGAAGTGGAAACCTTTTAGCCGCGTTGAGCACTTTTTGGTGGGGGGTAAACTTGTGGATTCGCGTCACTGACACCGACACCGCATTGTTACGAAGGCGTTAAGTCATAAAAATACTACATTCGCAATTAAAATTTAATGCCTAAGTTTTAAGGTTTATATTTTGATATTTTTTTTTATTAATAAATATTTATCCGGCTAAGTTTGCTGTGGGCGCTTTTGGAACACTCGCAGCTTTAGTTTTAAGATACCGTAACCGATTATCATCATCATGTTTTATTAGTAAGTCATTTTTAACATCAATAACCTACAGTTTACCTATATTGAATAAATGATTTTATTGATTGATTGAAAATAATAAACAAAATTAAAAAATTAAATATTCAATTCCAACGTGTTTTCAATTCTATCGGCAGTCCCTATGACTGCCAATTTTTTTTCTTCTACGTTGTTTGTTGGACTTGAGGGTCGAGTGGCCTAGTTGTGACAATGCATATAATTTGATTGCGATTGTTAAGCAACGTTGACCCAAGACGGTAACTGGATGGGTTTGGAGGTTCAAATTTGGCCTTTTTGATTCCTCTGTGCCTCGGAGAGCACGTTAAGCCATCGGTCCCGGTTATTATCAATAACATCTGATAATCATTACAAAAACCTTCGGATGCGGAAGGACGCATTATTATCCCGAGAAAACTCCTACCATTATGTGATTAATGGAAAGGGGTGATGACACCCTCAGTAATGAGGAATACGACGCAGAGAGAGAGAGATTTAAAGTGTCATCATGTATTTAGCGTCTGTAGCCGTCGCTTTACGTCGGTAAACGTCACGTTTCATAAGGCATTTTTTTACCGACTCAAGCAGGTTCCTCGTCGATAAGTTTGTGGAGACCCATAAGGTATTGTTATGAGTAGCACAGTGGGGTTAATAAAAATTGTTTTCTTTCTCTCTGGTTTATTTACGACGCAAAGAGAGACATATGTTTTACGTAAGCGTATAGCTATGATAGGACAATCGAAGTGCCGTAAATAGCCTTTTCTGCGCCCTATGTGAGCCTCTAAAACTGCGCCCTTGTTTTTTTTAGATATTATAGGTACCCAAAGCTAGAGCAATACTTTGTATAGGCCTACTTTATTATTTCATTTAGGGGGATAAAATAAAGCACGAGGACCTTGGTGATGGTGGACCAATTTTCTAATATTTTGGAAAAAAAACTACTGTTAAAGAACTAGAACTGATGTGGGCAAACAAGCAGACGAGCTATTTAAGTGGACCCTTCGCCTATTATATCGCCCACTGCGCCTCACTCACTAAAACTCAAACGCAAGTTCAGTAGAGCAAATGCTTTGCCCACCCTGATGCTAAAGGTTTAATTTTTTTTTTGGGCCACTTTGGTCTTCATACTTCTATAATAAAAAATAACAGCCTGCAAAGTTTAAACTGTAAATTAATTTAATTTTAAGTACTTGGTATGGTAGAGTTTTGAATAAGGAAGGTAGCATAACATAAATTGCGTTTAAGTATGAATTGGTGAAAAAAACGTTTTCATTTTACTTTATGAAAGAAAAGCACTAGGAGCGCAGCGGGAACTTATCAGGAGCAAAATTGTGTAACGGGCCTTTTCGAGTTGGTTTCCTTCCAAAGGTCCAGGATCCCATTGTCCCGAGATAGAAGATACTTAGGTGCATTATTATTTCGTCGAAAGGCAAATTTCTTTGAAAAAATCTAGTTCGGAAGCAATTTAGAGTTTCTGGCATATACATAGAGGGCTTTACATTTTTGGAAGCAGGTTTATTCTCTACCGATAGTTGCAAGTACCTACAGCAAGAATCTTTCATCATCATCATCATCATCAGCCAATATTCATGCACTGTTGGGCATAGGTCTCTTTAAGATTGCGCCAACGTTGTCTATCCTTGGCTGTTAGCACCCATTTGATGTCAGCCACTCTCCGGATGTCGTCGCTCCACCTTGCCGAGGCGCGGTCTCCACTCTAGGACCTTACGACTCCAGCGGCCGTCGGACCTACGGGAAACGTGACCAGCCAACTGCCACTTCAACGTGCTAGCCTTGAGAGCTGTCGATGAGATGTCGATTACTTTGGTTCTTTGGCGAATTACTTCGTTTCGGATTTTATCCCTCAAAGAAATTCCGAGCGTAGCTCTTTCCATAGCGTGTTGAGCGACTTGAAGTTTGTGGTCTAGCCTCGATGTCAGTGTCCACGTTTCTGCACCGTAAGTCATAACCGGCAGGACGCACTGATTGAAGACTTTGGTCTTCAGGCAAATTGCGGTATAGGCGACGAAAAGACTCGTCGGAGTTTGCCATATGACCAAGAAAACCAAAAATCTTTACTTAGAGTTAAACGAGACAGATCTGTATCGTTTTATTTCTTAGCAAAATCATAGTACGCTCTACCATATTGTCTCTGTTTTACTTTAGTCTGGGCATGCACATAATATTAAATCACCGATGACTAGCATTTATGTTTATGCAATACAAGCATACATCTAAATGAAGACAAAACATTTTAATTGAAATATCTCAGATACCTGTTTTTTGCACTGAGAAGGGAATGAAGGTGTGACATCGTTTTTTTAACTGACTTTAAAAAAGGAGGAGGTTCTCAATTCGACTGAATGTTTTTTTTGCATGTATGTTACGCGATCATTCCGCCAATTTTGAATCAATTTTGATGGTTCTATTTTGGTTTGGTAGATCACACTTCAGAGGTGGTCCCATATAAATGTTAAGTATCGAAATTAATTCGGCGCTTTTTGAGAAAATACAAAATATATACCCAGATAATGATTTTTGCTTCTTAGTTTAAGTTGGTACTTATAGGTATAGTTTTGAAGTCTGTTTTTGTTTTAAATGAAAAGCGAATAATTATTATTATTTTTTTTCATGTACAAGAAGTAGCTTACTAGGATTATTAGAGTTCCGTAATGCCAAACAACTTTATATTTTAACAAATACCTTAGCTACCTTACATAAAGTTATCAGAAGATTGACAAGGATAAAAAGTAGAGGAAGCACCTACTCATAGACTTGTTATATTAGATAGTAGTTCAGTTACTCAGCAAATTAAATCAACGATTTATAGTAATATGTTTACAGAAATATTTACAAGAAATTTGTTACTATCGAATGAATATGTTGTGTGAATATTAGCCACTTCTAATAAATAAATAATGCCAAACAAACTTGATATTTTAACAAATACCTTAGCTACCTTACTTTAGAAGATTACCAAGGATACAAAATTGAGTATTCATAGATCTGTTATATTAAGTAAATACTTAGTAGTTCAGTCACTCAGCAATTTAAATTGACGATTGATATTAATATGCTTACACAAATATTTACAAGAAAATTATAAATATCGAATTAATATTTTGTGATAAGAAATTCTTGGAGTTATTAACTAGATGATGGTCACGAGTTACGACTTCACCCGCGTGGATTAAGGTTTTTTGATTGGGAACTCTTTAATTTTCCGCCACAAAAAGTAAAGCTTATGCCCTTCCCCAGTATGCAACCTACCTCTGTGTAAAATTTCATCAAAATCAGTTTAATAGACCCTGGATAGCGTCGCAGGCAGACACTTTCGCATTTGAATTTTTCGGGATAAAAAGTAGCTTATGTGCTATTCCAGACTATATGCTGTGCCAAATTACATCCAGATTCGTTCAGCCGTTGTGGTGTGATTGAGTCACAAACCAATCCACACATTCATCATTCCAAACTTTCGCATTTATAATATTAGCAATATTATAGTATGGATTACTAAGTTTACACCGTTTTTTTAATAACCCACAAGTGTTGGCATTTCATGTTATAAGGATTGTAAAAGGTAAAATACGTGTGTTTTCTTATTGTTATTACTATAAACTCCTTTTAAGTGCTCCTGAATCAAATGCATAATATAATTTGCATGATTCAAATACTATGGGAATTGACTGATTTGTTTTGTTAAGCTTAGGTGTCTGTCTGTGTCTGGTGAACTGTTATTGTCATGGTCTGTGGTGGTCATCGTAATGCCAAAAGCACAGCGAGTGAAACTGTCAACTGAAGCCAAATTGTCTATTTAAGAAAAAAATGGCAGTCTGATAGAAGAAGAAGAATAGAATAGAAGTGAAAACCAATATTTTTAATAATTTTTTTTTAATTATATTTAAGAAAAGTATTTAATATAATTAAAATATAATCCTTAAAACTAAGGCGTTAAAGTATAATTACGAATGTACTACATTTGTATTTAAGACCTTTTGTCTTCGTAACAACGCGAGCATGGGGCAGCGAAGTGTCGGACGCGAATCCACAAGTTTACCCCCTACCAAAATGTGCTCAACTCGGCTAAAGCAGTTTTCACTTCAAAAAATTATTTGACAGCTTAAAACGTATTACTCGAACTGTATAAGAAGTTCATACATGCTTTTTGAGACGCAGGGACCTATGAACTTTTTAATGGTGAAGGAAAACATGACGAGGAAAGCTGCATGACCGAGAGTTCTCCATAATTTTTTCAAAGATGTGTGAAGTTTGCCTATCCGCACTTACCTACCGAAGTGGACTGTGGCCTTAACCCTCATTCTGAGTGGTAACCGTGTTCAGTAGTGAGCCGATTATGGGCTGTCACGAGCCGGGAATCAAGCCCTTAACCCTTTTACCTCAATGGTTGTTTATCAACTAACCGCACTTGTGAATTCGCGGTTGCGTTCAGACAAAACGTGTATGAATGCGCAGTGACGTATGCTCTACCTTGTAACATTAATTAGTTTATAGACTTTACAGACGATCGCAAAAACCGGGTCGAATTTATTTCAGGGGCCATTTGGGAACTTTTTAACCGCCTTCCAAAAAAGGAGGAGAATCTCAATTCGGCGCGTATTTTTTTAAAAAGTGAAACTTCTTTAGAAGCGTTGTGATTTGAAAATTCGATACAACGAATAGGTGAAACGAAAAAGCGACTCCAAAAAGAGACAAACATATTCATAAATAAATATGATATAGCCTACGAGAGAATGAGATAGAATACAATTTTTATTTTCACGACCAATAGATGGCGCTGTACGATATTGAGTCGCGCTACTGTTCCATTGTGCTCAAAAGGGTATATTTATCTCATTCTCACGTATGGTACTTTTCTGAAGTTTCACTTTTGCCGTGTATAAATGCAGACACACACACTTTTTAACTATTTGATATTCGTCGTAGGTATATCTCGACAAGACTATACGTTTACCTAATTTTGTTAGGTTTTTTTTAACAACTTCCTTTCAGACTAAACCAAAGACAATTTAGAAAATAGGTGATTCCCATAGTTCCCTGCCGAGAATCGAACCCGTAATTTTCACTTATAACATCACAGCGCGACCGTACGACAGGGACCTATAACACTAGTGGCATGCGTTTGATTTTTTGAAATCAATTTATTTGTTCAGTGGATAGGTACGATATATTAGGTAATTTTCTTAATTGTTCACCTAATTAATGAATACCGAGATTTCTTGCATCGATTCTTTTTGAGTATTGCATGCCATGTCATGGTAATACACTTGTCTTTTTATCTTTTGTACCACCTTTGTAATATTATGAGTATAATGCAATAACTAATTACTGATTCTGATTGTTTAAAGAATACTAGAATCGTGAATGATACAATATTGATTGTGTATCACCCAAAATACTCGTGGATTCACTGATATAGCTATCTACCCCTAGTTCACTGGGATTATATGTATAGATAGACAATTTTTATCACTTTATTTTTGAGGGACGAGTGGCTTAGTTGTGACTTGTGATAACGCATATCAGTCGATTGCGATTGTTAAGCAACGTTGACCCAAGTTGGTAACTGGATGGGTGACTAAATTTGGATGTTCAAATTTGGCCTTTCCATTTCCTCCGTGCCTCGGAGAACACGTTAAGCCGTCGGTCTCGTAATAATTATCAGTAATAATCATTACAAAAACCTAAGAGTTCAACACTCTTAGTCGAGTCGTATGCGGAAGGACGTGGGAACCCACCGCATTACTATACCAAGAAAACTCCTACCATTATGTGATTAGTGGAAAGGGTAGGATTTCCCTCAGTAATGAGGAATACGAAGCAAAGAGAGAGATAATAAAAATTGCAGGAATGAGTTTTAGCCCCCCCGATTATGTAAGAAAATCGTAATCGTAAACCTTTTTCAAACGTGCCTCTAAACGTGCCTATTCGAACTGTTTAAAGCAAGTGATATTTAATTGCTTAAAACTCACATAATTCCGAAATGTGGACGTGGCTTGGATTCCATCTGAGGACCTACGGATAGGACATAGGAAGGAGGCTATCACATCCGCTCCCCGGTTCCCAATTAGGTCTATAACTCTTGTCCTAGTCTTGAGCTAATCTGTCACTACCAACAATGCTCCCTACATAGGGTTACACTCAAACACCAACCAAACATAGCGTCTTCGCCGGCGAAGACGAGTAGCCCGATATCTTACGTCACCTGGACGTGATCTTAACCCACGGCCTCGGGGGCGTATTGGCTAATCTAGTCCAACCGACCTCCCATTCGTCCGAACGTCATCCTAAGCCGAGGTCCGAGCCTCATAGCCTCGAGGCGCCCGTAGGAAGACGTTGCCCCCCCTCGATGTCATCGAGCCCTAGGGCTCTTTTCTCGGCGACGCCTAGCGCTCGCCCATCCCCCCGGTGATGCTATAGCGGCCAGTAGGGTCTACGCAGCAATGAGTATGCTCCGAAAAAAAAAAATAATTGAGCTAATCCCAAAAGAGGGCAGCCAAATACGTAATTATAATGCCGGTTCTTCCCAGTAGAATTCCGATCGGTGGTAGAATTAAAACAAGACGTATCATAAGAGAGCTGTATTGTATTAATATTATAAATGCGAAAGTGTGTTTGTTTGTTAGTTTGTCCAAGCACGTCACAACAGAGCAACGGAACGACGTGATTTTTTACGTATAGTTCAGGTCCTAGAGCGAGACATAGGCTACTTTTTACCATGGAAAATTAAGGAACGCAGACAAAGTTGCGGGCTTGAGCTAGTTTATTGTGAAAGTTAATTTGAATAAAAAACCATTTCAATTTTAATTTACATTCAAATATTTTTAAGTATTTTGTACTAACTCAATAAAACTTTTTTGTCCACCAGATGGCGTAACAACACAATCCAAGATGGCGGCGGTCTCCTCCGTTCATTTGCAAGACCAGATCAAAATCCAGGATCAAAGCGATGACGAAAGAGACCCATATTCACCCAACACCAGAGACACTATCACCCCTGACTTTAATGATGAAGACAAACAGATAGAAAGGCCTATACACACGTCTGCTTTTTCTATACATAATGTGCTAAAGAAGGAAAGGGATAACAACAGTCCTGAAAATGTCTTTTCAACGGATAAGTTGCTGCAAAGCACACCGAATTTCGAAGACAGTTCACGGCATTCTGAAAGCATCAGCCCTAGATTGGAAGATGATAATGAAAGGGCTGAAATAAGTATAGATGATAATTCATGTTGTAGTGACGATACAGTGCTATCAGTGGGTAATGAAGCACCTATAAATTACCCAAATGATAAAGATTTGAATACCCAAGGAATAACATCGTTCAAACATATACAAACACATCTAAACGCTATATCACAGCTAAGTCAAAATTTAAATATTAACCAACCAATATTACTAAGACCCAATCCCATAACACCGAATCCATTAATGTTTTTAAACCAACCATTGCTATTCCAAAATCCTTTAATAAACCAAGTAGATTTAAAATCTGGTCTACCCCGAATGGGTTTACCACAAAACAATCTAAATATCAATCAGAATTATATGAATTATGCGAGAAAAAATGATCTAAATCATAGTTATTCTCCAAAATTAAATGAAAATGAGTCCAGCAGAGATTTTATTAACCAAGGATGTTTGAAATTCAGTATCGATAACATACTGAAAGCAGATTTCGGCAGAAGGATTACAGATCCTTTGACTAAGAGAAAAACGTTGAAGTCTAGACAATATGAAGTGAAAGCTACCCCTGTGAAAGAGGTACAATCACCCCCTAAAGAGGTGGAGGCCAGAGTGCCTGAGGTAAAGGGTGGGGAGAAAGGAGCTATAGATTTATCGAAAGGGGATGACAGCTGTAGTAATGCTTCTTCAACGCCAGGTAAATCTCTCATATTAATTTGTGTATTGATATTATCATTTTCCCCTATTTGTTAAGTTTAAACGGGTAGGTACTTGAGCATTAAACTCATGGGAGTTTAATGCTCAAGAACCTACCGGTTTAACACCTATCGATGCTTCCCAATCCCCAAACGTATCGACGCTGAACCAGCTTGAACCGATCAGAAGCTAAAGCTATCCGAAATAAAACTTTGTAAGTTTTATTTAGAGTGTTGAGGGACGAGTGGCCTGGAGTGGGAGTAGCTGTGACAACCCATATCAGTCGTTTGCGATTGTTAAGCAACGTTGACCCAAGTCGCTAACTGGATTGGTGACCGAATTTGGAGGTTCTGATTTGGCCTTTTCGTTTCCTCCGTGCCGCGGAGAGCACGTTAACCCGTCGGTCCCGGTTATTATCACTAACATCTAATAATAATAATTGTTACAAAAAACCTAATAGTTTAAATACTCTTAGTCGAGTCATTTGCGGAACACGTGGGAACGCACCGCATTATTATCCCAAGAAAACTACCATTATGTGATTATCGGAAACGGGCCATGGCCTTCAGTAATGAGGAATACGACGCAGAGAGAGAGATTTAGAGTGTTAACGCGGCGAGTCGCCGTTTTAGCATCTGTAGCCGTCGCATTACGTCGGTAGCTGTTGCATGCGCATCGCGTCGGTAAACGTCACGTATTCACAAGGCTTTTTTTGACCAGCTCAAGCCGGTTCCGCGTCGATAGGTTTGGGGAGACCCTTAAGGTAATGTAACGAGTAGCACAGTGGTGTTGATAAATAGTGTTTTCTTTCTCTCTTGTTTATTTATTGTCTGAATTAAATGAATTTGCAGGTACAACGAGCGATGGACCGATGGTGTGGCCGGCGTGGGTCTACTGTACGAGGTACAGTGACCGACCGAGTTCCGGTGAGTTGTATACCACTGTTATTAATCACTTCCCGTAAGTTGACCCAAAATGGCGGGCGGCTAGGCAGGTACAGAGCTGAACGGAGCATGCGCGGGGAGCGAGGGGTATGGGCTCGCGGCGCCTCTCATACCGCACTTCGTTTGACACCCGAAATGTGTCTTTGCGCATAGTTTAACTTAGGCGGCGGCTATTATACACTTACTACTTTTAAGCACTAAGTATTACTTTCCTTCCACTACAGCCCATTAATGATAATTAATATATAAGGTGGCCAATTCTGTTTAACATTAATCTCTTAACTAATGTGACAGCTCTATATCTAGTGCTGCCCCTTATTGCAGAGAGTATTATGAAAGGGCAAGCAATATAAATACGAGCTGTTATTTTTACTTTTATTTATAGTAATGCATTTTAGTTTAGTTTAGACATTGTGTTATACAGAATTAGCCATAATAACCGGGACCGACACGGGACGGGGGTGAAACACCGCCAACTTCCTAACTGAGAATTTGTAGTCGGAAAAACCTGCATACTTAATTATAGGTAGACCCGGCACTCGAACCTGCTAACCACTAGACCAACGAGGCAGTACTTTTAAGCACTGAGCATAAATTCTTTAAAAAATCTTTAAGCTCACCACACCTAATTAAAATGAACACAACTTTTTGTCTACATTCAAAAATACAATACTAACAATTACTTAGTTATTCAAATCAAAGAAAACAATTTTCCATCCCTCTTTATTCCAACCATACAAAAACCAACTCTACGTCGAACAAAATAGAACATAATATCTTTTGAACAATATAAGAGAAGATCTACCCCCACCCACATACAAAAATGAACTCTACCACAAACAATATAGTACATAAAATCCTTTGAACAATTTAAGAGGCGATCTACCCCCATTCAGTTTATCAAACATAATACCCTGTAATGTACCAGAAGGGATGTTAATTTGATAAGTGCCGCCGAGGGATGTTTAGGGATGTTTTCCGAGATACGCCGGGCGGGAGGGCGGTTTTTATAGTAATAAAGCTCGTGGAGGAAATGCTTGGTTAAAAGTTAAATCTGGGTCTTTATTGCTTGGTTTATGTGTTGTTTTAAATACTATTTATTCTGTTCTTTATTCTGGTTTAGATATATGTCGGTGTTTTCTCATATCGTTGATCCCCCACAGGATCAATTCGGGAATTCATAATTTCTGAATTTTCCCTGGTCTTGACTGGTTTAGACTTGGCTAGTTACCAGTTACCGGCCTACCTGCAAAAACGTACCGCCAAGCAATTGAGCGTTCCGATTAGATAGCGAGTAGGGGTATATGTATAACCCGCAATACCACGTTAGTGCCCGCATTTCTGAATTTCTCTTATCTGGTGGGTGGCTTCGGCCGTGGCTAGTTACCACCCTACCGACAAAAACGTGCCGCCAAAAGATTTAGCGTTCCGGTACGATGCCACGTAGAAACCGATTAAAGGTATGGTTTTAATACAACTGCCATACCCATAATAGGCTACAATCTTAGACTGCATCATCACTTACCATCAGGTGAGATCGCAGTCAAGGGCTAACTTGTAGTGGATATAAAAAAGTACAAGTATTTCAAGCATATCTTCATAACCGTCGGGTAGCTCTCTTCCTAAAGGTTAAGGGATGTTTTTAGAGATACGGAGGGCGGTGTTTGAGGGTTGTTTAGAGATGTTATGGGTTATGATTTAGGGATGATGGCTTACATGGCGATAAGCGTTTGTTATGGGGTCATTATTAGCTTGGGTTATGTTTTATTCGGTGAATTTGGGGGTGTGATTGCGGATTGAACAGATGTTTTGGGTTTCAAGGATTTTGTTGTGTATTCTTGTGGGTAGAATCAGAATAAGAGCATATATCTATACTAATGCGAAAGTTTCAATGGATGGATGGATGTTTGTTACTCAATTACGCCAGAACGGCTGAACGGATCTGGATGAAATTTGGCGCAGAGATAGATTATAGTCTGGAATAGCACATAGACTACTTTTTTTCCCGGAAAATTAAAGAATTCCCGCGGGAACCAAAAAACCTCAAACCACGCAGACGAAGTTGCGGGCATTCACTAGTATTACATACACACTACACACCAGTTACCATTGCTTAAGTTAAATAATAACGTACAAAAATATTTATTTTAGTGAATAATATAGTTTATAGTATTTTTAGTGAATTCATAAAAATAACTAGTTAATAAACACGTGCTGGTTCACACATTTGGCTAACGAGGGAGAGGGGAGATATTTTTTTTGTTACAGCAGAATAATTTTTAACTTTTTTTTTTTAATTGAAAATAATACAATAGAACTTAATGCTAGCTAGCCTAACCTAATTACTATATAAATCATGCCCGCGTGGAATGGTAGCAAGAATGTGACAGCCAGGCTGCTTCTTTGCGCAAAAAAACAGCCAGCCCTTCTGTCACCAGATGAGGCAATTAAACGTGGTGAAATATCTCGCAAAAAAATTTTTGCACTAAGACTCCACGGCCCAAGGGTCTCCATGGCAAACGGAACTAATATGTAACTCTTGTTCTTCTTATTTTTAACTTAAAATAGTTCCAAGATCTATTACCATGTAACACAGAATGATTAAAAATAAACGATTTATTTCGGGAAGGTAAACGAAGCACCGTTTACCTTCGCAACCAAGCAAGAAAGCCAAGTTCCCAAGCAAGCAATGCCACCACCACTCACATGCACCACCACACAAGACTTTTATACTATCCTCTACGCACGTTTCGCCCCGACACCGGAGCATCTTCAAGAGATGTCGACTTTACAATGCAAGATTGTCTAGTCCAAGTCCTAGTAGATTGTCTAAACGGTGCTTCGCTTGTAACTGCCTGCTTGACCGTCCAGATTTTTTTCTGTTGGCGGATTATAGCAAAATAATTGTAATCGTTTCTTGCTAAATCATGAACTTCCGCAATGTAACGCCTGATTCTATCACATAACGATTTATTTATTTATTACTCAAAATGACAGCTTGATGTCACTTACCTTGACGTTCCTAGAAATGCGAATGTGTATTTGTTTATTGTTTTGTCCTTCAATCACGCCGCAACAGAGCAACGGATCGACGTGATTGCATGGGTATAGTTGAGGAAAATTGAGGAGTTCCCGTGGGAATTAAAAAAACGTATTCCACGCGGGCGAAGTCGCGGGCATCAGCTAGTAAGGATTATATTAATTTATAATTCTAAAACACGAGGCAGTATGGCCACAGGGGGGTAAGGTATTACACTATATTACACTATTATACCTATGCCGTGGTACTTCCATCGTTTAAAGCCGTATTGTTTTATTGCAGTTAATTAAAAGCGTATGTTAAAAAGTTTAAGATATAAAAGCTAAACATAAACAAACAAACAGAAAAGTAATCAAATTAAAGGGCATCAAGCATGAAAGTGTGGTTATAAATATTTAAGCCGCCCTACGAAGGGTGCACGTAGGCGAAATTGATTTTAGTGAAGTACAATATGTACATCGATTTTATCGATAATTATATTTTTTTTTCAACTTTCCATTTATAAAAAGGTAATACTATAGGTATGTTAGTATTTAAATATTTTTAAATACTAGGGTTTCGACAGAGTTCTTCATTAGTGGTCTCAAAGGTCGGTGGTTGTGATATTTAAAACTAAATTTCAGTTATTTCCTATCTGAAAATCTTTATTTTGTAACTTTACTTGATTTCGATGCTTTAGTACATCGTTTTAATGTTTTTCGTACGTACTAGATGATGACCGCAACTTCGTCGGTCCTGTTTGAAAAATTCCACGGGAACTCTTCGATTTTCTTGGATAATAGTTCCCTTTCCCGGGATGCAACCTGTCTTTGTCTTCAAAAGCAGTTGAACGGATGGGCCGTGAAAGCATAACAAACAGACAGACATACACACTTTCTTCGGATCGATTTATGACCGGAAGTTGTTTCTGCGTGAATGATAATGAGTTGCCAAACTTTTTTTTGACAGTTCTGTGAACTCTTTGATTTTCTAAAATAAAAACATGTCCTTCCCCTGTTTCTGTACCAAATTGCAGAAAAATCAGTTGAGTTGATGTAACGTGAAAGCGTTGCTACGCTTTCACGGCAGACAGACAGTCAGAAACTGTTTAGCATTTGTATTATTAGCATGGAACTATTTATTTGCTATTGCATCGTATACCCCACACTTATTCATGGCATAAATCGTTGAACCATCGAGAATACTGTAAAAGATAAAATGTTTGTACAAACATATAATTTGTTAACTTATTTCCATTGAGCAAATTGTACGTTCGGTAAAAATAATTTATAGTTATATCTTTTGGCGTAAATGTAATGGAAAAATAATAGCTATTAAAAAAAAGCTAAACCGCATATTTAAAGCTACATAATACCCATGTCTTCAACGATATGACCACAATAATTTCGTATTAAAGTATCGATAAATTTTTAACCTGTTCCAGGGAAAAATATCGATTTATTTTTGTACAGTTTCTCGGAAATAAGTACCTATATATCTACTAGAAGCAAGAATTATTCATTTAAACATTAAACTACAAATAATTAATTAGTAAATGTTCCTGTCAGTAGGTATTTTTTTTAACTAATCGAAATTTGACTACAGCGAATAAAATGTAGGTATGATTATCTCGTGAATTGTAAAAATAGTGACGCGATTTGCAGTTTAATAGTTTTTCTCGATTTTTCCTTGAATTTATTATATAATTATGTATGTTACTTGTAACTAATACTTGTACATAATACTTACTATGAACTTGTAAATAATACTTATTATGAAGTTAAGGATTTAACTTTCTAGAACTCATAGGTACAACGAAGAGTTTCAATAAATTGTTGAATAAGCAATAAATATCTCTGTGATCATAAAATCTAGGCCTAAAATGTGACTAGATGTCGAATCTTATCTTATCTTACTTCTTACTATAATATTATAAATGCGAGAGTTTGGATGGATGTTTGGATGTTTATTACTTAATCACGTCCCAACGGCTGAACGGATCTGGCTGAAATTTGGCACAGAGATAGATTTTAGTCTGAAATAGCACATGTGCTATTAAATAATACTATTAAAGAACACATCCCGGAAAATTAAGGAGTTCTCGCGGGAACCAAAAATCTCGATCCACACAGACGAAGTCGCGGTAGCTAGTATTATTATTGCGAAAGTGTGTCTGTCTGTCAGCTGCGCTTTCACCCGATTTTGATGAAATTTGGTACAGGGGTAGGCTGTATCCCGGGGAAGGAAATAGGCTAGACAAAAAATCCTAATCCATCCACGCGGACGAATTTGCGGGAATCATCTAGTTTCACATAATTTATTCCAAATAGACTGCTTAATTACAGAATATAATATGTACAAACATTTCCTAGTAAGCCCTAGGACCTCTTATAGCTACCTAGGCAGTTAATAGCGTAATGGCATGAATGAGACGAGCACCAAACTTGGTATAATGGTTCTGTAGGCTTTTTTAACCGTTCCCGGAGCCCTGCTGAGCTGTCAACCGTGTGGGTGAGTTTTTAGGGTTCCTTGGTAAAACAGAAAAACACTCATGGGAAGACTAAACACTCGCTGAGTACCTTAACTCTAAACGCGTTCTGGCGGTACAATTTTAGGGTTCAACAATCAACATACAACAGGGGACCTTAAAATTTCAAAAGGTAAAAAAAGGATTACAAATATTTATTAAAGATTTTGCGTCTGATTAGGTATGTTTATGATGCGGCTCAAAATTATTTCTTAGTTCCTATCGTGTATTTACATTCCTCATACTCATATATTTTTTTTCAAATAAACTTATCAAAAATGCTTTTGAATCGTCGAGTGCATCTTCCACTGGTTCGGAATGCCATTCCTACCGAGAAGAATCAGCAACATTACTGAGCACGGCTCTCTTCTTAGAATGAGACACCATAGTGGCCGAGTGTGGTTTGGTGGACTCTCTACACATTTGAGAACACAATATTATAGAAAATTTATGTCATCTCAACTCATTACAGAACATAATAAGATTATAGAACAACTATAGGTTGATTTACATCTTCAGTGTACGATCACAATTACCTCTATTATTTCAACATCTTAAAGTAAAGTAAATATTTATTTGGCAAAATATATTTATTAGATTAATAAGTACAAACATATTTTATCGTTACCGACGTCCAAATATTCAATTAAGTAATATATTCCTGTTTAATAATTCAAGACTTCTTGTAGGTAACGACGAATTTGCAGGCGTCATCCAGTGGGCAATGATTTGCGAAACACGTGAAGCTAATTTTATTGTCCGTGATCCTACGGAACACCCAACGGTCATATTCGTGCTTGGTCGATATGTTTTGTATCCTTCTAGTCCAAATGGGAATGGCATGCAGTTTTTATTAATCCCGCTCTTTTACACAGCTTTTAGACCATAATGGGTTGTTGCGTTTTTTGTAAATAGATAGATAGATCATTAATTAGCACGTCTTAGCAGTTCGTGTGATGATTAAAAAATAAATTAAAAACTAGTTACTGAATGGGGGCTACCGCGTTTAAATTCGCCGCTAGAGGAGCTAGTGTAGATTAAGGTTTCCGAAATTTCAAATGTATTATCACAGGGCCTTTATCGCGGGTCTAATTATTTCATTAATGTATTTAGCAATACCGGATTAATTAATGAAGATGTAAGATATGTGTCAATGCATGTCAGTGCACCGCGCTTTGAAAGCGCGGTGCACTGACATGCATTTTTATTGCATCATATAATTTTTAAGAAAACCAATTCATATTTTATTTTCATATATAAATGTTGTGTCCCAAAAACTGATCCACGCCTCTGGTGACCAAAGAGCTGGCGCTTATTTAGCCCAACGGCTTAGCCTTGCCATTCAACGAGGTAATAGCGCCAGTATTTTGGGCACCATGCCCATTAACGATCACTTGGATGGCGTGTATTTTTTGTAAATATAATTAGTTTTTAATTTATATTTTAATTTATTTCTTACTTTTAATTCTAATATATATGTATAGTTTATTAAAATGGCCTATTCATATTTTTATTTTTAAAAATTATGTGATATTGGAATACTGAAGCTGATGCCCGCGACTTTGTCCGCGTGGATTGAGTTTTTTGGTTCCCGCGGCAACTCTTTAATTTTCCGAGATAAAAAGTAGCTTATGTGTTAGGTATTCCAGACTATAATCATCTCTGTGCCAAATTTCATCCAGATCCGTTCAGCCGTTCAGCCGTTCTGGCGTGATTGAGTAACAAACATCCATCCATCCATACATACATCCATCCATTCATCCATCCGCCCAAACTTTCGCATTTATAATATTAAGTATAGAAGTATACTCGTAGATTAGTACAAAACAAAAATTGCGACTGCTACAAATTTGCTACAAACTCCTCCGTGGCTGTAAATTATAAAAAGTGAATCGAGATTTGCTGTTCCGACTGCTCTATTTAGAGTTCTAGGGAGGGAATGATGCAAATTCTACCCGCAGTTTCCTATTTCCAATTGTGAAATACGAAAAAAAATATGCTGCCTAATTTCTACGTAGCCCCAAAAACAAATATTTCCACAAGATTTCTTTCTTTCCATCGCGTTCATATTACTCGTTGCAATCAAACAATGCAATAGATGGTAATTACAGTAGACGTATCTAACTAACTAACAAGACAGAAATTAGTTAGTGATAACACATTAGCGCTCTCATTGCGGGAACGGAAAATAATTATGGCTATGTTTTTGTGGAGGTGTGAAATTGGTGTGAAATAAAGCTTGCGCACAGTACAAGCTATTTTTTTACGAGAGTGTTATTATTATTAGAGTTGCATATTTGCAACTTGAAATCATCATTTATTTCAGAATTTTATTATTTTATATCCGTTCTTTGGATGAAATAAACACGGAATACGAAGCGTAAGAAAAATGTATGAAATCACGTTCGACTAACTTTTGCGGGGCGAGGGGAGAGTGCCTTGTAATTTTTCTGTATATTATTGAGACTAGTGCATGTAAAAGTCGATCACTATGACAACAGAATATCATAATTACTGGCGGAGCTGCCACAGTTCGCGGCTAGAGGGGTAAGGCGAATATTTCCGATATCACCCGTCCCGTGGTTAATTCGTCCAAGATCCGTTTTCATTGGCTACGGCATTGTGGCATTGCATACCCTTAAGCTATTCGATGCCGTCGTCAACCGCTAATCTCTTTTCGTACTGCATCCGATCCAAATCCGAGAATAGAAATTATGACAACTCAATCAAATCAGCAACTCTTTATCAAACTCAAAAACACGCTTCTAGTTTGGAAGTTTGTATGAAATACATAACGTCATAAAAATTCGACGCACGTTTTTACTTCAATCGTTAGTTTAAAACGGTTATCAAACTTAAAACTAACCGTGGATGTATATTTTAGGTCTTTTGGAAGACCCTCTGTTTAATAATCTCTAAAAAATAATTAATTGACTTGTAGTCTCGGTCCTAAGTAGATATATAGCTTCGCATAATTGATGGACAGACAACTTTAACAAATACGACAGTACCTATCTACTATGTAATGAGGAGAAAATTATCTAACAATAGAAATGTTCCTATACATTGGTTTCTATATATAGGCGTTAAATGGTTACTCAGAAAATAGTGTTATAGTACCTACCTACAACATACGAGTACATTTATACATAGTGTTAGAATTACCATTTGAATAGATTCTTATTATGATGCCTTTATAAATTTATATTGTAAATAGTTAATGCCAGTGACTTCGTGCGCGTCGAATAAGTTATTTTTTAATTCTAAGGGAACTCCTTAATATTCCGGAATAAAAAGTACCCATGAAATCACTTCGATCCGTTGCTCTGTTGCGGCGTGATTTAAGATCAAACCAATAAACCAACAAATAAACACACTGTTGCGTTTATAATATTAGTATGATTTTTATAAATATATCACGGCATTGTACCGCGACAGTTAATCGCATAGCAGCACGCCTTTGCCGGTAGGGTGGTATCTAGCCACGGCCAAAACCTTTCACTAGACCAGAGCTGAGAAAATTCTGAAAAAATTAAGTTGTCAAATTGACCCTGCCCAGGAATTGAACTTGGGACCTTCCACTATAGGGCACACCGCTCACCACTGCGCAAGGTAGTCTTTCCTCCGGGGGCGTCTATAAGCGGGAGTAAAACGGCATTTCTGAGTTAATGAAGCTCTTGCCATCGGAGTGACATTTGACTGACTTTTAATTGGCAAAGTTCCGGCCAATTGAAATTTCAGGAACGACGGGGTGGAGGGGTGCGAAGGAACGTTGTATTATAAGGGGGTATGGAGTTGTTAGGGTGATTTAGGCTGCCTTTCCACTAGAGATGTGCAATGTTGCTAATCTACGGATGTGTGTCAAATACTTGAACGCTTATCTATCTTACTAATATTATAAATGCGAAAGTTTGGATGGATGTATGGATGTTTGTTACTCAATCACGCTACAATGGATTAACGGATCTGGCTGAAATTTGGCACAGAGATTTATAGATAGCACGTAGGCTACTTTTTATCCCGGAAAATTAAAGAGTTCTCGCCGGAACCAAAAAGCCTCAATCCACGCAGACGAAGTCGCGGACATCATCTAGTTTTTCGTAGCTGAGATCACTACGGGCCATAATTTATCATCGCTTAAATCCGTATTGTTCTAATATTGTTGACGTTTGTGTTGCATAGGTAATTATAATCCTTATTTTAGGGACGTCAAGGTACGTGTCATGAAACTGTTATTTTGAAATAATACTGCTATACATGATGGTAGTAACCCCCACCACATCTCTGGTGGAATCGCACCCTAATATTGATTACTTTTGATTAATCTTAACATGTTTTATGAATTAAAGCTCCCGCATACTCTCTGGAGAGTGACGCGAGTGTGACATAAGCTACTTTTTATCCCGGAAAATTAGGTAAGGACATAAGCAGTTACCGTGGGAATTATAAAAATTCTTTCCAAAAAAACGACTTCCAAAGCCACTGTAAAGTAAAAAAAAAATTGATTTCTACACACTATGTTGAAGTCGTGTGAGCCTGATGCATCAACTTTGCTTCCTTGTTATACCCGCCCGACATCAACATAGTGTCTAGAAATTAAAATTATTATTTTTTCTTTACAGTGGCTTTGGAAGTCGGTTTTTTGGAATGAATTTTTATTTTTAACTTTTTAGTGTCAGGTGTGCGGATTAGGAGACAGAATTTTTTATGGGACCACCTCGAGAGCTTCCTCTAAGGAGTGAAAGAAACAAATTTCTAATCGGTTCAGAAACCATGGAGATGTGGACATACATTAAAAAAAAATATATACAGGCCGAATTGAGAACCACCTCTTTTTTTGCATGGAAGCCGGTTAAAAATAACTTTTATCACGCGGACGACGTCGCAGGCATAAGCTAGCTCATAATTTTAGTCTTTATCATCATCATCATCATAATAACTATAGATAGTAAATGGTTTTTGGCATGGATATAGTTGAGGGCCAGGAGAGTGACATAGGCTTCTTTTTATTCCGGAAAATCAAAGAGTTTCCCTAATCTCAACCTAAATCCACGCGGTCGAAGTCGAGGCATCGCCTAGTATATTATATATTATATAAATCTATATATATATATATATATCTATATATATATATATATATATATAAGCGAAAGGTCACTGCACTGATTCATCACGATATCTCAGGACCTTAGCATTCAAACTTGAAATTTGGAAGTTTTTATGAAAGTCCTTTGTTTTTGAAGCTAAATAGGTACATGAAAATTGGCAATTAAGTTATTAGTTATAAATAATAAAAACCTGTATAAGCAATTTTACGGAAATCTACCCCAATAAGGGTGAAATGGGGATTGGAAGCTTACATAAGGGCTCCCAAGTTTTTGAAGTTAGAGACTTGAAAATCAGGATTTAGGTTATTAGTTTTAAGTAATAATAAACTGCATAAGCAATTTTACGATTATCCACCCCAAAGGGCGTGAAATAGGGTTTGAAAGCTTGCATGAAGGTTAGAAGTTTTTGAAGTCAGATTAAGGACTTATTAGTCTTAAATAATCAAACCTGCCGATGCTATATAGCTGCTATAAGTAGGCCTTTTGCAGCGGGAAAATTACATAGGAAATCAGAAATTGTACGCGGACGAAGTCGCGGGCGAACGCTAGTCTGTTATATTAGTAGGTATAGCTATAGAAGTCGGCGTCCAGATCCGGGCCGCGATTCGACACGACAACTATTTTAATTGTAATACTTTTGCGATCACTTCTAGCGCGTAAGGCGCAAGTTATAAGCAGATAGCGACTCTATCCACACTTCTATACTAATATTACAAATGCGAAAGTTTGTCTTTCTGTCTGCTAAGCTTTCACGGACCATCTAATCAACCGATTTTGATGAAATTTGGTCCGGGGATAGATTATATCCCAGAAAACGACATAGGCTACCCGGCTATTAAACTTCTTAATTTTCCGAGATAAAAAGTAGCCCTTGTCTGTACCAAATTTCGTCAAAAACAATCAATGTTTGTTACCCAATGACGCCAGAACGGCTGAACGGATCCGGAGGAAAGGCACGGATATAGATTATACTCTGAAACAAGACAGGCTACTTTTTATCGCGGAAAATTAAAGAGTACCCGCGGGAATCAAAAAACCTCAATCCACGCGGACGATGTCGCGGGCATCAATTAGTATTTTATCTTTTTAATTCAATCGCCTATGTCTATCACTTGGACAGCCCACCACACTTAATCACATTTTCCGCTCGTTCCTTCTCTAATTCTAACCCCATCCAGAGGTTAACGTAGCTTATTAAACTTCACTTAGGTACTCTGTATACTTAACAAGATTCTACAGAACGAACTCGAAATATACTCCTAGATACTAATATTATGTTAATATGAAAGTTTGGATGGATGGATGGAGATCATCCAGAAGCCCAATTGTCTAAGCAAATTGTAATCGTTTGACAGCTCAAAACGTATACTCGAACTGTTTAAGGAGTTCATACAATGCTTTAGACGTGCAGGCATCTATGAACTCCTTAAACAGGTCGAATTATACGTTTGACAAACGATTTCCTTGCACATGTGTTACTCAAGAGTCTAGACTATAATTTCTTTGCCAAATTTCATCTAAATCCGTTCAGCCGTTTTGGCGTGATTAATTAACAAACATCCACCCATTCATCCAAACTTTCGCAATTATAATATTAGTATAGAATATAAAATAGATTGTTTAAATTAGGTACCACCCTACCGGCAAAGACGTGCCGCCAAGCGATTTAGCGTTCCGGTACAATGCCGTGTAGAAACCGAATAGAGGTATGATACCTAACTGCCATGTCCCTAACAGGTAAGCCCGCTACCATCTTAGACTGCATCTTCACTTACCATCAGGTGAGATCGCAGTCAAACTTGTCTACAAGTTTAAAAAAATTGTTATAGGATTACGCTTATAAAACCTAATAGTTGATTTGATGCCGTATCGCAAAAACCAGAGAAAAATAGAGGTTAAAGCCTTTTCCTACTCCTTGCCTATTATACGAGAGTATAATCTAACGCCATTAGGCGCTCGATAAAACGCTAATAAAGTTAACTTAGAACTTGGATCGGAGCAATTAAAACATAAAGTTAATTGCAGACCACCGGCGGAGGCCGGATTAGCTATGGCTATAGTGAATTTACCAAGTTTGAGAAAGAGGAATCTATATTCCTATAATAATATTGTAAACTAGATGTAGCCCGCGACTTCGTCCGCGTGGTTTAAGTTTTTCTTTGATTAATTTGAGAGGAGAGTTTACCGTATCCACGCGACGGGATGAACATTAGATGTTTGACAACACCCATGATAATTTTGTATGCGAAAATCAGGGGAAAATGTTTTTTCTTTTATTTGTCAATTTGCCAATGTTTTTAATAGTTATTCTACTATTCCAGACATAGACAAATACAAAATCGGTCCAGCCGTTCTAGAGTGATAAGTGTTCGAACAAACCCGACTTTTTATATATTAAGAACTGCGAAAGTTTGGATGATGATGATGATCACGCCAGAACGGCTGAACGAGTCTGGATGTTTGGAAAAGAGATTATAGTCTGGAATAGCACACAGGCTACTTTTTATCCCGAAAAATTAAAGAGTTCCCGCGGGAACCAAAAAACCTCAAATCACGCGGACGAAATCGCGGGCATCAGCTAGGGTATCGTATAAAAGCACTGTAGAAACAAATTAATATAGGTATTTAAAAACTGCCTCGTTGGTCTAGTGGTTAGTATGTTCGACTGCGGCCGACGAGGTCCCGAGTTCGAATCCCGGGTCGGGTTTTAATCATGTATTAGGTTTTTCTGAGTTGAAATTCTCAGTACTAGCTCGGTGTTAGGAAGTTGGTGGTGTTTCACCCCCGTGCCCCGGAAAGCACGTTCGATCCCGGTTATCATCACTAATATGATAATAGTCGTTCAAGCCCGCCAACCCGCATTGGAGCAGCGTGGTGGATCTAAGCCCTAATTCCCTCTCTCCTATAAGAGTGGAGTCCCAGCAGTGGGACGTAAATGGACTGTAGTGGGGGATATTTAAAAAAAAATTAAGCGTTGGCAGTAAGGCTCCAGAAAGCAATTACATCTCTACCAATAAGCGGGAAGCGCGGGAAACTTGTAAACGTCAAAAGTGACAGGCGGCCATCTTGCGCGCCGTCTCAATGCCTCCTTGCGATAATTACTACGGCTATTAGTCAACACCCTTGCTTTACTTACACCGTAGCGTCTTAAATAATAAATTATTTATTTCAGCTCACAATACAATTCCCTTTTAAGTATACAACCTCCTATGAAGTATATTCAAATACCTGTGTCAGGAGATTCCGCTCTTCTATATCATTCAATGTTACAAAATTCTATTAAATACATTTTTATATCTAACAATAATGATTAAAATTAATAACAACAACATTATTTTATTTTAAATTCCTAGTATCCAAACAGAATTCGAACTAAAAATAATAATAAGCATCCCATTCGTTTGTTCAAGCCTTAAGGTTGCAGGTTATTTTCAGTAGAATCTGCTTTTCGAACCGGTGACATTATAGACTTGACGTTTCATTAGTGATAGAAGCTGTCCTACATGAAATAATTTCATATCATTTATGCAACTATATGTGCAGCTTAGAACATTATGAAAGAGGTTTTAAATATTTTGAATATTATTAGGCAGAAAGATAGACAGAAAGACAGTGAGACAGACACTTTTGCATTTATAATATTACTAGATGATACCGCAAATTTTTAACCATTACTTTCCTCATTCATATAAAAAAAACACATTTTTCTATACTAATAAAGAGGTAAAGTTTGTGAGTGTGTGACGTTGTAGGGGGTAATCTCTGGATCTACTGAACCGATTTGGAAAATTCTGGTACCAATAGAAAGCCACATTATTTGTGAGTATCATAGGCTATATATTATCCCGAAAAATTAGGAAGTTCCCGTGGGAATTGAAAAAACTTATTTCACGCGGACGAACTCGCGGGCAAGTCTCCTAGTTTTAAATAAATTGATTATAAATATTTTTATTAAATGTTTCGAACTACGCGACGGTGTGAATGCGGCCGTTCTTAACAACAAGATGGTCCGAAATGTTCGGCATGTACTAATGATTGCGTTCTATGACACGACTTTACTTGTGTTCACTAATTACTTATAGCAAGAGGTAGTGAGAGGCTTCGGTCGTGCTTAGTTACCAGCTTACCACTCGATAAAGCCGTGTCGCTAAGAGATTTGTTAAAGCTAAAGTAAGATGCAGGCTGCAGCGTAGAAAAAAAACACGCCAAATTGAAGACCTCCTTCTTTTTTTAAAGTAGACTTTCTACACGCAACGTACCGGAACGCTAAAAATCTAATCCAATCCACCAAAAAAAAAACAAATCGACGCAGACCAAGTCGCTGGGATAATCTAGTTAGGTGGTTAGGTTACTAAGACTTTTTTTTAAATTATTATCTAAATTTAATCTAATAATATAAAGAGAAAAGATTTGATTGTTTGTTTGTAATGGATAAACTCAAAAACTACTCAACGGATTTTAAAAATTCTGCCACTTGTAGAAAGCTACTTTATCAGCGAGTAAAATTTATTTTATTTTCAAAATATTAGAGATCCCTGCGAAAATTGCAATTATGTGAATTAAGTCGGAAGAAAACGTCTTATCTGAGAGCTTCCGTGGCGTGCGCTGCGTGAATATTAAAAGTTACACGAAATGGTGGAATTGTTCCTCTCAAATATTATAAAAATGTATTTGTCATATCCTAGTAGGTACTAAACGCAAAATACTTTTTTTAACGGGTTTTTATTGAAATCAAAGACTTATAAATAAAAAGTAGGTGTGCATAATAAAAAAATATGTAATAACAAGGTGCCATGTACCGTGTCTGTTTTGATCAGGGCTGCCTACCGATTTATTAAAAGATTTTAATGAAAGTTTAATTTTTATAACTCTCTCTGCCAAAAGTGAACAAATTGGGTATGAAAACAAATCAGCAACTATTTTTCAAACGATGAAATATGTAACACTGAACTGTGATGTCATTTTAAAATTCCACGCACTTTTTTTACTCTAATCGATAGTTTAAAAAGGGTTTTAAACATAAAACTAACCGGGGACGCGGAGATCCTCTAGAATCACTAAACTATAATTTATTTGAATAGTTGTCAAATAAATTGTTGTCCCATTGGAAGATAGAAAAATTGAATTTATTCATTTTTATCAATCTTACAAAATAAGTCTTTAATATGTATTACTTATAATTAGATGTTAAATTTAATTGTAAGTACTTAAAAGTAGAATTTCTTCACTTTCGATAGTGTAATTTTTTCCACTTTTGAAATACGCAAAACCGCAATACTTTTAAATTAAAATTCCGTATGAACAAAAAATATTACCATGCCAAAAACGAGCATGAAAACTTTTTCTTTTCCCACGTTAAAAATGCTCCAATATTTTAATTCTTTTCTCATTTTTATGATGATTGGCAACCCTAGTATTAATGAACAAATTAAATGCTAATCAGCGCGTGGACGTGTGGACAGCGCACTTATTACGCGTAATCATGAACGCGAGAAAAATATTACACTTTTAATTGCGAAGGTGTGTAATTTTCGTTACATTACAGAAGCTATTATTATTTTACTTACACATGTTTTATGGATATTTTTTTCTCAAGCGTTTTTTTTAATTATGGAGGTTTTATGTAAGGCTTTTTTATCCACTACAAGAGTGAGTAACAAACATCCATCCATCCAACAATCTATCCAAACTTTCGCAAATTCCAAATTGGCGTAGCTGGGGATCGATTCCGGGGCGTCATGTTTATAACACATCAGCACTCACCATTGGGGCAGGGAGGTGATCTATAGTATAATTATTAATTAATAGAAAATTAATACATTTTTAATTGCGAAGGTGTGTAATTTTCGTTACATTACAGAAGCTATTATTATTGTACCTACACATGTTTTATGGGTATTTTTTCTCAAGAATTTTATTATTTATTGAGCACAGTATTTAAGGTTTTTTAAAAGAGAAACTTCTTTAGAATCGTTGTGATTTGAAAATTCGATGAAACGAAAAAGCGACACCAAAGAGAGACAATCATATTAAGGGGTTAAGAAGGCCGAATGACCTTGACGAAACGCAGACCAGCGGGACTTTTGCCGACGGTAATGCCGTATAGCGGCCACGCCCGGAACTACGCAAACTAGGCCAAAGACTATAGACTGCAGAGGGAACAAGTGCTATTTTATGGGATAATGCCTATATTTATGTTTGCGCATAAATATCATAGGTCACAAATACGTAAACTTTCTTTAATACCTACCTTTAGCTTTACCTTGAGACCTTGCCATGAAATGTTCGATATCGTATCCGATACTAAATATTGTTTGCGCTTGTAGTAGGCACAGATTTAGGTATAGGTACAAGTAATATTTCGTATTGGATCAATGCTAAAATGTAGGTAGTTCAAGTTAGTGTTGCAGAACTATCGATAGTTGACATCAAGCTAAAAGTTTTGAAACGTGCTACCTCCACCGAGGGATGAGTGGGGTACAGGGAGAGGAGATAGAGAATCAGGTACTAACTGCTCACAATAAACCCCACTTGCCGGAGCTGCGTAGTTTTTTTGTGAGTTTACTCCTTTAGAATCAATTTTCATATGTATGAGCCTGTGGTATGAAAATTTATGTGCAGTAGTACGTCATGCGCAGCTCTGAGCACAGAGTCACTTAAAAAAAAGTCAGCGCCATTTTGAAATTCTTTGTTAAATAACCGATTTCGTTCAAAATTGATATTTACGGCTTTCTGGGATCACAAAACAGGAAACTGTTACCAAAATTTTAAAAAGTCGGTGCCCTTTTGAAATTCTTTGTTAATTGACCGATTTCGTTCAAAATAGCATACGCACTACGAGTAAAATTATGTCTACCCGTTATCTCTCTCTGTCTACCGAAGCTAACATGGTTACTTGTCTCGTTACGTCAAAAGTAGAGATAAAAGTAATCTGTGGTATTTTTCTCTACGAGCCTTTACATGTCGACTACTTTTTTCTTGTAATATACTGCATTTTGTGCATGTTAGGGTAAATGAAAAATTTGCCGGCAACGACAATATCTCTCTCTTTCGTCGCGAGATAATCTCGTTGTGCACATCCTAGACCTACTGGGATCACAAAACAGGAAACTGTTACAAAAATTTAACAAAGTGAGCGCTATTTTGAAATTCATGTTGTTATTATGTTTCCATGACTATGTAATGTATTTTGATGAATATAAAATATATGGTAATTAATATATGATGATAGCCACGGAGTTAGAGAATAGGAGTGCAGGTGTTCCCAGCTTGTCATCACGAATTTCGATTCCATATTATGATATTATCGATAAGGTTGTCTGGAAGAGATCGCTGGTTAGCGATAAGACCGCCTTATTGTACCTACATTTTAAGTTTTCATGTTTGTTCTTTTTCATACATACATACATACATACATACATACATACATACATACATACATACATACATACATACATACATACATTGCATGCATGCATGCATACATACATACATACATACATACATACATACATACATACATACATACATACATACATACATACATACATACATGCTTGCTTTTCCGCAGTCTCTCAGTCGCAGACAAAATGATTTTGTCTCGGTAGCATAATCGATTTACTAAAACAAAAGTTGTTAGAATTCAAAAATGGCACATTTACATCTGAGAAAGACAGACAGAAAGACACACTTACGCATACATTATAATTATTATTAGTATGTATTTTAGTTATTAGTAGCATTAATATTATTAGTAATTTTGCATTAAAGATATTATAATCTATTCCGTCGGGTCGGAGGAAAAAAAATCAAATTAAAGCTTATAAGCTTTAAAAATAATCAAAATATGTAGCGAGTGCGGTGAGAGCGAGTGAGGAACAACCTACCTGGTTGTTCCTCATCAAAATCATCTTGATTTGAATTTTTACAATCACTTGTCACTACAGAACCTTATTTAGTCTTTGCACCTACTTTGCACGCTTAAAAAGTTAAATTCTTAAAAAAAATATATTTACACCTACTAATTTACAGATAAATACTGAACTAAGTATTTCTAAAATTTTAAATATGTACAAATGAGTATAAACCCTTCAAAATCGAAAATTAACTTTAAATAAATTCGCTCCGACACCGACGTGCGGTCCACCTTCGACAATGTCCCGAAACGGACTGCCGAAGGGCTCGCGGGTGTTTACAGGGCGACGGAGCAGCCACGTTCTCACTAATATACTTAAATTTCGGGGGAAAATTACTTTACACGAATGTTATAGGGAGTAAAAATAAAACTCTCCGTTAAAAATATTGTAATTTTTAAGACCTATTTTTGTGTGCAAGAACTAATTAAAAAGCTTGTGCCGTTTTGCAGAACATTTTCAAAGTATGACAAAAGTAGATACTCTTTGGGGATTTTTTTCTGAAAGAGGGTTTGAAAAAAGTAAATTTTTTTTACAGGAGAAATGTTTATTAAGCCTATATCTTCCGTTACATATTTTTTCTTTACGGATTCAACTATCAGTTATTAAGACAATTTGACTTAAACATCCTAATACTGAGGCAGTTTGTCATCTCTTAAAGCCTTAATAATAGGATTTAGCCTGCGAGAGAATGAGAAAGAATACAAGTTATATTTATCTCATTCTCTCTTACGCTACTTTTCTGAAGTTTCGATTCCGCCGTGTGTGAATTGCATACACACATTTTTTTATCCACTACAAGTTTCAAGGTATCACACAAGCCCCTGACTGCGATCTCATCTGGTGGTAAGTGATAATGCTGACAGAACTAACCTGTTATGGGTATGGCAATTATATTAGACATCGTACCGGAACGCTGAATAGTGGCGAAACGTCGTTGCTGGAGTTGTTAACTAACCACGGCCGAAGCCTCTAGACCAGACTAGGGAAAATTATTAAACTATAAAATTCCAAATTTACAATGCCGGGGATCGAATCCGGTACCTCCGATTTACAAGACAATAGCAGTCACCACTGGGCCTGGGAGGTCGTGAATAATAGACGTAAAAATAGATAAATATTACAATTTTAATTGCGAAGGTGTGTAATTTTCGTTACATTACAGAAACTATTATTATTTTACTTACACATGTTTTATGGGTACTTTTTCTCAAGCGTTTTGTTATTTATGGAGGTTTTATTTAAGGTCTTTTTGGCCACTACAAGTTAGCCCTTGAATGCGATATGACCCGGTGGTAAGTGATGATGCAGGCAGAACCAACTGAACTGCCAACGCCAGGGGTCATACTGCAAAACCATAAAGCCATATTGTTTCATCATTATTGACTTTCCTGTTTCAGAATTAAAATCCTTATTTTAAGAACGTCATTTTGAGTATTATTGCCTCTAAATGACGGTTTGATGTCACGTAACTTGACGTTCCTAAAATAAGGATTATAATTCCAAAACACGAAAGTCAAAAATAATGAAATAATGAAGAAGACTTAGTGGTATGGGTTTAATGTAAGTGTTATACTCCTAACAGGTTAGCCCGCTATCATCTTAGACTGCATCATTACTTACCATCAGGTACAATGGCAGTCAAAGGCTGACGTGTAGATTTTTTTTTCTACTTTAAAATCAAATCGGAGAAAATTGCATAAAAACGTTATCATAAAACAAACATTGGAATCGCAGAGTCATCGGCCCGCCCGCTACCCTGTACCGAAATTGATTAAACAAGTGTCGGCCGTAGATAAGAGGAATTCATTCCGAGTCATTAGTCACTCTCTCGCCGTTTGCTGAGGGCGATACGCGAGGGGGGTTTAATTTAGTGAGTTTTATTTACATTTTTACACTTTTGCTGTTTTTCCCGTCGCTTTAGATACTTAGATGGTGTTTTGTAAATTTGTAATACTACTACCTTTTTTTGTTTTTTGTCTGCTACAAATTATCTACTGCGATGGCAAATGATGACTTACCATCAGGTGAGATCCTAGACTGCATCATCATAGAATATACATGGTAGTGGAATAACCTGTTAGGGGCATGGCAGTTGTATTAAGCCCATACCACCCTAGCTAATCGATTTTTATACGGTATCGTACCGGGACGCTAAATCACTTGGCGGCACAACTTTGTCGCCAGGATGGTAACTGGTAACTAGCCACGACCGAAGCCTCCCACCAATCCAGACCAGGGCCATATCAGAAATTATAAATTCCCAAATTGACCCTACCGGGGATTGACTCGGGACCTCCGCACGTTAAGACAACAGCGCTCAACACATTTCAACGATTTTTCTAAAAATGTTAGCGTAAATCTGACAATGACTAGTAGGTAATCACTTACCTTCAGGTGAAACCGCAGTCAACTTAACTTATCATAAAATTAAAAAATAACTGCACAATTATTTAGAGCATGTTCAAAGTGTCTATACCTACTTACGTAGGTACTTATTTACTATACCTACTATAAATGCGAAAGTTTGGATGGTTGGATATTTGTTACTCAATCACGCCAGAACGGCTGAATGGATCTGGATGAAATTTGGCATAGAGAGTATATAGTCTAGAATAAAATAAAGGGCTACTTTTCATTCCGGAAAATGAAATAATTCCCGCGGGAACCGAAAAACCTCAATCCACGCTGACGAAATCGCGGGCATCTGCTAGTCATATACCTACTTCAAACTGAATATTATAAATGCGAAAGTGTGTTTATTTGTTGGTTTGTCCTTCAATCATGCCGCAACGGAGCAACGGATCGACGTGATTTTTAGCATGGGTATACTTAGTTGAGGACTGGAAAGTGATCTAGGCTACTTTCCATCCCGGAAAATTAATTAGTTCCCGCGGGAACCAAAAAATCTCAATCCACGTGGACGAAGTCGCGGGCATCTGCTAGTCATACTTCATACTTAATATTAAAAATACGAAAGAGTGTTTTGTTGGTTTATCCTTCAATCACGCTGCAACAGAGCAATGGATCGACATGATTTCGCATGAGTATAGTTAAAGGCCTTGAAAGTGACATAGGCTAATTTTTATCCCGGAAAATTAAAGAGTTCCAGCGGTAACCAAAAAAACCTCAATCCACGCGGCGGCGCGAAGTCGCGGGCGTCAGCTAGTAAACAATAAGTTTGATCAGTGTAACCGATAGCTTGCAAATTGTCCAACGTTGGAGTGAGACGGCGCGATGTGACGTCACGTCCTCTGTCTCCGTCTCTCGGCTCGTGGTTTTATTTTGCTGCCACGGTATCAGACAAGCGGGCCACCCAGCGGGGCGGTTAGGGCTGGCAAAAGTTAGGTTTAAAGAGAGACTTACTTTACCAAAAAAGCCCAATAAAGTAAGTTTCACTTACATGAGAAAACTTACAATGAAATATGCTTAAACGTATTAAGTACTGTACTACTTCGTACTACATAGTACGTACTATGTATAGTTACTTAAAATTTCTTAATTTTTGCAATACGGCCTCACTGGCGCAGTATTAAGCGCTGTTGTATTAACGTGCGGATGTTTGATCCCCGGCAGGGTCAATTTGGGAATTTATAATTTCTGAATTTTCCCTAGTCTAGCCTGGTGGGAGGCTTCGACCGTTAATTTACCCTACCAGCAAAGACGATTCTGGTACGATGCCGTGTAGAAACCGATTAGGGGTATGGGTTAATTAATATAACTGCGATGTCCCTAACGGGTTAGTCCGCTACCATCTTAGACTGCATCATCACTTACCATCAGGTGAGAACGCAGTTAAGGGCTAACTTATAGTGTATAAAAAAAACGTAATGTTTAACAACATAACCACACAACCAATTATTGTAGATTTACCTTTAAAGAAGTTTTAAAAATCGAAGCAGATATCGAAGAACGATAGAAAATTATGAAAACGATAACGAATGCAACTTACCTAACCTAACAATAATAGAAACAGTAAAGCTTTTATTTATTTATTTATTATTTGAAAATAAAATTGATTTCTAGTAAAACTGGTTTTTTATAGGCTTCAAAACTGACTCAATTTTGGTATTGAATTTAAAAATTGGTCACAATTCATTGAGGTATTTACAATTGCGTTTTCTACAAACAATCCAATCCAAACCGCTACAATGAGGCAATGTGCCCAGAATGTTGGCTGCATTACCCTGTTGAATAGCCAAACTTATATGTTGACCGAGGTAACTGCCAGCCCTCCGGACACCTGTGGACCCTGTGAGACGAGAAGATAGATCCCTAAAAAGGATCTAGCATCTTCATAAAAACAGAATAAATTAAGACATAAAAAGATGATTAGGCTAGAGGTATAATGAGAGGTTTATAGTTTGTTTTGGCACAGCCCTATTTACAAAATATAATTACCATGATGGCGGATGCAAAATGAATTTGTCAAAACATACGTGAAGCGAGCCAGCCTCAGTGCTCTGACGGATGAGTCGAGATGCTGATATGCAACTGACTAACGGACTTAAATTATTCATACAAGCACTTTCGACAGACTTATGAACCAATAACAATGATTTAAAAGCATAAGTCATGCATACGACCAATATATATTTTTATAGTCTTTATTTTCATTACCGTGGCTGTTATAATTACCATCTTTTATCTAAACTTACGTGAAGCGAGCTAGCTTCATTGCTCTGACGAATGATTCGAGATAGTAACTAACTAAACTGTGAGAGGGTAACTAACTGACTGGAATTATTCATACACGCACATTAGACAGACTTATGAGCCAATAAAATGCTTTAAAAGCATAGGTCATGCATACGACCTATTTATTTTTTAATTGCCAAAGTCTTTATTTTCATTACCATCATTTGTCAAAACATAAATTAGTAAACGGCGAGGAGGTAACTAAGTAACTGATTGAAATTATTCATGTCTATTGAATCGTCGAGCTCGGTGGTTGCTCATTTAAA
This sequence comes from Erebia palarica, assembly GCA_964035005.1. Taxonomy (NCBI): domain Eukaryota; kingdom Metazoa; phylum Arthropoda; class Insecta; order Lepidoptera; family Nymphalidae; genus Erebia; species Erebia palarica. The sequence continues at coordinate 6,033,960 of OZ035995.1, read as the reverse complement.
AAAAATCATTTACAATTATTATATCAAAGTGTACATAAGTCACCGCAATCTTTAGCATTGCTGGAGCTAGTCAAATTCATGCTCCTCTATCATTTACATAATCTTCAACAGCTTAAGAAGCTTATTCAGGAGCAAACTTAAACTTGTGTGTAGACAAGTATAAAATAGGTTGTGAAATTTAGTGAGAAAAGACGACTTTATAGATTTGATAACAGGTTTTCCGCATGACAGTAATGTTCTTGTCGGTATATAAAATTATCTAGTGTAGTATACTAGCAGTAGCTTTGACGTCTGTATCAACGTGTGAGGTCCGCCCACGCGACCTCTTACAACTTACTCTGTGGCCACATATGAATGATTTACTGTGCGTCGGTTTCACACCTACTTATAAAATACTTGATTTTCCATTCTAATGTATTTACAATAATAATATGACTAGTTGATGCCCTCGACTTCGGTCGCGTGGATTGAGGTTTTTTGGTTCTCGCGGTAACGCTTTAATTTTCCGGGATAAAAAGTAGCCTATGTGTTATTCCAGATTATAGTCTATCTTTGTGCCAAACAGCCAGATCCGTTCAGCCGTTCTAGCGAGATTGAGTAACAAAAATCCATCCTTTTATCCATCCAAACTTTCGCTTTTATAATATTAGTATAGATATAGAAGTATAGATGACTTGATATTTTTAAAACCATGCCTAGTAAAATAAACTAAAATAAAAATTTGTTGCACTGCGGTTCTCTAAAAGTCGTGTGATTTATATGTTCCGGGAAAAGTATGATTGGATGAATCAATCAAAAGACTAACGAAATATTATGAGCATACCATTTGAATGCTAAACTTACATTTAGATAGGTACTAGCTGATGCCCGCGACTTCGTCCGTGTGGAATAAGTTTTTTTAATTTCGCGTGGGACCTCCTTAATTTTCCGGGATAAAAAGTAGCCTATGTCACTCTCCAGGCCCCCAACAGCTATACCCATGCCAATCACGTCGATGCGTTGCTCCATTGAGGCGTGATTGAAGGACAAACAAACACATTTATATTATTTTAATTTTAATAAATTTTAATACTTTTATTGTCATCAACCAATATGGCACTTACCAATACGTGACCATAGATGTCTAGGTTGCAAATTTATTTATTACAATTTAATTATATTTAGTTCGTACTTTGTCACGTAGAGTAAATAAGCATTATTTTAATTAGCAGTACATGATAATTTCAAGGTTTCCCCCCACTCTAATGTACCTAATTTCTTAGTATATAAGGTTAACATTAATCTGTAAAAATATGCCATTTATACACCGAGTCTGTGTGTATCAATTCTGCTCCAACTCACAACAACTTACACACAATCCGCAACAACCCATACCATCAGTCAAGTAGTCCCACAAACTTAACAGACCCATTGACAGTTTAAATATTAAAAATAAATTAAAAACAAAACTAAACGGGCATAAAAATTAGTTCCAATTTTGGCCACTGGGCCAGATAAGTTGGTATAATAACTTGTACAAAAATTAAAAATAAACCAGGCCGTGTTAGTTAGTATTAAAACAAACTTAAATTATGTAAGTAATATGAAATCGTAGAATCATCCAACATAAGTTTTTTAAGAAATTCCGTTAGCAAAAAAACCTTATTTTATTATTTTATTCAATAAGTTATAAAACGGACATAAAAATAAAAAATACACTTAAAACTTGTCATTTATGACCTCCATAAATATAATCAAGTTGTTCAGTCAGTCAGTGTAATAAATTAAAAAGAAATAACTGGCCAATAGCGAGCCCGGTCGAGCATTCAAAGTTCCGTACCTAAAACAATTTATAGCGTGACCAGGAAAATAAAAGAACTTGCCATGTTGCTGAAAAAGTGAAACTAATTTTTCTATCCTCCAAATAGGTTTTTCCTGGTCAGGGGCCATATTGCCAATGCAAGACAAAATTACGTATCTCAAAATGACTGTTTGATGTCAAGTCCCTTGACGTTTCTAAAATAATTCTAGAGCCATAAACAAAACAACAACAACAACAAAATAATTCTAAAACACGAAAGTCAACAATAATGAAACAACATGGTTTAATCGTTGGTAGTATGGCTCTGGCACCTGGTCATATATATATATATATCTATGTACATAATATACACATACGGTTAACGCCAACATACACATACACACACGCATTGGCGTAAGCGGCCAATAGCTATACGAACATTCACAGTGTAAATAGGGCTTATAGACTATTGTCTATTATCTTTCGTCTATTTACTTTATGGTAATTTTTTTATAAAACCAAAATTCCAAATTATACGTTGTTACTCCGCTGGAAGAATTAGTTTCATTTACTTATCTCCTTCCTACCTGCAAAATTTAGAGGACCTGCCTAACGGGCCTTCATATGTATATTTCATTAATAGACACATACATGCGTAGCCTGCTAAAATCACAACCCTTCCTTTTGGCTTCGCCTTAGTCGGGTAAAAAGTGAAAATGCGTCTATCTTTCTGATATAATTATAACTACGCTTTCACAACCCATCTAACCAATTTTGACCACATCCAGTATCGAGATAAGATGCAACCCGGAGAAGGTCATGGCATAGTCTACTTTTGATCCCGAAAAATCTAAAAGATCCCACTTCAAGAGACACTTCGGGCTTACGTCGAAGATCTCCAAAGTCTTACGCCAGGGTTACGGAACCTTAAAAACTCTAATATAGTCTGTGACATCGTTAAAGCGCACGATTGGGATTGATAAGTATGAACGCTCATGATGGGGCCCCATTAATCTAAAGTTCTTAACCAAGGTAAATTAATGCCACCATTAGAACCTTCCATCACTAACGACCTACCTGTGACAAACAGCTATCTGTCACTTGTCCAAAATGTTCGCCAGTGCGTTTAAATTAAAACAAAAAGTTTTGAAAAATTAAAAAAAAAAGACAATAAATTTTTCGGCTTTGCGCTGAGTTTAAAATATAGTAATGTAATTTGTTTATGCTTGTTCTTTTAAAATTAATTGTTATATTATTAATATGCAATAATACATAATTACCTATTTATTTTAAAAAACTACCTACTGTGAGGCCTGCTTACGTTACGTTCGATTAAAACGTCTCCTAAATAAAATTACTTAAATTTATTTATGTGTACTCTGTGGATTTAATTGCTTATACATTTTATTTATCCTAATCGCATTTATGATCGTCTTCCTTCGTTGCATGAGGCTCTTTTGGATGTCATAGCTAAATGTGTTTAGCGAATCGGTAAAGCAGTAATTGCGTTCCATTTCACGATTTTTGTGATGGATTGACAGGACACAATTGTGTTTGCATTACAACTACGCATGAAATCAAGCGTAATTTTATTTTTTTAAACGAAATTCAAACCACCGATATGAATCGGTGGTTTGAATTTCGTTCGTTTCGAAGTATGAACTTCAAAGTCCAAACAGCTTTATAATTAATTGTAAATAATAAATATTGGCATAAAATACGGTCTCAATGGGAGATGATAAAAAGCAGGTGTCGGGGACATTATTCAATAAGATAGATACTCTTTGAATTTCCGTGACTTCAAAATCAATGGTACTGGGTGCAGATGTTTTAAATTTTTGGTAAGATATTGGTGTTGATTTTTTGAAAACCTAGCGGTTTAAGCTGTACTTATTTTGTAGCTGTAGCTGTTTTAATTTATTATAGTAAGTAATTACCAAGGATGTAGTAAACATACATAACGATTAGCATTCTGCTCGCCATCGTGCTATTTTTAATCTTCTTAGTATCTAAATAGGCTGTACAGCTTTAAATCTTTGCCTCCACAAATGACGTGTCGAAGAACAACATTTTTTAATAGCGCGCCAAGCGATTAACGGTACAGATTAAAAATAACCTCTAAACATGCTTCAGGAAGTCCAAACAGTTTAACACGAATGAAAACAATCTTTAATCCGAAAACATCATCTTGTGTGGTCGGTTGTATAAAGTTTTATTAATTAAAAGGCATTTTTTATTCATCTCTTCGTAATGGTTGCGTATTATTTTAGGGTTTAAAACGGTTTGGCGCGTAAATCATAACGCCTGTCACTGTGACAGCGAATTTGGCGCCAACCGCAGCTGTCGGATTCACAGTTCTATTCCACGCAGTCTCTTTTTCTTAATAGATGTAGCTCTACGATTTAAAATTTAAATAGGACGACATGACATGAAAAAAGGTAAATTAACATTAAAAAAAATTCAAAATCTTACCTAACCGTTTTCAGATTCTAGTATGCAAGCTATCAAATGTATGAATAAGAAGACTATTAGGTATTGATTAGTGAAATTCAATTGATATTTTGGATATTGTTAATTTCATTAGTAATTCGAGAGTGTACCAAATTTCCCAAAGATTATATTATTATTAAAATAATAGAGTAAGAAAATGTTAATTATTTTTATAAGAGCTTTTGAACGGACAACGATGCGGAACCTTATAGTGACATGAGCAAATCGTATCGCAGTCGTATCGTTGCTTGTAAACAGCGTCCCAGAATGCGTTTTAAAACGTAGATTATTAAAACGAACGAGGTGAAATGTCGCAGACATATTTACGACACTCAATATTTCTGTCGTGAACGTATTATTTTTGACTAAACTGCTACCATAGCAATTAATTGTACAACATTTTATATTAATTTTATCGGCCATTAACTCTAAGACAAATACGTTTGGAAATGTTTTCTTTTTTCGAATTTTCCCGCCTAATTGATTGTCCGTTATAGTCTAGGAGCGAATGGTAGGAATATTTGTTTTTTTAATTCCACTGTCCCGTTACTGTTTCACAAGAGTCCTTGATTGCGATCTCACCCTTGTCTAAGACGGTAGTGGGCTAGCCTAGTATGGCAGTTCTCGTATACGTAACCATTATTTTAAGCCGGTAACACTAATTTGTTTCTACATGTACCGGAACGCTAAATCGCTTGACGGCAAGTCTTTGCCGGTGTGGTGGTAACTAACCACGGCCGAAGCCTCCCACCCAGAATTAAAAAGTTATCAATCATTTTTACATCATACCTTCTTCTTCTTCTTTTCTTGGTTTTTGGCTTTCAGTAGTGCCAAAACTACATCGTATACTTAATAAGGCTGTAGTTATTTGATCTGTGTCTTTGACAACTTAGAATGTCATCGGGTTAAAAAAAATTGCGAACTGACGTTTTGTATCTAAATTGTCTGTGGGCGTTCTCGTTATAAATAATTGTCTGTGATTACCGGCCATATTGACTTCTGTGAGCTAAGGCCTGTGTTTATGTAATTTATAATATTTAATCTACTACATTTGCTTTACATCTTAAGCTGTAATGGCGATGATTAGGGTAATTTATTTGTAATCGAAGCTTTGCTAACTTTCTATTAGAGGCTTCAAATTTTATCATTAACTATGATTAACTTGCAAGTTGCATGGTGGTTTAACACAAAAAAAATACTTGATTATTGTTTTTGAAGTTCATCATAGTCTACAAGTATTCTATACATAAGTAGACATTCCACGTAAAGTAGAATCATGCCTATACCTATATGTGGTAGATTTTAGATATTCCCCATATCTAGATACTACCTAGAATCTAGAGCTCTACTATGAACCCTGCATCAATAATTGTGACAGTCCCAATTGTTGTTGCGATTGATTATTATTGAATCAAAGACTTAGATAACTATCGTATTGAATTTACATATGGTATTCTCGCTGCGTTAATGGATTTTTGCAAAGGAAGAGTGTGTTAACCAATCTTGCCCCGATTGGGTATGGAAATCGTAATCAAAGTCGTTTGTCGAACGGATATAAAACGACCAGTTTAAGCAATTCACAGAAGCCTACACGTCAAAATGCATATATGGACTCCCTAAGCAGTTCGAGTAATACGTTTTAAGCTGCCAAACGATTACGATTTGCTTAGTCAATTGGGCCTCTGAACTCTCGAACATTAGGAAAAAAATAACTATTTTTGTCAACACACTATATTTTTGTCCTAAAGGTATAGCTTTCAATCTTTTAATGCGGCCGGCAATTAATATGAACAACAAAATATGATATCCGATGTCACTGCGATGTGTGATACCATATATCACGAGTGTATGTGTGTGTTTGTGTTGTACAGCGGCGGGGGATATTGGATAAGACACAAATTTTACAGTGAATTTATTAAGTACCTATGTGATAGAAGCAAGCGTTACTTTGCGGAATTCCATGATAATGAAAGAACTGTAGAACTTTAATTCGCTATAATCCGCCACCCTAAGTAAATCTATGTGGTACCAGTGGCGAAACCTCTATAAATGTTAAAAAGCCTGGCTTGCCCAAAACAAACACCCAAACATACAAACTCAATATTAACTCAGTAATTAATCGATCCGTTTAAATTACGTGTTTAAATTTCGCGCGTTCTACAATCAGCCAGTTCAATGACTGCTAAGCCGACCGAACGTTGCGAACGTTTTACGAACAACCTAGTTGAGTGAGTGAGAGGGGCTGTGGCTTTGATTTCCATACATATTGTCTGTATAATCCGCTATAGATTCCTATAAATAGTATAGCGGTTTCTATGGCTGTAATATGCTTAGATTATCTAATACGTCTGATTTAAGAAGTCGCACGCTGCCTCTAGGGGAATCGTGATACGGCCTAAACCTTCATAATTTAGTCGTTTGCTTTTTTGTGACAGTGTTTATTGAAATAATAATATTATTCGTGAATTAATAGTTAATTTTGTACATTGTACAAAATCTGTTTAATTTTGTAAATGTACAAAATGAGTTCAGATTTAATTAATATTGTTCCTTGTTACTATTTAAAGTGTGTGCAAATATTGATTGACGAGAATAAGGTGAAATATATAACTTTTGAATAATAATTCTTGTAAATTCACCAAAATCTACTCTACTCTACAATTTAACAGATCCGGGTATAAAACTAAATGGATTTTTGGTTGTTCTCATACTAATAAGCTAATTGTTAGTGTTGCATAAGTTTTTATTCGTACAGTAAGTCAATGTACAGTCGTATTCCAAGCTTCTTTTCGTTAGAAATTATGATATAAATAATTTAACTGGTGCTATAAAAATGCATCAAGTTTCCCAAAAACATATGATTTCCGTTATTTCTTTTTGTAATTTCGGAAAACAACGCATAGAAACTTCCAATTATTGGCAAATGAAATTTCAAATCATAAATTGACCTAGATCACACTGGTAGTGTACCACTGCTGACTTAATTCTGTCTAGTAGTTAACTTATGCCTTCTGTGTGCTTTGTTGAGCTCGTCAAGACATGAGTAAAAAAGTAGACGGAAGATTACGATGGGCAGCGACTGGCTTGCCTACGTTTGAACCCTACGGCAGGCCACTGTGTGGTACAGTATGTATCTTGCGATATTCACCACATCACACAAATCTTCCATAATATTCTCAACGTACGTTTCTTCAGCATCTTCAGGAGGAGGATTTTGACACGATCATCACTTTACAATCGTGCATTGTCGAGTCAATACTCAATATCTCTTGAAGATGCTCCGGTGTCGGAGTGAAACGTACGTTGAGAAAAATTTGGAAGATTTCTGTGGTGTGGTGAATATCGCAAGATACATACTGTACCACATAGATTTACTTAGGGTGGCGGATTATAGCGAATTAAAGTTCTAGTTCTTTCACTTACTATATAATTTTTGTCATTGACCGATTGTCCTGGCATAGATAGTAGAATTTATTTAATTATTTGGTTTTTCTGACTAAAATTCTCAGTACTAGCCCAGAGTTAGGAAGTTGGCGGTAATAGTCGTTAATGCCCGCCAACCCGCATTGGAGCAGCGTGTTGAGTCTAAGCTTTAATTCCCTCTCGCCTATGACAGGGGAGGCCTGTGCCCAGCAGTGGGACGGTAATGGGCTGTAGTGGTAGACAGCAGAACCCCTGCGCCTGTGCCTCGTCTCCGGTTACGTCGCTCCGCGGTGGTTCCAAAAATTAAGTCATCACTCACAGTGATCCGAGTGTTGCTTTTTTTTCTAAATACCACCAGGAAGCGCTTTATGCAATGTGAACCAAAAGTCATCCTAGTATTATAAATGCGAAAGTGTGACAGTCTGTCCGTCTGTCTGTCTGCTACACTTTCTCGGACCACCTATTCAACCGATTTTGATGAAATTTGGTGCAGAGATAGATTATATCCCGGGGAAGGACATATGCTTCTTTATATCCCGGAAAATTAAGGAGTTCCCTCGGGAATTGAAAAAACTTGGTCCACGTGGACGTAGCCGCGGGAATCATCTAGTACTGATATAAATGCGAAAGTGTGTGTGTTTTGGTTTGTCTTATAATGACGCTGCAGCCTGCAACAGAGCAACTGATCGACATGATTTTTTGAATAGGTTATATTTGAGGACCTGGAGAGTAGGTGATTTATAACTTTTTGTCTCGGAAAATGGAAGTTCCCACGGGAATAAAAAAAAGGTATCATCTAGTTTGTCATAATATTTCTAAGATATAAATAGGCATCTTCTAGGCAAGCGCACTCCACCTTAGGCTGCACCACTACTTTCAGCAAGTCTGATTGCTGCCAAGCGCCAGCCAAAAAATTAAAAAACAACTCGCCAAAATGTATTTTTGTGTAGGATAATGGTTAAACTCAAAATCAACAATTTATAAGACTGACACAGACACACTTTCGCATTTATAATAATTATTATTTTCTACTATCACTACCTTTTCTTTTTCTTCCTGTGAATTTCGTTCAAAAAAATCACTCATTCAAATTCAAGAATCAATCAAGTTTCGCTTAACCCCATCCAAACGCTTTTATAATCCTTATTTTGACAGCAAACTCTTCAATGGAGGTAAAAAAAACCACAAGAGGGGGACAGAGCGATACGAGCGAGAGAGACGGAGTGTATCCATCTCTCTGGGTGGTATTGTGACTCATAGTCAAGCCGGTAAAGGGTTAAGTGACGGATTAAATTTTTTAAGCTCTTACGATCCGGAGATCTCGATTAGTAGTCAAAACATACATTTGTATTGGGATCAAGTAGCTTGCGTATTATCTCTTATAGTTTTATGATGTCCTGGTACGTACCTTGCGACTTATTAAATTGTATCTACGAAAAGAACAAAAAATCGTACACATAAAATACCTAATTATGTAAGCGTTTCATGAGATTTATTGACAAACAAGACATAATTAAAAAAAATTAATAACACGACTGCCAAAAAACGAACTAAAAAGTTAAAAATCTAAATTTTAACCTAGTTAAATTAGAATCTTATTCACATTTTAATTAAATTATGTTTTTTTTGTGAATCACTGAATATTGAACTATAATGTTATATATTTTGGGAATCTACTCATCATTTTCTAGATGATGATTATATAGTTAATCTTATTTTCGTTTTTTTTTTCAAATTTTGTCTTTAATGCAGGACCATGGTCACCGCATCAATTTTTTTTAAAATTTACTAGCCTATGTCACCCATGTCTCAACGATACCTCATTTATCAAAATCGGTTCAGGCGTATAGAAGTTATGGTGGAATATACAAACTCACATACACACATACATACATGAACCCTGAAAAACAATATACTCCTTTTTTCAGGCAGTCGTATAAAAAGTAAAAGTAACAAAAGTATTTTAAATAATTTAACCTGTATTTGTTTTATGGGATTCTAGTCCATTTCATCTGCTTAAAAACGGTTTTTATAGTGCCTGCTTGAGTAACGGGTTAAATATTTTAAGCTCTTATGCCGATCATAAGAGCTTAAAAAATCTTGATTAGTAGTCAAAAAATACATTTGTGCTAGGATCAAGTAGCTTGCACCTATCTCTGATAGTTTTATGATGTCCTGGTACCTTGTGACTAATAAATAATTAATTTATACTGATTTTACCTACGAACATATATTTAAAAAAAATATACACGCCGAATTTAGAACCTCCATCTTTTTTGGAAGTCAGTTTGGAAGTCAAGAAGAACCAAAATGATGGTAATGTATCATCACATTTGATACACATTAATGTTAAATTTTAAATTAGGAAATGAATTTAATATAAAAAAAACAATAATTTAAAAAAAAAGTCAAATAAATAAAAGATTATTGTGTTTATAATAAAAGTTATTTTTGAAATACATACTTAATTCAGTAACAATCCATTACAGCCCATTAACGTCCCACTGCTGGGCACAGGCCTCCACTCTCATGGGAGAGAGGGATTAGAGCTGAGACCCACCACGCTGCTCCAATGCGGGTTGGGAGGCTTTAACGACAATCATCATGTTGGTTATAATAACCGGGACCGACGGCTTAACGTGCTCACCGAGGCACGGGGGTAAAACACCGCCAACTTCCTAACTCCGGACTAGTACTGAGAATTTCTAATCAGAAAACCCCAGCACATAATTATGGCCCAGCCTGGGACTCGAACCCGGGACCTCGTCAGCCGCAGTCGAACATGATAACCATTACACCAACGAGGTAGTTAAAGGTTGGAAGGAAGGTTGAATAAGATCTATTATTATTTAAATGCTACAAATATTATAACGGAATAAATATTGTTTGCAGATATATCACCAATAGTGTACCGTCAACAAAAAAAGACCAATAAATGATTAAATTAATGACTTCCTTCTATTTTTGTAGCGAATGGTAAGCTTCAGAACAAGTTAGAAATCACGCAGAACCGCAATTATACGTTAATACGAATCAGCTGCGGTTATTAAAGTACCGTCAGCACAGAAAAAACATTTGCGATAAAAAAATGTTAGTTTTTTTGTTCCTACAACTTACTGATCGTAAAAAAATGTATAATACACTAAGAAATGCCCTCGACTTCGTCCGCGTGGATTAAGGTTAATCGACATCTGGTGAGAACTATAATTTTCTAGGCTGAAAAGTAGCCTATGTCATTTAGGTAGGTATTGGTATAGAATACATTAAAAACTGCCTTAGGTAAGTTATAGTATAGGTAAAAATGTACTTATATAATTTTTTTCTTACAAAATATAATTATGTTTGATAATATTTATTAAGAGTAATTCTAGAATATATTAAAAAAGGTAGAGGCAGTTGTTTCAAAAAAAAATTACTTTAAGAAAATTAAGCTACTTTATTATGCGGCTAAATATTTTGTTCGTATTCAAAAAGGACTCAAAATTCAAATGTTTTTTATTCAAATAAACTTTTACAAGTGCTTTTAAATCGTTGAGTGGAACTACCACTGGTTCGGACTGCGATTCCTACCCAGAAGAACCAGCAAGAAACTCGGTGGGTGCTCTTTCGAAAAAAAAATTACAATTTCATCAATAAGTATTATAGATACATAAGTAACCGCTGTCCTTAGCATCGCTGGAGCGAATCAAATCCATGCCCTTTTATCATTTACGTAATCTTTAACAGTATGATAAGCTTTTTCAGAAGCATATTCTGTTAAGGCAAGTTTAAAATAGGTTGTGGAATTTTGTTATAGAATATCTATCTCGTACGTGTTTTGAGACAATTAAATTTATAACCGAGAGAGATTTATCAAGTATCGTCGTCGTAAAAATCCAAAAAATCGTTAATCCCAAAACACGAGACCATACCGGTCGGACAGACAGACAAAAAAACAAAACGGAAGACAACTCAATTACTTCACACAAATATACTGCAAATAGAATTAGTATTTAACAAAGAAAATTAAACTCTAAAATTACTAGCATAAGTCATAATATCCCATTTAGAAATAATCTAAAGAATTCCTATATTCAATTTACAATATTAGTTTTCTCAAAACTAATTATAATCAACCTTATTTGCTACAAAATAAAGACGAAATAAAATTTTCCTTCAATAACTTTTAATACAAAAATCGACTCTATTCATCCACAATTTAAAGTTCACGAATAGGGTAACAAAATTTACTAGCAGTCGTAAAAGGATCAATGGTCTGAAATAAAATTTTGTTCCAATAACTAGTGCAAATAAAAATAAACTTTGGAAAGTACAAAATAAGATTGATTTTCTATTGTTTGCAAGGAAGTAAAGAGTTGTTTTAATATTGATCGATATGCAAATTTAAACTTTAAATCTTGTATTTTAAAGTACATATTTCAGTGGAGGTAATGTAGTTCTATCTTGAAATGTTTTGGTGACAAGCGCGTACGACGCAGTTTTGGGATGAATAGAATCGACATTTGTATGATTTTTTTATTATAGAAGGAAACAATTTCACTTCTTTTGGTTATTAATAGTGCAGGTGATAATTAAATAATTTAAAAGTTTTCATATAAGCTAATATTTTGTTTAAAAGTCTAAAAATATGCCTATCTGTAGAAGATATACATATTATTTAGACTTTAGAGAGTCGAGAAATTCATCTCTCAACTCATTTCATTCTAAGCAGTAAGCGGGATAAAAAGTAGCTCATTTCATTATCCAGATCCTCAATTATACCCATGCAAAAAATCACGTCGATCCGTTGCTCTGTATTGGCGTGATTGAAGGACAAATCAACAAACTTTCGCGTTTATAATATTAGTATGATCTCTGTGCCAAATTTCATGCAGATCCGTTCTGGCATGATTGAGTAACAACATCCATCAATCCAATCATCAGAAATTATGTAAATAATGGGGCTCATTTTTTATAATACAATCGCTAAACTAAACTACAATGACACCTCTAAACCTAGTTCTGTATCATTCTGCAGAGTGTATTATGAAAGGGTTAGCAATATTTTTAATGCTGCGTTTTGAGTTTAGAGATGGTGTACAACAGAAATAGAATAAACCCCATTTTCTCATTAATTAAAATTGTAAAAAAATATATATGGGTGTCGCCTCCACAGTTTTGTCCCGCGCTGGGTGGTCAGACCACCCACCATACATTCGTATAGAATTAGGCGCCAGCAACTGTAGTGTACGTGAACTACTATACTATAGTATTTTACTGTATTTTCACACTTTCCTAAACATTTGTATGTGTGTGGAGTAGATGTTTCCGGTGCGCTGGGGTCACGAGTTCGATTGCCGATTCCGGAACCTAATTGTTTAAAGTTAAAACTTAAGTTTTAACTTACTTTTGATGACCTCCCTGGATCAGTGTTGAACGCTGTTGTCTTAACGTGCGGGAGGTTCGGGTTCGATTCCCGAAAGGGTCAATTTGGGAATTTTATAATTTTCTGAATTTTCCTAGGTCTGGCCTGGTGGGAGGCTTCAGCCGTGGCTAGTTACCACCCTACCGGCAAAGACATGCCGCCAAGCTATTCAGCGTTCCGGTACGATGCCGTGTAGAAACCGATTAGGGGTATGGGTTTTTAATATAACTGCCATGCCCCTAACAGGTTAGCCTGCTACCATCTTAGACTGCATCATAACTACCATTAGGTGAGACCGCATTCAAGGGCTAATTTGTAGTGTTTTTTTTAGATTAAGTATAATTTACCACCAGATGGGATTTTAGTCAAGCGTATCGAAAAAAAAAGGAATTTAACGGTAGCCCATTTAACCTCATTAAACAAGCGATTATTATATTAATTGGATGGAATCATGTTAACAGAAACACCGGCGCGTATCAAAGGCATGCCGCTCGAGGAATGACTGCCCGCTGAGAATTCCATCGCAATCGGATAAGCCGTTTTGGATTGATTAACTGTGGATTATTACGGAAATGAGATGCGAATTTCTTTGACGGACTTATAATGAGCATAGGTGAACTTACTTACCTACCTTAACTACCTTAACTACCTTACTAGCTGATGCCCGCGAATTCGTCCGCGTGGATTGAGGTTTTTTGGTTCCGCGGGAAATCTGTACTATATTACTTATAAAGAGGAAAAGTTTGTGAGTTTGTGACGTTGTAGGGGTAATCTCTCGATCTACTGAATCGATTTCGAAAATTCTGGTACCAATAGAAAGCCACATTAGTTGTGAGTGCTATAATAAATTATCCCGGAAAATTAGGGAGTTCCCGTGGGAATTTAAAAAACTTATTTCACGCGGACCAAGTCGCGGACAAAACTGCTAGTCTTTAATATTCCGAGATAAAGGGAAACTTTAATTTAATACTTTTAATTTTCCAAGATAAAAAGTAGATGTGTTATACCTGACGTTAATCTATCTCTGTGCAAATTTCACCCAGATCCGTTCTGCCGTTGAGGCGTGATAAAGTAAGAAACCTCAAAACTTTCGCGTTGCGGTGTGATCGAAGGACAAACCAACAAACCGAGAAACCGTTTCGAGTTAAGAGGTTATTCCTTAGCAGGTCTGGTATTCGAACCCGTACCCTCCGAATTGGAGATCTATGTCTTAACCACTGCCATCACGGCATCATTTAATCCACCACCACTACAGCCCATTAACGTCCCACTGCTGGGCACAGCCTTCTACTCTCATAGGAGAGAGGGAACCACGCTGCTTCTATGCTCCTGCTTAACGACTATATTCAGGTTAGAGAACCGGGACCGACTAACTTAATATCTAGTCAGATAAACCCAATACTTAATTATGGCCCGACCATGGACTCGAACCCGGGATCTTGTCGGCCGCAATCGAACATACTAACCACTAGACCAACGAGGCAGTTAATGAGGCATCATTTAATAAAAAGCGTGAATTCCATAGGCATAAGAATATAGGTGAACGACCAAGAGTCCAAGACGTAGGTATAAATCCGCCATTACATTATTGGTACGCAATGGCCGACACGAATAAATTCACTAATTAAATCATTTGGATTATGCAAGAATTTTCATTAAACCACCGTAAAAGAAACTCAGACAAGCTTATTTATGTTATTTATTTTAAAAAAATATTCAACATGGCGTCTCATTAGCGCTCCACAGATAAAGCGATAAACGTCAAATGTTATTTATTATGCTGGCTGTCAAAGTATTAGCATACTTGAATTGAATATTAACCGTAAAATAAAATAGATAATAGGCATTCTGAATGCTCAATTCTGTATCCAAATGGATAGTTTTCGGTCTATCTATATTTTTATCTTTTGTCTATCTATCTTATTTTGGTAACAATAATAAATAACGTGAAATAAAAAACATGTCATGCAAACTTTAACAACTATATTAATCATTGCTTTTTATTTAAAAACAAACAAAATTTTACATTTTAGTAGGCTGGAGGAGGAGAAGGAGAAAATAAAAAGTTAAGAAGAAGGAAGTTAGGACGTTAAAGATATAGAGATAAGTAAAAATTTTACTACAGCTTCTATATCAAATTTAACAAAATTGCTTGAAAAGTAATCTTTCAAGCAATTTTGTTAAATTTGAACGGTTAATACCGTTAAAGCGTAGCAGATAGACATACACACTTTCGCATTTATAATATTAGTATGGATTAGAAGTGCAAGATTGTTAAGGAAACGAAAATCCCACTGTTTAAAATGGTAAAAAACAAAACTACACCGTACACGTACTACTTAGGCCAAATACACGAGAAATAAATGCCTAGTATAATTTGACTTGGTAGTCTACTTATTGATTCCAATAATATGATTCCAATGTTATTTATATTGGTAGCTGTCAATAGATTAGCATACTGGCACAGATTTGAATTTCGTGTTGGCATAATTTGGCTGAACGTGAAACATTGGTCCTAGACGAAACATTTTATCTTAAACCGTAAGAATCCTTTTATGTGTACTACTTAGATGATGCCCGCGACTTCGTCCGCGTGGTTAAATTAAATTCCCGTGGGAACTTTTTAATTTTGCGGTCTATAATATGTCCTTCCCCGGGATACGAGTTAATAGTACGCGCGCGAGAAATGCAGAGCGTTTGTTTGTGTCACTCTACATTTATTTTAGCTCTGCATTCAACTCGTGCGCGAACTAGACGTCTGTACCAAATCTCGTCAAAATCGGTACAAAGAAGGATCAGACAGACACACTTTCACATTTATAATATTAGTATGGATAGAGTGGCTAGCACACTTTCGCTATTGGGCAAAATCCATTGTCACAGCAACATTAATAAATTCAGCCAATCACCAAAATTGAGAACGATTTTTTTTCACTACAAGTTAGCTGTAGACTGCGATCTCACCTGGTGGTAAGTGATTAATTCCCGTGGGAACTTTTTAATTTTTCGGTATATGGCACCGGGATGCAACGTCTGTACTAAATCTCGTCAAAATCGGTAGAAAAAATGGGCCGGGAAAGCGTAGCAGACAGACACACTTTCGCATTTATAATATTATTAGGTATGGGTAGAGTGGCTGGTATATGATGGTAGCGGGCCATCGACCATACAACCTAGGTCGATGTAGCGGGTTAACCTGTCAGGCAGAGGTGTGCTGATCATAGAGGCACAAAAGCACTGCTTACCCAAATGAAAATACCTCAATGCTCATTTTTCATCAAAACAGCTAGTAAATAGGTATTTTGACTAACTAATGCCTACCCTAGCTTCAAAAGCTGTCCACGCCACTGCTGTCAGGGGTAGGGCAGGTATATTAAACCCATACTTACCACAGATGGAAAAATCGTTAATTCGTAATCCATACCCCTAATCGTTATCTACACGGCATCGTACACTACTGGCACGCTAAATCGCTTGGAGGCACGTTTGCTGGTATGTTGGTAACTAGCCACGGCCGAAGCCTCCCACCAAACAAAAATATTTACACACACAAAAATATTAATGCTCGCAGCCGGACTTGACCTGACTATAATGTTTAGCTATGCTTTATCGACGGGACTCTAAAAAGAAATTGCAAAGAATTACGATTAATTGTGTTATAAAAAAAATAGCATCTTTATAATGATTAAATACATCAAAATGACAGGAAATGACGTCACGGCGCATCGGCTTCCGTAACCGCCTTTTGATCTTCATAATAGGCCCTTTTAAAACATAAACTTTAATAACCCTTAATTGCCGATTTTTATTTATATTTTTTAATTAATAAACTTCTTTACACAAACCAAATTAAACTCTACATACAATTACAATTAAATTCAATTTTCACTGTATGTTTTCTGTAATAAATTGATTTATTGGCCATGTTGAATTAATCTTTATACCTGAGCTATAACGTTTAAATTTAATTGCAGCAAAATCAAAAGAGTTTAAGCTCGAATAAGACATTGTAAAATTAATTCCATGGTTCGATATCTTGCCAATGAAAATTTAACTTTACAGAAACATGAATAGAGTGTAATTTGGTTTGTATTTTGATTAGGTTCTTTATCATTGATACTGTTATTAGTTGTATTGGAGGCAAATGTCTTCATTATAGCTTCGTTGGTGGCATTGACTTGTAAAAAGACCCAGCTGTTTTTTATTAAGCTGTAGTGCTTTCCCGCGTGATTTAAGTTTTTTTAAAAAAGCTTTTGATTTTATTATTTTTAAACTATTCCAAGCATTTCTTAACAATTAATAAAGACACTTGTTAGAACTGAGATATTGGATAGAAGCAGACGTTACTTTGCGGAAGTCCATGACAATGAAAAAATTAGAAGTTTAATTCCCTATAATCCGCCACAGAAGGCAAATCTATGTGATACAGTGCGTATCTTGAACTTTATGCCCGCGATATCCACCACACCACATACACCCTCAAAAATACCCTCAACGTACGTTTCGATGCTTCGGTAGTCCGAGGCTCCGAGGCTCTGGTTTATGATAAGGGATTTCGACTGTGCGTATGGGAGCTATTAGAAATAAAGGATTTGAGCTGCTAAATGAACAAATAAACGTATCGAGATATATATAATTGAGGATATCACAGCAATGAATGCTTCAAAATTTGTACACGCGCCATGCTGCCAACGCTTAAAACAATACCTAAGTAATATTCGTTTAAATGTCAGTTTGATGTCACTGTATGAACAATAATTAAACAAAATAGCTTTTTAAGAGTTGGGAGTAAGGCTTTAGTATTGTTTCAGGAAAATGGTAGCGTAACGCAGTAAAAAATTAAGACAGCATCTAAATTGGATATATAATTTGGCAACTATCCAAATAAATTATTTTGTAGTGATTATTATATAGAGGATCTCCCAAAAGTCGTAATAACCACGTCCCCTGTTAGTGTTATATTCGAAAATCACTTTAAATTAATATTCGAAGTAAACAATTGCGTGGAATTTTGATGACGTCACTGTTAAGTATTTCATACAACATTCCACGCTAAACACGCGTTTTGAAGTTTGAAAAAATTTGCTGAACTGACTTGTTGTCAAATACCAAATTAAACGTACGAAATGATAAAACAGCATCATATTGCCCCAGAAGGTTTTTAAAAAAAAATTAATTGTCTCTGGAATAGCTCAAATTTTTTGGAAAAAGCTTTAGGTGGAACTTACTTTGTTTAAAATTATCTTACTCATCATATTTTTATACATAACTTGTGAGTATAGAAATTAAAAAAAAATGTTTTTCACGTGATTACCTTTTCGTAGATTACAAAGTTTTTTATTCAAGTTGACCTTGACAAGTGCTTTTGAATAGTCGAGTGAATCCACCACTGGTTGGAATGCCATTTTTACCGTTCTCGGTAAGAAGAACCAACAATTATTTTGATACTAGCCGCGTCTTCATCAGCGTGTATAAAGTTTTTTTTAATATCGCGGGAACTCTCAACCTTGACTTTGACCTAGCTATCAAGGGGAATTCGAACCGGCTACCCTTCCGCTCTAACCACCAGTACCATCAGTTGGTGTTAGTGTATTTTAGTGTGACCTCCGTAACCGGATATCTGACGTCACGGCCCACCCACGAACATTGATTCTTATATATTTTTTTATTTCGAACGACTAATTAAGATATTATGTCAGTCTTACAACCATTTTATTGATACCATCATGACACAGAGGCATAAAATCTTTGCTTACCCTAGTTAAGGAAGTTCAACGCTTATTTTTCATCATGCCCTGCCTGAAAAAAGGTAGTATTCTGCTTGGTTAGGTTAGGTTATACTTAACCAAGCAGAATACTGTGCACGCTATTGGATACCGTAGAGATATTAATAGAAAAGAGTATAACGGCTACAAGGGATTTATATACCAATTCCTACATTTTTATAATATTAAGCTCTTGCCTTGCCTTGCTTCTTTTCATACAAATTTCAACCCCTTATTTTACCCCCTTAGGAATTAAATTTTAATAAATCCTATATTAGCAATTAACTAGGAATGGACTAGCTGATGCTGAGGTTTTATTTTTCCCACGAGAACTCTTAAATTCCGGGATAAAAAGTAGCCTATGTATTATTTCAAACTATAAGCTATTTCTGTGACAAATATCATCCAGATCCGTTCAGACGTTCTGGTGTGATTGAGTAACAAACATCCGTCTATCCATCCAAACCTTTACATTTATAATATTAACTATAGATTACAAATTTCAAACCCTGAGGTTGAATTTTCATAAATCATTTCTTAACGAATGCTTTAAGAAAGGATTAGGAAAGAAAAACGTTAGTTGTTATGTTGGCCTACGAAAAAACGGCCTTAGATGAAGTGAATTTGCCTATGCCGATTTTAATGTAACTCTCTCTGTTGTTTCAGGAAGAAGTAAGTACGGGACCCGCTCACGGCAGCAACGTGAGAGACAATGAATTAATTTAATACATAACTTCTTAAAAAGTTGTAGATCACAAAAACTATTTTACAGAAAATTACAAAAAATGTTGACTACCAAATCAAATCATTTGATTGGATGAATACATCTTGGGTTTGGACACTTAAACCCAAAGTCTTCTGTTAAGTTACCCAACTTAACTCAAAACTTTGAGTTTTGGGGTTTTCTTGGAGAAGAAAGCGTTGAGACCATCTTGGTAATATTTTACCAAGATCCATTACGGATACTACTAACTCAACAAATCAGTTGTGAGTTGTGACGTCATCAAATTTTGTCGCACTTTTTTTTTAAATCGATAAGTAGTTTAACATTAAATTAGTCAAATTCATAGTTATTTAGTTTGAATAATATTATCCTCTGATAACAAACTTAAAACTATTGTTTAGAGTTTAATAACAGAGGATAATTATGTATTTAATTTAGGTCTTTTGGAAGACCCTTTATTATATTTCATTTTTTAGGTTTCATTATTTAGGTATTCAGTAAAAAACTAGGTAAAAT
Source organism: Erebia palarica (assembly GCA_964035005.1). Lineage (NCBI taxonomy): Eukaryota > Metazoa > Arthropoda > Insecta > Lepidoptera > Nymphalidae > Erebia > Erebia palarica. The sequence continues at coordinate 6,013,858 of OZ035995.1, read as the reverse complement.
CCAACTTTTATCGAAATAAATGATACATTTTTTACACAGTCACCAATATTACCTACTATTCCGAAGTAATGACAATATTTAAAATTTTGCTTTTGACAAAAATTATGATTAAGTAACTTTTTGTCCAAAACATGGTGGAACTGCAATTTTATGCCTATTTCTATTTCTCGTTCAAATTTTTTGCCTATTTTTAAGTATACTACAAAAATGAAACTCTATTCTTGCCCAAATTTAATAGTGTCACATAAAAAAGGCATTAAAAGTTGTCAACAACAACTAAATTAGTTTCAATTAACAACTGATTTTTCACACTATGTTTTGCTTTTTTCGAAAAAAACGTGACACGCCGTGATACGAAGAAATTGTCGAATTAACTTATAATGGATGATAGAAAAAAATGTCCCAAAAGAAAAAATAACTCACAGGTCAGTAACCTGGGACCAATCAATCATGGAAGTCGGTTTGATTTCGTGTTGAGTCATTTTTGTTTAGAGATCCGTTTCTATTTTGATTAGCTAAGGAACGAAGTAATTTTTTTTACTATAGGAATATAATGCGTGTGTGTAACCTATTTTATATAACAAGTTTGTATTGTGTTTTGTGTGTTTTTCTTACACTGCCTGTTTTTTGCTTTTGCTGTTTGTGTTTACTGTTTGATAGTTAGTGTTTTTCTTTAACATGTCTTAATGTATGGTAAATCATGTACCATTTATCTTGGATGTTTTTATTAATAACTGTTTTTGATTGTTATATATCTGCTGTATCTAATGTTAGCATGCTTGCATACCTAATAATATCCTTCAATTTAATGACCCTTTTCTATGGTGTAAAGAAAGAATTTAACAAATATGGATTTTCTACAAATGCGTCTTAGTAGAGGTCTAAGTAATCTACCTACCTTTTGCCACATGTTTTTGACCCAGTGGTTTAAGGTGTAGCTTAGTCTGTCAGTTAGTCAGTTTCCTATGCACGTGCATTATAAAACGATGCCTGTGACTTCGATTTTAAAACCCCGAGGGAACTCGCTGGTTTTCCGGGATAAAAAGCTTTTTTTATGCTAAAGGCCGTCCGTTCCCAGGATGCAAGCTATCTCTGTAAACTTCGTCAAAATGAAACAGGTTAGATAGATTACAGCCGTTAAAGGCAATATAAAGAAAGACCGACAGACATACGGAAACACTTTAGCGTCTATTAAATTTAGTAAAGAAAGGTCAATAAGTTTATTTTCAGGGGCAGATATCGAGTCCCCGTGAGGCGATCGGTGCAATATTTTGACCAATTTTATAATAACTGAGTAATGTGTGAATTGGTTAAGATATTGCATCGTCCGCTTTATGGGAATGCCTTCAAAGAAGCTGGTGTGTTCGCGCTGTTTTTGTGTGTTTGTGCTTATTTGTGTCTTTTATATTTGTTCATGCTTTGTTTGTGCTTATGTCATGTGAGTTTTTACAACTGGCTTTTGATTGTGTGTTGTTTAATAGTAATTCTTAATTGTGTCCATTAACACATTTTTATTGGTAAAAATATTGTATAATATTCGTGTTTGTGTATATGTTAATTTATCATTCTTTGTTGTTTTATTGTGCGTGCGCTATTTGTTTTGTAACTTTATTTTTTAATGTAAAAAACCAGCCAGCACATTCTTAAATTACAGGATTTAAGAATGTGCTGACTGGTTTTTTATTTTGTTTTTTGTATTATTTATTGCATCAATATTTTATTTTAAAAATATGTTATAGATGTTCAAAAAAATAACAGTGTACCTTTTGAAAGATTGAATCGTATTGAAAAAACATTTACACTAGAAACTAACAAAAATGTATTCACAAATGAAATGATTTGATTTGTTAAATATTAAAAAAACTCGATAAATTATCAAGGAAGAAGTAATTTGAATATCAATCGCTTTGACTTTACAGTAGGTAGGAGTATATTTTTCTTTTATTTATATATTTATACTTCTTTATGGCTTAGGTCCGCGCACCAGAAGGCCTAAGAAACCCCCAGGAGAAGGGACACAGACAGACGAGAAACGGCCACGAACTGCGTTTTCTGGACCACAGCTTGCTAGACTTAAGGTAATGGAGTGAATTTTTTTTTGTAATAATTGAAAATAAAACTTTTTTGGTAAAATTATGTTAAAAAACAATAAATTTATCTAGAATACGAGTATGTCTGAAGAAACATGTTATGTAAGATTCAATCAATAACTATGAACTAAAATGAAGTCTCAAGAAGGGATGTTTGCAAAAAGGGTTAAAGATAAACTTTAATAACAGATCGCATACGAGTAAAATTATCAAGTGCGATTTATTAATTTTATAGTCCACAAAGTGTTTATATATAACATTTGATTACTCAATTATACTAGTTACATTTAGCAAAAGCATTCCAAGGAGCTAAAAGTCTGTATGGTAAAATCGTTGAAATATAGAACGAATTAACTCGGAATTTTTAAATCACGATTTAGAACCACGATAATTCTGTGATATGTAATCCCTTGTCTAATCTAAACTAATTGGGAGGATTTATTATATTGCTATCTCTTTCATAAGGAAAGGAACAGCAAACGATTTAGTGTTGTCAATTTGGTTAGGTTTAGAGATCACACCACAATCTGCCACATTATGTACCTAATTGTTGTGGGCTCTTCTCAGACCAGGGCGCGTTTGGAACCCTCGTAGCTTTAATTTTAAGAAACCGTTACTGATTATCACCATTATATTTTATCAATAACTGGACGTCAATAACTGTAGTGTATCTACCTAAAATGAATAAACATTATTTGACTTTGACTTTGACTAATTCAATTGTTTTGTCCATAGCACGAGTTCGCTGAAAACCGCTACCTAACAGAGAGAAGACGTCAGGCGCTTGCAGCAGAACTGGGACTCGCTGAGGCACAAATTAAGATCTGGTTCCAGAACAAGCGGGCCAAGATCAAAAAGGCCTCAGGCCAGCGCAACCCCCTGGCCTTACAGCTGATGGCACAGGGGCTGTACAACCATAGTACTATTCCGTTGACAAAAGAAGAAGAAGAGTTAGAGATGAAGGCAAGGGAAAGAGAACAAAGTCGACAATGAGGTGTAATTCGTATTAATTGATGGTTTAAGTAATGCAAATAGCAACTGTATAAAGGTAGACAAATAAATTAAAGAGATGGAACTTTAAAAATTGTTGACTTTCGTTTTAATAAGTAAAGAAAGGAATGAAATGAATGGACAAAAACAAGACGTAAGAAATGATTGAAAGATAGAAGAGATGAATATTTCGAAGATAAAGGAAATATTTGACATGAATCACTAAGACAAATGAAAGAATTTAGAAATGATAATGAAAATAGCAGATCTTGCTGATAGAATTAAAGAAGTTAAACAAATATGGTCTCAAATTATGAGCACTAACTAACACACTAAGATACTCGTAGTTGAATAGAAAGACCAATGCATTCTATTCTTGTTCATGAAAAATGACGAATTAATTAAAATGGAAATTAATTATTAAAGAGATGTTAAAAATTCAAGTTTAAGATAAAATCTTATTACTTATATAATTGATTTTGCTGAAAAATGGATATCATTCGCTCTCTATTAAGTGAAGAAGTGCAAATATAAATAAGGTATAGACTTTTTGAATGAAGAAAGTGTAAAAAGTGACTAATTGGTATAAATTACATATATCAGTGAAGTTCAAATTTACAATTTAATGTTGTTATCGTTTTAGATGTCTTATTTCTGATTGTCTAGGTAGCTATTAGTACAAACAATAATTAATTGATGTAGAACTACCGCGAAAACTAATTTTCATTAATTAAAAATAAATTTTGAAGCTTTTCAAAGTGATTCAGAAAAACTAGCAAATTTTGGTCGAAAATAAAAGAGAAACTGTAATTATGTGACGATTGTGTTATTAAATTAGGACTTCTCTGATAGTAACTAATTAGTTATAAGATATTTTCTAAAATATGTTTACAAAGGACATTTATTGAATAGATCTGTGCAAGACATCGATATATATGTAGGTACTAGATGGGCCCTTTCATACAAAAATGGCGGGCGACCAACTATGAGAGCACGTTCCTATAACCTGTCATAAGCCTGTCTTTGTCCCCGTCGTAGCGCTGTCACGGTCGCTCATCGTGTAGATAATTTGTTATTAAGTTATCATCTAAAGTTTTATTAGTTTGGCACTGTATAATTTTTATTTTAAGGTAAGTGTTTCAATTCACAATTATACATTTCATAAAAAACGTTATTTAATCTTCCTTTTTAATATTTCTATCCATTACGCATTCATTTAATTTCCGCGGCAAACTGTATGATATTTTTTTTTTTACTCACTGGCCTTACGGCTTTAGGTTCCAACCCTAGAATAGTCCAGTCTAGTACGATAAAAAAAATGCAACCAAGATTAGTTAAAGCATAGATGGGCAGAACGGACAGTAGGCAATAATACCTTCCGAGACGCAATATTATGCTATCATAATAATATAAATAAAATTAGTTATTGACGTGAGTTTAATGTTTAAACCAACTTCAATAAATAAAGAGTTTTCATTTATTAAAGTTGGTAATTTTTATTTTGTACTAGCGAATGCCCGCGACTTATTATTATTATTTATTTACTTATTTTTCGACAAAACTTATCAACAATTAACAAATAATTAAATTAAAAAAAACCCACGACAAACTGCAGCGCCCCATTGTGTTGACTTTGATCTTTAAATATATCTAAGAACCTTCTCACAAGCTATATATATCTAATGCAAAAAACCGCATAATAATCGGTCCAATGGTTTTCCAGGAAACTGGTAACAAAAAAGTGGTAAAAATAACAACATCATGCTAACATTTATCGTTTACCTCAGAGAGTACACTGATGTAGGTATTATTTTCGACAAGCGCATCTGTACTAATCTATGACCGAGTCATATGTTTTCAAGATGGCGCATATGTTGCAAGCAAGTTCCCGCTTTTCAGACTAGATGGCGTTGATGGCGTTGCTAAAAATACGCCCACATTCTTTGTTTGACAGGGCCCGTCTATGTAAATTGAGGTCGTTGGTGCAAGATCAATTAAGTCCAGGAGGCTATTAATTAATATCTATAAAATAAAGAGTTATCTCAGACCACCGATTAAATATGAATACGTGTTTGTCCGATAATGTCAGTCAAGAGCGCTTTACAAAAAGCGATCCTACATAAATCTCGTTCATCGACATCGCCCTACCAAGTTGTCAAACACGTGGGAAAAAGTTTGTTTTTCTCAATAGAACGTACTAGTTTACACGACGCTGGCAAATCTGTTGTAAACCATCTCTATAGTCTATTCTAAAATTACAGGTCTTAATGTATTGTTCTCTACACCAAAATGTATTGTTCTCTACAACAAAGAGTATAAATATCTTGCTATCCCTTACATAATAATAAGGATAAGGATACCACGAGATTGAGCCTGTTGTCGATTTGGTACAGCTAAGAAATGGCTGTGCATGTTTATCTTTGCACACTGTTACTGATGCGCAGTAAATTGCAAAAGGGAATAATTATAAGAATACAACTGTTGCTACCCACCATTAGGCAAAATAAAAAGTATGAATTATGATGTAAAACGGAGATAGCCTTACTGCGTGTAGCCCACTAAAATCGGCGTCCGATGAAAATATAATCGGTTGTGTGCGATAACTCAATTATATTTCTTAAATCATCCTCGAAAACCATTTTAGACCCACGATTACTTATTGTATTTATAACATATTATATTATGTTATATCATTAAAATCTTGCCATCAGTCAAAATTTTCAACTAATTAAGCACATGATATTATTATGTAAGTAAATCGTTAAAAGTTAGTGTAATGTCATTAATTGACGTGTAAAAAAGTGTTAAAATTAACGTGTAAATAGTGACCTCGAATCAGATCTTAACAGTTTCTATAAGTTATTTATTGTGCAATGTAGCAGTATTAGTTGGAATGCCGTATTGGAAATATTCTTAAGAACACGTTCTGGAACAATAATTCAAAATAATTTCATTTAAGAGAGAGTGAAGTTTATGAAATTTATGTAATGTAAATAAACTTTTACAATTAAAATAAGTACCTATTGAAGCAATCCTCCAAACAGACAGGAAGCGGATATTTCACAAATTATGGAACCAGCTTCTATCTTCTGTATTCCCTCATGATTATAATATGCCCCATATTATAATCATGAGGGATTCTTCAATAGGCGGATAAACAAATTTCTCAAAAGCCGGCAACGCATTGGCGATTCCTCTGGTGCTGCAAATGTTCATGGGCGACAGTAATGACTTACCTAATATCAGGCGACTCGCCTACTCGTTTGCTCGCTATATATATAAGTGGGGGTTTATAACTTAATATAAAAAAGTGGGGCTTCCAACGTGAGCGGAGCAAGCTCCATACGAACTTCGAGTAACTCGCAGAAGAAAACGGCTTACAAGCACTTTCACTAGCTTAAAGCTATCTGAAAGGACTGAGCGAGCAAAAAGAATTCAAAAGAGTCAAAATGCGTCAATGAGTCAAAGGCTACTGTCTACACTCTTTGTTAGTGGAAGTGAAAATCTATTTCGTCTGCACAGAATCCGTTCAGCTTAGCCATTTCCCGCTCATCACCCTTTCAAAGTAGAAACCCCCAATAGGAATCAAAATAACATAGGTAAGTAATCACAATTATTAACACTGTAAGTTTGTAACTAATAAGAATTTGAAAAGGATAAAATAGTTACAATCACTTATTTCATTATGAATAAAAAATATTTAAGAAAATATAGTCTATAACACCTACCCACCAAAATATAAATAAACTGTAAAATTACTATTGTAAAGTAAATTTGTTAATTTAAATGTTTCGTCAACTATTATATTGATTCTCATAATTATTAAGTCTCCGTTGTGTTTCTCTCTCCGCATGGTTACGATTCTAGGAAGAATAGAAATACATAAAGCACATGTACATGTGTTTTTTACATTTTTACTCAAGAATATTTTCAATACCAAATAACTAAGTAGCGATTTATAAAAAAAGGTATTAAAACAATTTAGAAAATTAGATTTTGTTGCTTTTTTTGTCACCTTTGATTTGAAGTTACCTAATTTGTACTTTTATCTCATGAAGAGTATTTTTAGGGTTCCTCAGTAAAATAACTCTTATAGTGTTGCAACCCATTTTGCAGACTTCACAAAAAAAAAACATTTTTGAATCTTATTTTTTTTATTAAGAGTCTGCTTTCGGATTGAGAAGGGTGTGGCCATATACCACGTACCACCACCACCCCCACCACGCTGGCCAATTACAGATTGGCGACTTCACTCACCTTCGAGAATATTATGAAGAATTCTCGGGCGTTCCTGACGATGTTTCCCTGTTTGAAGCAAGTGATATTTAATTTCTTAAAACGCACATCACTTCGAATAGTTTGAGGTGCGTGTCCGGGGATCGAACCCGCGACTCCAAACAGGAGGTCGGTTGTCTTTATCACTAAGCTATTACCGGTTTGTGATTAGCGTGACTCATCCTCCTGACCGAATTTCAGCCACGGCGGAGAGCAATTAGCCATCTGCGCGGGAGATATTAGAGTGCACAAGTGTGTGTGCATACACAGGTACACTCTCCGTTCCTTTACTCTCATGGCCCGATGGTACGGAAAATCCGACACGGCCGGAGAGTGATCAGGAGCAGGGCCGACGGCTTAACGTGCTCTCCGGGGCACGGTGGTGAAACACCGCCAACTCCGGGCTAGTACTGAGAATTTCTATTCAGAAAACCCAAATATTTGTTATGGTTCGACCCAGGACTCGAACGCGGGACCTCGTCAGCCGCAGTCGAACGTGCTAACCACTAGACCAACGAGGCAGTCTACGGAGCGTGAGTACGGAGTACGGAACCCTACTTAATGCGTGTTTTGACACGCACTTGACTAGTTGTCAGAAGTCGACGAAATAAATTTCCCCGCCTACGAACTGAAGAATGTTAATAAAATCTTTAATTAAAACTAGAAAGAAAAATTTTCACCCTTCACCAACCACCCTTTGGTGAAAATAAAACACGAATAAAAAGTACACCGTGAAAACGTCGGGGAATCGAACCCGCATTCCTGATTCGCGCCGCCGCAAAAATTTCAATAAAATACACGAGGGGTGTAAAATGTGTCAAGGGGTGTGACGGGGTAGCGATTTAATATCAACACTTTTGGTTCAATGACGATTTCTTGGAGTAGGTACCTATACAACCATAGCTAAATATGTTAGAAGGTAAGTTTTTACGACCTCCCTGGTGCAGTGGTGAGTGCTGTCATGGTTTTATGATTGGGAGATTCCGAGTTCGATCCCTGACTGAACAATTCAGAATTTTATTGAATTATCTCTTGTCTGCCAGCAGGCTTAGCATGCGCACATCGAGATATCTCGCGACGAGAGAACGAGATATGTTGTCGTTGCCAGCTAATCTTTTGTTAACCCTAACATGCACAAAATCCTAAACGAGAAAAAATAGTCAGCATGTAAAGGTTCGTAGAGAAAAATACCACAGATAAGAAAATTTACTTTTATCACCACTTGTGACGTAACGAGACAGTTATAATTATGTGTCACCATGTTATCTTGGGTAGACAAATAGAGAAAACGCGAGAAAATGTAAAAAACGGTAGAAAATGCTTAGAAATGGGAGGCTTAGCCGAGACTAGTTACCACTGCCGGCAAAGATGTACCGCTAAGCGATTTAACGTTCCAGTACTATGCCGTGTAGATACCGATTAAGGGTATGGGTTTAATATAACAGGCCCTATTGTCTAAGCAAATTGTAATCATTTGACAGCTTAAAACGTATTAAAAACTCGAACTGTTTATGGAGGTCATACATGCTTTTTATCTTGCAGGCATCTATGAACTCCTTAAACAGGTCGAATTATTCGTTTAACAAACGATTACGATTTCCTTACATAAATAATCGGGGGGCACCTTAAAATTTAGGCAGCTACTAAACTAATCTAACTAAACTAAATCTAACTGTAAACTAAACTAGTTGTACTAAATTGCGAGCACGCGTCCAATGAGCTGAGGGCTCGGGCCCTCACGATAACAGACAGGGCCACTCCGACAGAGGAATTCCAGCCACTTGCTCTGGACTACATGGCATCACATCCAAGTCGTTATAAAGGGTAAAACTTTCTGCTACAAGGACCAATCCCATTTGTATGCATAATTCAGACTAAGAGTAACAAACATATTGTACGATCTATTCAAAATTCAAAAAATTCAAAATTCTTTATTTGCAGAAACATTCTTCACAATGAGATGTTATTTGTTAGTTTTCAGTATAAATTTTTCACCTTATAATAAGGCATGCAAATTTACATATTTTGTTTATACTATTTATTATTTGAAATTTAAAAATTCATCTATTGTGTAGAAGCACCTTTCCGTAAGCCACCTTTTTAGTCTTGACTTAAATAGATTGAAAGTGAGTTCTCTAATTGCTTTGGGAATTTTATTGTATACTATAATAGATTTTACTGCGCAGTTGTTTACTAGAATGGCATTTCTACATCCTGGCATTCTTTTTTTTGTGGGATCTCTAAGTAGAACCTTGCTTTTAAGTCAAAAGTAAATTTTCAAAAAGTTGCGGATTCTTTTTCACGAAAATTCCTACTTCTAAAATATATAGACATGGTAATGTTAGTAGCTTTCGACCTTTAAATAATGGTTTACACGATTGGAGGGGTCCTGCTCCACATACAGCTCTTATGCATTTTTTCTGTGCTATAAAAAGTATTTTTAGATGTGTGGAACAGCCCCATACTACTTGTCCGTACCTCAATAATGAACCAACGTAAGCATAGTATGCTATAAGGGCGGAGTTTTCACCCACTGTCTGTCTTAACTGCCTTAAAGCAAATGCAAACCTATTTACTCGTGTGCATGTGTGTAAGATGTGAGGTTTCCATGAACAATGCTGATCTAGGATCAATCCTAAGAAGTTTACCTCAGAACAATGTTGGAGTTTTTTACCTTGGTAGTTTAATTCTAGAATTTTGTTTTTTGTTTGATGATTTGAGAACTGTACATATTTTGTTTTCGTTAGATTTATTTGCAATTTATTAATTTGGAGCCAGTTGACAATTTTGTTTACTGTTAAATTTATTTCATTATCAAAGTCATTTTTCTGTTTATCATTAGGAATCGCAATGGATATGTCATCTGCAAATAATATACATTTATAGTTGGTTATTTGAGGCATCTATATTCAATTATAATTATAGAGGTGTATCTAATAATACTTTTTTTCTCGGCAACTGCTCTGTTTAATTAGCAAAATGGTATATTAAGAAGCTATGCAGTAGTTACAAACTTTAGTAATTTAGTATGATTTGCCACGTAATTTGCTCGCGAGCTCTCGAAAAGGCCTATGTCTAGCCGTGGATGCATACAGCCTGATGGATGGATGTAACTTTAATGTTACACTAACTAAAATAAATGTAACTGTAAACTAAACTAGTTGAAACTAAATCGCGAACACGTGTCCAATGTGCTGAGGGCTCGGGCCCTCGCGATAACAGACAGGGCCACTCCGACGGAGGAATTCCGGGCACTCTCTATGTATGGGAGGACTACATGGAGTTTTGGGAACTTTGGAATTGGGATACTAGGGAAAAACAAATCCACTGGTTACAAAAACCACGTTACACGAACGGACATAACGTTTTGCATATTATACAAATAATAATAATTAAACAATATGGCTATAAGCGTTGGCAGTATGGCCCAATCCCAAGCCCCACTCTCAAGGCGGTGACCTGGAGCAGAGTTTGACTATTTTGAGTCGTTTACACCATTATAAAATTACGTAGGTAAGTAAGGTATGTTTTTATGGTGCTCCATAAATAACAAAACGCTTGAAAAAAATACCCATAAAACATGTGTAGGTACAATAATGACAGCTTCTGTAATGCAACGAAAATTACACACCTTCGCTTCGCAAGTTCAAAACATGCATGAATATTATGTCAATGACGTGGTTTGAACACATTTCCAAAAAGTATACTGGGACTACTAAAATCATTGAAAATTTTAGAACGTGCGTGACTGGAGGCGGAATGTCTAAATGTTAAGTGTATATATATATATAGTGTATATTACCAAATCTTAACCACTAGGTTAGGTATTTCGCCAAAATTTGAACTAACTTTTATGCCTGTTTACTTAGATTTTATTTTTAATATTAACTAGCGACGCTGTTACCGGGTCAATTAAGTTTGTGGGGCTATAAGTGGCAATACGGATAATGCTCAATAATTTGTTAGATTAAAACTTTCGGAATTGGGCCATGTAATCCTCCCATTATAAGAGGCACGCGAAACGCCCTCGGGTGGAAATTAACTGTTTTTTACACTGGCAATTTTATTGTATCGATTCGGGCTGCCAGTGGGATTGCTTCTTGATATTGTTATACCTACTACTGTTTGAGTTAAGATTTTATTTTAAGTGAAACTTCTTTAGAATCATTGTGATTTGAAAATTCGATGAAACTGATGTTGGTCAACTCCCTTTTTCTCGTAAACGCTTGGAGGTTTAAAGTTGAAATTAATATCATATACTTAAGTCTACAGTCCCTTGGAACTGTAAAAAAACAAACTTCTAAGGCAACGCAATCAAAAGATACGACCGTTTGTGCCAATAAATCAAAACTTATACGTAACTTCCCGTTGACCTAGAATCATGTTTAGCAAGAAGCAAGCTGAAGCTACCTTCAGCTCAGTGGTAGGTCTCACTTAGTGATAAGGGGGCCTGTTAGGGGTACGGCATATATATTAAACCCATACAGGTACACTTACCCTTATAGGTTTCTACTCTCTACACCACTTGTACCGGAACGCTAAAGAGCAACGGCGAAATTTGTATTGAACACATTTACTAAATTTTGATTGTACAGAAGTAAGTTAAAGACGAAAGGAATTTGCAATTTTTTTATATTTTATCAAGTATTCACCTTAATTAAATGAACCTCGGTAAAAATATAAAATATTTCGGGAATCTTTTTTGATTATTTAGTTCCCCTTTTCTCAGTTTAGTTTTACCATTCTATGTATAATCTACCAAGTAGCAGGTATCATTATAAAAATTGGTATTAATTCGTCCAATTAATGTTTGCATAAATAATAAGATTGCTCTTTTTTAAGTTTGTTTTTTTATTATTTAAGTGAATTTTCTTGCATACCTACATTATTTAATAATCTCTAACAAAATGGTAATGATTTAAAGAATATTATGGCAGCACTGATGCTGATTGTCTGTGGTTGTGTCGAATGTTTTACTTGTCTGTGGTTATCATCTGTCTTTCAATTGTGGCTTTCTTCCGGTTGTCATTTTTAGAAGTGACATTACCACATAACCTACAAAAACTTTAAAACGACATAACTTTTTTTTCTAGGTTCGTTAAAAGAAATCTTATTTCTGTGAGCTTCGAATTCGACGCTTATAAAAATATGTTTTTTTCACACGTGTACATAATTTTTTTTTCTCAATACTATTGATGTATGGAAGTTTGCCGTTGCTCTTTGCCCGGTAACTAGCCACGGCCGAAACCTCACACTATAGGCCAGACCCGAGAAAAATCTGAAATTATAAACAAAATTTAACTACTGGAGATCGAACCCGGGACCTCCCAATCGAAATACCACAGCGCCAGAGAGTTCTTCAAAATGCATATAATATTATATTTATGCACTAGGGCTAAACTAAACATAGAACCAATGCAGCTGTGCAAACCCATATTTACGTACCTACTTACGTACTGTAAAAATAGAATACTAATTATCCCACATATTCTTAGGACTAGGACTAAACTAGGTATGGAAGTAAAATTTCTTAGGGGACCTGCCATTGCTTAAAGCCATATTGTTTCGTTATTGTTGACTTTCATGTTTTAGAATAATAATCCTTATTTTAAGAACGTCAAGGTACCTGACATCAAACTGTCATTTTGAGTAGGCTATTATCATAATTATTGCTTGAGTATTACTTTATGTGTTGGCAGTATGGCCCCAGGCCAATTTATGTGTACCTATCGCATAGTTTATGGAGATACTTTCTTTGCTACCAGTCGTTCGACGGAAACAAGACAGAGCCACGCTGCGGAGGGCGGCATAATTTTCAATACAAAATTCTGTGGAAGTTTTTTTTTAATCCACTGCAAATTAACCCTTGACTGCGATCCCACCTGATGGTAAGTAATGAACACGACATCGTACTGGAACGCTAAATCGCTTGGCGGCGTCTTTGCCGGTAGGGTGGTACTGGTAACTACACACGGCCGAAGCCTCCCACCCGGCCAGACCAGGGAAAATCCAGGAATTATAAATTCCCAAATTGACCCTGCCGGGAATCGAACCCGGGACCGGGACCACACAATGCGCCACGGAGGTCGTCAAAGTCAAGTCATCTTTGATTAGAAACTTCTTTAGAATCGTGATCCAAAAAATTCGATGAATCGAAAGGGCGACACCAGAAAGAGACAAACATATTCATAATAGGATCTAGCCTGCGAGAGAATGAGAATATTATAAGTATAAATAGTGAATGAACTAGAAGTTTAATTCGCTATAATCCGCTACAGTAGACAAATCTGTGTCATAAAGCGCGTCTCAAAATTAGGGAATTATAAGGAACATATGTCTGCTTATAGGAACGATCAACCACAAAGGTCCCACTTCGCTAAACATCTTTTGGACAGTGGACATGAGGTAGGCAATAACCATTCATATAAAATCCTGCATAAATGTAATAAAGGGTTACGAATGTGCGTTTGGGAGCAATTAGAAATAATTAAACACAATAATAAAGGATTTGAGTTGCTAAATGAACAAATAAACGTATCAAATTCACCTTTACTCAATTTATACAGTAATAGGGGAGGGGGCGGGGCTTCAGTATGAGCCATGCCAAAAAGGTATATAAGCTGGAACTTGCGATACGATAGTCACTTCACAATCGTGCATTGTCGAGTCAACATCTCCGGAAGATGCTCCGGTGTCGGAGTGAAACGTACGTTGAGATTGATTTGGAGGATTTGTGTGGTGTGGTGTTGTGCCTGTGCGAATTGCTGGGTGGTGGGTGTCGCATGTTGCAGGTGACAGACACGCACTGTACCACACAGATTTGTCTACTTTAGCGGATTATAGCGAATTAAACTTCTAGTTCATTCACTATCATGGACTTCTGCAAAGTAACGGCTGCTTCTATTCAATATAAGTATAAATATTAATTTCATTCTCTCCTATGTTACTTTTCTGACGTTTCACTTCTGCCGTGTGTGAATTACACACACACACTTCTTTTTGTAGAGAATTTATTGAAAACTAAACTAAATAACAAGTGAGAATGAGAAGGGTTTAGCCATAGTCCTTTCATAGCATTACTCATTAGAAAGAACTCTCGGATAGGTATGCAGGTTTCTATACGACGTTTTTCTTCACCGCTAAAGCGAGTGACCCGTTGTCCTAGTAAGGATTAGGCGATGATGATATCCAAATGATTGAATATTGGCCACCGTGGCATATTTCCAGAGAGATTGAGAGAGATTGCACATGTGTATGCGCACTCACAGGTGCTTACTGGTTTACTTTATGTTCCCTCACTCTCATAGCTCAATTGAACGGAAAATGGTAGCAGACCAGAAGCCCAATTCTCTAAGAAAATCGTAGGTAATCATTTGACAGCAGTGTTGGAGTTCATACATGCTTTTTGACGTGCAGGCATTTAAGAACTCCATAAACAGGTCTAATTACGTTTGACAAACGATTATGAATACGATTTCCTTACACAGTCGGGGGAAGATCTAACTTCAATTTGCCAAGGATTGAAGCTAGAAACGTGAACAGACGGCATTGGGTACACCAAAGAGATCGTCAAATTGACTACGGAACTCAACGGAATTCGAAACCTTATAAATACTTTTTTTCCGTTGAAAATGGTAAGCGATAAGGTAAGTGCTATAAGTAGGTATATGGTAGGTATATCGTATGCTTAATAAGGTGATCGAATTAAAAAACATACCCACTATTATGATAACATGACTAAAAATTGTAAACCAACTGTAAAAATAAGGAATACTTACTATTAAAAAAATCACCTAAACACAGGTGTGATATTAAGCAATCCGTAGAGGTCAAGGAACTTTTGACGGTGGCATAAAAAATGGCCGACCACCCACGTCGCGGGCCCTACTTAGCCACCAACCAATTTAGATTAAACTACGGTTTGAAACGATATATTAGATAGCGAAGGTCTTTTTATACCAGTTGTGTAAAGCTTAGATACGACCAATTTAATTTGAAACACATTTTCAACCAATATATTGAAAATTGCAGGTCTTTTTATACTGTTTTAGTAAAGCTTAGTGTACGTCCAATTTAACTAGAAATACATCTTCAACCAGTTTATTAAATAGTGCAGGTCTTTTTATACTAGTTGTTGAAGTGAAAACTTCTTTAGCCGCGTTGAGCACTTTTTGGTTGGGGGTAAAAACTAAAAATGTGTATTCGCGTGACCGACATACTCGCGAACAGCGACGTGCTCGCATTGTTACGAAGAAAAAAGGTCTTAAATATAAATATACTACATTCGAAATTAAACATTAGTGCCTAAGGTTTATATTTTTTTTTAATAAAAATAATTTAAAAAAAATTTAAGAATTTATAGGTAAAACATTAATATTCGTTTTAACTTCTATCGGCAGTCCCTGTATCTGCCAATTTTTTATATTTATATCCAGAAAAATTTGAACTGTGCTTTCGAATTTTTAGTGTGAAAATAGAGTTCTAGTAACATTGGATAGGTGTGCCGTAAGCCTTTTTAATCATACAATATACCTAAGTTACCCCATATTTTCAAACAATATAGAGTAAACTGTAAAGTAAAGTTTATTTTATACTGGTGGGTGTAGACCAGATTGTATGGAGTACTTTAGAATTTTTAGTTGGAATATAGAGTTCAAGTGACTTTGGATGTTAAGTTTTGCTTTGTAATATACAATATAACTTGACCTCTACTTGCGATCAATATACATATTAGCAACTGAAGAATAGTTTTGAGCCGTGCTTTCCAATAATATAAAGGAAAACAGAGTTCAATTGGTATACTGGTTTTCGTGATATGGACGAAAGGCGTAACTTTTGTGAAAGAGAGTTTTATTGTTCTCGAAGGTGTGTGAAGTCTGCCAATTCGCACTTGGCCAGCGTGGTGGACTATGGCCAAACCCTTCTCGTTCAGAGAAGAGACTCGTGCTCAGTAGTGAGCCGGCAATGGGTAAATTGATAATATCTTGTTAATAACTTATAATTTTTTTTTATAATTTTTTTATACAGCATTTCACTAACTTTCATCCTTCCTACTCAATTCGCAACAATCCCCCTACTTTTTTTTAACCCCCCTCAAATAATTTTCTTTACACGGAAAACGTTCTGATAGGCCAAAAGAAAAACGCGGGAATCGCGGTTATTTTGCATTGGCCAATCAGATACGAGTTGGTAACATAAAGAGTATAAAATTATTTTTAATAAATTCATTTTACTGCCCTGGAGTCAAGTCCTTTATGGCCTTGCGAATGTCGTAACACAGATTATAAAACTAGAAAATCATAACAGTAATAAGTACCTACCCACTCTGTTATACTTCTGTAGAAATAATAAAAAGCGACTTGGACCTGATTTTTAATATTTTTTTTATAACATGGTGAAATAAAAAAATAAAGTGTGTGTGCAATTCACACACGGCAGTGAAGTGAAACTTCAGAAAAGTAGCCTACGAGAGAATGAGTTAAATATAACTTGTATTATGTATGACAAGTTATATCTATCTCATTCTAATTAAAACTTGTCTTGTAAGTTGTAGGTATTCTATCTTATTCTCTCGCAGGCTAATCCTATTAAGAATATGTTTGTCATAAAAAAGTGTTTTACAAAACACGAAAAACACTTCCACTGATATTCCTTAGCTTTCAAACTACCGAAAAAAAACAAACAACTTTTTTATTTGATTATGGCGCCATGTCAATATAGCAAATCTATAAGAAAAATATACATTTGATGAAAACTACTTCACATTTGCTGTTAGAGTAAAATTATATGAACTGTAATAGTATTGAAATAAAAGTTATATTTCTTTGACAACGTTTCATAGAGTGGATGAAAAATTTGTAATTAGTTCAAAGCAATCGAACGCGATCAATACAAGTAGGAATTTTGAAAATAGAATGCGCGAGGCGCCTATTATAGGGTTGCTCCAATTTAGAAATGTTAATTAATGCGGATTTTAATATATATTTTAAAATGCGTTTAATTTATTTTATTTAGTATTCAAAATAATGTTACAGTTTCTAGAATAATCTAAGGGTATGCACACATTGATTTATATAAAACCCAAATAAATTGAATAAATATGAATAAAAAGTACATATTTTCGAAACTAACACAGAATATTCGCATAATTACAGTAAATTATACAGTATCGTGATAATTCAAGCGGCGATATAAAGCGTAATGCAAAACTATCGATTAGAATCAATTTATTACGTGAGCTGTTCATTAGGCACGGGGCTTCATAAAACTGAAATATTATTACCTACCATAAACAATAAATTAAAGGAAACCAGTTACAATATTCCTGTTATAGTCTAAGGTTCAATTTTAACCAGTTTTAAAATGGCCTAGCTAATCTGCCAATAAGCTTTAATTTTTAGTAAGTAAGCAAGAAGTACTAAGGCCTAAGTTGTGATAGTGATGATAGATTAAAAGTGTCAATTAATTAGCTACTTAGTAGGTATTGTACAAAACTTACATCCTACGATTATAATGCATACAAGTACCTATATAACATATCGTTTTGTTTCTTATTGTGCTTTACGTAAAATATTTAAATAATTTTTGATTGATTTATTTTTTGATTATCATTTTAGTTTTTGGATGCCTAGACAAACCCAAGTATGGTGTAAGTTACTTCTTTGACTGCAGCATTGCAACTACTGTACATCGCCAAGAAAATAGTTTTATTAAGCTGTCCCTAGTAATTAAAACTGATTAGGTACTTACTAATTATTAGCTTCCATGATTGTTAATTTAATTTTTAATGGAAATAAAAAATATTGCTTGTTTTGTTTGCTAATTCTTGATTGAATACTTTATTAATTTAACGACATCCGTGGCGTAATGTTGGGCGCCATTGTCTTAAAGTGCGGAGGTCCCGGGTTCGATCCCCGGCAGCGTCAATTTGGGAATTAATAATTTCTGAATTTACCCTGGTCTGGCCTGGTGGGAGGCTTCAGCCGTGGCTAGTTATCACCCTACCGGCAAAAACGTGCCGCCAAGTGATTTAGCGTTCCGGTACGATGTTGTTTAGGAACCAAGTAGGGGTATGGGTTTTAATATAACTGCCATGCCCCTAACAGGTTAGCTTACTACCATCTTAGACTGCATCATCACTTACCATCAGGTGAGATCTCAGTCAAAAAAAATTACAGTACATGAATTTCAATGAAAGTGCTACTTACGTATATAAAATTATGTGTAGGAAAAAATTAAGAAATTAACTTTTTGTATGCCTTTTGTCTGCATGACTGCGCTCTCACCAGATGGCAGGTGATAATTTTAATGCAGTCATAGATAAAATCTACTATTAAGAGTTGATTGGTTACTTAATTATTCTTCGTTAAACTTCTTATACAATCTAGTTACAATATACATATAATATTAATATGTAGTTACAGTGACGATTACGTCACCCCCTATCTCCCCTAGGGAGGAGCACTGATGTAGTCTTATAAATGAAAGGTCCCGGGTTCCGATTATTGGCAGGGGCAATTGGGAGAATTATTTTCAAATTGGTAACAGTCTAGTGGGAGTCATTATGTAATTAAATAAAAACTAATATAAAATAATAAAAGACGTAGTAAAATATAAAATTACTACCTCGTTGGTCTAGTGGTTAGCATGTTCGACTTTGGCCGACGAAATCTCGGGTTCGAGTCCCGGGTCGGGCCATAACAAGTATTGGGTTTTTCTGACAAGAAATTCTCAGTACTGAGTCCAACTCCCCCAGTCAACTTCCCCAGAGTTAGTCTCTAACTAGGCGGTGCTTAAACCGCGTGCCTCGGTCCTGCGCCTGATCTCTCTCCGGTCGTGTCGGATTTTCCGTCCCATCGGGCTATGGGAGTAAAGGAACAGAGAGTGCACCTGATGCACTTGTGCACTAATATCTCCTGCGCAGATGGCTAATCTCTCTGCCTTAGATGCTCTGAGATAGGCTGCCGTGGCCGCAGTTCGGTCGGGAGAACATTATTATTTTATTATTATTATATAAAAATATAAAGTTTTTACCTATTTGGATAATATAATTTTGGAAGTAAGGTAGTATTTATTGTCATCCGCTGTACACTAACGTTATTATTTTATAACATCAAGCAATATTTAAAGAGAAAAAAAACATGTTAATTCTGACAACCCTACGTCCTGAGCAACATGTTTTTACGCGCGTGAAAATAAAAAAACAAATCTACAACCCGTCAACTAAAAGGCGACTAAGTAAAAAAAGTATTGAACTCTAAAAAACTATATTAAGTAGGTATGATCTACATGATTAAGTTTCTCTATCGATTTAATGATCTAAAACGTGGAAAACAATACTTATTATCATCGCGTATTAATTATAATATATAAAACCTTAAAATTAAGGCTTTAAAGTTTAATTACGAATGTAGTATATTTGTATTTAAGACCTTTTGTCTTCGTAACAACGCGAGCATGGGGCAGTGAGGTATCGGTCACGGTGTCGGTGAGGCGAATCCACAAGTTTACCCCCTACCAAAAAATGAAAAAAGAAGTTTTCACATCAGAACCTCATCAGAGCAGCAAAGGCAGATATCCTTCTTCGGAAGCTTCTCCTTAACCAGAAATCTCAGTTTTTCCGGGATAGAATGTACCCTATACTTATGGTATATCTCTATGTCCTTCCCCGGGATACAAATTTCATGAAAATCAGTTGAACAGGTGGGCCGTGAAAAGCGTAGCATACAGACATACAGACACACTTTCGCATTTATAATATTAGTGTGGATGTCTAGGAAAAAATCAAGAAATTAATTTCTTATATGCCTTTTATCTGCATGTAATTATAATGCAGTCTTATTTTTAAGACACCAGTATTTATTCAAAAGACCGCCTTTCCTTAAGCCTAGAATGCCACTAGGCTATTATCGCTACATTAATTTACTTTATTTAAGAAAAAACGAGTGTGCTTTAAACCACACGACTGAAGTAAAACTTAGTAACTGGCTATGGGAGAAAGAGAGAAAGACAATGTGTGCTCGCACGTCTCTCTCTTGCCCCTACAGTAATATACGAAACGTAACTCTCTCTCTTTCTATATACTTACTTACTTACTTATATTACTTATATCTCCCTCTCATCTTCCGTTCACCTCGCCCGATCACAATTTTCGTAACGCTCTCGTCACGCATTCACCAGCTTACTCCCCAAGTCAAGCGTGATTTATTGATTTATTTGTTGTGAACACAATATTAACATGCATTCTGCCATTTCTAGCGTACAACATTTAGAATTATTAATATCAAAGATTATTAAGTTATACTAATTAAATTATTTAACAAAATTAAATTGGTCAATTAAACTCAAAATTATTATTACACTCAATAATGGACAAATCATAAAATACTTATTATCATATCTTCGTAGGAAAAAAAAAAAAAAAAAAATTGAATACAAATACATGTCATTATATAATTCTTAGATAAGTTATTGTTTTAATGATTTATAGTCAAAAAAATCTTTAATTGAGTAAAATGAATAACTCAAGAGCCATTTACTGAGGGCAGGCTTAAATCGCTTAATAGGCAAGGTCTGAATATCCCTAGGCAACAACGTGCGTAAAAAAGTTTTACTTTAAAAATTATAACTTAATGTTGGCAACCCTGCGTCCGCCACCCAATCGGTGCGCGCGCGCAATCTATCACCCGCACAAATAAAAACAAACATGGCGACATGGGTGGCCGCCGCTAAATATATCAATTTACAATTTTATTATTAAAACCCGCGCCGGTTTGTTAATTTGATTAATTAATAGCATTTAATTCGTGTAAAAAATCATTAGATATTTTTGTCCACTGCGTGTTGCCTGGTGGAAGGCTTCGGTCGTGGCTAGTTAGCCGTGGCTAAGACGTACCGCAAAGTGATTTTGCGTTCTGATACAATGCAGTCTGTAAACCGATTAGGGGTATGGGTTTCATATAACTGCTGTAATCCTAACAGGTTAGCCCGCTCTCATCTTAGACTGCATCATCAGTCACTACATCAGGTGAGATCGCAATCAAGGGCTAAAAGGTTGTAGTGGGATAAAATAAACTTTTATAGCTACTAGATAAATCACGCGACTTCGTCAACGTGGATTAAGATGTTTTTTATTCCCGCGTGTATTCTTCAATTTTCTGGGATAAAATTTCAGAGTATACGCTCACGTCTGGTGACAGTAGGGCTAGCTCATTTTTTTGCGCGAAGGATCAACCTGGCTGTCCAACGCAGTTTTGCCACCATTCCACGCGGGCATGATTTATATAGTAACTAGATGATGTCCGCGACTTCGTCCGCGTGGACTATGTCCTTCCCCGGGATGTAAGTTTGTAACCTTCCTCTGCACCAAACATCAATATCAGTTGAAAAGATGAGCCGTTAAAGCGTAGCAGCAGACAGACAGATAGTACTTTCACATGTACAGTTACTAATATTATATATCAGTACCTGGGTGACCGATCTGTGCTCGGTATTTTTTGGAAATTATATAAAAATACAAATTACATACTGAAGAAATATGAATAATATTGTTTTCTCAAACATGCATTGGAAATTTGAGCATTATTTTGACAACCTTCTTCGAGATAAATTGAAATTGCTGTACTGGCCATTTGGCCAGTTGGCATTTGGAAGTTTACAATTTCGCGAGCTAGATTATAATCTAACCCGCGAAACTGCTCAATGCAAAACAAGAATTGCTCGTTTAAAGGTATTATTAAAGGTTTAAAGGTTTGGATTATAAATGCGAAAGTTTGTTTGGATGTATGGATGAATATTTGTTACTCAATCAAGGCAGAACGGCTGAACGGATTTGGATGAAATTTGGCACAGAAATAGTTATAGTGTGGAAAAACATATAGGCTACTTTTTATACGGGAAAATTGAAGAGTTCCCGCGGAAACAGAAAAAACCTCAATCCACGCTGACGAAGTCGCGGGCATCAGCTACTTTAGATATAATATTAGTTTCGAATTATTGATATTAGAATTTATATAAGTATATAGATTTAAATCGGGAATTATGAAAAAAAAATCTTTTTTTCTTATGCCCGCTCTATTTAATATCTAAGTCTCTACATTCAATAAAGATCATATCGATTCATTTCGTAGATCAATTAGGGCGATATCGTTATTTTGACAGCTCCCTCGGTTTTGACAGTTTGACAGGTGTCGTGACAGGGCATGGCCAATCGCCTGTCAAAGTAGACACTTTTTTATTTGTACAACCAATATCCTTGACCTTTTATTGAGAGTGCCTTTGGCGTCGTGGTGTAGAATTACTGAATAAAAGTTAGTGGTAATAGGGTTGATGCCTACCTATGTCTACCCTCGTGAAAAATTTAAAGAGGTTGGTATACTTACGGTGCCTTCACAATACATTTACAATAATATAGTCTTTGTTAGGCAGAACATTAATCCTCATAAACAAATAAGTAGGTGATACTCACAATCGATATACTAGAAACCGCCATATGCTAGTAACAGCGTCGTATCGTGTACGCAAGGTGCAGAAATCCTTTGTGGGGTCTTATGGGGGTTATATAATATGGTTCCCAAAGAGTTTCTGGATTTGTATTACATAGATTTAAAGACTGTGTTAAACTGCATCTGTTAAGTCGAGGTTATTACACTATCGATGATTTTCTTGATGACAAAGTTGCATGGAAGCAACCGGCCTCGCATCCAGTGACCCACCGGTCAGTGTAATACTTGTAACGTAACCGTAACGTAAACCTTTTTCTTTTTTACGAAAAGAGCAACTGCTGAGTTTCTTACCGGCTCTTCTCAGTAGAATTATTTTTCCGACACAAGTTGTCCTACATGAAATAAATAAATCATTATAATTATCATTAAAATCATTATCAAAAATATTTCACATACTTGTTTGTTTGTTGGTTTGTCCTTCAATCACGCCGCAATGGAGCAACGACGTATCGACCTGATTTTTGGCATGGGTATAGTTGAGGACCAGGAGAGTGACAAAGGCTATCCCGGAATATTAAGTAGTTCCCGCGGGAATTTAATAAAACTTAAACCACGCGGGCATCAGCTACATATTGAATAGAGGGTCCAAAAGACTTAAAATTCATATCCTCGGTTAGTTTTAAGTTTGATAACCATTTTAAACTATAGGTTAAAGAGAAAAGTGCGTTGAAATTTGATGACGTCACAACTGTGTATTTCATACAACTTTCATACTAGAAGTGGGTTTCTAAGTTAGTTATAGTGTTGCTGATTTGATTTCGACCGTGGCTTGTTACCACCCTATAGGTAAAGACGTACCGCCAAGCGATTTAGCGTTCCGGTACGACGCCGTGTAGAGACCGATTAGGGGTATGGGTTTCTGCCATCCTAACAGTTTACCGCTACCATCTTAGACTGTATTATCACGTCTTATCATCACGTGAGATCGCAGTCAAGGGCTTACTCGTATTGGAGTTAAAAAAACATTATTTTTTAATCTGTGTGGCTATACCGGCGTAAAAAATACAAATTCTTTGTACGGAACCCTAAAAAGATATATCCCGCTTAAATATGGCGGTAAGGAAAGAATTTAATCGCATTTTATCAGTTTGTAATGAGCTTAAATTAAGAAATAAAAAATTCAGACTCGATATAGGCTAACACGTTAGAGCAGGACAGCGACAACTTTCTCCATACGAGTGAAAGAGCAAAACAATTCGCCCGTGAGGTCACAAGTGCAAGTGTGCGAAAGAGAGGCTATATTCGAAATTAATAGGTGTGACAGTGACACCGTGTATCGAAAAGGGTTTGCGATAAAAGGTGAAATGCATAGATTATTTTGCAGATGTGCCATTTTCGATTCAGGTTTCAGGTTTTTGGGTTGGTATAGAAATCTCATTCACTGAAGTTCCTTCTACACCGACTTTTTTTATAGTTCAGAGCTTTTAAAATGGTTATTAATATGTAAAATTTGGTTTGAAGCAATGAAATATCACTTTCTTTATACCTATGTGAAGGAATATCTTTGTGAGGAAACAAAGGAAGGAGAAAAAAAAACCTGCGTGCCTTGTAGTTCTTCATAATGTTCTCAAAGGTGTAGAAAGAGTGCCAGTCCGCACTTGGCCAGCGTTGTGGTCTATGGCCTACACCCTTTTCATTCTCCGTACTCAGAGTCGGCGATGGGTTGATAATAATAGGTATATAAGAAATTTTTAAAGTTTTAAAATATGTAAAAAAGACTATTAAAAAAATAAAAAAGACTCATAAATCAAAAAAATTTACAAAAAAATATTACTTAAAGAAAACATTTTCGCTTGAATATTTTGAAAATGATTAGAATATACTTAGTCGATAATTTACAGCCCAAACTCTATCAAGTCTAAAATATTATATCAAGGGAAAATACATAAAAAAAGTTTCATAAATTTAATAGTCAAAACAAATTATTCTTAAACGATCAAAACCACAGGTACCCACTACCTATTTTACACTAAAATCGAATTAGTAATTGAAATGTTATTCGTTATTCTATAGCCTCTATTCCTATATTCCAATATTATCTGTATTTAAAGCCCTAAAACATACACATATTTTCTATTTTATTACCGAACCTATTTAACTATTCCATTTTAACTATTTCATGCTCAAATCCGACAAGATCAATATAAATTCCGAAAATCTAAATTAGCACTATTAAAATCTATATTGCTGTCTGTGCGATGCATTTACATAATCTTTGACAAGACTCCCAAGAGAGAAAGGGATAACTAGTTGTACATTCAACGAGTTGGAAAGGGGCAGAAACATCTTATACTCGAGGACCACCCAAGTTGATGTGGTATTTCATGTTCTTGATTAAGTATTGTTAGTCTTGATAGTTTTATTTTTTTAAGCACTATTTTTTTCCTTTTTTTTTCAAATTGAGATCGCCATCTATGAGTTCTAGGTTTTTAGATGCTTTTACGAGGTTTATTCAAATGTTGGAAACGAGTTGATGATTGATTACTTAATAAGTACCTACTTAATGATTGTAGAATGTGCTAGTGATTTTTTAAATTGATTTTATTTCTATACCGCATGGAATTAGCGAGATAATAGATTTTTTTATTCGGTGGTATTGATTGGGAATAATGATTGTTATATTTTTTATTTTAATGTAAACATGTCTCTTGATATATCGGGACTCTATCACCGGTTCGGAAAGATGATTCTACTGATAAGAGCCGGCAAGACACTCAGCAATTGCTCTCGTTTTTGGGGTTCCGTATCTCAAGAGGAAAAAGGAACCCTTACAGGATCATTTCGTTGTCCATCTGCCTGTCTGTCTGTCTGTCCGTCAACCTCCTTGTTCTCGGGAACGCGTAGAGATATCAAGTTGAAATTATTATCGAATACTTAGGTTTACGGTCTCTTGGAGCTATAAAAAAATCAAGCTTCTAAGTCAGCGCAATCAAAATATACGGCCGTTTAGTCCGCAACGCGACGCGACAGTATCAAGTCGCTGACCCTTCATGTGGCCTACGTTGTCGTGTAGACACGTCCGTCATTTTCTATGGCCCTAGGACAACTGGTGAGATCTGTGCATCTTGTTCGCTACTTACTTCCTATCTAAGGCTTCGGACAGCTTGAAGTAGTCCAATCTGACTGCTTCAAGCTGCGACTGCATAATGAACTATAGTCTTCTACGTACACACATAAATGGCACCGCTCGATCAGTTGCGAGTACTTCAGGCGGTTGGCAGCAGTTATCTAGCTTATAGCTTCAAGCTGTTGACTATGACTGCAAGAGCGATCCATGTATGTTGATCACTGGCTAACTGCTCGAGCAATCCATGCATCGGCGGTCTAAGAGAAAAGTATAATGGCAAGAATCGTCGTGGTCTAATAAACTAACCTCTTCTGCTAGACCGCCATCTTGCGCACGTGATATGAATTAGTTACTTAAAGCGCAGATATCTCCAAAAAGTTAGGGGTTAGGGGCTATCAGCACCTTTTTACTTTATTACTAGAAAAACCTTAATTAGTAGCTAAAACACACAATGTGGAAAATAAATCAAAATTACATAATAAATATAATAGTAACTTTATAGATAACTCAGTAGAGTATTTTTTTAAATTATAGTATAGGCTAGCGCTTGGCTGCAATCAGACTCGCTTGCAAGTGGTGATGCAGCCTAAGGTGGAGCGCGCTTGCCTAGTAGATGCATATTCACTCTTGATTTGAAGGTACCTATATCAAAAGTGTAGGTACTTCTAGCAAGGACCAGTGGGAACTTTGTCCTCAAACTCGGCCAAGTATCAAAATCAATTTATCAAGTTTCAATCGTCGCGGTCGCGCTACACTGGTAATAGTGGAGCTTGCACCAATACATTTTTTGATCTGACGATTGTACTTGCCTTACCGGGGATTTGGGGACACACGGGATGAGAGTGTGATTTAAAACCTCACATTTTAGTCATATTCGCTTCATTCAAGAAAACTTTTGCTATATTGCAAAGTATATCAAAATCATGCTTAATTAGATTCCTTTTTTTTGTTTGTTTTGGTCATTATTTATAAAGGTTTTCTTTTAAAAAAATATTTAAAATACATAAGTGAAAATGTAATCATGACCTTTGAATTAGGATGAACCTTGTCTCCTTATTTGAAACATAGCTTAGTTTTTGAAATTCATTTGAAATAAAGCTACGCTTAACTATTTTTGATTTATACAATTACCTACTTAATAATATAATTTTTATTTAATAAGTTTCTGGCCGGTTCTTCTCAGTAGAAGCAGTTTTCCGAACCGGTAGATTCTTACGACTTATTATATGTGACACAAGTTGTCCTATGTGAAATAATTTATTTATTTCATTTCATAACTAGATGTACAGTCGTGGTGGTTTCTAGGTTTCTGTGATCCCATAAGAATTCTTTGAATTTCCGGGATAAAACGTAGCCCATGTATTCACCTACTTCCTCGGAATAAACACTATCTCTGTACTAAATTTCATCAGTCATCAGGTTTAACATATGTACCATGAATGCGTATTCGCATTTATAATATTAGTATGGATTTGTGTCGTCGTTTAATTGAACACGTTCACGGTAGTCAAAAAAATGAAGGTGTCAAATGTCATTAGTCCTAGTGATGTCAATAAGCAGTAAATTTAACGCCCGTGAACGGCCACAATAAACTCCCGTATGTTTTAAATGTTAGCTTAACGCCTGCCTACGGGACACTCCGTCTGATGCCCATCTGATCTGATGTACTCTTTGATGATTCGCCCAAAGTGTTTGATAAACAACACAAACAAACAAACACACATAGGGTGTGTACTTAAAGAATTCCTAAGTTTAATTGCGCGTAAAATTAGTTTGTAAACAGAAAAAAGTTGACCTCTCTGGCACAGCGGTGAGCGCCGCTGTCTTAAAAGCGGTCGCGGGTCCGATCCCCGGCAAGGTCAATATGAGAAATATAGAATTTTTTAATGAAAAATGCAACCTCTATGGCACAGTGGTGAGCGCTGCTGTCTTAGAAGCGGTTGCGAGTTTGATCCCCGGCAGGGTGAATTTGAGAAATACCTATGGTTTTTTTAATTTTCTCTACTCAGTCCTGTTTGGTGGCTTCGGCCGTGACTTACTACTCAACTGACGAACACGTATCGCCAAGTGTTTTAGCGTTCCGATACAGAAACCGATTAGAGATATGGGCTTAGTATATAACTGCCATACCCCTAACAGGTTAGCCCGCTACCATCTTAGACTGCATCATCAATTACCACCAGTTGCAATTAAAAAGTAGCCCATGTGCTATTTCAGACTACCGTTGTGCCAAATTTCATCCAGATCCGAGCCATTCTGGGCTCTGGCGTGATTTCAGAGTAACAAAAATCCATCCATCCTTCATTCTAAACTCTAGCATTTATAATATTAGTAGGTAAGTATAGATAAGTGTAGTTAACTGCCATACCTATCCCGAACAGGTTAGTTTACCATCAGGTGAGATCGCTATTTAATTAGTTTTTTTTAATTTAATTTTTTTTAAATACCTTAATAAAATAAAATAAATATATACCTTAAAACTAAGGCATTAAATTTTAATTAAATATGTAGTATATTTATATGTATTTAAGACCTGTGTCTTCGTACCAACGCGAGCATGTCGGTGACGCGAAACCACAAGTTTACCCCCTACCAAAAAGTGCTCAACGCGCCTAAAGAAGTTTTCACTTCAAAAATCCCTGGTCCAGAATCAAACTCGCAACTTCTCAAATAAACACGCGCTCCCTTTTAAAAATCTATTACCTCTAATCGATAAGTAATCTTTACTCAAGTTTCGAGTAAATGTTGATAAAAGTTATACTTACCATTATGGGGGTAGTTATGACAATTAGTGAGGAGTAAAGAGGGAACAAAGGTTAATGAGACTTACATACACTAAGCTCACGATGATTGACTAGGGCAGACGGCGTTTTCAAAAAAGCTAATGTGTTCTACTTTTTTTTAATTTCAATACAATACTTAAGCATATAACGTATTTTATTATAATTTGTAACCTCTGAAAAACTTTGGATACTTACACAATTTTTTTAAACTATGCAATACATAAAAATCTACTATTACATATTAAAGATAATAAATAATTATAATAGACTAGCGAATACCCACGACTTTGAGGTTTTTTGGTTCCCGCGGGAACTCTTTAATTTTCCGGGATAAAAAGTAGCCTATGCTATTCCAGACTATAATATTATCTCTGTGCCAAATTTCAGCCAGATCCGTTCAGCCGTGGGGGCGTGATTGAGTAACAAACATCCATACATCCATACATCATAAATCCGACCAAACTTTCGCATTTATAATATAAAAATAAAAATATTATATTAAATTATAATACACTTTTTTTGTTTTATTGTTTCTGGTTATTTATGTTATGTTTTTGGTGTAAAGAATATTTCATTCATTTATTCACATTATCATTCAATCATTCTACTTTTTTAACCGACATGGAAAAAGAAGTTCCCGGTATTTGGCAACTAAGTAGTCATATCAGAATTTTTTTTTTAAACGTCAAAACGCACACTTACGAGTAGTATGGGATTTTGTATGAAATAGTGAATTGAAACGTCATCAAACGTCAACGCACTTTTTATATTTAGGGGTCTAGGATAATTTAAGAAACATTGTTAGTACAATTTTTTTTGGAACAAATAAAGATTTTATTTATTTATTTAATGGGACGTGGATACCATTTACTTAATAATCACTAAAAATAATTAATTTTTGACATAGGCAACATTCCAATTTTACCCACAACAAGTTAGCTCTTGATTGCTATCTCACCTCATGGTGAGTGAAGATGCGGTCTAAGATAGTAGCAGGCTGACCTGACTCTTTAACCCTGACAATTATTTAACCCATACGTGCCCATACCCCTAGTAAGGTAGTAACTAGTCACGGCCGTAGCCTCCCACCAGGCCAGACAAAATTCTCTCTCTCTCTTTTTTATTAATTATTTATTATAAATTTCCAAATAGCCCCTGCCGGGGATCAAACCCGGGACTACGATAAGACAACAGCGCTTAACACTGCGCCAGGGAGGAAAGTCTGTTAAAATATCCCCAAAACCTACTGAAACAATGATCTAGAAACACAAAAACACACAAACTTTAACACAAAACACACACCACACTGCTACAGTTTGTACATTAACATAACTTAACACCAATCATAGTTACCTATTTGTGTTCCGATGTTTGCCGAGCATGCTCGAACGCCGACCGATCATCGCACGGAATGCTGTACAAATATTGATGTTGTTTTTGCTTTTAACATGATTAGTTAGTTGGTTTGACGATCTCCCTGGCGCAGTGTTAAGCGCTGTTGTCTTTCCGTGGGAGGTCCCGGGTTCGATCGCCGGCAAGTTCAATTTGGTATTTATAATTGTTACTAGATTCCCGCGACTTTCGAAGTTTTTTCGATTCCCTCGGAAACTCCTTAATTTTCCGGAATAAAAATAGCCTTTATAGTCCTTCCCCGGGATATAAGCTATCTCTGTACCAAATTTCATCAAAATCGGTTGAATAGGTGAACCGTGAAAGCGTAGCGGACAGACAGACATACAGACAAACATACACACTTTTGCATTTATAATATTAGTATGGATATGGATTAGTATGTTTTCTTACTCTTTATTTGTACCACCATAAAAATAACAAAAGTAGAAAAAAAAAGCAATTGAATCTGGAATTGGGTCTGGTGGGAGGCTTCGGCCGTGACTAGGTACCCCTCTACCGGCAACCGTACCGCCAAGCGAGAAGAGTTAGGCCGTAGTCCATCACGCTGACCCAGTGCGGATTGGAAGACTTTAATAATCTTATATATGCCAAAATATAGATTTTTGATCAACTGATTCAAGAAATTAGGAATGAAAATGGAAATGAAATGTTATATATAACGTAGGAAAACAACAACACTACTTAAGATAAGTCGTAAGAATCTACCAATTCTGGTAAAAATTTCGACCTACATTAAAAAGTCTGACTCACTCGCAACCGGTTTAAGCCAGAAGCACATTAAGTTTAGAATACTCATAACATAGCACACTCTATACTGAGCGCGCGCCGCCGGTACAACGAGACCACACACGACGATAGACAGCTTTATATGGATGCGGCTTTACTTTATACCACGTTTTATTTATGTTATATAGGAACTATTTTCCGCAACTTCATCCGCGTCTTTGATTTTCTAGCGGGCAGACAGAAAACACACTAGACTTTCGCATAATTACAATAGTCATAGGTCAAATAAATTAATAAGAACTATTTTCCGCAACTTCATCCGCGTCTTTGATTTTCTAGCGGGCAGACAGAAAACACACTAGACTTTCGCATAATTACAATAGTCATAGGTCAAATAAATTAAGTTTATTTTTAACTAGCTGATGCCCGCGACTTCGTCCGCGTGGATTTAGGTTTTTTGTACCCGCGGGAACTATTTAATTTTCCGAGATTAAATCTCCGGGAGTCTATGTGTTATTCCAGACTATAATCTATCCATACACCCAACCATTTATCCATCCAAACTTAAACTATAAAATAAATTAAAGTCTAAAACGTTAATTTATTTTATAGTTCATTCAATGTGTAGATAATATCATAATTTTTTAACCGACTTCCAAAAAGGAGGAGGTTCTCAATTCGGCGCGTATATTTTTTGTAATGAATGTCGGTGCATATCACCGTGGTTTCTGAACCGATTTGAAAAACATTTTTTTCAGTCCTTAGAAAGAAGCTCTTGAGGTGGTTCCATAAATTCTGACTCCAAATCCTCAACACCTGACACTAAAAATTTAAAAATGAAGTCCGGCGGGCTTAACAAAGATAAGCATAGTTGACGCATCAGGCTCGCCCGACTTCAACATACGAGTAGTGTGTAAAAATCAAAATTATTTTTTACTTTAGAGTGGCATTGGAAGTCGGTTTTTTGGAAAGATTTTTTAGTGTAAGTAAGTAAATTAGTGACTAACACAATCTCTAAGCTTAACTAAAATAACATCTCTAAAGCTAATTTTGCCTCTTTCCGCAGCGAATATTCTGAAAGGGATAGCAATGTAAATAGAGATGTTATGATAGTTTAGGGATAGTGTACAACAGAATTTGCTTCAATATATTTGAATGTAAAAAGTTCCTTTCAAAAGTTCGTCCTTATTATTCTATTACAAGTAAACCCTTGCATCCGATCTTATGCATGGTAAGGGAATCCGGGATCACCCACTTATACGCCACAGCGTTCACCACTGGGCCAGAGTGGTCAAAACTGTTGACAAGTGTACGAGTTCGATAGTACTACTTGAAGTCCGCGACTTCGTCCGCGTGGTTTAAGTTGGTTTAAATTCCCGCGGGAACTCCTTAATTTACCGGGATAAAATGTCGCATGTTACATTCGCATTTATAATATTTTTTAGGAAGTAAGGATTTCCAAAACGACTGTCTTATCCACACTATGGGCGGGGTGGCAATAATCTCTCATTATTAATATCAGTAATTCAGCGACGCTATATTGCTCAGTATATCACACTAGCGTCTCCACACTAACTTACTCTACGTCTTAGTTAGTATCCTCTGTCTGTCTATCTGCTACGTTTTCACGGCCCATCTGTTCAACCGATTTTGATGATATTTGGTACAGGGATAGTTTGTATCCCGGGGAAGGACATAGGCTACCTTTTATCCCGGAAAATTCAAGAGGTCCCGCGGGAAACGAAAAAAAAAATATCTGTTCAAACGATTTTCATGAAATTTGGTACATAGATAGTTTGTATCCCGGGGAAGGACAATGGCCTCTTTTTGTCCCGGAAAGTCAAGATTTCCCGCGGGAATCAAAAAACCCTAGGTCCACGCGGACGAAGTCGCGGGCATCATCTAATAATATATATTTTTCTATTTCGATAGTTTATTTTCCGGTATTTTTAATTGAGTATGTATTACTTCTATTTTACTTCGATTTTAGTGTTTAATTTTAATTGAGATTTTAGTTCATTTTATAGTTAGTTTATAATATTGTGTTTAATAATTATTATTATGTAGTTTGCGTAATTCAGCGTCACCACATGAGTAAAGAAACGGAACAGAGACAAAGCTTCTATGGAGCGAGCAAAATGTATACCTATTTTGGTAGGGTTGGCACAGGAGGATACAATTTAATAAACAATAGTTATTTGTTCAACTAGATGCAAGGTTTGTTTTTGTTGTAATTGCCTAGTTTGAATCCCGAGCTAGTGAAGAATTCGAGCTAGGAAGGATTAGGTAAATTAGAATCCTGAGTCTAGTGAGGAATTCCTAGGCACAAGAAACAAAAAACTTTGCTATCGCGACAACTTTTCACTTCAACAGCGAGAAAATAAAAAATGTAAGAGAAATATTTATTGAAACATTAAGGTATTTTTACATTTATTAATTTAAATTTAGAGTGTTTTTATACACTATATTAATAAATATATACGGTTGATTAAATAATGTCTAAATAAAGTGCAGATCTTTGTTAAAAAATTCAAGTAAGTAATAAAAATCCAGCGCCATTTTGAAATTCTTTGTTAATTGACCGATTTCGTTCAAAATCGATATTTGGGGTTCCCTGGGATCACAAAACAGGAAAACGTTACCGAAATTTAAAAAAGTCAGCGCCATTTTGAAATTCTTTGGAAAGGATCCCTAAGATCACAAGACATAAAACATTTACCCTCATTTACTAATCTATACTCCATTCGTGCTGACATACACACTTTTTTCTATCATATTAGAAAATCATACTAAGCATTGTGTTTTTTTGAAATATTTTCATAAGTAACTTTATAATTTTTCAAGGTATTAAAAAAATCTTCTATCAAATTTGATCTTTTTTTTATGATCTTGCGACTCAAAAAAAGAAAAAAATTATTCTAATGTTTAGGAAACTTCTCCATTGATATTTTTAATTTTGATTGAAAAAAATAATAACTTTTATTACTAAAGTGAGATGTCACATGCCAAATCATATGCGACTACCTACTGTAAGGCTCGCTCGTTTTTTTTACAAATTACTTATTCTAAATGTTTTGTTTTCCACAATAAAATTTTGACAAGTCCTGGCAGCTGGGCAAGGTACGTTGCGCACGAACCGTAACGGAGAAACATTGATTTAAATATAATCCACGCGTACAGAAAACACAAACTAAATAGATTGAGCGAGCTTCGACGCGAGTTTGGCGACGTTACGGCTGGCCGGCGAACCGCGCGCGTATCAGTTTAGTCAAATTAGATGGAAGCGTTTACAGAATATCACAATAACATCTAATATGTATGGTCTATCTACTCTACACATTAAAAATAATAAATTATAACCAAGTTAGTACTACTTATTAGAGTCTTTGGGATAGGTAAAAAATGATGTGTTTTTATTCATTCTATTATTGTTCATACACACTGTACAGTAAACCATATTTACACTTATAAGTAAA
The DNA here is from genome assembly GCA_964035005.1 of Erebia palarica. Lineage (NCBI taxonomy): Eukaryota > Metazoa > Arthropoda > Insecta > Lepidoptera > Nymphalidae > Erebia > Erebia palarica. The sequence goes on along the minus strand of OZ035995.1, from coordinate 5,979,535 downwards.
ATTACATTAAAACACTATTTAAATTACTAAATTATTGACATTAACATTAAATTAAATGAAAACACGACGCGCGACGTGTACTGCAGCCCCTGAGCTTGAGCACTGACCGAGCCGGTTCAAACCGGTTTCTCTCCGTACGTGACGTAGCCCGAGTGCTCACGCACACACGCGCCTCAAGCTTGTAGTAGTGTACCTATCGTAGTGCGCTTGTATGAAGCTTTGCCTCTGTTCCGTTTCTTTACTCATGTGGCGTCACTAGGTATATTGCTCAGTATATCACACTTGGGTCTCCATACTAACTTACTCTACGTCTTAGTTTGTATAAAATTATGAAAATTATAAAATTATACCATGTGAAATTAAAGAAATATCTTGCGCTTTAAAACTATTTATGTGGTTTTATTTCGTACAATAATTTCGTAAAATAATTCATTATTATTCTCATTTTCAATTTGTATAGGTAGGTGCCACAGTAGAGCTTGCAATTACAATATTGTCTTGTTCTACTTGCTGACTACAAGTATTTTTGCTTGCGTCTATTTCATCCTCTTTTGTTTCAGTTTAATAATAATAGTTTTATACTTTCGATGGTATATTTTCCGGTACGTTTAATTGAGTATTTTATTTCGATTTTAGTGTTTAATTTTAATTGAGATTTTATTTTATTATGAAATATGATGGTGATAATTAGTTACGGTATCTTAAGGCTGCGAAGGTTCCAAACGCGCCCTGGTCTGTGAAGAGCCCACAACAAACTAAGCCGGTTTTTTTATTATTATCACCATCTCAAAAATATCGTAAATTACTTAATAAGATTATAGTTAGATTATAATTATAAATTAATTATCCAATGGAACAATTCATACCATGCCTTCCTATCATTCAAATAATCCCTTACACTGTATTAGGTCTTTTCAATTAGTTTACGTTTTACAAAAACTTAAAATAATACATCTAACACTTAATTATGGTGCAGCCCGATAATTGAAGCCGGGACCTAATCATCCGCAGTCGGACTTGTTAACCACTAGACCAACGAGGCTTAATTAATAAAAATAAAAAACACGACTGCCCCGCCAAAAACCGAACTAAAAAGTTAAAAATCTAAATTAATCTAGTTAAATTAGAATCATATTCACTTTATTAAATGATATTTTTGTGTGAATCACTGGATATTGAACTATAGTGTTATATATTTTTGGAATCTACTCATCATTTTCTAGATGATGATTATATAGTTAATATGATTTTCGATTTTTTTTTTCAACTTTAGTGGGACCATTGTAACCCCATCAATTTTTTTTAAAATTTTACTAACCTATGTCACCCGGAATAAGCTAGCGACTCTAACGATATCTCATTTATCACAATCGGTTCAGGCGTATAGAAGTTATGGTAGAATATACAAACTCACATACATACATACATGAACCCTGAAAAAAACAATATACTCCTTTTTTCAGGCAGTCGTGTAAAAAGAAAGCTTATTATGGACGTACAGACAGCTTCTAATATTAGCTGAGTGGAGTCAATGATGTATGCGGCCGACAGATTTATAGGCGTGTGTCAGCGGTTCCCATTTGTTATACACTAATATTGCAACGCGGATTTGCTTGTTTTAATTTTCTTCTTTCTTTTTTTTTATCTACTACAAGTTATCCCTTGACTGCGATCTCACCTGATGGTAAGTGATGATGCAGTCTGAGATGGTAGCGGGATAACCTGTTAGGGGCATGGCAGTTATATTAAACTCATACCCCTAATCGGTTTCTACACGGCATCGTACCGGAACGCTAAATCGCTTGGCGGCACGTCTTAGCTGGTAGGGTGGTAACTAGCCACGGGCGAAGCTTCCCACCTGGCCAGACCAGAGAAAATTCAGAAATCAGAAATTCCTAAATTGACCCTACCGGGGATCGAACTCGGGTTCTCCCACGTTAAAACAATAGGACTCAATACTGCGCCGCGGAGGCGTCTTCAAAAAGGTTTAGCAATATATATAGCTATTATAAATTCGATTCGATACGTTTTAACTAGCCTAACGACAGCATCCATCATCTCGCGTGATCAATACCATTTTAAAATCTATATTTAAGTATTATTTATGCTATATTCGAACAACACGATTTTTCAACACTTCGTATTAAGTGCTAAATTATTTTGTAATATTTTTTTAAGGTACTTGCCATCAATGAATATGATAAATGATTTATTTATTTCACGTAGGACAACTTGTGTCACTTAGGATAAGTCAAGATCTCTACCACCGGTTCGGAAAGTGTTCTTCATACCCATCTTCTATAGTTTATAAATGCGAAAGTTTGGATGGAAGGATGGATGGACGTTTGTTATTCAATCACGCCAGAACGGCTGAACGGATCTGGCTGAAATTTGGCAAAGAGGGAGATTATAGTTTGGAATAACACATAGGCTACTTTTCATCTCGAGAAATTATTGAGTTCTCGCGGAATAAACCTCTATCCACGCGAGCATATAAGCTAGTTTTAAATAAATAATTTAGTTTTCCAGAGTTAAAATAAATTTTATAGCAATAGGTTATGGGCCCAGAACGGTTACTAAAATAAAAGGAACGCGAACGTAACTTTGTGTCGGTACATTAGCGCGCACAGTTTAGGAGTTAGCGTGTGATGTATCGTCTGACACATGCTAATTGGGCGCCAATTATATGTGTCGCGGAATGAGATATGGCCGACTATACAGGGTGCTCCAAGCCTCCACTATTAAAGTACCTGTTTTTTTTTTTTTAATTTAAATATATATATATATATAGCGAGCAAACGTGCAGGCGGGTCAACCTGATGATAAATGATTACCGTCGCCCATGAACATTTGCAGCACCAGAGGAACCGCCAATGCGTTGCTGGCTTTTGAAAAAAATTGTTTATCCGCCCTTTGAAGACGTTTGACGTTTGAGGTCTAATGTACAGTATATTGGTTGAGTCCTAAAATCATACTGATATTATAAATGCAAAAGTGTGTTTGTTTGTTGGTTTGTCCTTCAATCACATCGCAACGGAGCAACAGATCGACGTGATTTTTGGCATGGGTATAGTTGACGGTCTGGAGAGTGACAGAGGCTATTTTTTATACCGGAAAATTAAGGAGTTCCCGCGGGAATCAAAAAAACAATCCATACGGTCGAAGTCGAGGACATTAGCTAGTACTAATTATAAGTGGCACAAGTTACTCTACATGAAATAAACATATTTTCTTACTTACAATTTTGACTAACTTAGCAAAGGAACAGAGAACGCACTTTCTATGCGCTCTATGTTCCTTTACCCATCTGGCTATCTCATAACCCGATGGGACGAAGAATCCGAAACGATCGGAGAGAGATCAGACGCAGGACCGACGGCTTAACGTGCTCTCCGAGGCACGGGAGTGACACACCGCCAACTTCCTAACTCCGGGCTAGTACTGAGAATATCTTGTCAGAAAAATCCTCCACCACCACCACCACTACAGCCCAGTAACGTCCCACTGCTGGGCATAAGCCTCCACTCTCATAGGAGCGAGGGAAATAGAGACCACCACGCTGCTCCAATGCGGGTTGGCGGGCTTTAACGGCGACGACATGTTAGTGATAATAACTGGGACCGACGGCTTAACGCGCTCTACGAGCCACGATAACAAAAATCCAATAATAACTTAATAATGGCCAAACCCCTGAGTCGAACCCGGAACCTCGTCGGCCGCAGTCGACCATGCTAACCACTAGACCAACGACAGTTCAACAACGGATTCTGGTACTTATAAATAAACCCACCCTGTACATTCCACATTCCTATATAAATCATAGCAAATGAATCGTGTAACGGACACCGTTTTGGCGCGCGTCAATCTTACAATTATACAAGATGGATATACTTTCCCTGCACGCTAATTAGTGATTGGTCTACGTGATTAGATTAGTCTGTCTTTACATTGGTCATATGTATTGGATAGAAGCAGGCGTTACTATGCGGAAATCCATCATATTTGTTTTTTCTATTTCTATTATTGAGTGCCAATTATTAAGGGTGCTCAATATAATTACAATCTAGCCAGACTATTTGACCAATAAGTAATTTTTCTTTAACCTAAGCTTATAATTATCTTATGTTCTAAGAAATTGTCCAATGACTTTAGTCAGTAATGTAATTAATTAATTGTAATTGTCGCCGATTATAGCGAATTAAACTTCTAGTTCCTTCATTGATTGTATGGTCTAAGCTAGCCACAGTCGACTCTAGTCTTAACTCGCTAACTAGCCTAGCTACCGCCCTACTGGCAAACAGATCCCCAAACCATTTAGCGTTCCGATAAGTTTTTTTTATCCATTACAGCCCTCAACTGCGATCAGCCCCCCGATTGTCTAAAAGTTGCCGACGAAAACTTCAAAGTTCGTTCGAAAAGTTCAAAACGTATGAGAGAGGATATGTCACCGTAAGATTGTAAAAACCGTTAGATTATAATCTAACTCGCGAAATTGCAAACCGTCGAAACATTACATTTAACGCATTATTTTTCGGTAGATTGTAATCTGTTAGGTATATTAACCCGATAGACCGGCACTACCTGAATGTTTATGTCGAACCCTAACCTAACCTACAAGAGACAGGCAAGAAAACGTAAATGAATATTTCAAAAATTGACACTGAACATTGAACGGTTCACAATCTTTCGACAGTTTACAATTTCGCGAGTTAGATTATAATCTAACGGTTTTTAATATCTTACGGTGACAGATACACGAATCGGTAACCGCGATACCGCGATTCGATGCGACGCGACGTTTGTCATTTGAAAGTTAATTAACTCTTAACACGCCTCTTTTGGCGTCGGTGGTTAAAAAATGGAATCCAGCGCATTTATTTTACGTTTAAATACGGTAGGTATTTAAACCTAAAATAAATGCGCTGGATGCGCTTCTTACTAGTCATTTCTTATTTTCTCAAGATGCTAAACTGGATTAGACAGTGCATAAATAGATCAAACGTTCCGCAGCTCAAAAGAGTTGGACAATTAGTCCACAATTCGATTCCCAGTATAGCACAGTTAAATCATGACGCTTGATTTATGCTACGATGTATTTATGATGGTCTTGTATTAATTTATTGGTTAGCGTGCCACACAAGGGGACAAAAAGATAAAGACTATGGTGGACAAAACACGTACTCTCTTTTATATTATGGAGCTGCACACACTGACGCGACGCGTGATGTTTGCCTCCGACGTGGACTTTTTTAATATACCTACCCTCGAATGCGACCTGTAGGGCTACCCTTCTTTTTTGAAGTTATGCTTCTTTTGGCGCGTTAGGGAAAAAATATCAGAGTGAATTTTTACGATGGGCGCGCACAGAGGCACCCGAATTCGACACTCTGAAGTTAGTTGGCCAACTTTTTCAACTTGGTCAAGTTTTGCAGAAAAAGGCCTACCAAAAAAATAAAAATAAATACATTTACTGTATTTTGGGTGAGCACGGATAACTATATTCAAGATATTTATAGTTTAGTTATTTGCTATCAAAAAGTATAACTTCTTGCGTGCGTACCTCGTTATGCACATGCTAAGCCTGCTGGTGATGCAGTCTAATATGTCAGCGGGCTAACCTGCTAAGGGTATTTATGCACGGCATCGTACTGGAACGCTAAAGAGTGGCAACTAGCCACGGCCGAAGCTGTATGTACCAAGGGACATACTTCCATCGTGTTTTAATATTGTTGACGTTCGTGTTGTAGAATTATATTCCTTATTACAGGGACGTCAAAGTACGTGACGTATTGTGACATATTAAACGGTAATTATGAAGTAACACTGCTTTAAGCGATAGAAAACTCAGAGCAGAGAAAATGCAGATATTATAAATTCCCAAATTGACTCTGCCGGGATCGAATCCGCGACCGTCCACTTTTATAACAGCGCTCACCACTGCGCCAGAGACGTCGTCAAACGTCAAAAACGTTTCGTAGATATCGTCACCTCCATGGCAAACTTACGAATCTGCAATTTTAGTGAAATAAATTTATTTATAACAAATCGTAACCGTAACCAAATGCAGTACTGCAAACAGTAGTAAAGTTACGTATTTCTGGCACTGATAGTTAAATAATTTAAATTCAGTGACAGAAATACATAACTTTACCACAGTGCTACATTTGGTACGGTTTTTCATGGAAATATTGATTTCACTAAAACTGCAGACTCGTAAGTTTGCCATGGACGTGACGATATAATGCCTTCGGTAATGTATTTATATATAGAATAAAACACAGTGGGTAAATTTTCAAAACCAAGTAATATAATTTATTAATTTCATATTCTTATCTTAACGCAGTCTACGATAAGGTTAACATACAATTAAAATATATTCTCCGAAAATTTAGAAATTTCCAAATCTTCACATCCTGCCAAACCTGTAGCCCTGTTATGTTAAAACTCAATTGTTGTGATTGGCTGAATTTATGGTAATCTTGCTGCGACAGTGGATTTTGACCAATAGCGACAGGGTATTAGCCAATTAGAAATTATTACGGTCGGTCTTTGAAGCAATCATTTTTAAGTCTTAGGGCCCCAGGGACTTTAGAAGCTAGGAATGATTGATCGCAATTTCCTCTAACAAATAAATAAATATTCTATGCTAAAAAAAATCTATTCGTATTGCTTTTAAACACTCTTCCGTTTTTGGCCAAAATTCATTGACGAAGCAAGAATACCACAAATTCAGTTAATCACAATAATGGAGTCTGTAACAATGGTTGTTACAGGTTTTGCCTGGTAAGGTCAAATCAATGAAAATAAGTTGGTAGGTCAAAAAAAGTTGGCAATTTCTAAACAATCAGAATATCACTATTTACAGAGAAACAAATCGAAATGGAAGATTAGGGGCGACTAAAACATAATAAGTCTTAAATATTAATTAATTATTTTAAGTTATTACTAAATTATAAATATGACTTTTTAAACAATTTATATTTACGATATTTACAAGTTTAGAAATATCTTACATGAATACTGTCTTATTTTATTTACGACTTTCTTATACTTTAAATGACAGAAAAATTTGTCAATTTGACAGAGCCCTAATAGAAAAACTGTCAAAATATCAAATTATTTATATTAATAAGCACTAGATGATGCCTGCGATTTCGTCCGCATTGTTGGTTCTTTGAATCCCGCGGGAACTCTTTAATTTTAGTTTGGATTGGCAAAAATTTTGAATCGAGTTAAAGGACTGAATTAACACATAGGCTACATTTTATCCAAGAAAATTAATAAGTACCTGCGGTAGTCAAAAAAACAATGCGGACGAAGTCGCGGCCATCATCTTGTTAGTATTATATTATATAAAGCCTCTATCAAACAATTTATAATAGTACAAATCTAACAAGTTGGTATAATACATTCATATAGACAAAATTGATTGGTTATATCATCGCATCTTTTGTATTCTAATAATAATTAAGTATATCTATATTTCGGACGACGAGGCCTATTTTGGAGGGACGAGTAGCCTAGCTGTGCAACGCATATCAATCGATTGCGATTGTTATGCAACGTTATCCCAAGTCGGTAACTGGATGGGTGGTTCAAATTTGGTATTTTCGTCGTCTCCGTGCCTCGGAGAGCACGTTAAGCCGTCGGTCCCGGTTATTATCACTAATAACCGAAGTCGAGTCGTACGCGGAAGGACCTGGGAACCCACCGCATTATAATACCAAGAAAACTCCTACCATTATGTGATTAATGGAATGGGGTCACGACCCTCAGTAATGAGGAATACGACGCAGAGAGAGATATCTATTTTATACTAATTTAGAAATGGACAGTATGATGGACTGTGGCCTAAACCTTTCTCATGCTCAGAGAATACCATGCTCACAAGTGGGCTAAACATTTAGCCCACTACTACTCAATAAAGAGATGTATCAAGTAGGTTCAAGACCAAGGTGCACTTTTTAAAATTTGACAAATTCCTAGTAAAATCATATATATGAAATATATACTTACTAGATATTTTAATCTATATAATTTACAAAATACACTATTTACAGTACAGGAACAATGTTACTTAGTTTATAAACCAAAACTGATTTAAAAAACATGTTTTTCAATATCCTTTGTATCAAGAAATGATCTTAAAAACAAAGGCGCAAGCGCAGTGAGCGTCTTTATACCAGTTTTTCTTTAAACATTTTTGGTAGGTTACATAATATATTATATCTTCGACACTCTATGTCATAAACATACGAGTAGAATACAAGAAGGAATATAGTTATATAGATAAGTATAAGTTACTTTATTATTATACTAAGTTTGATACTATTAACTTTTCACTACGAAAGGATGTTTGCAAGTAGGTAATAGACATAGCTTATAGATATATATATGTCACCGTAAGATTGTAAAAACCGTTAGATTATAATCTAACTCGCGAAATTCTAAACTGAATGATTAGAATTTAACGCATTATTTTCCGGTAAACTGTAATCTGATAGGTATTTAAACCCGATACACTACACTGCACTACTTGATTATTTATGCAGTCGAACCCTAACCTAACCTACAAGAAAGAGACAAGAAAACGTAAATAAAATTAATATTTCAAAAATTGACACTCAGAACATTGAACAGTTTACAATCTTCCGACAGTTAGATAGAATTTCGCGATTTAGATTATAATCTTACGGTTTTAACAATCTTACGGTGTCATATATAAAGATTTTATGCTCCAAAAAAATTGATTCGACTCAAGAACAGCTTAAAAAATTGTAGGCCCCAAAAATTTTAGACCCCAAAGTTTGACTCGGCTCCTGAAAAAGCCTAAAAGATTTGTCTCCACAAATTTTGAGCCAAAAAAGTATGTTTCGATCCCATTAAAAGCCAAAATATTATTTTTTGGATTACCAACATTTTTGAAGATTTTTTTAAATGTCAAACACAACTTAATTTATAGGCTTGCAAGCGAAGTGAGGGCAAGTTTTTACGTAACATGAATCTCTTCTTCGTCTTCGTCGCTCTCAGTGACAGTCCTATGGTTGTACAGCCCCTGTGCCATCAGCTGTAAGGCCAGGGGGTTGCGCTGGCCGGAAGCCTTCTTGATCTTGGCTCGCTTATTCTGGAACCAGATCTTGATTTGTGCCTCAGCGAGTCCCAGTTCTGCTGCAAGCGCCTGACGTCTTCTTTCAGTTAGGTAGCGGTTTTCAGCGAACTCGTGCTGTTGACAAGAATGTCTGGTTAGAGAATTTAGATTCTAGATAAAACTTCAGAGTAATGAGCTATTAGGACCTTGAAATACGGAAAGCCTGGGGCTGGGTTATATGAGATTAATAATTCGGATGTTATAAGGCTCTGACAGACGGACGGACGGACAAGTACCAATCCACCTAAGTAGACTCCGAGACGCTTCGTTCGGCAAACAAATTCCACTACAAGTCGGCTCGTGACTGCGATCTCACCTTAAGTGGTAAGTAATGATGCAGTCTAAGATGGCCGCTGGCTAACTCGTTTGGGGTACGGCAGCTATATTAATTTAACTCATACTATGGGTGACCGAATTTGGACGTTCAAAGGGGGATGCCGATATTAAGCCCAAAAATGCCCAACATATTCTTATTATGAAAAAATGATATGATATTTGTTAAAAATTTGAACTATTAACTAATGACATAAAGAAAGTAATACCTAGCTATATTTTTAAATAAAAAGTACTCAAACGATTGCGAACATTAAACAGTATAATACTTTATGTTGTTAATAAATTGAGCTTATTTATTACACACTAGCTGATGCCCGTGACTTCGTCCGCGTGGATTTAGGTTTTTAAAACCCTATGGGAACGCCTGGATGTTCCGGGATAAAAATTGTCTTCTGCCACTCTCATGAGAGTTAAAAATCACGCTGAAGAATGCAAAAGATCCATGCAAAAGATCACGCCGATCCGTTGCGTTGATTGAAGGACAAACCAACAAATCAACAAACAAACACTTTCGCATTTATAAGTTTTTAATACTAATACATGTATTTAAAACCGTTTGTCAAGTGACAAAACCTTACTGTATGTATATGTTTGTACATATTTGAAAATCGATCTTATGGAATATAAAAATAATTTGTAACATATAAACCCTATCTTTTTTAAATCCATATTTTATCAATCAATTGTTGTATTATAAACTGTTGATTCCATATAGTTTCATATGTGGGCACCTATGGGCCTAATTTACTATGTCCACCTGGCATTCCCCTTTGGCCTTTTCGTTTCTTCCGTGCGTCGGAGAGCACGTTAAGCCGTCGGTCCCGGTTATTATCAATAACATCTGATAATAATCGTTACAAAAACCTAAGAGTTTAAATAGTCTTAGTCGAGTTGTTTGCGGAAAGACGTGAGAACCCATTGCATTGTTATCCCAAGAAAACTCCTACCATTATTTTATTAATGGAAAGAGGTCACGACTCATGAACCTCAGTAATGAGGAAGAAATACGACGCAGAGAGAGATCTCTTTTGACTGTGCTTAAACCATGAAAAAACTCTTGTAAATATGACAGATCACAACCCTCAGAAATTAGCGCTAATTACCTTTAATCTGCCAAGCTGCGCTGCGCTAAACGCCGTTCTCGGTCTCTTCTCTTCTGGAACAGACTTCTTTTTCATTCTTCTACTTCTCGGACCTGTTGACAAGAGAAGCTAACTTTAATAGATGGAGTTACTAACAACTTTGAGGACTTGAGTTTGATTCCAGACAGACTCTTAATAAGCCAATCAAAGAGCAGGCAATAAACTCAGCAGTTGCTCTTTTCTAAAAAGAAAAAGGTAATATGCAGTGAGTGTATAATTACTGGTGGAATCTATATTACCCCACTCTCATATTCCGATGGTTCAGCAATCCAAAACGAACGGAAAAAGTTCAGGGGAAATCAGAAATGAGGAGGTCCGGTTGATATGATTCAAGACAATCGGTTCAGCCGCCTGAAGATCATAAACTTTTTCTTTTGTTGATGAAATTGGTATTCATTACATTTTAATTAACTATTACTATTTATTATATTAATAATAAAATATTGAAAAAAGAAATTAATAAAGGCTTTTGAGGTCAAAAATGTCAACCTCTATGAAAAAATTAAATCAAATAGTGAATACATCACTCATAATCATTATAAATGTTAATTACATGTAATTACAGTTGTAATTACCATCCTTACCCTTCTCTAAATAGGTCTGTAATTATTACAAAATGGAGTCGTGCTGGAGAACAAAATATCAATTAAAAGACATTAATTTCGTTTAATGGACTTAATGAGGATAAATACGGTGTCGAGGGCGAAAGGAGAAAAGTTAAACTATGACAATTTGTGGTTGTATTTATTACTGTGTTAATTTACTCAGGAGAATCTTCTTCCCGAACCGGCGGTAGAGTCGAAACAAGATATATTGTAAGAGATACCTAAATGTGAAAGTTTGGATGTTTGTAAGTTTGGATGTTTTTTACCTGCTGAAATTTGGACTGGAAAGAGTTTATACCTTGATTTGACACAAAAGGTACATTTTTATCCCGGAAAATACAAGAGCTCCCGCGGGAAAACCTTAATCCACGCGGACAAAGTCGCGGGTATCATCTTATGAAATATTAAGTACCTACATGTATGGGTAGGTACTTATTTCATGAGTAGACAATGAATATTATTTTGTCTATGTCTCTGTGTCAAAATAAATTATTTTTTAATGATTATTACCTAAGTAGAGGATCTTCCAATAGACGTAATATCTATTTACGTCCCCTGTTAGTTTAATGTTTGATAACCACTTCAAACTATCGTTTATAGTAAAAATTTAATGACGTCACAACTTCCTAAGTAGGTATTTCATACAATATCCCTTATGGCAACGTTTTACTTTTTGAAAAAAAGATTTTTAATCTCTTTATTTTTTTTTCTCTGGATTTTATTCTACAGAACATGTGAACCCCATCGCATAATTATTTTAAATATTTTTTTTTAAAGAAGCAGATTTGACTAGTACTTAATTGTTAAACGCCCAAGTGATTTTTTTCCAAGTATAGGTATCCATTTATTTATTGATCAAAACAAACCCTACACGCTTTTTTAATTACTGTAGTACCTAATAATATTATTATAGTAGCATTAATTATACGATTAATTGGTAATTACATTTCTTTAATGTGATTTCTTATCAATTTCAATTAAGATTAAAAAACGTTTCAAATAATTTAAGTTCCGCAATTAAAATTAAGTTGTTATTGTATTACAAAACGTTAAAAAAATATGATTACATTCGATAACAGTACGCCGTGGCGTGGTGGTACTCGAAAAAAAAACTAAACGTCAAAACTTTATGTCAGTCGGTCACAAGAACATTTTCATTAAGTATAAAAGTTCATAATAAAATTCCTACTTACTGATTAAGATCGCTTGCGTTTCAATTTACAGTTTTCTCTTATAAATAAGCTAACCAACCTAACGTATTATAAGTCTACCTTTTAAAATTAATTTTTAAACTAACATTTTTTTGTGTTGTTTTGTATTTTTAGGTAACCAATACCATACCATTACTTCGTTGACCGTATGTCGTGTGGTATCAAGTTGAAATTAATATCAAATACTTGGGTCTACGGTCCCTTGGAACTGTAAAAATATCAAACAAAAGATACGGCCGTAGCCGCATATTTGATATTCGCCAATAAATCAAAACCAATAGGGTACTTCCGGTTGACCTAGAATCATGAAATTTGGCAAGAAGCAAGGTCTCACAGCACAAGCAAAAAATCCTAAAATCGATCATTTGGATTCCGTACTCAAAGGGTGTCGAATTGTTTGTCAGGCGCTACCAGACATATTATTTATGCCATTTATTTCACAGCTGATTACGTGTTGTCATGTCATCTTTCTTGCTATTTACAGAAATAATTTATATTGTGTGGTGTTACGGAACCCTTTGTGCGCGAGTCTGAATTGCATGCTCTTGGTTTTTTATATTCGATAAAGACGTTAAATAATTATCTACTCTCAGTTTTCACTAGTCAGACAAAATAGTATAACCCTCGATGCCGAAGCTCTACACATATTAAATAGGCATGATGACAGATTATGTTCGGAAGTATCTACTATATCGAAAAAATATCTTATTTCAGCAGAAGAATAAGTTTTAGTAGATAAAATTGGCATTTGCAATTTAAATTTTAAAAATCACGCCAAAACGCTCGCGGGTGTCATGGCGTCGTTTGTGACGTCACTATTGTTTTTACCAATATACTCTAATGTACTGCATGCAGTAAACAATAAGTCTTCGTACAACAATTTAGATATTTTGTGTGAATAATATGAATTCTAAAGTGTGTAAGTCGTGTGCGGGTCCCCCAGTGTGATAACACATCAAAATTAACTCAAAATAAGTTATTTATCTAAATTCTGCTATAGATTTCTGTGAAGATCACTTGATGATTCCGACGTTCCGCAGGAACTCCTTAATTTTCCGGGATAAAAAGTCCATATAAATCTTCCTCTTGAATCATTCTATCTATTAAAAAACCGCATCAAAATCCGATGCGTAGTTTTAAAGATCTAAGCATACATAGGGACAGACAGCGGGAAGCGACTTTGTTTTATACTATGTAGTGATGCTGTTTTGCTTATAGCACAAATAACTGCAAAAAGTTAGTACCGAATAGGAGGCAGACGTCATATTTACTACCTAGGCAATCACCGCTCATATTAAGTTATACGGTATAATTTCATTAACATAACCTCTAATAACTAAGTACCATGAAGTGCTTAATATATAAAATAGCAGATTTTACGGGTTTAGGACCTATAAATTATTATGTTATTATTGTACTTACATGGAAGTTTTAACGTTGCGAAATTCTGGTAAACAAAAGTCTTTGTTTGATGCAAGATACTCAACCAACATCAACAAATCAATTCTGGGCAAATTAGAGCTAGTAGCTTTGGTAAATCCTTGATCCCTGGCTAATGATTTTTAATTCTTGATTTTGGATTCGGTAAAACAAAGCTAGATTATGGAAATGATCTTAAGGAGACAAAAAAACACGAAAATACTTGATAAACATTTAAAACACCTGTACATAAAGAGATTGTTTGCCGATTGTCAAAGCTCGAAAACAATTGTGACGTCATTCGCTTCAGTGGTGTTTTAAACAATATGGCGGATTGCTGTATTTTATAGTTTTATTTTATCAAAATAAATAACAATCACACTCGAAATAGAAAAATAAATATTTTTTTTATAATCCATGTATCCTATTTCATTAGATAAATTCATAATTTCATTGATTCTTGGATACTGTCATCATGCCTATTATACTTATGTCATGTTACAGTAGTCGAATAAAAGAATATAAATTGTCTATGGTTGTCTAAAGAACTATCGCCGTCTAGTTCGGCTTAATATTTGAACAGTAAATTCCATTTTATATGCAGCCAGCTATCGCAGTTTAGCGTGCGACTGTAGCTCGCTATAAATCTAAGCACGGTGCACCCCCATCAACATGGAGTATTTAACTGTGCGATACGTAATTGAGCAAAACTCAAGGATCCGATCCGACACGATATCGCCAATGAAATAAAATACATTTTTAATGAAGTCCTCGGAACTAGAAGTTTTAATTGCTATAATCCGCCGAAACACGCACCCCACTTAGATTATCACATAGATTTGTCTGTTTTGGCGGATTATAGAAAATTAAACTTATGCTTCCTTAATAATCATGGACATCCGCAAGTAAGGCCTGCTATCTAAATACAATTTTATATCAGTTAATAATAGGTACTCAGGTAGAGTATAAGATTTTTGTATCGATCATTTATACTATATACTAAAATAAAGCTACGTTGGTCCCTAACGCGACCTAGTCTGAGAAGTACTCTGCCAACACTACATCTTCTCCAATATCGATCCCCTACCCGATATCGTAGATGAGGGAGCCACCAAATACAGCTTTGATCGACAAAAAACAGTTTCGTACGTATAAATTCTAAAGTTGGTTTGTTGATTTGTCCTTCAATCAGACCGCAACATATTGACGTGATTTTTTGCAAAGACATTTTTATACACCCTGCGAATGACCCAGTCTATTTTTTGTCCCGAAAAATTTAAAGAGTCGTTAGGATTTTTAAAAACGAAGTTGCAGGCATCACCATGGAGTTTATAAATTTAATTTTATCTGTACCCACTATCACAGCTTAGCAGTAGCTGGCAATAAATCTAGAAGCAGTGTACCTATCACCATAGGGCGTTAGATTACAATACGATACTGTTCCGACACGATAAGAAAGGCGGAAGAGGCGTTGATAATGTGGTGTTAATTTTACACCTTCAACTGGATTTCGTTCAATTTAATTACTACCAAAAGAGCACATTTTTTACTATTTGATACTGAGTCCCTTCTTTAAACAATTATGATTCTAATATTATGTAGGTACGTAAGATTGGTGCATATTAGGTATATCCATACGTTTACAATATAATTATTTATGAATATTATCAAATAACAATAAATTGGTATTAACTCACTCACATAATTGAAATATTCAAATCGTTCTCAAGATAAATAAAAAAATGTTTTATTCCTAGAAAATGTCGCATAATGTAAAACATAGGCAACCTCCGTGTACTATTTAATCCGCGACAATAAAAAATAGCGTCACCTCTCTTCTATGTCTTAAAGTAGGATAATTATAATAATTCTTGTGAATTTTAAAATAAATGTAATACTTAGTTAGTTTATCCAAAAGTTAACCAAAATATTTTGTTGAAAAAAATAAAATAAAAATGCTGATTTGAAATAACTAAAACAAATCGAATGGTCTGGACACTATTAAACACCTTTAAAGATTTACACGATTATGATTTTTATTACATTCGAAATTATAACTGAAACTTGCTTGTCAATCTAATTGAAAACGATTTAAAAATGAATCATTCTATATTCAAAACTTTTATCGCTTTTAAATTACCTATATCCCCTGTGTTTTATAGCGCGAATTCGCTTGACGCAATCCATTTGAAATTGGAGCGATAGCATCTTTAATGAATTCTGAGTTTTATTGCTACAGGAATAGAACAGGAAATGGCGTAAACACGACGTGAAAAATGGAACGAGCGAATGAAAAATGCGTTTTAATGTCTTACAAATAGAGTTTCTTTTTATGTAAGTTTTGTTTTAAGGCAGTTTATCACTCGATAAAAGCGGCCAGTAACATTTTTTTATTTGGGTTTTTAATTAAACAAACTTCGAGCTGGAATAGAATTTTCCAACGAGCTGTAACGTTTCTTAATGTGGTTGGAAAATATTGCTTTCCGAGCATTTATTTTTTACATATACGGCTTTTAAATTGTTCTCCTTTTAAATTTTGGCAAAAGTTTTTGTGTGGCTTTTCTTCAGCATGTCTTTACAGTGTTTACGTAGATAAGTAAACTAGTTTAGTAAGAGCTGAGAGTAGATTAATTATTTGACGTTTCCAGGTTGTTGTGATAACATAATGGCCATACAAAATTCGAATCAAAATAAATAAAATCTAAGTACTAGATTTTTAGTTAAGTAGGTACCTAACTATGTTATTATAAAAATATCGATAAAAAAAAGTTTAGCTGGCTAGTGGCTACTTAGATTTTTTAATCTGCCGCCAATTTGCTCTCTCAAATTCTCCAGACAGACTCTAGGTACCTGAGTAAAAGTATCAGAATTATGATTAGTTTTTATTAAAAAAATCTTAGGTAATTCTGTTCTTTTTCTTTTCTAATTTTCCCAATTTACTGAACTGAAATTTTGTTTTAGACCCATTGTCTTTTATTACCACAATAGTCAGTGAGACAGTCCTTTTAAGTCTTTAGATAACTATTACTTACTAGCTGATGCCCGCGACTTACTTCGTCCGCGTGGTTTAAGTTTTTTCATTTTCCCCGGAACTCCTTTATTTTCCGGGATAAAAAGTACCATGTGTGTTATTCCATATTATATCTCTCTCTATATCTATATCTGTTTCAAATTTCATCTCGATCCGTTCAGCCGTTCTGGTGTGATTGATTAACAAACATCCACCCATCCATCCAAACTTTCACATTTATAATAATAACATATATAGATAATTGGTATTAATAATATTACTATAAATTATTAGTAATCAGCATTAGTTAAAGATAAAATATGCGTTCCGAGCGAAACCGGCGGTTAAAAATAACACACCAAACCGCCATTTTGAGGTTAAAACCATACAATAAAGGGTTAAAAACGTAAGGACAATTAGTGCAAGTTCGCATATTAACATTCCTGTCCCGGGGACGGTCGTTAGGACGATGATAGTAATTTATTGGATGTGTTTATTTGTGTATTCCCTGCTAACTGCGCAACCCTACGATCATTTGTGGACTTGTCACAACCCATTAGTGACAACCGTTGATACGAAAATGGGTTTAAAAAAAATATTTTGTTGCCTAATGGAGATACTCAAACAAAACTCAAACTCATATTTTTTTATTAAAATAAACTTATTACAACATTTACAAGTGCTTTTGAATCGTCGAATGAATTTACCTCTGGTTCGGAATGCCATTCCTACTGAGAAGAACCGGCAAGAAACTTGGTGTTAGTAAGGAACTTAGTAAATTTTAGCGTAGATTTTTTTTATCCACTACAAGTTAGCCCTTAACTGCAATCTCACCTGATGGTAAGTGATGATACAGTCTAAGATGGTAGCGGGCTAACCTGTTAGGGCCATGGCAGCTATATTAAACCCTTACCCCTATCCGGTTTCTACGCGGCATCGTAACGCGGACGGATACCTAAATCGCTTGGCGGCACGTCTTTACCGGTAGGGTGGTAACTAGCCACGGCCGAAGCCTCCCACCAGGCCAGACCAGAGAAAATTCAGAAATTAAAAATTCCCAAATTGACCCTGCCGGGGATCGAACCCGTCACGTTGAGACAATAGCGCTCAACACTTCGCCACGGAGGTCGTCGTGGATTTAGGTTATTTAAAAATTCCGTGGAAAATCTTTAATTTTTCCGGAAAATATAACTTTAAGCTTTCGCCATTCCAAATTTCAGCCAAATCAGTTCAGTCATTGTGGCTTGAAATGGAAATAACGATGAATCTATATCTATAGTTGGATGGATGGGTGGATGTACCTATGTTACTCAATCACGCCAGAACGGAAGAACGGATCTGGATGAAATTGGCACAAAGATAGATTATAGTCTGGAATAACACTTAGGCTGCAAAACCCAAACCGGCGAAAAACCTAAATCCACGCGGACGAAGTCGCGGGAATCATCTAGTATTTCATATATCCTGATTTCTTTTTAAATTGCATGAAAATAAATGTATTTTGAGAAATGAAAGTAGGAACGATATCTTTTGTTAGACCATAGGATATTACAAAAATCTAAATTTAAATTTTACTGTTTTGAAATATATTACTTATGTATATAAAATACACTAGTTACATAAATATTAAAATTACGATAAATAAATACCTAAGCAGTGCTTACTAGGCCTAATGAAGTACATACGAAATAACACCTTACCTTTTCTATGGCACAAAAACCATTACAATCCTAGTTAGAACCATTTAATTGGTATTTACTCGTGCTATAATTTAACATTATAGCCTTACACACAGTTAAGCAAATAATTATACGTGTGCAAACAATATTTCTAAGAAAAACATCTGTGTTTAAACGCCGGGCTGTTACGAGGAAAGCCGGGTCGTTTCGCATAGCTAAGTGCAATTAAGCAACATAAAATTGCTTAATCGATCGATCGAATGAAAAAACGGTCAAGTACGAGTCGGAAATTTGAAAAGTAAAAGGGATTTGAGTTTGAACAGCTTTGGTGGTCCAATTTGGCCACATTCTTCGTGACAGTAAAAATACTTTATCGGTGGGTAGATAAAGTGGCTATTATGTCACTGTTATGAAAGCTTTATAATGGTCTATTTATAATAATACATAAGTAGTAGCATTTCATACGGTAATCTATACTATTATTATAAAGGCGAAAGTATGTCTGTCTGTAAGTCAGCTAGCGACCCAACCTTTCAATCGATTTTGATAAAATTTTGTACAAGATAGGCTGTATACCGGGAATTAATCCCGGAAAAGTAAGAACCTACCGCAGGAATGAAAAAAACACTGTGGACAAAGTTGCGGGCATTATCTAGTATGGTATAAGTGAGGATATTTTCTTTGTTTTTCACTGTTTCAAGTTTTACTTACGCTGTGGTAAACCAAAATGAGGGTCCCTCTGCGTCGTGTTCCTCATTGCTGAGGGTCGTAAGTCGTAACCCCTTTCCATAAATCACATAATGGCAAGGATTTTCTTTTGATAATAATGCGGTGGGTTCCCACCCCAGGTCCTTCAGCATACAGTCGGCGGAACGGCTATCGCTCGATTAGTCGACGACTGCCTACAAAAACCTGGAGTTGAAGGTGGTCTAGAGTGTACAGAGAAGCTTGTATAATATTTTTTGTGAATCTATTGACCTTTTTTTTAAAGTTCTAAAGACAGGCAGTCACCGACCCCGTCCCGAGCTTATAATCGTATTTTTTTTTTGAAATTAATAATATTTAATTTTTATTGTTTTCTTAAATTCATTATTTCATAAATATGTCACCGTAACATTGTAAAAACCGTTAGATTATAATCTAACTCGCGAAATTCTAAACTGTCGAAAGATTAGAATGCATTATTTTCCGGTAGATTTTAATCTGATAGGTATTGAAACTCGATAAAACCTACTTGATTATTTATGTCGAACCCTAACCTAACCTACAAGAAAGAGACAAGAAAACGTACATAAAATGAATATTTCAAAAATTGACACTCAGAACATTGAACAGTTTACAATCTTTCCACAGTTTAGAATTTCGCGAGTTAGATTATAATCTAACGTTTTTTACAATCTTACGGTGACATATATAAAAAGGAGGGAAAGTGTAAGGTATATTAGCAATGCTACTCAAAATGTGGGTACACAGCGAATTTACTAGCATCCAAGCCGTGTTTCATTTCGTTCCATAGGCTAGAAGAAAAGTTGTTCACTGGTGCCATACTGCCAACGCATAAAGCCATATTGTTTAATTATTGTTGACTTGCGTGTTTTAAAATTATAATCCTTATTTTAAGAACGTCACATGAAACTATCATTTTGAGTAATATTACTTTAAGTATTGCTATAAGAGTTGGCAGTATGTTTCAAGTTTTACTTACGCTGTGGTATAATTAAACGAGGGAATTTGTGGGAAAAAGCCACCCAGAATACGTTGGAACAATATGAAATATCAACAACTTGACAAAGAAATGCCAAGTCTTCCAAACTACGTGCGTTGAAAGTAATAATAAGTATAATGGAATTTTATGTCTTACTCCGAAACGAGCCGCCATTTCACTAATTTTGATAATTTCGCTGTGATTGCCGCAATTAAGGTGGTATTGTAATGAAGAATTACGGCCTAAAGACCTAAGCTAATAGGGCGCTACAACTTTGGTTACTGCTTTACTTATTTTTATTTCATGAACTTGTTTTTTTTTATCCACTACAAGTTAGCCCTTGACTGCGATCTCACCTGATGGTAAGTGATGATGCAGTTTAAGATGGTAGCGAGCTAAGCTGTTAGGGGCATGGCAGTTATAGTAAACCCATACTCCTATTTGGTTTTTACACGGCATCGTACCGGAACGCGTAATCGCTGGGCGGCACGTCTTTGTAGGTAGGGTGGTAACTATCCACGGCCGAAGCCTCCCACCAGGCCAGACCAGGGAAAATACAGAAATTATAAATTCTTAAATTGACCCTGCCGGGGATCGAACCCGGGACCTCCGCACGTTAAGACAACAGCGCTACACACTGTGCTACGGAGGTCGCCGTCACTTTAATAATCACTACAGCCCATTAACGTCCCACTGCTGGGCACAGGCCTCCACTCTCATAAGAGAGAGGGAATTAGAGCTTACACCCACCACGCTGCTCCAATGCGGGTTGACGGGCTAACTTCAATAAATAATTCCAATAAATTCAGAATTCAGATGTTCATTATTGTCAAAAACAAATATTTATTTAGCAACTATATTAAATAGAGGACCTTCCAAAAAATGTAATATCCTTGTCCTCTTTTAATTTTATGTTTGACTAGCTGATTATTTTTTGACAATTTTTTTGATTTCCGCGGGAACTCCTTAATATTTCGGGATAAAAAGTAGCCTATGTCACTCTCCAGGTCCTCAACTATACCCATGACAAAAATCATGTCGATTCGTTGCTCCGTTGCGGCGTGATTGAAGGACAAACCAACAAACACACTTTCGCATTCATAATATTAGTAGGATTATACTTATAAAAATGGCTTCGAAAAGTTCGAACCCATGAAACATAGCAGCCTATCCTGATAATCTTAACTACTGAACTGGTGGTGACACATAACACAGAGGCGTTTTGTGTTGTTCACGCGTTTTGTACATTTCACAGTACGACACGGATTTTACACTGACGTCGTAATAGAAGTAGGTACATTTTGAATGGATCTGGTAAGTTACACGTAATATGAAAATAAGGCCCACTTTCGCAAGTCCGCTAAATTTCTTTAAGTAAAATTTTCAATACACAGGTATTAAATAAAAGTCTATTCCGTTTGACATGACAGATGAAGACAGCCTTTTCATGTCAAACGGAACTAACCCCTCCCCCGTCATTGTCACAGTTGATCACATTTGTGAGACCTCCCTAGTGTGACGTCAGATATATCTAGAAATATCTAGATAACTCGCCAACAAAACAATTTAAACCTTACAGATACAGATAGAGATGGAAATAACAAAGCTAAGTTTGCGACCAATTGTGTCTTTTGTCGTATTTTAGTTTTTAAGTCTTATATAATTAATGTACATACGAGAAAAATAGTGTAACACAATAAAAGCTTTATTTATTATTATTTATAATATTTTTAAATTTTTCGTTAATAGTTCAAATTTAGCATTATAACACTCAGATGTATAAGATTTTGAAATGTGACGTCATTAAACTTAGGATTCCTCCCACCCCTTAGAGTATGGATGAAGGACCGCTTGCGTTTGCTTATTAGTACTCTGCCTAGGGATCATCCATCCTGCACCCATAGACGGCACGGCGCGGGATTATCATGTGACGAATAGAAATAACACGATAGAATAAATAATTGATAGTATGCCAAAATTTAAATTCCAATGATGATCATCGTAGGTACAGAAACACTTAAAGCACTAGCAGTATGCTTATAGACATTGAAATTTTCATTTTATTTTCATATATTGTTAGTCGCTCTCGCTAGTCGCTAACCAAGTTATTTCGAAGATTATTTAGTTTTTATAATTTTAAAATTCCGCATATTCTATTTTACTGAACACTGATAAATTAGAACCCATAAAATACCTATATACCTCCACTTCACCTCACCTTATCAACTAAACGAAATTTATCAACAGCGGCAAAATAAACAGAAAATTTTAATACATTTAAAACACCGCGTCCAAACTGCCATACATCCACGTCTCATTACGTATTCCAACCACGTTACAAGCATTATCATTACCCAAGCAATAACGAACTTAATGATTTTTACTTTAAAACACAATTTCGTGTGGCAAAAAACTTAATAGCTTGTTGGAAGGTGATAAACGATTTTCAACTCTATATGTAATAGTAATAGGGTTGTATATCGTATGAGTACGGTTTTCGGAATTGATTTTTTTCGAGGGGTGATTACGGGGGTGAGTTTATATAACACTTTGTATGTAATGATTTCGGATTTATTTTTTTGGGGTTTTTTTCCAGATTAGGTAGCTACCTATAATGTACATACTGACACTTTTTTTATTCCAGTACAAGTTAGCCCTTGACTGCGATCTCACCTGATGATGTAGTCTAAGATGGTAGCGGGCTAACCTGTTAGCTAAATCGCTTGGCAATACGTCTTTTGCCGGTAGGGTGGTAACTTGCCACGGCCGAAGCCTCCCACAAGGCCAGACCAGAAAAAAAACAGAAATTATAAATTCCCAATTTGACCCTGCCGGGAATCGAACCCGGGACCTCCGCACGTTTAGGCAACAGCGCTCAACACTGCGCCAGGGAGGTCGTCAAACCTGTTTTGTTAACCGACTATAGTCTATTATATTATTCTGTGCTATAGTCTATAGTCTATAGTCTATACTATATGTCTACTTACCTACTGTGAGAGTGAACAGTTCTGTCTGTCTGTTTTTGGTTCCCCCTTTAACCAAACTATTAACCAAATTACTCATAGGTAAGATTTTTTTTTTCTTTTTCATGTAATACTGTGTCTGATAAACTATAGGTTGTAATTGCCTGAAAATATATTTTTTTAATTTATTTATTTTATCGAGCCGGATGTCCACAAATTTCCTGCATATGTGCCTAACTTGGTACCTTTCGCAAGTATCAACAATAATTGTACGAAGTTTCAGTTATATACGATAAAAAAAACGTTGCGCGAATTCATAAATAACGAACGAAGATACAAACAAACATTGTGTTTCCTGCTAAGGAAATATTCTTTTTAAAGTATACTATAATGCAAATAGGTATGTTGGGAATTTTTGATACTATTTTTTAATGAAAACGTGCCAACCCTTTTCACTAATACCGTATCTATAGGTACAGCCCTGAAACCTTAATTCCTACGTCAAAACATGCGGATCAATAAATGGGAAATTATTTCATCTCTTTTAGGAAACCAAGAATAGTAAAAACTTCGTCAAAACTGTGGGGTTAGTACAAGATTACATCTCAATAAAACGTTGAGCATTCGAGCACTGGGGTCACACTGCCAACGCTTAAAGCTATACTTATACCATATTACTTAAAATAACAGTTTGATGTCACGTTCCTAAAATAAGGATTATAATTCTAAAACACATAAGTCAACAATAATGAAACAATATTATGGCTTTAAGCGTTCGCAGTATATCCCGTGAAACACTTCAGCGTTAAGATAGAATGGGCATTACTGGGCGCATACTTCCTTATCCATCGCTTAAATCAGTATTATTTTAATATTGTTGGCGCTCTTGATTCAGAATTACAATCCTTATTTTAGAGACGTCAAAGTATGTCATGTAAAACTCACATTTTAAAATAATACTGCTTTAAGTAATGGCAGTAAGCCGGTAGGAGTTGATAAACTAGAGATGATGCCTATGTCAAAAAATTATATTTCTTAGTGATTATTCAATAGAGTGTCTTCCAAAAAACCTAAATAAATTTAATTTAAGTAAATTTACATACTC
This sequence comes from Erebia palarica, assembly GCA_964035005.1. Lineage (NCBI taxonomy): Eukaryota > Metazoa > Arthropoda > Insecta > Lepidoptera > Nymphalidae > Erebia > Erebia palarica. The sequence continues at coordinate 5,955,212 of OZ035995.1, read as the reverse complement.
GGTTAGTTTTAAGTTTGATAACCATTTTAAACAATAGATTAAAGAAAAAAATTGCGTTGAAATTTGCTGACGTCACAACTGTGTATTTCATACAACTTCCATGCTAGAAGGCTAGAAGTGCGTTTTTAAGTTTGATAAAGAGTTGCCGATTTGATTGAGTTGTCATCATCCCTATTCTCTCAAGTGTAGTCTCTTTGGCAGACAGGTAGAGCCGTGGAAACTTTCACTCGAAGTTATAAATAAATTATTTATTGCTCCAAAGAAATATAAGTTAAAATCACTTCTGCATTTTGCAAGGAAAAACTTATATAATATTGTAAAAACCTGTGTCATTTATACGCTACAATATAGATGAAACCTACAGGTAAGTATGAGAAGATCTTTGGGGAAGTTGGTGAAACATAATCAACAATCTCATACTAACCAGACTGTTGAAATCAAGTTATTAGCGAATTCCTGGTCAGAAAAACTATGGTGCTTGGTGGCCGGTTCTTAGTACTGGAGTAGTGATGTGCCATATCGATTAAATGTTATCGATAAATTGGATTGTAATTGTTTTGGAACTAGGCTTTAAACAATCTATTTTGGTAGCTGTAGGGTGTTATACTGATGGATAAAATCGATGTTATGTAATAGCAATAGATTGGAAATTAATTGTTTAACATTAAGCTTTCATGAAATTGTAGATATTAGGTAAGTAGAGCGGTAGTGATGTGGGTAAATTATGTGATAGTATAATATCGATAAATTGTGACCCAACGTTGGGGCCAACTGCCAACGTGTGGATCCGTCGAATACACGTTATTATATAAGTAATTTAATTTAATTTTTAAATAGACAGAAAAGTATTTGAATTTTTCACAATATCTCCCAAATGTAAAGTTAAATAGAAAAGAAATATTTTTATTTTTTATTAAACTCACATAAGTATACACCTTTTTTTAAAAGGAAATATAGTACAAGCACAACCTGAACCGTAACATAATATTGTGAAAATTAAATAATAGTGATAGGTAGCTATAAAAGAAAATTAACAAAAATAGTGTCTAGCTAAGGTACGGGCCCCCAAACTAGGACCCCCTGTGCTAGGGGAGACCAGTCCTTGGCCCGTACGTTCAAATCGTTAGTATTAGGTTATAAGGTTAATATACTTTCGAGACGAATACAAAAACAGTGTCTAGCTAAGTTCCTGGCCCCAATTCCCAAACTAGGATTATCTGTGATATGAGAAGCAATATTTAAGCATTTGGTTTTTAAAATATTATTATAGTGATTCTATCGATATTTATATCAAACACGCATTGAAATAGGTCGGTATGCGATAATTGTTGCTATATTTTTATATCATATTTTATTTTAATAAATGCTGCCTAATTAACTAAAAATTCTTGGCGTGATTTATAAATAGAATTACATATTTTATGCGTTCTAAATGGACTGAAGTAAACCTGATCGCACATAATGTGGCTTCATTGTACTCATATACAGCTCCGCACGTAAGGGTTTCATAAACTTGACCATTACAAGACATAATATTTAGGCCATACATTTTAAAAAACGGTTACTTTTACACGCTTTAAATTAATTTTGTCTGTCACAATTGTAAGATATTCTAAGTTTTCTAACTTCACTTCTATATTTTCACTTCTGTAAAGTGTAGTATCATTTTCAATTCAATCATTTGCAAATTTGAAGTACAGTACATTAAAATAATATAGTAAGAGCTAGCATGATGGTGAAGGTGAGAGGACGCTGGAAGGACCCAATAGCTAACGGTATATCCGTGAGTACTAGGCTCGTTTGACTTATTTTAGTAAGTTCCTTGTTAACAGTACAACAAAACGTGTTTCTTTTAGTTTTTAATTATTGCTTTTGCTCCATACTTCAGTGTGCAACCATTGACTGACGTCTTACCTCATTAGCATGAACATCATTCGCCAAAAATATAATTGTTTACTGTGCAGCAAGTATTAAGAAAACACCTAGCTAAAAAAACATTGCGTGCGGATTTAACGGTACGATCGGAGACCTTTAATGTGCGATTACTATTAAGGTGGCTTACAGTGGATTAAATGCATAAGTAAGCATTGCTTAGATTCTATTCAAATAGGTTGGTCGCCATATTCAGTAGAGGCTAGAGGCAAACACGATTTAAGACTTAATTGTATGATTACTGTTATTACTGTGAATTTTGTAAATGGATTCAATTTTATTTACATTGATGAAACTAGGCGAAACCCGCGATTTTGTTCGCGTGTAAAGTTTTTTTTTATACCTCTTTAAATCTGTGTGTGTTCTATGGTCTCTGTACTGGGGAGTGCTCTGAGAAGTTATTTAATCTAATAGTTACCACCTTCCGTATTCTCCAGTCGCACCCTACGTCGCAGAAACAAATTTCATCCTATCCACCTGGATGCCTGGTCATCCACCTCCCGTTATTCCAGGTCATTTATGCCACGTACCCGCAAATTGTGGAACCAGCTTCCATCTTCTGTGTTCCCTCATGATTATAATATGGGGCTCTTCAAAGGGCGGATAAACAAATATCTCAAAAGTCGGCAACGCATTAGCGGCTCCTCTGGTGCTATAAATGTTCATGGTTGGCGGTAATCACTTACCATCAGGTGACCCGCCTGCTCGTTTGCTCGCTAAGTCGCTATACATATTTTAAAAAAAACTACCCTTGACTGCGATCTCTCCTGATAGTAAGTGATGATACTCAATTAAATTATAACATGTATAGGACGACATACAGGTGTCTCCTTATGTCATAAATACTTATTGGGTTTTTCTGACTAGGAATTCTCAGAACTAGCCCGGAGTTAGGAAGTTGGCGGTGTTTCACCCCCGTGCCACGGAGAGCACGTTAAGCCGTCGGTCCCGGTTATTATCACTAACATGATAATCGTCGTTAAATCCCGCCAACCCGCATTGGAACAGCGTTGTGGGCCTAAGCTCTAATTCCTGCTCTCCTATGAGAGTGGAGGCCTGTGCCCACTGTCCAGCAGTGGGACGTTAATAGTCTGTAGTGGAATTATAGTGGAAAGCTGGATAAACAGACAGAAATATAAATTTTAATGTGTGTTTAGATTTTTACTATTATTCCTATAACCTTATCAGTACCTAATATAAATAATATAAGTCAACTGTTACGACATAATGACACTTTTATTCCCATTGAATTGTTATGTATTTATGTAATTTACGTTGAAGGCTGGGCTTTACGGATAAATAATTGGTTAATAACATAAATGACTTTGTTATGTCAAACCATGTAAATCTTCTAAATATATAGAAGGAAAAGATAGATATATGCTATCGCATACTTTTGTTTAGAACTTTTTGACGACCTGACGACAAAAAATCTCTTCTCTTTATAATATGTATTATGTATTAGTTTATAGAAAATGTGAGTTAGACTGATCTATCAACGCACAGCTCAAACCACTGGACGGATCGGGCTGAAATTTAGCATACAAAAAACTTTTATGACATGGTCATCCGTTATGAGAGGATTTTTGAAAATTCAGCACATATAGGAGTAAAATAAGTGTTTTAAATTTTTATGAAAATCAAACTTAACGTGAGCGAAATTGCGGGCAAATGCTAGTACCTACTAGTTTGTTGTGGGTTCTTCTCAGACAAGGGCACATCTGGAACCCTCGTAGCTTGAGTTTTAAGATACCGTAGTTAATTATAACCATCAGATCTTAAACTTGGTAAGCATGATGTTCAGAAGGTTTACTTTAGTAGGTAGGTACCTATTTTTGAATAAATATTTTTTGAGTTTGAATTTAAATAGGTTATTAAGTACCTAAGTAAGTCGCTATTACTGTAGTAACGGAACGTTACCAATGTTAGTTGTTAAACGTCAGGCTCTGACAGATGATGATGCCTATATCAAAAATAAATGATTTCTAACTGATTATTAAATACTTAGAGGGTCTTCCTGAAGACCTAAAATTCACATCCTCGGTTAGTTTTGAGTTTGATAACCATTTTAAAATGTAGATTAAATAAAAAAAGTGCGTTGAAATTTGATGACGTTACTATTGTGAATTTCATACAACTTCCACACTAGAAGCGCGAATTTGTATGTTTGATAAAGAGTTGCTGATTTGATTGAGTTGTCATCATCCTTGTTCTCAGATATGTAACTCCAATAGACGGACGTGTAAACTAAAATTAATTTTTAAATATGAAGAAAGTGATTAAATAAAACAACACCGAAGACCAAACCAATCTTTTACTTGACTATATTACAATTACATTGTAACATAATAAATAATTGATTTATTCCAAGTTAATTAATTGTATCCGCCTTTAGAATGTTAAGCAAGCATCCTCAATTCATGATTTTGTTCAGTATTGTTGATTTTTTACAAATATTGCAATTTATTGTTGAAGTTTTAAAATGTAATTATACATACCAACTAGTTGATGCTAGCGACTTCGTCCGCGTGGTTTTAAGGTATTTTGATTCCCGCGGGAACTCCTTAATTTTCTGGGATAAAAAGTAGCCTACGTCACTCTCCAGGTCCAAACCCATGCAAAAAATCATGTAGATACGTTGCGGTGTGATTTAAGGACAAACCCACAAAACCCACAAGCACACTTTCGCATTTATAATATTAGTATGATCTCTTCGAATAAAGAATAAGATCTGGGGCCATACTCACTGCCAACGCTATTGTTTCATTATTGTTAACATTCGTATTTTAGAATAATTTTAATCCTTATTTTAGGAACGTCAAGTTACGTGACATCAAACTGTCATTTTGTGTAATATTGCTTATAGCTTTAGGCGTTGGTAGTAACGCCCCGTAAGCCTTTCTATATGAAAGAAATAACTTATTTTTGTGTTCTACATACCAGGGATTCCGAAAGTGGTCGATATCGACCCCTTGGGGTCAAAAATCGACCCCTATTTTAATGTTTCTTTCAAAAAATAATTACGTCCTTATGTATTTTTATGGAATTTGTATTAATAAGTATTAATTACACTTGATATTTACTGAATTTTATTTCTATTTAGTATGTTAAATTTTGATGAAACAATTATGTCAAGTTTGCTCACTTAACCAACCGTTTAAATTGGTAAGTATTTTGTATCAATAGGAAAGAAACTAGAGATAGGATGTTTAAAGTAATTAGGCTATGGGGGTCTGAGGTATGAGTTCATTGTGGAAATGGGGTTTCTTGACCAAAATTGTTTTGGAATCCCTGTACTAGACTCTACGACGGAGAATATTTTAATTCTGAAAAAAGTAATATAATCTTATACCATCTAAATATTGAGTGATAGGGATGAAATTTGCTTAATCTAAATCAGTTGTTTCCTGAACATAATATAATTTAAGTACCTTCAAGGCAAGAGTGAATAGGCATCTTCTAGGCAAGGGAACTCCAACCTAGACCTCATCATTGCTTTGCACTAAGCATGATTGTCGTTAAGCGCAAGCCTGTCACGTGACGACCTCAATTTACATAGACGGGCCCTTTCAAACAAAGAATGTGGACTTATTTTACTAACGCCATCTAGTCTGAAAAGCGGGACAGCGCTATGGCGGGAACAAGGACAGGCTTATGCACGTGAGGGGCATGCACCACAAGTCGGACGCCCAACTTTTTTCTATGAAAGAGCCCATCTAGTACCTACCTACATATATAACGATGCTATCACGCAATAAAAAAAAAGTTGTATAAGTCACCGTAAGATTGTAAAAACCGTTAGATTAAAATCTAACTCGCGAAATTGTAAACTGTCGAAAGATTGTAAACTGTTCAATGTTCTGAGTGTCAATTTTTGAAATATTCATTGTATTTACGTTTTATTATCTCTTTCTTGTAGGTTAGGTTAGGGTTTGACATAAATAACCAAGTAGTGCTTAGGTTTTATCGGGTTTACATACCTATCAGATCACAATCTACCTGAAAATAATGCGTTAAATTGTAATCTTTCAACAGTTTGCAATTTCGCGAGTTGGATTATAATCTAACGGTTTTTACAATCTTACGGTGACATATACAAATCCAAGGCGCTGGACGCGTATTGTTATAGCACGAGAGAAACCGAAGAAAACTGTTAGTTATAAACTGAAATTGATAATTGTCTATAATTTATTACAATAATTATTATTATAGGAACAACATTATTCGAGTAATAACGATTATTTGCGGAGGATGCCATTTTTGTAATGGCGGGATGTAATTGCTTAAAAATTGAATTGAAAACTGAATTATTATATTACAAAGTAAAACATTTTACGTCTAAATATTATTATTGTAATAATATAATGTAACTTCTGTTTGAATATTTTAATAATATCTTTAAAATCATACATAAAATATAGCAGTGAGTAAACATTAATCTATACTAATATTATAAATGCGAAAGTTTGGATGGATGTATGAATGTTTACTCAATCCCGCCCCAACGGCTGAACGGATCTGGATGAAATTTGGCACAGAGATAAATTAAAGAAAAAATGGAATAGCACAAAGGCCAATTAAGAGGCCAAGAAAATTAAAGAGTTCCCGCGGGAACCAAAAAACCTTAATCCATGCGGAAGAAATTGTGGGAATAAGAATAATTAAGTCACGACGTTCAACTTTCGCCAACCCGCATTGGAGCAGCGTGGTGGGTCTAAGCTCTAATTCCCTCTCTCCTTTGAGAGTGGAGGCCTGTGCCCAGCAGTGGGACGTTAATAGGCTGCAGTGGTTCAACTTTCGCAAGAAATATTTTCATCGAAATCAAAACATTTGATACCTCCTGTTGTATGGCCCTTTATCACACTATACTATGCTTAGCAATTTACTTATGTTAAGGTCTTACAAAAATCTATCGGGTCTATCTGAAATTTATCGGATGTTTTTTTTGGGGTTTACTCCTTACGAATCCATTTACATAAAAGCCCGGGGTATGAAAATTTATGGGGAGTAAAATCAAACTTTCTCCGTTACGTTATGTTTATGTTTCCATGGTATCACTTTGCGTTCGTCAGGAGTAGACTCCAGTGGTGCGTCGGAGCTGACACACATAATTTTTTATTTATCGATTATCGATAATTGTAATAACAAAAGTCGCATCCCTAAACCCGGGTCGTAAGAACAATCGTCACAGTAGCAAGAAGTGGTAAGCTTACTAATTAGGGGGGACTAAATGCTTTGAAATGAGTACAGTCGCGGGAGAAATTCAAAACCCATTAACATTTTTTTTTGTCATTGAGTACAGATTTACTTCATAACTTGATTAATGTCTTACCTGTTCATATCTTGGTCAATCACAAAACAACCAAAAACGAACATTTCAATATTTAATTGATTTTACACAAAAGTAAATAAACACAAGTAGACAAATAGCTGACATGTTATTATAGAATATGCCACTTTCTCTCTGAGTCGTATTCCTCATTGCTGAGGAGAAGGCATCGTGACAACTCTCCATTAATTACATAATGGTAGGGGTTTTTCTTGGGATAATAATGCGATGGGTTACCCAAATGGGTCCTTCCGCTTACGATTCGACTAAGAGTTAGTACTCTTAGTCGAATCGTTGAAATAGTTTTCAACTCTTAGGTTTTAGTCTAGTTTTTTATTAGATTTTGTCACTAATAAATGCTAATCGAATAAATAATAAATAAATGATTTATTTCCCAAACACAACTCAATCAAATTGGGACTGGAACCTCCTTTTAAGAATAATTAAATACCTGTGTCAGGAGATTCCACTCTTCCATATCATTCAATTACAAATTTCTAAAATTTACATGTTTTTATTTTAATTTTAAATCCATTATGAACAATGTAAAAATATAAAAATACAAAATGCCCTTGAGGTAAGGAAATTTGTGGTAGAACTAGTAAATAAAATAACGTTTTACTTTATTTCTAATAGTAGCGAGTTCATCCTATTTAACTGTTTAGTTATTAGAAAAAAGTAACGATAAATAATGCGCTTTTCTGCCCGTCTGTCCGTGCGTTTGGCCCGCAGACGGTCCATATCGGGTATTTGATGATCCCGCTCTTCGGTATGTTTTTGCGCCCGACCAGTTGTGACACCTAAGTTCTTTACTAGCCATTTAAACACCACTACAGCCCATTAACGTCCCACTGCTGGGCACAGGCTTCCTAAATGATTATCAGACTTAAAATTAAACGAAGATGTGAATATTAGGTCTTTTGGAAGAGCCTATGATCAGCAAGAAATAATTTCCTCAAACTAATATTTTAAATGCGAAAGTCTGTACGAATAAATTTTATAGGACAGGTGTATTGATATATATTTATTAAAAAAAAAAATATATATATATATTTCGCCCAATAATCCAGCAATTCACACCGCCTCACCGCCACTCCACCACTACAGCCCACTAACGTCCCACTGCTGGGCACAGGCCTCCGCTCTCATAGGAGAGAGGGAATTAGAGCTTGCACCCACCACGCTGCTCCAATGCGGGTTGGCGAGCTTTGACGACTATTATCATGTTAGTGATAATAACCGGGATCGACGGCTTAATGTGCTCTCCGAGGCACGGGGGTGTAACACCGCCAACTTCCTAACTCAGAATAGTACTGAGAATACCCAATATACTTAATATTATGGCCCGACCCGGGACTCGAATCCGTGACCTCATCGGCCTCAGTCAAACATGCTGACCACTAGACCAACGAGGCAGTTACAACTTCCATATTTAGCTATTATCTACGGTAGGTAGGGTATAAAATTTAACGACCTCGCATTGCAAGCGCAGAACTTGACCATTTATGAGAGTCTTATACCAAGAAACAAGATTTTTACTTGGAATAATGGCTTGGTAATTGATTAAGTAATTACTTATAGGAAGGCGGCTTTAGTTTGGAATTGGATTAAGTAACGATAAAAATTACTATAACCATATCTATTCTTTTTTCGTAGAATATCTTTTCCGAACCAGTGCGGTGGAGTCGAAACAGGACTGAGGACATATTATTAAGAGGATGAATTATGAAATTATGTAAACAAAACTTTTTTCGCCACTTTTTATTTATTAGTTCGCCCTTGACTGTGATCTCAGCTGATGGCAAGTGATGATGCAGTCTAAGGTAATGATGCAGTTATATAAAACCCATAACCCCAATCGGTTTCTACACGACATCGTACCGGAACGCTAAATCACTTGGCGGTGCGTCTTTGCCGGTAGGGTGGTAACTAGCCACGGCCGAAGCGTCCCGCCAGGCCAGACAAGGGAATATTCAGAAATTATATCCCAAACTAGCAAATGCCTGCGACTTCCTCTGCGCGGTCTGTACCTACTTACGCGGACGAAAACTAGACCTTCTTCTTGGCCTAACCTACGTCTCAAACCCAGGACCTCATGATCCGTAGACAAACAAGCTACTGAACTTTAGAAGCAGTATTTTTTAACAAGATAATAGAGTCGTTTAATTCTGTTAAACTGAGGGAGTGTCGCCATTTTATAAACAAGATGGCGGAACCGCAAAAAGCTTTAACCAGCTGGTAAATGCTATAATGAAATTATTAATACAATTGCCATATGGAATGTACTGCGAAATATGTAGAGTCGTCGTCTTTTCAACCGATAGACGTCCACAGCTGGACTGCTGTCTCCTGCATGTTTTTTTTGAAGTGAAAACTTCTTTAGCCGCTTTGAGCACTTTTTGGTAGGGGGTAAACTTGTGGATTCGCGTCACCGACACCGACATGCTACGTTGTTATGAAGACAAAGGTCTTCTTATAAATATACTACATTCGTAATTGAACTTTAATGCCTTAGTTTTAAGGATTATATTTAATTTGTTTTTTTTTATTTAAAAAAATATTTAAAAAAAAATTTAATAAATTTTAATTTACCATATTACCCCTAATCGGTATCTGCACATCGTACAGGCACGCTAAATCGCTTAGCGGCACGTCTTTGCCGGTAGGGTGGTAACTAGCCAGGCCGCAGCCTCCCATCAGGCCAGACAAGTGAAAATTCAGAAATTATATCCCAAATTGACCCTACCGGAAATCGAACCCGGGACCTCCGCACGTTAAGACAACAGCTCTCAACACTGCGTCAGGGATGTCGTTAGGCATCCACAGTTGGACTGCTGTCTCCTGCATGTATCGCCACAGAGCACGGTCTTGTGCCGCTTGTTTCCAGCGGCTCCCAGCTACACGCTTGAGATCGTCCGTTTATCTAGTGAGGGGTGGACGAACCTTTGTGGGACTACAGATGTCTAGACAGAATATAGACGAATGCCAATCTATATATATCTATATATGTTAGTAAAATATGTTGTATGGACTATTCCACAATAGGTATATTATAATAATAGCCTAAACTTAATCATAGTGAAATAATAGGTTAACCTAGTGTCTGTACTATACTACTTTCGATGACAGTTCTTTGGCGCTCACCAAAGAGTTTATATACGCCACAAGAGCAACGCTATGGGGTGACAGAGGCAAGAAATTCTGTTATTACAGCACAAAATTAGTACCTACTTAGTGTGTACCTTTGTGTTTCTTAGTCGAATATGACAACTATTGGCCTAACGAGGCAGTTATAAATATTCTAACAAGTATTGAAATCTCATTCGAATCCAATACTAATCCTCCTTACCTCCTGATCTTCTTGGCGCAGTGTTGAGCGCCGTCTTAACGTGGGAGGTCCCAGGTTCGATCCCCGAGTTAATTTGGGAATTTATAATTTCTGTATTTTCTCGACCGTGGCTAGTTGTACCACCCAACTGGCCAAGACGTGCCGCCAAGCGATTTAGCGTTCAAAGACGATGCCAACAAGAATTTCCAATGCGATACGAATCGTCCAAACCATTCTATACTAACTCACACGTATATAAAACCAATAAATGTGCGTGTGTAAATATTATGAAAAAAAACCGGTTTCTTGGACAAGCGCGAAACGTGTTTGAAGAGCGATAATTTAAAATTGGAACGGCATAAAACGTAATTATGTTGTCAATGGTGTATCTTTTTAATCTGTACCGATATGACGTCTGTGGGAGTCGCTTGATAAGGCGACTGCTATGGCTCATTGTCTTTGGTTTATTACCGACTTTAAAAAAAACTAATTGAATATATGTGTTTTGCTTCCATTACATTTGATTGCACTTATCCAGTATCCAGTAAAGGTAAAAAATCCATACTTATAATACCCGCGTAGTGTAAGTTTATTGATTCCCGCTAGAACTCCTTAATTTTCCGGGATAAAATGTAGCTTATTTCACTCTCCAGGTCCTCAACTATACCCATGCCAAACATCACATCGATCCGTTGCCCTGTTCTGGCGTGATTGAAGAACAAACCAAGAACACATTTTCGCATTTACAATATTAGTATGACTCTCTTGCCCAGGACCAAACCCCGACCCGTGTGATGCCTAAACTCAACCAATAAGCTATCACCGCTGCTCCAATTTCTAGTAATAAAACCGGTTGAAAAGATGGGCCGTGAAAGCGTAGCAGACAGACACACTTTCGCATTTATAATATTAGTATTTACCCTATGTCTAAGGCAATATAGTCATTAGCCACGATTTATTAAACATGAATTATGAAACGCAAAAAACCGCATCACGATCTGCGCAGCCGTTTTCAAGATAACAATTTACAACTTCATTAGTACAGTAATTAAAGAGTGAATGAATAATTAATGTAAAAGTGTTTAATTTCGAAAACCTACATTGTATTTGAATACAATAGATTTTTTTTATCAATTAAATATCACTTGCTTCAAACGGTTTTTGTTTTTTTTATCCTCTACAAGTTAGCCCTTGACTGCGATCTCACCTGATGGTAAGTGATGATGCAGTCTAAGATGGTAGCGGGCTAACCTGTTAGGGGCATGGCAGTTATATTAAACCCATACCCCTATTCGGTTTCTACACGGTATCGTACCGGAACGCTTAATCGCTTGGCGGCACGTCTTTGTCGGTAGGGTGGTAACTAGCCACGGCCGAAGCCTCCCACCAGGCCAGACCAGAGAAAATTCAGAAATTATAAATTCCCAAATCGAACCTCCCGGGGATCGAACCCGGGACCTCCGCACGTTAAGACAACAGCGCTACACACTGCGCCACGGAGGTCGTCCGGTGTAGGAAAACATCGTGAGGAAACCAACGAGTAAAATTATGTCTACACGTGATCTCTATTGTCTACCGAAGCTAACATGGTTACACATATACTTTGACGACTTGTCTAGTTGTCAAAAGTAGAGATAAAAGTAATATTTTTTATCTGTGGTAGATATTTTCCTATACGAACCCTTACATGCCGATTATTTTTTTCTTGTAATAGGTATGTCACCGTAAAATTGTAAAAACCGTTAGATTATAATCAAACTCGCGAAATTGTAAACTGTCGAAAGATTACAATTTAACGCATTATCTAACATGGTTATTTTTCGGTAGATTGTAATCTGTTAGGTATATTAACCCGATAGAAACTAAGTGCCCGGCCTGCGTCCGGGCACTACCTGGTTAATTATGTCGAACCCTAACCTAACCTACAAGAAAGACACAACGTAAATACAATGAATATTTCAAAAATTGACACTCAGAACATTGAACGGTTCACAATCTTTCGACAGTTTACAATTTCGCTAGTTAGATTATAATCTAACGGTTTTTACAATCTTACGGTGACAGGTATACCTACCGCATTTCGTAAACAAACGAGAAATAGCCGGCACTGACAACATCTCACTCTCTCATCGCGAAATATCTCGTTGTGCTGAAAGTGTGTGAAGTTTTCCAAATAATAGGAAAAAAATAATATTATTAGATAAATTCTAAGATTTTTGATTCACGCGGGAACTCTTTAATTTTTCGGGATAAAAAGCCTATGTACTTCCCAAAGATACAGCCAATCCCTGTAACAAATTTCATCAAAATCGGTTGAACAGATGGGCCGTGAAAGCGTAACAGGTATACAGTCAGTTACACTTTCGCATTCATAATATTATAAGTATGGATTATTTAATTTTATTTACATTTGAAAAATATATTAACATAGATCAACATCTGATAACAGAGTAGGGCAGTGGCTCCCAAAATGTTAAGTCTTTATGCCCAGCAAACAGTTTCTCCGTTTTTATGCAATGTGAATTTTGATACACACCTAATTCGTATTGCCTAAATTATTAAGAAAACGATAGTAGTACGAACAAAAATTATACCTATTCTATATACCGCGACGGTTAGGAAAATGCTTTTTAATTCAATTTTGTAAATTCTGATCTCAGTATCTATATTGGTCTTCGTAAATATTTACCATTAAATATACCTTTATATAAAAAAGTAGGAAAATTAAAAAATATCTATGACTAGTAGGTACGACCCTGTTCTATATAAAAATACCTACATAAAATAAACTTATTCATACTAATGATAATTAAGAGTTAAATTAATAAATGCAGAGTTAAATTTTTTAAAAGGGTAATTAGCCGCATAACTCTATTATCCAGTTATATTCATATCTATTAGTAACCAAGGTGAGGGCGACGATAGCTTAGTTGTTAAGACGCCCAGCTTCCTATTGCGATAGTCGGGGATTTGAAATCCGGCCTAGCATCTCTAATATTTCGGAATTTTAAGAAATTAAATATCATTTGCTTTAACGGTGAAGGAAAACATCGCGAGGAACATGCCCGAGAGTTCTTCATAATGTTCTCAAAGGTGTGTGAAGTCCGCACTTGGCAAGCGTGGTGGACTATGGCCCAACCCTTCTTATTCTGAGAAGAGACTTGTCCTCAGCTGGTAATGGATTGAAATGACGATGATGTGATGAACCAAAGTATAACGAAAAATCACTATGAATTCAATGGTAATGGTGTGAAATCACGCAAAATTCATAAACAGTTTAATAAACAAATAACTGTATTTACAATTTAAATTCAACCAAATTCTATAACAATTACAAATCAATGATTTTTTGTAACATTAGCATCAATTAGAAAAAAAACAATAGTAATAAACAATTGAAAACATTCGAATTTGAATTCTTATTAGTTTTGGACTAAATTCAATATTTTTATAAATAGGTGCTTAAAGGGTAAAAGAGTAGCTGAAGATTAGCTTTTTGCATAGACTAGCTAAAAGCATGATCGTACATCATAGTTAAATTATAAATTAGCTTATGCCCCCGATTTCATCCGCATTGTTTAAAATTTTATTTATTCCCACAGGAACTCCTTAATTTTCCAGGACAAAAAGTTACCTATGTCACATTCCAGATCCTCAACTATACCTCAACCATATCCATGGCTAAAATCACATCGATCCGTTGCTCCGCTGCAGCGTGATTTAAGGACATTTGATAAAAACTCAACAAAAGTTTTTTTGTATTAAAGTTAAGCAAACCCTTCAATTCTACTAATCCATTAATTTTCATTGCATTTATTTCGGTCTCTATAACTATATCTATCCATTCTTTGGACAAGATCCTATATTTTAAATTGAAGTACAATAATTATCTAGCTGATATTAATGCCTAATACCAATAACAGAATCCGACGGCCAATCACTTCTCTCTCGAAGACACTTTTTATCGCCATAATAAATCCATAAGGTAGCTTCCGTCCAACAAACGAACATCAAGAGAGACTTACCTAATACTCTATTTCATATAAAGTTATTATTATTGCTCATAAAAGAGTTAGTGCTGAAATTAAAGCAAAAACAAATAGTCTAGTATTTAGTAATAAGGCACTTACCAGAACTAGGCCTATCGCTGTACCTCGTACAATAAACCCACGCTGGCCAAAGATTGCTATTTCCACTCTGGCTGTTAGTATCTGTACTCCCACAGGTGGACAAAGCCCCACTGGACGTTGAAGAGACTATGGAACTAGCTGAGTCCGGTCTCTTTTGTTGCTCTATAATCTTTGGTTGCTCTTTCTGTATCTGTTGCTCACCAATATTTGACACAGCCTGTCTCAACCCACCAAGCGGCGGTAGTGCACCAAAATCATCTTTAGATTTTAAATAATCAAAATTAAATTTCGAATACTCTTTTGTTGTATCATTTGACAAATAAGGTTTGTACAAAATACTGTGATTTGGACCTACATGTTTCGGGCCTTCTATTTTATTCGTTTTTCGAATTGCGTTCAAACCAAATTCTGGATGTAAAATGTTGCTTATTGAAAAAGGGATGGATGCGGGTGGTTGTCTATTCCTTTTGTCTTCATAATCTTGGATAACGGGTTTCACGTCTGGTGTTTCTGGTCTGAAGTAGTTTTGGTATTCCATGCCATTCTGGCTGCTTTCTGGGCTCATTGGAGGTGAATTTGGCTGCATTTTGACAACTGTTATCGATCTGTCAAACCTTGAGTCAATAGTAGTGCAAGTGTATTGACTTTGGTATGGATTTCTTACTTCAACAGTATTCGAATGAGGCGCAGGAACTCTTCCGGTGACAGGACCAGGGCTGTTCGCTTGATTCGGGCTGCAACGGTCTTCGAACGCCATTTTTTTCAAACACGCATCAAAAGTCTTTCAAATGTTAATTGAAACGGTAACAATGTCTTTATACCGTCAAATATGAATACATGTCTCAATCCACTTAGCAATTCAAATTTCCGAACTGTCAAGCTGTCAAACGCCGGTTTGACAGCGATGTGCTCGCGGCGGCGGCCACCGAACGACTGTGCCCCCCACGCGTTCGAAACTGAGACACGCCCAAAGAACAAACAAGGTTCAAACTCCCCACCCTTGTTATTTGGAGGCGTAACTATAGTTGCCCAACGAGGCAAACGATCTTCTGTCCCGTTCTAACTTATGACAATTTTGTGTTGTTAAACAGAGAGGTGTATACAGACAATTGATTTAACCTGATTGTGTATTTAGGGGTATGGAGATTTGTAATTCAGTTGTAAATTGCTATGGCTCTTTCCCAGGTTCATAATGTATCAATAATACGCTCGGGCCCGCTTTGAGGCGCAGAATTTCAATTAAACTTTGACAGTATTATTATATTGATAGACGGGTCGCCATCTTGAAAAAGTATGGCTATATTGTTTGGTGTTCCTTTTTCGCTAATTAAGTAGGTATTATGCATTGAGCGTGTTATTAAGTTGTAAATAGGTTTTTTTTTATTGCTGCACCTACTTAATTTGGTGGCTGAATTAAAAATTATGTAACTGGTGACTGGTTACAATGTTATATTGTATGTATTTAATTAAGTAATTGAATAGTAAATAGTTATTTAATACATATGTCTTATGTAGCTACTTAGCTAGGTCAGTACTTTTTAAAACGTCTCAAAAATAAGTTTTTAATTAAAAAATATAATTTAGAGAAAACAAAAAATAGTGGGCCAAGAAACAATTTTGAGAACCTCTGACTCAGATACCTCTGGCTAAAAAACGTTTTACTATCTCAAAACTGAGTTCAATAAAAAAATTGTGGGAAAATATAAAAATAGTGGACAACGATTAAATTTTTGGGAATCTCTGACTTAGTTGAATCCCTATCGGTAGATCTTAAATTATAATACCGATTATCGACTACCGAGGTATTTAAAATTATCATCGTACTTATTTTACTTACTTTTATAGGTAGGTATATTATAGAGTAAAAGTTAAAAAAAAATCTATTGCCATGAGGTTTGTTGCATCACCTTTTTTTTATTGAAAATAATACAATAGAACGTAGCTTACTTACTTACTTATTTTAGAACATCACCTTAGCTTTATGATATGCCGTGACTCTATCACCGTTTCGTTAAGTTCCACAGAGAAGAGGCGGCAAGAAACTCATTATTTTTTTATATTTTTTGTTTCAAATGTCACCAATAATTTGCTAATGAATATTTCATCAAGGCACGACACTCAAAGATTACTTATTTCCTTTCTCGAATCAACGCAAAAAGTTGGATACACCTACTTGTGTTGTTACTGTAATTTCTGTCTTTCCAAGTAAAAGGAAATCGGTGATTATAAGAAAACGAGATTTTGCCTGCGGTTTCGCTCACGTCAGATTCAATTTTCATACAAATTTCAAAATAAATAAAAACTATATTGTTACGTTATTATTGTACACTATGAATACACTTATCTTATTAGTTAGTTTAAACCTTACAATAAACTCTACAAAACAACCCCTAGTTCTAATTCTATCCCTAAAATAGTATACCCCTTAGGAGTTGAAGTTCAAAAATTCTTCCTTAGCGGACGCCTAATCTGCGGATGCGGATTATACCTAGTAGCTATCTGTATGCCAAATTTCTGACTGACTGACTGCCTCTTTGGTCTAGCGGTTAGCATAGTCGACTGCGGATCACGAGGTCCTGGGTCCGATTCCCGGTCGGGCCTAAAAGTTAGGTATTGGGTTCTCCAATTAAGGAATTCTCAGTGCCAGCTCAGAGTTGGAAGTTGGCGGTGTTTCACCCCCGTGCCTCGGAGAGCACGTTAAGCCGTCAATCCCGGTTATTATCACTAACATGATAATAGTCGTTAAAGCCCGCCAATCGCATAGGAGCAGCGTGGTGGGTCTAACCTCTAATTCCCTCTCTCCTATGAGAGTGGAGGCTTGTGTCCAGCAGTTGGACGTTAATAGGCTGTAGTAGATGCCAAATTTCAGCCCGATCCGTCCTGTGTTGTGAGCTGTGCGTTGATTTATCAGTCAGTCAGTCAGTCAGTCACCTTTTCCTTTTGTACTTATATATCTAATAACCTACTAACTGATGCCCGCGACTATGTCCGCGTGGATAAAGATTTTTTTAATTCCCACGAGAACTTCTTAATTTTCTTCTCCCTCCGGGTCCTCAACTATACCCGTGCAAAAAATCACTTTTGCGGCGCAATTGAAGGACAAACCAACAAACAAACACACTTTCGCATTTATAATAGATATTAAGATATTAGTATGATTTTCATCGGGAAATCAAAGAGTTGGAAACTAAAGATCTCAGAAACCTATATAAGTTACTTTTAATATTATATACATACGGTCTACTTACGAAAATCGTATAATAGGATCTATCTTCAGAACCTTTTCAAAATTAAAAAAAATCACTTATTTTTTTATAAAAGCCAATAAAATCGACACCTTTACCCACAAATTAGCACCGTTACTGAACAAAATATCCCACTTGGATAAATACATTCATTAATAAATATTTATATGAATAAATACCTTACATGAATAAATGCTCACATTAATAAAGCTTGGTATAATAAAGTAATTTTGCACAGCTGTCTGCGGTAATAATTTGCTGTTTTCCATTTTAGTTTGTGAATACTAGATGATGCCGGCGACTTCAAATTCAAACCTTTTTGACCGAGCGAAGCGAAGGTCTCTGAGTCTACTTGAGAGAATTTGCACATGTCCGTCCGTCCGTCCGTCTGTCAGAGCCTTATAACTTCTGAATTACTGAACGTAATTACTTCAAATTTGAAACATAATATGTAAACCGATGGCTTCCAGCCGAATATGGCTTAAAAAGATATAGGTAAAAATCTTTATTTCAGGGGCGCTCTCATAGAATCGCTTCTAAAATAAAGCAAAATGAAAAATGCGAATAAAATATTATAAAATGCGTAGTAAAATATTTTTTATAGCGTTACATAGGGTTGTGGTAGGATATCATTAAGATAATTAGAAATAGAGTCCAAAAATTTTTTTTTTAATTTTTCCCCTAAAATTGACGAAATGGGGGGCTTTCAAAGTGGGGATTTTCTAACATCCAAAGTTGACCTCAGAACTCTCAATTTTCTGAAAGGCTGGGCCTGAAACTTGATCAATTATTTGAATTGTATCCTATACTTGAACAATAAATACTATAAATATTATAAGGAAGCGAAATTATTTAATTTTTAATTAATGAGCTTCAGTATTTTTAACAGAACTTCACAGTGATGTCAATAGATGGCGCTCTGTAAAAGTTTATTCGTTTCTCCAATAACTCTTTAGCTCTTTTGCGTTTAATGTTAAAAGTTAACTATTATTATTTGGTTAAAACTATCTTATGGACAGTGGCGTGCACAGGGTTTGAAGCTAGAGAAGGCATTGGTAAGTCAGAATACCTATTTGAATTTGAATTGAATTTTGAAAAAAAAAACATTTGAATTTGAATTTATGCCTCTATGTGCAGCGCCACTGCTTATGGATACCGCGAGGTCTCAGTTCGGGGCGAACCACTAGTTTATTCAAGTTGACTTTGACAATTGCTTTTGAATAGTCGAGTGAATCCACTACCACTGCTTCGGAATGACATTCCTATCTAGAAGAACCAGCAAGAAACTCGGTGGTTGCTCTATTGACAAAAAAAATTACAATATCATCAATTTGTAGAAATAGAACATAAGTTACCGTTAGCCTTAGCATTGCTGGAGCGAGTCAAATCCATGCTCTATTATCATTTACGTAATCTTCAACAGTATAATAAGCTTTTTTCATGAGCATACTTTTATTGGATTTCTTAAACTTGTGTAATGACAAGTTTAAAATAAGTTGTGGAATTTTGTTATAGAAAAGAATGCCCACGAACG
This sequence comes from Erebia palarica, assembly GCA_964035005.1. NCBI lineage: Eukaryota > Metazoa > Arthropoda > Insecta > Lepidoptera > Nymphalidae > Erebia > Erebia palarica. Next base: position 5,935,714 of record OZ035995.1, on the reverse strand, counting down.
ACCTTCGGACTTTCTTGGGATGAACTTTCTTCGTCCGCGTGGATTGAGTTTTTTTTTTAATTCCCGCGGAAACTTCCTAATTTTCCGGGATCAAAAGTAGTCCTTCCCCGGCATACAACCTCTTTTTAACAAACTTTATCAAAATCTGTTGAAAAGATGGGCCGTTATAGCATAGCAGACAGACATAATTACGCGAACATCTTCAGGAGATGTTGACTCGACGATGCACGATTGTAACGATTGTTATCGAGTCAAGATTCTGAAGATGCTCCGGTGTCGGAGTGTCGGAATGATTTGGAAGATTTGTGTGGTGTGGTGAATGTCGCAAGATACAAGTGAAAGATGCACACTGTACCACATAGATTTACCTACTGTGGTTTATAGCGAATAAAATTTCTAGAATATCTACCCTCATTATCCAAATTTAATATGTAACTTGACTTAACTTGACTGCCTCGTTGGTCTAGTGGTTAGCATGTTCGACTGCGGCGAGGTCCCCGGTCCGAGTCCCGAGTCGGGCCATCATAAGTGTTGGGTTTGTCTGACAAGAAATCCTCAATACTAACCTGGAGTTAGGAAGTTGGCGGTGTTTCACCCCCGTGCCCCGGAGAGCACGTATAAAGCCGTCGGTCGTGCGACTGATATGTCTCCGGTCGTGTCGGATTATCCGTCCCATCAGGCTATGAGAGTAAAGGAACAGAGAGCGCACCTGTGTATGCGCACACACTTTTGCACTATAATATTATCTCCCGCACAGATGGCTAATATATCTGAAGATAGGCGCTATGGCCGAAATTCGGTCAGGAAACATCATATAAACTAACTTAAGTATTACTTACTTAACTAATCGATCATTACCTACCCCAACCAAGAAGTTCTTAGAAAACTTAATAAAAATTGCTTAACGACCTAGAAATCCTGTTGAACTCTAGCTTGTTGGGCGGAAACGGAAAAAATGGCTGATTTGAATACTTTGACACTCACACTTATGTTAATATCTATCTGTATGTCTGTATAATTACAACTCTATGGAAGTGTGAGGTCTCGTTACGGCTAATGCATTCGATTCCATAGAATTCATTAAGGTTAGGCCCGCATTGCGAAAAAAGCTTCGCGACTTATTTTTTTTCTCGATTCTGTAATGAAGTAATCATATGGAGGTAAACGCACTTACGAATGGGGTTATAATTAGCGTAAAAAAACCGGTGTTTTGACACTTTCACGCAAAGCGGTAAGAATTATATTAAATATAGGTAAATAAAAAAAATTGGCAGTCATAGGGACTGCCGATAGAAGGGAATACGTATAACTTAATATAAATGCAATTTAATTGAAATAACAATTAATATACATTCATATTTAATATAATTGTATTTTTTTTAAATGATATCTTCCAACTTATATCTGTCACCGTAAGATTGTAAAAACCGTTAGATAATCTAGAATAGAAATACCATACCATTGGCTCCCTCTGATACTTAAAAATATTAGTATATTTATTTAGTACGTATAGCTACAGATATACTGCTATTACGCATGTCGGTGACGCGAACTCACAAGGTTTTCCCCTACCAAAAAGTGCTCAATGCGGCTAAAAAAGTTTTCACTTCAAATGGTGCGAACGTTTTTCGTTCACTAATGGACAGTTTCCGCAAGGTAACGCCTGCCTCTATCCAACAAACACACATTTCTGTATTTGTTTGTGATATTGCCCTACGGGTAAAGATAAGGTTAGGCACAAGAACTAAGATTTTCCATTCTTCCTACTTGGGTCATTCAAAAATCAAAGCAACACAATCCTAGAAAGAGTCCTATCCGAATTAGGTGGATTTATTTTAAGTAGGTATACTTGATATATTTAAAAAAACATCGAACTCCTCAATTTTCCGGTATAAAAACCCTAACCTGTGCTATTTTCTGGGACACAATCTATGTCTGTAGGCTCTGTAACAGATTTCATCTAAATCGGTTGAAAAAATGCGACATGAAAGCGTTACTAACAAACAAACTCACGTTTGCATCATACCATAATATCCATACTAAAATTATAAATGCGAAAGTGTGTCTGTCTATCCGTCTGTCTTGTCCATCTGTCTGCTACGCTTTCACGGCCCATCTATTCAACCGATTTCGATGAAATTTGGTATGACGATAGGTTACACGCATATACTTTTTATCCCGGAAAATTAAGAAGCTAGAAAATTAAGAATTATCTAGTTAAGTATAAATATGTTCGTTTATTATTCTTCCAATCACGTCACAACAGGGCAATGGATCAACGTGATTTTTTGCATGACAGTAGTTGACAACCTGCTTGAGAGTGACATAGGCTACTTTTTATCCCGTAAAATTAAGGAGATCCTGTGTCTATGAAGTGACGGGCCTTAATTAGTTTAGAATATTAGTTACGATTGTTAGGATATCGTATCTAATACGTAAACAGCAACCAACTTTCTACAGATCGATGTGAAGAAAAAAAATAAGAAAAAAACATGGCGTCGCTAACGAGCCGCGTCGCCTGTCACTGGTTTCCCGCCTAAATAGCTGTCAGCTGTCAATCCGTCGCCATTGTCGGGTGATTGTTGGTTTGTTTAGCCTTTGTTGTCTCGTTATATTAAGTTGATGGTGAAAGCCTAATAATGTTATAGTTAACGGATCATAATCTTTGTCATATCGCAGCGTAAGTATAATATTCACTAGATGGGCGTTTTCAAAAAAATGTGTACCCCTCATTTTTGTGCTGTCCTCTGTGTTTGAAGTATAATAACACGTAAAATTAACATGGATAATTATTTTAACGATTGTGAAGCATTAAACACACTCTAAACTAGTTAAAGACAAACAATCATTACTAATCTCTCTTGTTAGAATAGACACTTTGTTGGAGTGAAAACTTCTTTTGCCGCGTTGAGCACTTTTTGGTAGGGAGTAAAAATTGTTGAAACGCGTGACCGACACCGTCGTCCGTGACCGACACCTAGCGTTGTTACGAATACAAAATAAGGTCTTAAATATAAATAACTAATGCCATAGTTTTAAGGTTTATATTTTACTTTTTTTTTTAAATATTCGTCTTCACTTCTATCGGCAGTCCATGACTGTCAATTTTTTCATGTGTTCTTACAGACACCACTTCACTACACTATCACCTATTCTTTTATAGGCCTATTACTCTGCACTCTGATAGGCAACGTTGACCCAAGTTGGTAACTGGATGGGTGAACGAATCTGGAGGTTCATATTTGGCCATTTAGTTTCCTCCGTACCTGGGAGAGCACGTTAAGCCGACGGTCCTGGTTATTATCACTAACATAAGAGTTTAAATACCAGTTGAGTCGTATGCCAGGGACGTGGGAACTGGGAACCCACCTCATTATTATCCAAAAAAAACTCCTACCATTATGTGATTAATGGAAAGGGGTCACGACCCTCAGTAATGAGGAATACGACGCAGAGAAAGAGATTAGGTATACTTGTTATGCTTTGTTATGTATCGGAATGTAGGTAATGTTCAGTGGTGGCGTACGTTTCAGGCGAGTGGAAACACTGTATCCGCTCGCTTCGTGTGTGGTCCGCAGTTTTATTGGCTCATACGGGCCGGATAAGGCGAAGACTGCCGAGTACTTCGTGTCGAGCTATTTCAAGATTTTTCGACGACCTCCGTGGCGCAGTGTTGGCGCTGTTGCCTTAACGTGCGGAGGTCCCGGGCTCGATCCCCGGCAGGGTTTGGAAATATATAATTTCTAAATATTCCCTGATCTAGCCAGCCTGGGGAGGCTTTGGCCGTGGCTAGTTACCACCTTATCGGTAAAGACATGCCGCCAAGCGATTTAGCGTTCCGGTACGATTCCATGTAGAAACATAGGAGTATAGGTTTATTAAAACTGCCATGCATGCCCCTAACAGGTTAGCCCGCTACCATCTTAGACTGCATCATTACTTACCATCAGGTCAAATCGCAATCAAGGGCTAACTTGTAGTAGAAAAAAAATTGCCAGTCATAGGGACTGCCGACAGAAGTGAAAACGAATATTATTTTTTTTATTGTGTATTTTAATTTATTTTTGTATAAAAAAATAAAATATGATCCTTAAAACTAACGATCTAAAGTTTAATTTCGAATATAGTATATTTATATTTAAGACCTTTTGTATTCGTAACAACGCGAGCATGTCGCTGTTCGCGAGCATGTCGGTGACGCATATCCACAATTTTACCCCCTACCAAAAAGTGCTCAACGCGGCTAAAGAAGTTTTCACTTCAAAAAACATTAAAGCATTCAGGGGTCGTGGTCCGACTACTCTGTCCAACCAGTTGGAAAACGGGCCTTCGGTAGAGACTCTGTATCGATTAATTAAAGTTCCCTCCAGTTAAAATTTTTCAAAACATAATAATATTTGATGTAGGTACAGGAATCGTCTATTTGCAGTTTTAAAGGGATATAGATTAGGTTAGGTTGGGCTGTAATTGATGTCTGTTGCTGTTAGTTTAGGTTGTTGTAAGTATATCGGTAAACGTACCGATATACTTTTATTTCGGATGGGTATTCGATATTTTCGGTTATGCTTACGGACTACGGAGCTCCAAAACATCCCTGGTTATTAGGTACTATAGATGAATGACGTAAATAAGATGACGAATTCAGATCTTGCATTCGCCTTAAGCTGCGTGTGGGTAAATTTGTAAACACATCGGCCGGCTGTGGTCGCGCGGCTTTTTATTGCGATATAACGCGGTTTATTTGTTCTCCGACAATTAACGGAACGCAAACTATCATGAGTGTATGCTTACCTTTACATAGACCAAGACGTAGATAATTTCTAAGGATGATGCATATTAAATCAAAAATAAATGATTTCTAACTGATTATTAAATAGAGGGTCTTCCAAAAGACCTAAAATTTATATCCTTGGTTAGTTTTAAGTTTGAAAACCATTTTAAAATAAAGATTATAGAAAAAATGCGTTGAAATTTGATGACTTCACAAACATGAATTTCATACAACTTCCATACTAGAAGTGTGTTTTCAAGTTAACTAGTCAAGATTAAGAGTTTTTGGTTTGATGGAGTTGTCAATTGTCATCATCCCTAATCCCTTTTACTATTATTACTAGATGATACTCGCGACTTCGTCCACGTCCGTGCGTTCCTAGGTTAAAATGTTATTAGGAGTTGGCTCAATCGGCCCTAAATTGCAATAAAGTCCGACAAACTCATCTGACCCGGTATCATCGTCGGTAGTATCTATGAAAAATAAAATAAAGACAAAAACTAAACAGGCATAAAAATAAGTTCCAACTAGTTGATGCCCGCAACTTAGTCCGCGTGGATTGAGGTATTTTAGTTCCAGCGAGAACTGGTTCATTTTCTGGGATAAAAAGTAGCCTATGTGTTATCTATCTCTGTGCCAAATGTCATTCAGATCCGTTCAGCCGTTCTGGCGTGATTGAGTAACAAACATCCATCATCCATACATCCATACATCCAAACTTTCAAATTTATAAAATTAATATAGATTTTAGCCACCGGTTCAGCAGGGCGATTCACAACATTTCGATAAAATACCGTATCGATACGATTAAGTATCGATCTCGTATCGAAAAATTTTTGTCGTGCAATTCAGAACATTCGCTTTATGGATACGATTCGAGATGGATAACGGTAGCGGTATCGATACCGGTATCGATAAGTTACAATACAATACAATACAATACAATACAATGTCTTTATTTGCAGAAACATAAATTTACATTAGATGTTACAAATTTATAGTCATATGTTTCGCCTAGCAGAAGGCATGCAAAATTTGTTATAATAAGAATTTACAATTTTCATTACAATAATAATTAATTATATAATCATTCAGACAAATTAAGTAACAACAGTCAATTAAGTGTAAAAACTAGTGTCAAGAGAAATTTCCAATTTAATCAGTTTATTATTTATCATCAAAGTACTCAGTTATAGAATAATAGCATTTTTTTACAAGAAATTCCTTAAGTTTATGTTTTAACATATGTATACTGAGAGATCTGTCTGCAAGCTCTCCTGGTAACTTATTATAAATTCTAGGTGCCATATTTATAATACTTTTCCCGAATTTCGCGGATGAGTGCTGAGTAAAGCAAATTTTGTTTTTTCTTCTTTCATTCTCAGAAAATTTAAACAGATTTTCATTCATCCTAATGAATACAACAACCTCATATATGTAAAGACATGGACAAGGAAGTATTTTTAACTTTTGGAAATACGGCTTACATGAATCAGTGGGTTGAAGGTGACAAATAGACCTAATACATCTTTTTTGAGATTTGAATGGCCTATCCCTGTTAGCAGAATTTCCCCAGAAAATAATACCATATCGTAATGTTGAGGTTACGTAGGCATTATATGCTACCATAACTGTATTTTGATTAACCACTTTAGAAAGCATATATAGCGCAAAAGAAAATCGATTCAATTTTAGACACACATTATCTATTTGGGTTTCCCACGATAGGCAGTCATCAATGTGGAGACCTAAGAACTTAGTGGTACTTATTTCTTTTATTTCAGTTCCTGAATATTTTATGTCAAGTGGTGGTAGATTTCTCTTTCTATTTTTAAAAGTCATTATATTGGTCTTGTCTAGATTTATTAATAAATTGTTTGATGTCAGCCAACTAATAATATTCTTCATAGCATTGTTGATGTCATTTTCGAGTGTCACTTTATTTTTTCCATTAAAAATTACAGTACTATCATCCGCAAATAAGACCATTTGATGATCAGTGCTCGTAGGAAAATCATTAATATACGTTATAAATAGCAAAGGGCCCAACACACTTCCCTGTGGTACACCGGTATCAATTTTTTTAGCATCAGAGAAATACCTCTCTGCTGTTTTATTGACCATATTTATGCGCGTTATTTCTGTTATTTGATATCTTTCACTAAGATACGATTTGAGCAATGCTAAAGAATTACCGCGCACTCCATAAGCATACAACTTGTTTTCTAGAATTTTATGATCAACATAGTCAAAAGCCTTTGTCAAGTCCATGAATAATGCACACACCAAATCTTTTTTGTCCAAACCTAGCATAACTTTTTTAACAAAATTATATATAGCCAAATTAATTGTTTTGTTCTTTCTAAACCCTATTTGCTCGTCAGTTATAATTCTGTTCAATTCCATGTAGTCATTTAGGTTTTTGTAGATATATTTTTCAAATATTTTGGAAAAAATCGGTATTAGTGAAACTGGTCGATAGCAGTCTAAATCAAGCATATCTCCTTTTTTGAACAGAGGTTTAACAACCGATGTTTTTAGTTTATCAGGAAATATTCCAGATTCAGCGCATAGATTAATAATATAACTTAGGATAGGGGATATACTTAAATTTACGCTTTTAATGACTTTCGTACTGATCTCGTCATATCCAGTACTTGTAGTATTTTTTAGGGTTTTAATTATTGCTATGATATCATGAGGGATTGATGGTCCCATAAACATTGATTTCAAGTGACTCCACTATATTTTATGTTCGCAATTTTTATTTAACTTACGTTTAACAAAGTGATCATTAAATGCTTGTGCAATATCACCTGGGGACGTTACTATGTTACCGTCTTTATTTATTTGAGCAATTGAATTATTTAGCATGTTTTTTTTAAATTTATTGTTAATAATATCCCATGTAGCTTTAGATTTATTGAGAGAGGTTTTTATTCTATATTCATTTTGAGCTTTTTGTGTTAGGTTGATTATTTTCCTGAGTCTTTTTGAGTAGTTCTTAAATTTATTTTTATTATGAGAATCAGGAGCTTTCCTATATTTCCATAATAATTCTCTCTTCTGCTTAGAACCTCTTTTTATACCCTTTGTCATCCATTTAGCTTTTGATTCCAAAGATATTTTTACTTTTATTTTAGGGAAACATAGATCATAAAAAAGTTTAAATAGTTCATAGAATTTATTAAAGGCTTCCTCAGGGTCCTTTGTTTCATAAATTTCGGTAAAGCTGAGGCTGCTCATACATCCCCGAAACTTTCTCATATTGTCATTGCTATAGTCACGTCTCTCAATAAAGTAGTGTTTTATATAACTAAATGCCTTTACATCACAAGTAAATATTTGTGCTGTATGGTCTGATAGGGCTAATTCTTTGATATTGCATTTAGATCTCCTAATATTACTTATAAAGTTGTCAATGCAGGTACCACTAACTAAGCGTGTAGGTTCATTAAGGAGTAGCTTTAAGTTAAAACCGGCAAGTAAATCTTCCAGGTCTAAGGTTGTTTTGTTTCTTTTAAGTATGTCAATATTAATATCACCACAAATAATTAATTTCCTTTTTTCGTCATAGCCGTATTTATTTAGGATTTCCTGTAATTTGTCAAAGAAAATGTCAACTGTAAATTTGTCAAATTTAGGAGGTCTATAGATACATATAACTATTATATTATGTTCTAGAAGTTTAATACCACTACACTCTATTAGATTTGGAATGCTCAATTTGGCTAGGTCATGTAATTCGTTAAATTTGTGGTTGTTCCTTACGAGTATACAAGATCCTCCATTCCTAGATTCGCGTGAAAACCTAGATGCTAGGGTAAAGTTTGGCAGTTTTAGTAAATTTGTATCGCTATTGATCAGATTATGTTCAGTTATACATACAGCATCTATTATAATCTTTTGAATTTCTTCTATTTCATTTAGAGCGACAGATAGTAGATCAACCTTATTCAAAAGTCCGTTAATATTTTGATGTATTACATGTAATTTATGAGACACGAAAGTTATGTGAACTGCCCTGATTATTTTCTTCTTTTGACACGAGTTCCATGTGATCATCAGTTTGTGTTTCTTTGTCCGTTCCCTTATTTTGTTTGTCACACGGATTGGTTTTCTCCATTACGTTGTTGCATTCAGTAGGAAGAGATTGTTTGTTTTTTATGTCATAAGTTCGATTAAAGTAATAAGTGATTGTTTTTTGTATAAGTGCCACCTTGGATCTATTATTGTTAGCAATTGTCCGTTTGTTACCAAAAGTCCCAGCAGGGTTAAATAACAAGGGTGTTTTTGCATTGTCCTTTACAATGTAACGCTTATTATATTCTAGATAATTAATCTCTATATTTATCTTAAAGCACAATTGATCCAAACTTTGTTGTAAAACAGATATATGTTTAGGACCTAATGTATTTATAAACTTACAATTTGTATAAGTTTGAGTGACTAAATTAATGCTATTATTCAATAATTTAACATTCAAATGGGGATTGTCGTAAACATTAAGTACAAAAACTGTATACTGCTTTAGTTTGTGTAGAGCAGTACTTAATTCTGTTAACATGGAGTATGGATTTTTCTCATTAGACCCTATGCCTAAAATAACAATATCGTCGCTATTCAATGTTTTAAGTAGGCTGTCACAGCTACTTAGTACCTGTGCTGCCGTTGCCTGCGGTTTTACTATGGAGGAAACCGTATACACATCATTCCATTGATTCTGACGCTTAATCCTAATGCTGTTCGATAACCCTTTAACTAATTGGTCTCCCAGTATCATTATTTTTAGTGGTTTATTGTTGACGGAACTATTTCTAGCAGCTGGTTCATTTTTTTCTGCTCGTTCGAATCCTTGGTCTGTTGGTTTTTCAGTTGCATCGTTTTGAATTACTTTCTTACTGGAGTAGGTATTCAGCTGTACGCTTGATGTATCATCATTGGCCAATATACATGGAGATCACGTGTGCATCTGCGACTTCGTCCACGTGGATTGATGTTTATTGATTCCTGCGGAAATTTTCCAATTTTCCGGGAATAAAAGTAGCCTTGTCCTACCTATGTAACCTATCTCTGTACCAAATTTCATCAAAAGTGGTTGAGTAGTTGGGCCGTGAAAGCGTAGCAGACAGACAGACAGATGGACAGACATACACACTTTCGCATTTATAATATTAAGTAGTTATAGAATTATGGATATATATTTATATTTATTTATTTATATAGTAGTTAAATAAAATAGTATAATATTTATTTATTTATTATTACTATTTTTTATATTTTTTACATTTTTAATATTATTATTATTTCTTTAAACACTTTTTTTATTTAATTTTAGTATAGTTAATGTTTTATATTTTATATATTATATTATTTACAATATTATTATTTCATTCATGTATATTTTTTTAATGTTTAGTTTTTACCTTGTTTATACGAAAAAAATAATAAACGGAAAGGTTGTTGAATGCCCTGTAGCATTCGATAAGTAACCGGCAAATTAATCTGGCGTTCGGTAATTCTTATTCGATTGAAGTTGTTGTGAATAGCGTATATCGAATAGAATCGAACGATAATAACGTTGGTTCGGTTCGGTTTCGATATCGGCAATTTCACCCTCGATATGATTGTTCTGAATTGAAAATACAAGCTTATCGTACGATAACAAACCGAACCGAACGACAACTAAGGTATCGTAAGGTTCTGAATCGGGGGGCTGATAAGTTTGTGGGACTTTAATCTGTATGAGGACATAATCGAATTTTGATAATAGCTATTCTATAGACAGCAATGGCGGCGGGCGCGGGAATTTTGACAGCTGTCAGTGTCAGCGGGGGCGGGAACCGATTGCGTTCAGGAACCGCACTTTTATAACTACAATCAAAAGTTATTTACCTAATAATGTTGGATTTGGGGGGGGTTAAAAAAATATTAAAAATTTGAATTAATGGACGACCCCAATTTAAAGACTTGGATTTGAAAATTCGGTGAAACGAAAAAGCGACACTAAAAGGGGACAAACATATATATATATATACTAGCTGATGCCCGCGACTCGTGATTAGTGGTATGAAAAATAGATAGTAGCCGATTCTCAGACCTACTGAATATGCATATAAAATTTCATAAAAATCGGTCAAGCCGTTTCGGATGAGTATGGTAACTAGCATTGTGACACGAGAATTTTATATATAAGATATATATATATATATATATCTATTAGGACTTAGCCTTCGAGAGAATGGGATAGAATACAAGTTATAGGTATTTATCTCATTATCTCGTAGGCTACTTTACTAGTTTCACTTCCTTTTTTTCCTGTAGGAGGGGAAAATCCTCATGGACATCCGACTCCCAATCGGATAGTGCCGGACTCTTACCGGCTAAAAACCCCTCCTTTCTGCAAGCAGTGATGCCTCATCCTCATCCGTCCCTTTCATCCTTCTCCTTTTTTTTCATTATCTCTTCTATAAATTCTTGGACTACTACCCAGTTTCTTTTAGTCTCCAGCATTGTACACATGAGACTCTCCACTCTGAATTTGCCTCGTAGGTCATCTATCACCTTTTTTCTTTCTTCCTCAAACTGAGGGCAATGAAACAACGTGTGCTCGGCATCATCACTTGGGTATATGCAGTACATACATTTACCATTAGCCCTTTTCCTTATGCGCTCTGCGTACTGCATTAAAACCCCATGCCCCGTGAAGCACTGTGTCATGCGGAAAGTCAGTGTTCCATGATTTCTGGTCACCCAGGTCTTTATGTCCCAATGAGCATGTGCGTCCATCTCCCATTTGTGGACTTTTCCCATTCTTCCTGCCATCTAGCAAGTGTCCTTTTCCGAATAGATCTTCTTTCTTCACTCCTGCCGTGTGTGAATTGCACACATGCACTTTTTTTTAATAAACCTAAATCAACACGAATGAAGTCTTACGCATCTTATCTAGTAAATTATATAAACCTTACTTTCAAATCACGAGGTACATTCGGGTGCGATCACACTACATAAATAAATATAGTAAAGGTAAGGGTGCGTCTAGTACATTAGCGGGCATTGTGGACACACCTGGCCTTTCCCTGGTATAACCATGCCTTTAGTATACCTAGGACATTATACTAATATTATAAATGCGAAAGTGTGTTTGTTTGTAGGTTTGTTGGTTTGTCCTTTAATCACGTCGCAACAGAGCAACGGACATCATACCTATACTCATACTAATATTAAGAATGCGCAAGTGTGTTTGTTTAATGGTTTGTCCTTCAATCACGACGCATCAGAGAAACAGATCTACGTGACGTTTTGCACGAGTATAATGGAGGACATGGAGAGTGACATAGACTTTTTATCCCGGAAAATTAGGAAGTTCCCGCGGAAAAAAATAACTTAAACCACGCGGACGACGTTGAAGGCATCAGCTAGTCTACCTATGAGTTCTTATAACTAAACTGTTATTGGGTGATTCATATCATTAGGCATATTTTACCATTGAAAATGGTTATCAGATGCAAATCACCTGAGACGTATTTTTGGCCATAGCTCCGAGGATTTTGGGAGGATCGAGATGAGAATTGCACCAAGACTTCAATCAGTGCCAGTTATGACTTACGGTGCCGAAACGTGGACACTTACATCGAGACTAGTCCACAAACTTCAAGTTGCTCAACGCGCTATGGAAAGACATAGCTCTTTCCATAGCTCGGAATTTCCTTGAGGGATAAAATCCGAAACGAAGTAATTCGCCAAAGAACCAAAGTAATCGACATAGCTCTCAAGGCTAGCACGTTGAAGTGGCAGTGGGCTGGTCACGTTTGTCGTAGGACCGACGGCCGCTGGAGTTGCAAGGTCCATAGAGTGACCCCCCCCCCCCCCCCCTCCCCGCCCCCCGGATAGGTGGAGCGACGACATCCGGAGAGTGGCTGGCATCAAGTGGATGCTAACAGCCAGGGATAGGCAAAGTTGGCAAAGGCTTAAAGAGGCCTATGTCCAACAATGGATACATATTGGCTGACGATGATAATGATGATGATGATGATGTGTGAGCGTTTGAACTTTGAAAATCGACTGCTAACTTTATTTGGAATTTTGAATAATGTAAAAATGTCGGGTTTTTTGGGGGTGTTTGTTACTAAATTGTAAATATTTCGGAAAAAATATATAAAAAAATGGTCCTAGGGTATTAGTTTAGCTACAAAAATGCGAATAATTTTTGAAAATCGGTTAATAATTGTGACCTGGGTGGTCCCTTTAGATTTGGAATTGTATAAAAGCGGGTATTTCCGTATATACAAAGTGATGTAGATATGATTATTGACCGATTGTCATTGTAATGGTGTTAAAAGACGCGGATGCAGGCGAGAAATGCATTCAAGTTGGCATTTTGAAAATCGGTTACTAAATTTATGAAAAATTTTGAAGAAATTTTTATTTTAGATTTTTTTTCGTAAATATTTGTATTAATTTTCAATGCTCCGATTCTTGCCGGGACTATGAAATCTGTGTTTTTATAAATACATAATAACTACCCAACTAGCACATAAGCTAGTTAAGAGGGTTAAGTAATGCTAAACTGCTGTTAAGCAGGGCATTAACGGCTACTTGGCCATTGAAGGACTGCTTAGTAGCAGTTTAGTGGTACTTGACTATCTTAACCAGCTTATGTGCTTAATGGGTAGCAAATGCCCGCCACTTCGTCCACGTGTAATATGTTTTTTATTCCAAGGGAACTTCTAAATTTACCGGGTAAAAATCTTCTATTTATAAATTAAAATAAATTTCTTGCTGGCACTTCTCAATAGGATCAGCTTTCCGAACCGGTGGTAGAGTCTTAACGTTTCATAAGTGACACGAGTTGTACTACATGAAATAAATAAATCATTTAACATTTATCATTTAAAAAGTATGCCTATGTCACTGTCCAGGTCCTCAACTACACTCATGCCAAAAATCACGTCGATCCGTTACTCCGTTGCGGCGTGATTGAAGGACAAACCAACAAACATACACACTTTCGCGTTTATAATATTAGAATGACAGATAAAAAATAAAATGCCTATTTATTAGTGTCATGGTCACCCTACAGAATACCCCAAAATCGGGCAAATCATCATATTTCATGAGCTGGCGAACATTTTTCTTAATCTACCCTCGGGGGTGGGTGTGATCACTCGCCGTTATGTAGCTTTTGCCCATAACAAACAATACACTGCCGGATGTAAATAGATTTAGGTTTTAGATGGACCACTAGGTGCAGCGGTGCAAATTCTCACCGGATTAGTACTGAATTCGATTCTGTTACTAAATAAATAAAAATCCTTAATTATTCCTTAGTTTCAGCTTTATCATTTATTATGCAGGGTAGAGTACCTACATGCAGTAAAAGAATATTAAAGAAAAAGATTTTACAGATTAATACAAAAACTTAGAAGTAGTTAAGTTTTTTTTAAAATTTAATATAGTTTTTAACTGACTCCCAAAAAAGGAGGAGGTTCTCAATTCAGCGCGTAATTTTTTTTTATTTAATGTACCGTGGTTTCTGAGCAATTTGAATTTTTTTTTTCAGTCCTTAGAATCCTCAATCCTGACACTAAAAAGTTAAAAATAGAAATTTTCCAAAGCCACTGTAATACATTACAGTACAGTACAGTCGGTTTTTCTGACTAGAAATTCAGGAAGGTGGCGGTGTATCACCCCCGTGCCTCGGAGAGCACGTAAAGCCGTCGATCCTGCGCCCGATCTCTCTCTGGTCGTGTCGGGTTTTTCGTCCCATCGGGCTATGAGAGTAAAGGTACAGAGAGTACACCTGTGTATGCGCAGACTTGTGCACTATAATATCTCCTGCGTAGATCGTGAATCTCTCTGGAGATTGGCCGCCGTGGCCGAAATACGGTCGGGAGGACATTATTATTAGGTAGATAGATAGACAAAACTGCACCCAACGTCAAAATTTTGTGTATGTTTAGCTATCCCATATAATCTACAAAACCAATTAGATAAGTCACCTTCAATATCTCAAAACGTAAGAGTTAAGACGCCATAACGTTGGTCTGAGGATATCTAATAATAAAATGCAGCTGTCGGTCGGTGAGCACAAACGTTATAATCTGAACTAAAGAAATCACAAGAAAAAGTTTTTAAGCTTAGGAAATAATGTACAGGTTGCTCCGATAATAAAGACTTCTGTATTTACCTTTACCAAAATTAATTAATACTAGATGATGCCTAGATGGTGGTATAGTAAGTTTTAATAATATCCGCGGGAACTTCTTAATTTTACGGCTTAATTAGCAATATGTCCTTCTTCGGGATGCAACTTATCTCTATACCAAATTTTATCAAAATCGGTTGAAAAGATGGTCCGTGAAAGTATAGCAGATAGACAGACAGACATACTTTCGTATTTATAACATTAGTATGGATTTGAGGAAACTCAAATCCTGGAGCATACTACTATCGCTAGCCGTATTGTTTTAGTATCGTTGACGTTCGTGTATTAGAATAATAATCCTTACTTTAGGGACTTCAAGGTGCGTGACATTGGACTGCCATTTTGAGATATTGCATAAGTATTGCTTTAAGTTTCTATCTATCTAACACTAAAAATTAAAAAGGATGGATGTTAGTAAGTTTGTATGTGACGATGTTTGTTACTCCTTCAAGCCTCAACTACTGAAGCGATTTATTCCACTACAATTTAGCCCTTGACTGCGATCTCATCTAATTGTAAGTGATGATGCAGTCTAAGATGGCAGCGGGCTAATCTTTTAGGAGTATATCAGTATTTTTGGGTTAGATTTGCGTCTATGGGTTGTTCTAAGTTCGATCAACCCATACTTTTTCGAACTTCGAACTGTGTGCCTCGCTCAAACTTCACTTCACAACCCGTTGAGCAATTTTGATCAGTCTAGTGCTTCTACGGAAATAGTTCAAGGAAACTTATAAATTAGGATGATGCCTACGTCAAAAATAAATAGTTTTTTAAAGATAACTAAATAGAATATGATCGTTCCCTGATAATTTCGTGATTGATAACCATTGAAGCTATTTAAGTACAAAAGTGCGTCGAATTTTGACGGCGTCATAAGCAAGCCATACTAATAAAATTAAATGAGAACGTGTCTATGTGTCTGTCTGTCTGCTATACGCTTTAACCTCCCATCTTTTCGACCGATTTTGATGAAATTTGACATAGGGGTAGATTACATCCCGGGGAAAATCACGGAAAATTAAGTAGTTCCCCCGGGAGTGAAGTTAACTGAACCCTTGCGGATGAAGTCGCGAGCATCATCTCGTATTCCATTAACAGAAAGCATGCGTTTTGACATTTGAAAAAAATTTACAATTTGACTGTAGTTTGAACAATTCTAAGCACCCTATGTAACCAACATTAAACCGATGGCTCCTTCGAGGGACGCAATTTACCCAAATGACATTCTACCGAAAAATATAAATTCCCCCCAAAAAAAAATAAGACAGCCGGACATTAAGTATGTTCGCTCCGAACTCCGAAACATTGATAATTAAAAAAAAAACATGGCCGACGCTTTCAACGTCCTTCGTCTCGATAAAAAATAAAAAGCTTCCAAATTCAAATCGGGCGCGGTTGGAGATGAAAAAGCGGGACTAATTTCATGCGCTCACGCAGTGTTCCATTTTCAAAATGACATTAGACAGAGACAAAAAAGTTTTGGAAAGCGTTTGAAAGAGATAGAGATATTACAAATGTATTAATCGGGTCGTAATTTTGCTGAATATGTTGTATAGCCGAAGTAAATTATATTTTAGAAACCGTGGGGTATCCGGTTGTTTTTTTCTTTTTTTTTTGGTTTTTAGTTGATAAAGCATAAAAACTTTTGGGGTTTTAATAACATATTTTCTCGTTTAACATAACTGTTTTGGGAATTAATATTTTTTGTTGTCGTATTAAATGTTATGGTAGGTAGAGAATTTTTGAATTAATGTTTCAATAACTAATCAATTTGACGTTATCCCTTCGATTTTATTTTGGTCGGCCATTTTGATCCCTTCTGTTTTTCGGAACGACATACCTACATAATAATAATAAAGAAAAGAATATTTTACTAATACTAAAATGCAAATCTCATGGTTTTTTATTCAAATAAACTTTAAAAAGTGCTTTTGAATCGTCGAGTGAATCTACCACTGGTTCAGAATATTATTCTACCGAGAAGAATCAGCAAGACACTCAGTGGTTGCTCTTTTGAAAAAAAACATCAGTGTGTAAATAAACACAAATAAATACATAAGTAACCGCAGTCCTTAGCATTGCTGGAGCGAGTCGAAACCATGGCTCTTTTGCCATTTACATTATCTTTAACGCAGTATACTAAGCTTTTTTCAGGAGCAGAATTACTTTTAATAGAAAAATGGAAATGCCCCTACCCTAGAAAATTTTGTTGTTCTCTTTAAAAAAGAAAGTAATTTTTTATAAAACCCTACTAGCCTCTAGTTCTGGCTTTAGGTTCGAGCATTTTGGTATATTCATATTCTTTTTGTTTATAAATATCTATAAACCATACTTATCGGTATAGGTATCATGTTATACATTGAATGTTTCATATCATGATCGTAGTAAATATTTAATTAGTTACATACTCCACTACCTACTTAGAGACAATGCAATTTTAAAATACCTAAGCTTTCATTTCGCCATTTCAGTTTTAATAAATACTAGATGATGCACGCGACTTCCTCCGCGTGGATTAAGGTCTTCTGATTCCCGCGAGAACACCTTTTGTCTTTCGCCGGGATATAATCTAACCCTGTAATTACAAAATTTCAACATAATCGGTTGAAAAGATGAGCCGTGAAAGGGTAAGTAGCAGGCAGACAGACAGACACACTTCGCATTTTTAATTTGATTATTATGTCAAAATAGACGATAATTAATTAATAATAGATACAAATACCTTTAGCCAATAATTCTTTTGATAGCGGGCTAACCATTATAATGGGTTGCTATTATCTCTATGGGACTAATATTCGAAAAGTCTAGATTTAAATCTATTTTCTCGCTTTGACCTAAACACTCGACGCAAAACCAGTCATACTTTTTAATAATCTAAATACGTGATACGATCGTGACTTCATAAAGAACCTATTATTCCTTACGAAATTCAACAGCACAATGAAGGAATCCAATTTAAAAAATATAAAAGTGGTTCGAAATTCGAACCGGGGTTACCAAACTAGTCCCTTGTGATTACTATATCCCCACAAAAATGATTCTCACTAACGACGTTTAAAATTAAGTTTTTAAGCCGTACCCGAAACAAAATGGCCGACACTGAATTTTTTTTTTTGGGCTCGGCGCGATAATTACGATGCCGAGGCGGGAAACGCTCGGAGTGAATTCAATGCGTTCGAAATTCAAATATGGTTCCCGAAAATTATAAAAAAAAAGTAATGGTTGTCTTTAGTAATGTAATTATCATTCTGTGGTCATTAGAGAGCTTTTTAAGGCTGATTATGTTGTGCTTTGAATTACTTATTATTTACTTATTTGTATAACTTAGGTATGCAATGGTACATTTAAATGCCTAGTTTGATATATTAGGTATATCCTGTTTCCTATATATATAGGAAATAAAAAGAAATTATAATTTTAGAATTTAAAAATAATAATCCTTTGAAAATATTTGAAATTGTTTCACAATCCTTAGAAATATAGTCTATCGCATAAACAACCATTAAACAGCCCTAGGTACTTAACTTATCTTTAACAAGTATTTTTTGAGTAATAATCACAAAACACTATAATAAATTTACAAAAATTAACTCACGAACCATTTTTACAATTTCTAATTAAAACTAACATGACACTTTTAAAAGTAACATGCAAGCAAATAAAAACACGTAGAAATAAATAAAACTGAAAACCCAAATCTTTAGTTAAATCTAAAAGAAAATGTCTGGTTGAATTAAAAAAAAATAACCAATTAACCAAATCATTTCAATCCGAAACATTGATAAGGAAAACGACAAGAAAAGCACCTCGGAAGCACCCTTAGCTCATTACCAAGTGAGCGAGAAAAAACATTAAAAGGCTTATTTAAGTATTAGTTAAAAAGAGATGGGTGTGGTTTTGTCGTTGCGTTTAAGGCTTTGCGTCATTGGTCGGGGAAGGAAACGCAGAGGGCGTCACCGTCGGTTTGCCGCCATAAATTGAGTTGTTGACAGATTAATAAGGTAAGGTTATGTTATGTTTTTATTTTTTTTCGCTCGCCGCAGCGCGAAATTATAAGCCTGGCTGTAATTATTGTTATGAAGTCTGAAACTGGACTCAAATGAGGCTACGTGTGTGGTCTGAACGCTCTCTGCCTCGCTTTGAATTAAAGGAAGCTAACCGTAAAAAATATGTTTCGAGAGATATACAAACACTAAAGATTCAGGCCCGTACTACTAAACTAACATCAACTAGGAGCAGGTTCTCGAAGTATCGGTTTTAAGCTTAGATTATAGCAAAGGACCATAGACCTAAGTAAGTATTTGACATTAGGAATAGGTAATTTCAACGTGATAACAACGTGTTACCGAGAAAAAGGGTGTTGACAGAAATACAGACGGACGGACAACGAAGTTCCTTTTCTCCATATTTTGAGGAACGGAATCCTAAAAACGTTAGAAAAAAGAAAAATAGTGGACAGGAAAGCAATTATCTCTGCAAGAGATCTCTAGTCTACCAGTGACCTTTGGCAGTGGGAGGGTCGTAGGTAGGTACATGGATATAATTTGTTGGCAATCGCGTGATTAGATACCAACTCCCAATCCATCAACCAATAAATTGTTTATTTGCTTGAAACATTTATTCATAGTCCAAAAATAGTCCAAACATGTTTCGTCACAGCTGACGTGAAAATTTAAGAATTAGTTACTAACAATATTTAAATCCTTAATCAGTCAATCATAATAATTAATATAATCCACTACAACCTTATAAACATAACATTAAATAAATGTAATTTAAAAAACTATAGTTCACGTCTTGTTAGTTTGAAGCTTATCAAATTCTTTCACTGAGTAAGTATACCTACTGGTAAATGGAATTATTTAGTACTTAAAATCTCCCTTAAATGGTTTACCTAGGTTTGACATAACCGACGTTTCTGTAATAATTAATCTGTTTTCGCTTCAGTTTTCCGCCATGTTTTATGGTTGCTTATATGTAGAGATTAGGCGAGTTTTATACAGAAGTGGCGGTTTTTTTTATTCCAGTACAGGTTAGTCCTTGACTGCGATATCACCTGTGTAAGTGGTAATGTCCGCCAACCCGCACTCTCTCATAAGAGAGTGGCGGCATGTGCCCAGCAGTGGAACGTTAATGGGCTGTAGTGGTAAGTGGTAATGTAATCTAAGATGGTAGTGGGCTAACCTGGTAGGGCTCTGGCAGTTAAATTAAACTCTTACCCTCAATCATTTTCTACACGGCAGTGTACCGGAACGTTAAAACTAAATAGGGTAGTAACAGGTATTCCGGGATAAAAATATCCTTCCCTGAGACATAACCGTGACTAGTTACCACCCTACCGGCAAAGATGTGCCGCCAAGCGATTTAGCATTCCGGTACAATGCCGTGTAGAAACCAATTAGAGGTATGGGTTTAGCGAAACTGCCATACCCTTAACAGGTTAGCGCGCTACCATCTTAGACCGCCTCATCACCACCATTAAGTGAGATCGAAGTCAAGGGCTAACTTGTAGTGGATAAAAAAAACAAGAATTTTGACTATGACTTTGATTTTGTCTTTGCCACGTCTACTTCTGTATATAGCGTGTCTAAAACTGTTTATATCTTGGGTTTATGCTACGGCTTGATGGGATTTTTTTTATGGTCAACATTTATTACTTTTATTGTAGGTATGATTTTATTGCTAAAGATTAGGATTATTGCATTGTTTTTTTGTTTACATTAGATTATTTTAATAGCTGGGCTTTTATACGTTTTTAAAAAATTAAAATTTTAGATTTGCACCTACCTACCTACTCTTAAATACCTAGTGACTAACGTTTAAACGACGACAACAAACGACTAAACCTATTTTTATATAACACTAGATGATGCCAAATTTTCTTTAAAAAAAACCGGTTGAACAGATGGGCCGGCAAAGTCGTACCGCCAAGGGATTTAGCGTTCCGGTACGATGTCGTGTAGAAACCGATTAGGGGTATGGTTTAATATAACAGCCATACGCCTAACAGGTTAACCCGCTATCATTATAAACTGCATCATTAAGTATTTATCATCAGGAGAGATTCAAGTCAAGTGCTATACTTGGTCTGAAAAACTTATCTGACCCGGTGACAGCGTCGCTAGTATCTATGAAAAAGAAAAATAAAATAAAATCAAAAACCAAATAGGCATAAAAAATTGTACCAATTTTGCCCACCAGGTCAAATAAGTTTGTGGGACTATAACTTGTACATACTGGAAAAAAATTAGTTGGATAACGAAAATTTCGGAGCGTGTCTAAATTGAAAAAAGTGCGTGTGTTTAAAAATTCACACACGGCAGAAGTGAAACTTCAGAAAAGTAGCCTCCTTAAGAATGAAATAAATATAACTTGTATTCCTATATCATTCTCTCGCAGGCTAAATCCTTTTATGAATATTGTCTCTTTTTAGTGTCGCCCATTCGTTTCATCGAATTTTCAAATCACAACGATTTTAAAGAAGTTTCACTTCAAAAATTAAAAAAAACTCATAGCTCTCTGTTTACTCTGTGCTACATAGATCATATACCTACTTATATAATGAACTCAGTAGGTACTTACTTAATTCCGCAAATAATTTTTAGCGCTGAATTTCTCATCGGGCGCTCTTCGACGCAGAATGTCTGAGTAATTACCGTAATTGTATTGGACACCATTTTAGAGCACCTGTGCATTCCTAGTGGTGTAGGTTTTTACATCGGCTCCATCACAATTAGCTCTAAGGGTTCCGTAAGGTTCTATCCAAGGAAATCGTCCTATCGGAACTTTAAACATCTACGCGACTATCATATTAATAATAGTGTCTTAATATTATAAATTTGAAAGTGTGTAGTTTAGTCCTTTAATCATGCATCAACAGATCAACGGATTGACTAGTATTTTTCATTAGGTATAGCCACTTTTCAGGTTCTTAAACCAGGAAAGTGACATAGGCTATTTTTATCCCGGAAAATTGAGAAATTCCCAAGGAATTTAACATATTCCACGTAGGCGAAGTCGCTGGCATAAGTTACTTATATTATTAGATGATGTTTTACTTAGCTTTTATCAAAACCCAATTTTTATTACAAAATATCAGGCATTAAATTTGCCTATATTAATACCAAATTTTGTTAAAATCAGTTGAACAGATGCGCCGCGAAAGCGTAGCATCTGCTACGCTTTCTAATCTATCTAGACAAACAGTTCGGTAGACAGACACACACAATTTGTATTTATAATAGATAATATTAGTTAGGGACTTTAATCCACTATGAAGAAGGCAATCATCGGCGTCAAAAATTATATGGTATAACTATAGAGCTTTAAAATAGTAAAGATAGCTATTTATTTATTTTTAAAGTTAATTACTTTTTTTCTAAAAATCTTAGTTCTTTCGTAGCGTAGAAGAGTTATTACAGCTTACTAATTCGTCTCCTTGAAGGTACTATACTAAGGTTGGATTATAATTAATAATAATCAATTTAACTTATACGGAACCCGCAGTAAACTGACTACGGCTCACGCTTGACCGTTATCGAAGCCGTTAAAATATCATTCAGGTTATTTATTTACAATGTGTTACTTTACAGAACATAGAGGCCAAAGAATGCTGGATTAAGAAATAAATTTCGCGTTATATGGAGGAAAATTGTAGGCTGTTTTTGTTAAATTTACTTATAGATTGCACGCGAGGAAATATTTCATAGTACGTCATGTGTTAGGAAAGTGTAATTAATGAAATACTAGCGACCGCACGCTGATTCGCTCCAGTAGAAATTTCAAAGAATCCAGCCTTCTACTTTGTCTACATTACATGGAACTTCTGTGCAAAAAGGTCCCGTTTTTTTTAATGTTGTACACTTATCATTTTTCGTTTCAAAAAAGTTGCTTTTCGATAGTTTGAAATGGTTTTTCAACATAAAACTAACATATTATATATAATAATAATCACAAAAAATAATTTATTTGACAAGTAGTCAAACACCCAATGGAATATAGGTAAGTTAAAAGTGTTATAACGTATTAAATCTGAAAGTTATCATATTTAACTTAAATAAATAAGCTTTTTATTGTAGCAATGGTCAGGATCATGGCACGCGTAAAACGGTAGGCCAAACCTTTCATCCCTAACAATGCAATGAAAACAAACAATAAGAACAAAAAGAGTAGATTGTCAAAAAAAAAGCAATTTGCGACGGTGTAAACAGGCCTTTGTTTGTACTCTATATTCTCTATGCCCAGGTGACAATTTATTCTCTGTGAGCTGTCAAACTTAACGTCAATATTTTGGAGCGATTCGAAACGCAGTGGGGGCAACTTTTTAAAACGCATTTCTTAATATAAAACCTTTTTGGTTACGAAATAAGGTTGTTTACCCAAAGTTAGTATAATATGGATAAATTTTAACAATAGTCGAATGCCTAATATGCTACGCTTGGCCTTAATGAATCGGATTTGAAAGTGCGGGTTTTCTTAGAATATTTTGTTTGCACTATGCAGTTCGGAATTTGAATTTTCGTTGTGTTGCCATGTCTTTAAAGTTGAAATTTGCCTGTTTTAATGTAATTTTTAGCTTGGTTGGTTTTTAAAGGTAAATTGTTGTGGGAAATTGATTATCAGGTGTACGTATTTCGCCCGTTAAGCCTTATTGTATATTTCCGAACTGTTTGTGGTACTTTGAGGCGAGTATGAAATCGGTTTGTCGTTTGAATGTAAAATACTGTGACTGGACGATTTTATTTTTTTATTTTTAACTTTTGGCTGCGGCCAATTCTTGTTACGATTTGACATGCGGCGTGGGTGATGCATTTAAGGGTTTTGAACGTAAAATTGTTCCTTAAACTGATTTCTTAATACCATTTGTTTTCATAGGTACGTACGGCACAACGATGTTTATTGTTCCGCAATTTTTTATACTTACGTACTTATTTAAGAAGTGTTTAAAAACTTCACAAACACACACTACACGGATAACACTATAAATAAAATAACAACAATTATAGGAATACAATTAATTAATTACTATACTTACTCTATAGGAAATGTTTGTGCAATCATAATACATAATTTAGGTATGAACAAGTAACACAAAAATAATATTCCATTATTTATGACACTTTCAAATAAAGTTTCCCCGTAAAATGTTATGTACTTACAAGGTAGTAAAGCAATAAAGTACTTACATTAAATTCAAATATTCAAATATCTCTTACCCTACAAGCAAAAACTGTCATCTGTAGTTTATAAATAAAAATATTAATATTATTATCATGATCAGAGAGTAGTCATATTAGAGGCCTTGATGTCCCACAAAACTTCCTCAATCGGTAATCGATTCTTTAGTCGCGCTTTTTGTGAATGGACATTGCAACTCATTTTCTCAGTCAAATAACTATTTTAATTATTTATTACTTTATATGAAATGAAATGAAATTATTTATTTACCACGTAGGCCAACTTGTGTCACTTATGATAAGTTGACAAGATTCTGCCTCCGGTTCGGAAAACTGAATCTACTGAGAAGAGCCGGCAAGTAACTTAGCAGTTGCTCCTTTCATAAAAAGATTTTTATTTTGACACTTAAAAGTTTTCTGTTCTCAAATACCTATGAGGTTTTGCTGGGTAATCTGATCTGCCATGCCCTATGCATTATAGAAAACACCTGCCTGACTTACCTATCGACAACGTTGGGGTCGACAGGTAGGTACTTTTTAATTAATTTATTTATTTTATTGGTCGGACATACCTGAGAAGACATTACAGTTTCCCAATTCGTCTTATCAGGCTACAGTATTACATATACATTGCACATACGTAACAAAAAACACTAAAAATACAAAACAATAAAAACACACACTAATAATTAAATTAAAATTAAATTAAGAAATAATAACAAAAATACACCGTAAGTGAATGTAAATGAAATTAAAACTATCTATTCTCAAATAACAATTTTATCATACTTGTGAGCTGGATCAGTGGGGTGTGGAAAATGTCTAGTTCTGAATTTTTACGAACCAAATCATTGAGCAAGCGCAATTAATAGGGTGATGTATGAAGTCTGCACCTCTAGGGTCTGCAACTCAATGTTTATGAACCACAATTCGTGTTTTGTACAGGCCCATGTGGATAATTACATCACAATCGACCTCAAATGATAAGATTGTAGCGTGATTATAGGCATGAGCGGTAGCGGTTATAGTTTACCCACTACACGCTTGCCTTTTGGGCCATACTGCCAACGCTTAAAGCAATACTTAAGCAATATTACTCAAAATGACAGTTTGATGTCACGTACCTTGACGTTCCTAAAATAAGGATTCTAATTCCAAAACACAATGGTCAACAATAATAAAACAATATGGCCTCAAGTGTTGGCAGTATGGACCCTGTTACGTTTACTGCAGTTATATCTGTTATATAACTTATACTTACTTACTTATACTTGCACTACTTGATTATTTATGTCAAACTCTAGCTTAACCTACAAGAAAGAGACAAGAAAAACGTCAATACAATGAACATTTCAAAAAACCGGCCAAGAGCGAGTCGGGCTCACGCACCGAGAGTTCCGTACAGGCCTTTGTTATTTGCATAAACGGCTGTAACTTTTGATTGCGTTGGCTTAAATGTCTGATTTTTTCACAACGCCAAGGGACAGTAGACCTGAGTATTTGATATGAATTTTAGCTCGATACCTCCATGCGTTCCTGAGAAAAAGGGTCTTGACAGACAGACAGACAGGCAACAAACTCAAACGAACTCTGAGAACATTTAACAGTTCACAATCTGTCGACAGTTTACAATCTATCGAGATAGAAACCTTAGATTGCAATCCATGGCTAGACCCTTAATACATTTCTACACGGCATTGTACCGAAACGCTAAATCTCTTCCGGTAAGGTATTAACTAGTGATGTTCTGGATATCCCTATCCGTATCCACGGCTATCCGCGGGACAAAAAATATCCGTATCCGTATCCGTTACTTTTTTGACGGATCTTTTACTTGAAATTGATGGAATTCTACATCTTATTCCTTTCTTTTTATTTCTTTGGACGTCACTATTTGGGCCATCCTGTATATAGGTGACTATGCAGCAATGAAAAACTATTAAATTCCATTCAGATAATTTTTTATTTCTTAAAATCAAATATTTGGCACCTTTATATTGGAAACATTTATAGTAGTGAGTTACCAACAATACCAATCTACACTAATATTATTAATGCGAAAGTTTGGATGGATGGATGTATGTTGTTACTCAATCACGCCAGAACGGGTGAACGTGTCAGGACGAAATTTAGCACAGGCATAGATTATAGTATTAAGTATCGGGTTTTTCGGATTAGAAATTCCCAGTACTAGCCCGGAGTTAGGAAGTTGGCGGTGTTTCACCCCCGTGCCTCGGAGAGCACGTTAAGCCGTCGGTCCCGGTTATTATCACTAACATGATAATAGTCGTTAAAGCCCGCCAACCCGCATTGGAGCAGCGTGGTGGGTCTAAGCTCTAATTCCCTCTCTCCTATGAGAGTGGAGGCCTGTGCCCAGCAGTGGGACGTTAATGGGCTGCAGTGATGACGATGATGATAGATTATAGTCTGGAATAATACATAACCCATAGGCTACATTTTATCCCGGAAAATTAAAGAGTTCCCGCGGGAACCAAAAGATCTGAATCCACGCGGACAAAGTCGCAGGCATCAGCTATTAGTACCTACATAACCCTTGTTTACACTACTAAACTTCTTTGCAGACATTTTTTTTACCTCATGTACGAACACTAATGTTATCTATGCTGTCCACTGTCACAGGAAACTATAAATAAAACAAAAAAAAGACCAGCGCAATGCAAGTCGAAACTTGTTCTGTTACGCAAAGCGTTAGGTGGCGTCGACTATCGTTTTAAGGTCACGCGCACTGACACCGATAGGGTAAGAAAGTTAAAATCCGTATCCGTATCCGTATCCGAGGATATACATTTTTAACGATCCGGCACATCACTAGTGTTAACTTGCCACGGCCAAAGCCCACCAAATAAGACCAGACAAAATTCATAAATTATAAATTCGCAACGCTTTCACAGTATTCTGTTCAACCGATTTTGACGTAATTATGTGAAAAGATAGTTTGAAAATTGGGTATTTGCAACTTGTCAATTTTTTAGTATTATTAATTATTAAGTAGAGGACCTCCCTAAAAGATCCCTAATATTTACGTATCCTGTTATTTTTATGTTGAATAAGCATTTTAAATATCAATTAAAGTATAAAAGTGCGTCGAACTTTAGTGACGTCACAATTCAGTATTATACTATATTATTCATATAAAATCGCATACTGAGCGCGCGTTTTGAGGTTAGAAACATATAACTGATTTGACTAGTTATTAAATATCCAATCAAAGAGCTCCCATATTTTTAAAAACCTAAATCCACGCGGACAAAGTCGCGGGCATCAATTAGTCAACAACAAAACCGCTTAAACACCATCAAAAAGCGACAACCGCAATACCCCATGTTATCACCCCATGCGGTCCCCTCCACCATCCCATTGTTGGTACCTGTCAAAATATTTCTCCTTTTTTCAAAAACGCCTAGCCGACGCGAAAATTGTACATTCATCTCGGCATAACAGCCAAAAAGGTTCGTATATTATGTCGGTTCCAACGGATTCGAGGTTTAGGAATTTCGGAGTGAAACAAAAGACTGTAAAATTGGTTTTTCGGGTGGCAACACTTAAATCAAACTGTCTTTTTTTAATCAATTGAAGGGTACAGGACAAGAAGGGGCTCATCGACAATAAGGATAATTAATTAGAGTAAATGGCCAAGTAAATAGGTAATGTACCTCTTCTTAGCCACAAGCCATTGTATGCATAGACTTATTGTAAGAGTAGGTAATTTGAATGTTAGGTACTTGGTCTACAAAGCCTGACGCTATTTGTAATTAATTATTCATAACATTATTTATTTATTCAAGATGTAATCCCAACACTTAATTATGGCCCCACCCGGGACACGAACTCAGAACCTCGTCGGCCGTAGTAGGACATGCTCACCTATACAGTTTACCTAAACAGAGATAGCTAATAAATAACCATTTCTTTTGAAGTAATAAAACCCGCGCGTCCTAATAGGATAATTGAACAGTTTACCATAACAGAGGTGCGGTAATTATTACCTTCGATGCGGCAACACTGGCCGCTCGGTTTCGATGCACGGAGTCGATTGCGTTTGAATTTCAAACACTTTCGAAAATTTATTCTCGCGCGTTTATAATATTTGATCACAGAATAAATGTTGTGCGTTGAAGTTTGATGACGTCACAACTATGTATTACAAAGTTCCATACTAGAAGCGCGTTCCTAAATTTGTTAAATAAAGAGTTGCTTACTAGGCACCTACAGAAAAAGTAAGTTTGCGATTAAAAATAAACACAAAACAGCATTTTTTTTCATTTTCTTAAAATAATTAATTTCGTAAACAAGAGATGAAAGGATATTTTTTTGAATTCTTCTCTTGATGGAATTCTTTGGAATTATAATGGAATGATATTAACGAAATAAAGGTACCTAGCTGTACTTACATTTAAATTATTGTGAATAAAGATACCACTTTATAGCCATTAATTAGTACTATAAGTATAGGTGTATAAAGTCGGAATTTAGAGATTTAAATCTCTGTATAAAGTGGTATTTTTATTTCCCAATTAATACCCATGCCTACTTATTAATATTATGTAGGTAAGTACTAGGTAGTAATATTACGAAACAGCGTGATAAAATATGGGTGAAATATTAAAGTATCTTGTTTTGTTTAGCTAATACTAATTCTTCTACGGAATGCGATTTTCAAAAAATTTGCTATCGTCTCGTCATATCAATTTATCATTTATTTTAGCACTAGCTGATGCTCGCGACTTCGTTCGTGTGGATTGAGGACTTCCCGCGAGAGCTCTTTAATTTTCCGTTATAAAAAGTAGAATATGTGTTGTTCTAGACTATAATAATACATATCTCTGTGCCAAATTTCATATTTTCTGGCGTGATTGAGTAAGAAACAGCCATCCATCCATCCAAACATACATTTACAATATCTATTGGTAAAGATTAGATATTAAATACCTATAAAATAACTATCACTTGAAAAAATTAGGTGCCCTTGTTTAACAATAAAACATTTCAGCAGTTTTAAATACAAAATATATTATAATGTTTAGGTACGTAGGAATTTGGATTTTATTTTAATAGTTAAGGCATCTTTTACCTAGCCACACTAAAAAACCTAAAAGTAAAAATAAATATCACCTGGTTACATAATATATTAAGTACGTAATATTATGTTTGTTACACATTCTGAATGTAAAATTGAAATGTAAAATTGTAATGTAATAACATTACAATTTTACATTCATAAATAATATCACCTTATAAAACTTTAAGTATATCACTACCATTATCTGTGGTACCTATTGTATCATATATTTTTTTTTCATTATTTATCAAAACAAAACGTATACAGGCAAAGGCTTAAACGGTCACTTACTAAAACCGTATAATTACATAACCTCCTTGCTCTAAACAGACTAAAAACCCAATTAAATATACGCAACGAGTTAAAAAGCAATACAACAACAATTAAACATGTAAAATTACGAACAATTTCCAACCAATTAACTCGAAATTTCAATTTTAATATGAGCGGAAAATTCTCGTTTAGAAACATAAAATAAGCGAATTTCGTTCCTATATCTAAAAGAGAGAAGGTTTATAGTCTATGGTATCGCGTTCCCGAACGGACCACACACGTCGCGCGGTGGATTTTAAAAAAGGAACGCGCCAACCGCGCCGCGTTCGGTACCTCATCATCGGTTCTTTTTTTGAAACTCAGCTAGATTTATACATAGATGTATAGGATGGTCCGCGCGGAATGTAACGCTAATTTACTGCGATAGGTTTTTTTTAAACAATGTTACCTATGTAGTTTTTTTTAACGGCATAAGCAGTAGTAACACAGAACCCTTAAATGTTTTATTTTTTTACCTTTTATTGGCTTGCGCTTGGCTGCAATCAGACCTGCATAGAAATGGTGATGCAACATAAGGTACGTAGCACTTTACCACACGCTTACCTAGAATTTTCATTTGAAGACACTTTAAAAGTGGAAGGGACCTTAAATAAGAGGGGTATTTTTATACCCTTGCAAGTTAGCCCTTGACTGCGATTTCGCCTAATGTTAAGTTATGAGGCAGTCTAAGAAGGAAGCAGGCTAACGCCAATTTTTTAAACCCCCCAGAACACTCAGATTCATAAATGGAATAATAAAAATTGTCAAATTCAGTCTGCCATTAATTAAACTTGGTTTTTTTTTAAATATCAAGTAATATGACCCACAAATAAAAAGATCATTGACCCACATCGCTCGCTAACGCCTCGGATAAAGTGAAAAATTAAAAAAAGTGCAGACAAAAGTCCAAAAATAGGCTCTTCATATATTATGCTGGTTTGAACTATATGGGGAAAGAGACAACAGTTAAATAATACATAAGAGAAAGGAATAATCGAACAAATGAGAAAACTCTAGTTCTTGAAAATTAAATGCAAATAAATAAAGTTAATAGATCCGTAGTTAGATTATAATCTAACGGTTTTTACAATCTTACGGTGACATATACATAGTATTAAATGGGCCCTTTCATAGACAAAAGTTGGGCGTCCGATATGTAAGTGCGTGCCGTGCCCCTCACTGGTTTAAGCCTTTGCTTGTCTCCGCATTATCGCTGTCCCCATTTAACTCTAACCACTAAGTTATATTTTATGTACATACCTCGCAGACCAATTTACACATCGATGACTTTATACATACATACGCCTCCAGTCGAAAAAAATGGATAAAAAAAATATATTATCAAACCAATAATGTTGTTGTGTTCGTATTATTATAGTGTGGAGTTCTCCCCAGATATAAATTACCCCATTTTATTTCCCCGCTTCTGAAGAAATATCAAGGCCATATTGTCGGTAGTGGTGCCTTTTTATAGTTTTTTAAATATCTCTTAAAACCTTTGAAGATTAGTTTGTTATCGGTTGGCAATAAAGTAGGTTGAGGTTGTACCGAAAAACAACGAGTCAATTCCACTTAATGCGGAGAAGGTATATGTAATTTTCCTCTATGCCACTGCACAGGACCATTTGGTCTAATCGTAAAGATATAATCAAAATCAGGTTTTGTGGGCCTGCCGTCTGTCCACTTAGTGGGTACGACACTGACACTGCGCAAACCTGTAGACAGAAGTTTGATTTTGAACTTAGATAGGTAGCTATTTAAATTTGTCTCGTTTTCAACCTACCAAAACCAACCGCCAGTATGCATAACCTGTTGGACGTAAGCCTCTTTTAGGTGCAACGATGACACCTAAAAGCAATGGTTTGCATCAGTTCACTGCCAGTAATTTTCCGGATTGTTATCGCTCCACCTGACTAGGCGGAGTGATAACATCGAGAATGGCATGACCCTTTACTCCAAGATGCGGTCTTCTGTGGTGTAAGCTTTGGTGAATTCTCAAACGACAGATGACAGTTAAAGGTCTCTCTTATTTATATTTATTTTCTGGTGGGCCGGCCGTAGCTACCATCCTATCGACAAAAACGTGCCACCGCGATTTAGCGTTCCGGTACGATGTCGTATAGAAGCCGATTAGGGATATGGGTTTAATGTAACTATCATACCCCTATCAGGTTAGCCCGCTAACTGCATTGTCACTTACCATCACAAATTTATTCATAAGGTAGAGAGTCTACGCTCTACATCTACCTGTGTTACTCCAAGGAATATAGGTGGTGTTCCTTTTTTAAATTTGAGTTTTTTTTTAATCACAAAGGACTAAGGAGGTCCGTTCGTGGAAGACATCCTTTTCGGCGGGAATTTTCTTGATTGCCCGATAAAGGTGGGTGGATTAAAGAAAAACGCCTTTTAATGGATTGGGTGCGGCGACTTTGTGGGGATTATACTTGTAGTGTCACGCGACTTCGTTTGATATCTGATTTGTATGATTATTGCCTCTTAGCCATAATAATTAAGAAAATTAAAAAACACGACTGCCCTGCCAAAAAACGAACTAAAAAGAAAAAAATGTAAATTAATATCACTTAGAATCTTATTCACATTTTTATTAAATGGTTTTTTTTTTGTGAATCATTGGATATTGAACTGTAGTGTTATTTATATTTTTGGAATCTACTCATCATTTTCTAGATGATGTATGATGATTATATAGTTAATCTTATTTAAGAATTTTTTTTTAAATTTACTAACCTATGTCACCCAGAATAAGCTAGGGATTCTAACGATACCTCATTTATCAAAATCGGTTCAGGCGTATAGAAGTTATGGTGGAATATACAAACTCACATACATACATACATACATACATACATACATACATACATACATACATACATGAACCCTGAAAACAATATTCTCCTTTTATCAGGCAGTCGTATAAAAAAAAAGTGTATCTGTGTGCAATTCACACATGGCAGAAGGGAATTCAGTCAAGTAGCATAAGAGAGAATGAGATAAATATAAATTGTATTCTCTCGCAGGCTAAACCTTATAATATGAATATGTTTGTCTCTTTAGTGTTGCTTTTTCGTTTCATCGAATTCTGAAATCGCAACGTTCCTAAAGAAGTTTGACTTCAAAATTGTATTGTAATTTTTTTCATCCTGAAAATCTTAAATCGTACTTAGATGCCATTCTATAGTTATTTTTCTAAGCTTTTTGTGGGTAGGTATATTTACAATATTAATACAATACTGCTTTAAGCGATGTAGTAACCCCCCCAGTAAGCAAAACATCTAAACCATTTTCATCTCAATAAGAATCAAATAACCAAAACTTAAAGGACGAATCCTTATAACACCTTCACTCAAAGCGAGAGTTTTTTGGACTTTTATTGAAACTCGACACCAAAGACAATCACTTTGATGTGCAGGTTACGAGTATTTGCATTTCAAAGGATTCGAAACGGCAAAACTATAACTTAAGCTCGACATTGACGGTAGGTCGTTTGATTTAAGTCTAACAACTGAAGTGCAATAGGTGGACGCCAACTTTTTAATCCTTTCAAAATTCAAATGTCTTTCATTAAAATAAACTTTTACAAGTGGTTAATTTAATCGTCAAATTAATCTACCTCTAGTTCGGAATGACATTCCTACCGAGAAGAGTTTGTTTAACTCTTGATCGTACCGTACTGTGAAGTTTCGTCGCCTGAGGACTTACTGTTGGGGTCCACTAGCTTCCTTTCTTTTAGCACAAAAGTGAATGTTTGCATGCCACGTCGTGGCTGAGTGTGGCTTAGTTTCTATTTTAACTGTAACACCTCTTTTGTATACCTACAATGTATCAAATAAAGGATTTATTTATTTATTTCCTAGACTATGCTGTTCTTGTGCGGCTTGCTTCCAATGTTAATTAATGTAACAAAAATGTATTATATTCAACCAGTCATCGCCGCAAACGTTATTAACATATAAATAGCAGTTTGTGAGTCCCGAACGAGATAGCACACGTTCGTGGCGGCCTCGTGAGTTTATCCTTTACTACAGACTTCAGGCTATTTAGCTAATATTAAGTTATTATTACCTAACTGCCTCATTGGTCTAGTGGTTGGCATTTTCGACTGTGACCGACGAGATCCCGGGTTCAAGTTTCGGGCCATTAAGTATTGGGGTTTTCTAATGTTGGATAGAAGCAGGCGTTACTTTGCGCAAATCCATGATAATGAACTAAAAATTTAATTCGCTATAATCCGCCATAATGGGTAGGTAAATCCAAGCTATGTGGTACAGTGTGTATTCTTTATAGCCCGCGATATTCACCACACCACAGAAATCTTTTAAAATTTAAACTACTCTCAAGTCTCAACATACGTTTCACTCCGATACCGGAGCATCTTCAGGAGATTTTGACTCGATAATGCACGATTAAAAATCGTAACCCACTGTACCACATAGATTTACCTACTGTGGCCGATTATAGCGAAATAAATTTCTAGTTCCAACATTGGGTTTTTCTGACAAGAAATTCTCAGCACTATCCCGGAGTCAGGAAGTTGGAAGTGCACACCCCCATGCCTCAGAGAGCACGCAAAGCCGTCGGTCCCGCGCCTGATTTCTCTCCGGTCGTATCGGATTTTCTGTCCCATCGGGCAATGAGACGAGAGTAAAGGAACAGAGAATGCACCTGTGTATGCGCTTACTTGTGAACTATAATATTAGAAGGCTAATCTCTCTGGAGATAGGCTATTGTGGCCGAAGTTCGGTCGGGAGATAAACAGTATACTGCCTCGTCGGTCTAGGGCCACACTAAATATTTATATGTAGACTTATAGGTACTATTTACTATCGTAAGGATAACTTCGTATAATATAGTGGAATTGAAATAGTTGTAGTGGAATCCATAACTACTGATATTATAAATGCGAAAGTGTGTCTGTCTGTCTGTAATGTCTGGCTGCTACGCTTTCGCGGCCCTTCTAATGGACCGATTTTGGTGAAATTTGGTACAGGCATAGGTTATATCCCGGAGAAGAACAAAGGCTATCGATGGCGAGGCGACGATTCTAAAGAAGTTTCATTTCAATAATAGGTAAGTACCTACCTATTTATATGAGTATGGATGTAGTGAATAAGTATTAAGTAGTGATTATTTACAATCAAAAGCTCGTGGTTTTATACATTAACTATATTAAAACTTAAATGAAATGCGTCCAGTCCGGTTGTAGCAATTTAATTAATTTTCGTGTGAATTTATGAGTTGTTTCGCCGAAGACAAACTGACTCTACACACGCAAAATGGCCGACTTACCTATTACGAAAATGTTTTATAGTTTAATATGGTCAGAAACATTGCTGCTGATAAAGAAATGTGTAATTACTAGATTTTTAAGACTTGAATTAAAATCTTTTTTTAATTATTAATCTCATAACTCGTAAGTACCTACCGGTTTCTACAGGGCATCGTACCGGAACGCTTAATCGATTGACGTATTTTCCGGTAGGGTGGGAACTAGCCACGGCCGAAGCCACCCATGCCATTCCAGGGAAAATTCAGAAATTATAAATTCCCGTAATATTAACCCTGCCGGGGATCGAACCCGGGACCTCCGCAAGTTAAGACAACAGCACTCACCTGCTGCGCAACTGCGCCAGGGAGATTGGCCACCATGGCCGAAATTCGGTCTGGAGGATATTATTATAATAAGCAAGATGCCTATATCAAAAATAAATTATTTCTATCTTATTATTAAATAGATGGTCTTCCAAAAGATCTAACATTCACATCCTTGGTTAGTTTTAAGTTTGACCATTTTAAAGAAAAAAAATGCTTTGAAATTTGAAGACGTCACAACTGTGAATTTCATACAACTTCCATACTAGAAGTGCGTTTTTAACTTTGATAAAGAGTTGCTGATTTGAGTTGTCGTCGTCCCTATTATTATTTTTATTTTAGTATGGATTTTAATAAAGTGTTTTGCACTTCATTCCTTAAAGGTAATTAAAAATAATGGACGTATCCCCACATCAGTAAAACTTTTGATGGAGTGTCGGATGGACAGTTTTATTTATGGTCAATAAACATCGATTTATGAATCAATGATGGACCTTTGATTGATGTATCGATTTCACGTTAATCGATTGAATAATTGATTTAATTCAATCAAAGTGTTTTTAACGGCATCATAGGAATATTAGAATTACTTCAGTAGGTCTATAGGCAATGATATTTAACCAACGACCTTAATTTACATAGACGGGGTTTGACATCCCTGTCAAACAAGGAATGTGGACTTATTTTACTAACGCCATCTAGTCTGAAAAGCGGGACAGCGCTATGGCGGGTACAAGGTATACAGGTGAGGGGCACGCCCTACAAGTCGGACTCCCAACTTTTTTCTATGAAAGGGCCCATCTAGTACCTACATATATCGATGGTCTATAGGCAATGATATTTAACCTGTCCGATTCTGTGCCTAAGTTGTTTTGAAAATATTGTTTTTTTTAACGTGTTAATTGATCTTTTACGATTAATTTGAAATTACTTTTGTCTAAATAATAGCCCCAATTAAATCACAATAGTCGGAACGCGCTAGCGCCTTTTTGAGATTTCCATGAATTTCCTGATTTTTCTGCTGTTACTATAAAAAAAAATACTACATTTTTGATTAGGTCATACTTTAGTTAACTGAGTAGTGAATTAATACCATTAAATTTTGTAAAGAAATTTTAACTTTTACTGTCATAAAAAATCGGAATAGAAATCCATGTTTTTCGTTGTCATATAGAACATTTTTAACCTATTTTACCACGTTGCATTCATATTTAGAATCTGCTCCATTTTTTCATATAATCTTATGGCTTAATGTACCTTTTATATCAATTAAGTATCTATTTTCTATGTCAAGTAAGTAGGTAGTTAACTTGTTCGATTTTACTTACTTGGAAACAACACCTAGGCATTAAGATAATAACGAACGATTTTATTACAATTTTTCAAATACTTACGCAACATATGGTCAATCTAACAGTAAAAGACAACCCTTAAGGCATAGACAATATAAAACTGACAGATGCAACTAATGTTCCCGCCATTCCTCACCAACCAATCCCGTAGCAGGAACTTTTTTTCATCTAAGCCCGAGACAACAGCTGCGAGTTCTTCAGCCTAACATTAACGTGTTATTGGGTCTTTTTACATGTACATTGTGGTTGGTCGAATATTAGGGATGGGGTGTTTTTTCTGTGATGATTTGTGGATGATGACGTTATATTGTGAGGGCGCGGAATGGATTCGTAATTGGAATTCTCTATAATAATGCAGCTCGATTGTTATCTCGCGTCTATTTTCGGATTTTGATTAGGTTTTTATTTGGATTGAAAATTTTATCTATTTTATATACTTCATAATATTATTATTTCAATATATCTTTATCTGATGAGTTTCTTCATTTTTGATTAGTTGCCTACCTTGGTTTTTATTTTCAGGAAATAGCTGAAAGAAGTCTATGTAAAAAGCTCACGAAAAGAAATGAAAAATTTAGGTACCTACTACTATGTGCTATTAAGTACCTAGTACCTACTAGCTTGAAGTATCCCATATTTTTATTTTTATTTAGACCATATCTTATTACTTATCCCATATTTTTAGTAATTTCTGTCACTGCTAACAGATGCAACTAATAAGCGAGTACAGGTACTTAATTTATATTGCTTTCGGCCGGAAAATAGAATTTTCGGAAAATGGCTGTCTCACAGAAACCTGTTACTTCAGTGTATTAAGGCCACAAAATAAAGGTTCTACTTTTGCCGACTTAGGTACATAGATTCAATAATCTAATTTATTTCAACCGCGCGTAAAGTCTAAAAGACTATTTAAGTAACTTTTTGTAAATGGCTCTAGATTCCAACCCTAAAAGCTCACGTATATTTTTTTCTTTATTAAATTTATTATGAATTTATGAACTTGCTAATTGGAAAACATAAACCTGAAACGAAAAAAGATTTATTACTTAATGCAGAGGCAAATCATTATTTTGTAAGGTTATGTTATAACGTC
The DNA here is from genome assembly GCA_964035005.1 of Erebia palarica. Taxonomy (NCBI): domain Eukaryota; kingdom Metazoa; phylum Arthropoda; class Insecta; order Lepidoptera; family Nymphalidae; genus Erebia; species Erebia palarica. The sequence continues at coordinate 5,898,113 of OZ035995.1, read as the reverse complement.
TAAAGCTATTAAGCTATGTTATCGATCACAATGTTGAGCGTGATATAGGTACATCGCGTGATATCAAGTAAGTGTGTAACTCTCATAAAGCTATCATCATCAAATCTATTTTTTATACATAGGCATAGCCTATACCCACAAACAGTACGTAATTTGTACTTTATTTCAGCTAACGTAATTTAATATTAATTACTTATAAAACTAGCGAATGCGTGGTTTGAGGTTTTTAGGTTCCCGCGAGATCTCTATAATTTACCTCGATAAAAAGTAGCCTATGTGCTATTCCAGACTATAATCTATCACTGTGCCAAATTTCAGGCAAATCTGTTCAGCCATTGGGGCGTGATTGAGTAACAAACATCCATACATCCATCCATACATCCATCAAACTTTCGCATTTATAATATTAGTAAGATATATTTCGTTTTGAGTAAAAATTAAAATATGTTTTAAATTAATTCCAGTTTTTCATAAATAATACTATTATATCCTTTGTACTTTTTTAGTACCTAAGTACGTTGGCGACTTCATTTACGAATGTTCTAGTAAGTACTTACCAGGATATTTTTACATATGTGCATTGCAAGCGTAAATCTGGATTTAGAGATGTATAGTTGGGCGTCCGACTTGTAGGCCGTGCCCCTCACCTGTATGAGCCTGCCCTTGTCCCGCCATAGCGGTGTTCCGCTTTTCTGACTAGATGGCGTTAGTAAAATAAGTCCACATTCTTTGTCTGACAGGGCCCGTCTATGTATATTGAGGTCGTTGACCCAATCAGACTCGGATACTAAGCAGGTTCTTAGACTGCATCAAAATTCAAAATTCAAATGTTTTTTATTTAAATCGATCTTTTTACAAGTGCTTATGAATAGTCGAATGAATCTACCATCACTACCTTAGGTACCAGCTGGTAAAATCGCAGTCAAGGACTAACTTGTAAGTTGTAGTGTATTAAAGAACATGCCTACTAAGTACGTCTACATATAGAGTAAAATAACCTCTTTAATTTTCTCGAAACTACCCAATAAAATAACCCAACAATACGTAATCACTAATCATCACAATAGATACTTAACCATAGACAATAACAGAAAACCGCGGGAAAACTTTATTGCAATACCGTATTTGATATTTGTGGGTGACATTTTATTAGGCTCTATATTAGAAAACATGGCTGTTAATCTAATATGGCGACATCTGTGGCAAACTACTTTTGTGGCGCGAAAATTTCGCGTTTTATTGGACAAAATCGCGATATTACACTTTGTCGCTGACTAAGACAGTGTAATATCGCCATATTGGATCTCTGATATTATCTTTGGTTGCCAGTTGCGAACTTCTTGGCAGATGGCAGAATTTTATCATACCCACATTTTAGAATTTTAAATATTATCTACCCTGGTATTTCAAATAGGAAAAGTTCCTCCTTTTCTAGTATTTATAGTATTTTATTTATAGATTACAATTAGGTACCTACATCTAGATATTTTTATTAATCGTAGATTGATGAAAGATGAAAAATTACCAATCTTTAATATGTAAGTAGGTAGTAGGTAGACTGATAATATACCTAGATCTCATATCGTAAATTAAACACATTATTTAATGGATGCTCACATATTACGACTTTGAATCCGCAGTAATATAAGAAATGCGAAAGTGTGTCGGTCTGTCAGTCTGTTTATATGCTACTAACTGCTGCACGTCAGAACCGGGAAAGAACATAGTGGTATTTTTTAACCCGGAAAATCTACGTAGGTAACTAATACCTATACGTGCATAGTTTTTCAGTAATGTAAAACTCACGATTCTATGTAATTTCATTGTGTCGTAACCGTATTAAAAGCTAAGCAACACCTTACCTACCGCAACGTAAAAGTACCCAAAAATTGTCTATGACAAAAAAGAGTACCTTTTATTGCGAAATTCGGTTTGGCGGGCTTTCTGACGCGGCGTAAACATCTTGTTAGCGAAAGCCAAATACGAGCGTTTATAAATAATAAATAAAGTGGATATAATACTTTACAATACAATGGGGGTTAACAAATGTTGCGAGTCGATTCGTTGTCACTTTTTCTATGTAAATTGCGCGCGTAATTTGTGAACGCGCGGGGTTCTTTTTCGTGCCTGTTAGGTTCTTTTTGTGTCGCTGACGTCTGAAAGGAGGTTGCAATGAAAACGGTCTTATTGAAGGCGGTGTGGTTTTTTTTTTATTTTGAGTTTACAGTTTTAATCGAATAAATTCCTCGAGTGTTGTCACCTTTTACGGTTGTGGTTTAAACTTCTTTCTGCCGCTTTAATCTTGACAATAAGATTAACGTAAATACTGCTTTATGTGTAGAATTTGATGGTGAAGATTTGACTTTCGCACTTAACTTCTATAGCTTTAACCTTAATCTCATACCATAGAGTCCATAGATACTTTTTTTTAATTATACCGCTGTACTTAATCTCTGAATGCTATTTTGATGAAATTTTGTGCATACTTACATTACATAAGTTCCATCCATAAGACTACTTTTATCCCGGAAAATTAAAGAGTTGCGCTTTAATTTACACTAATCTCTCTAAAGATTGGCCACCGTGGCTGAAATTCGAAGAACATTATATTTTTACATTTAAATTTTAAACATTTGAATCTACTTAACTGAGACTACAATTTACTACTATGTTAAAAGTTACAATACACTCTCCCCGAAATGTAAAACAATTAATTAAACCCCGCAATACGTGGCTTTACGTTCAAAAGTGCCACAAATCCTAAACAAAGGTTATCAGTGCAACACAAGAGTACCTTCGCACTCGTTGTGAATTCACAATCACTTAGCGAGAGCGACTTGTTATTAATTCAGCGTCCACAAATCATAAGAGACAGCGATTTGAAAGTGTCAGACTTATAGGAGATGGCGATTATGCAGTACTGCAAATTCGATTGATCGCATTGAGCGTTTGATCACATTAGTGTTAAAGTGAAATATACCTAATAGCTCTTGATTTAAAGTCACAAATTCATTACAACCGATTTCAATTTCGAAAAATATCGTTAGGAGCGCCGGCTGTGAATGCATACACGAAATTGAGCACTAAATCAGTGCAGTCAAGGTTCATTTTACTTTGATGCTAATCGGATCGAACGCTCAAGCCGATCAATTGAAATTGCATTTTAAAAACTGAGACTTTATTGGCCAATCAGAACAAAGCGTTCTTCTTTTGTTTAATCGCGATTTTGGCGGTTTAACAAAAGTTTTTTAATTATTTTATATGAAGAGAAAAATGGCTAGAAGTTTTTCTTGGACTTAATTTTTAATATAATAATTTTGAAATATTTATCATTTTGTATCAAATAAGTGTTTGTTATAATCTACAGATTTCAATAATGATGGAAATCCTGGAATGTTACCAACAAGCGTACAGGAAGTGTTTGCACAGATGACACATCTCGGTTCGCTTATTACTTGCACCCCACATGAGTAGGGTTGGGGGTGAACACTGTAGAGTGTAGAGGGTGCAAATCGCAACACTCACGCTTAACGCTCAGTCACGGGGGGTGTTTGCTTATTGCTATTGTGTACGTGGGTTGTCTGAGACTTCACATCTACCCCAAACTAAATAATTTACCCATACTAACATTATAAATGCGATAGTGTGTCAGTCTGTCTGCTACGCTTCCACGGCCCATTTTTTCACCAGATTTTGATAAAATTTTGGTACTACGATAGGTTTTATCAAAGAGTCCTTACCTAGACTAGTTAGTATCTACTTTAAATCCTATCATGAAATGAAAGCCACTGACATATATTTTTATCCATTGAAGGTTTGCTATTAATCAATGTTGTTTTTATTTCATACTTTACCTTCAATGAATATAAAACTGAGTTAGAGAATAGGGGACAAAGACTTTTTATGCTGAAAAGTCATAGGAGTGATGGAATAAAGTACTTATTTAAAAATATTAAATTAACATATAATGTCACATTAATATACTAAAATTTAAATATTAAACTAATCATAAAATAAATTTTTAATTAAATTCTTATATACTAACAAAAACCCTAATCAAAAAGGCCACCCCGGGTTGCCCCTCGGCCAAAGATTTCAAAGATCAAGCTTTCAGCATTGCCACGCTGAATGGCGATGGACCTGACCTTTGGACCTGAGGCCCTATTGTATAAGCTAATTGTAATCATTTTGACAGCTTAAAACGTATTACTTTTTTTAAATTTATATAGGCCAGCGCTTGGCTGCAATCAGACTTGCTTAAAAGTGGTGATGCAGCCTAAGGTGGAGCGCGCTTGTCTAGAAGATGCCTGTTCATTCTTGATTTGAAAGTACCTATATTAAAAGAGGAGGGGAAAACGGAAGCCGGAAGGGCATTCCATAGCCTTTATTATATATCATTTGTTTAATTTCTATTGTGTAAATTATTGGAATATTTCTGGAAAATAAATTGATCTATTTATTTATAACCTAGCGGTTCTAACTAGAAACGCTTCGTACGAGCCCGCGGAATTTCGACTGCGTAAGGGTGCAGACCTTGTCCGATGCCTTGCGGTTCGATAATAAAAAGGTGACGGAGGAACCAGATCGAATATTTCTTGAGCACACTCTTAGAAATATATCCTGTAGAATACCGACAGACAGGCAACTTTGCGCCGATGTTCTAAGCTTTGCAGCTTCGAACTGACCAGCGCTTTGTTTCCAATAAGTCTCCTGGCGCGACGATCCACCGAATTCAATGCATCAAGCTGGAATTACTCGAGCTTTTTAAGAAGTTGACACATGCTTTTCGACGTGCAGGCATCTATGAACTCCTTAAACAGGTCAAATTATCCGACGATTATCTTAACGCCTTCAGGATGATGTTGGGACTCCCCCGATACGAACGCACACACGGACGACTTTTATGCTGTCATGCGCAAACGAGTCGCATCGCTGATGTGAAGAGTTAGGGGAGTACCAACGTCATCTTGAGGGTGTTAAGCGATAAACCTGACTGCCCCATGCTGAGGCACTGGATATATATATGACACATATCTATGTACCTACCTAGTACCTACCCCAGCATGCAATCGCAGATATTTAAATTAGTTTTCTCAAACATGCTTGGAAATTTGAGCATTATTTTGACAACCTTCTTCGAGATAAATCGAACTTGCCGTACTGGCCAAATACATGCGAGCAGCGGCCGGCAAAAGTTGTATGAAAATCCATATCTGTCGTGGTTTAGCGGCCAAATAAATTACATAGTAAATTCATTTCGTATAATAGTCGTTTATTTTAAAAATGGAACCATCTTTTACTCCGAGGTAACTTATCAAACTTTTTATTTAAAATTCGAATTAGCTTGCAAATAGAAAGCTGTTTAATGAAAAAAAACAAATGAACACTATACGCGGGAAAAATTATTGTTGTTCGTTGTTCGTCATTGGTTTTGAAATTTATTTGACAAAATGAGTTCAATTGAAAACAATGAGTGTGATGAATTTACTTTAACGCCATCTGAAATTCAAGAGGCGGCAAGAGCCGTAGTAGAAAACTTGTTACCGCCAAAATCGTAAGAAAAATATTTTTAAGTAATAAGTTCTGTACTACTTAGTTTTAATTTCTGCGCATTATTTGAGAAAAGCACTATACAAGCCTTGGCCACAACTTGGCATTGATGGACTCACGTTTGTGTGCCTCGGCTTCGCCTCGGCCCACATTTGCACGTTCGTCCTTCAATGCCTGTTTTGCTGGCCGCTACAGTAATGTACTATACTGTGTTTTTATTGTGTGTATACTAACATAGTTTTTAAGTTTAATACTGTACTATCAACATATGGACTAAAAACAAGAGTCCGAAATAAACAAATTTTATTTTATTTTTATCCGTTTGACAAACGATTACGATTTCCTTACACAATTGGGGAGCATTGTGTTGGATCTAGAGCGTGGGTTATAAAGTCATAGGTATTTCTTGAACATGCACTTGCGAACAAGTACCTATGTCAGTTTTTTGTATGCTTATTCGTTTTCGCGATATATGTATGTATGTTCACAAAAATCTCGATGAGGACAGTTGTGTATTGAAAGTACAGTATAAATATTTATAATATCGCGCGGCCATTGTGTCGAAATGATACCAAGCGTGTTCGTGAATATATTGTCAAGTTCGCGAAGCACGGGACGATTACAAATGGCTGCCGAGCGCGGGAGCTAAGGGCTTCTAGAGTATAGCGGGGAAACGCTACGAAACTGTTGCTGTCAAATTTAGCAGCCTTCTTAGGAGCAATTCTTTCAGAGGTTTCTTACAAAGGATTCTTCAGGATTCAAGCTAGAGTTACCTACTTAGAGAATTCATTTCCAAAAGAATTATAGAACTGCGATCGTACGACAATAGATGCATATCAGATCTATTATACTTCATTATTACAGAATTTTACACATTTTTTTTAAGTAGAGATACCTCACCATTGTAACGAAATGATACCACGCGTGTTCGTGAATATATTGTCAAGTTCGCGACGCGCGGGACTATTATCTAGCGTTGGCAGTATGGCCCCAGAGACTTCTTACAAAGTTTTATACATACCTATTACTTTAACACCTAAATGGATCTAGAATAATTTTTACTCAAAGTTACCTTAACAATAGACAAGAACTGCAATCTGTACAGCCCATTAATATCCCACTGCTGGGCACAGGCTCTCCACTCTTTTAGAGCTTAGACCCATCACGCTGCTCCAATGCGAGTTGGCGGCTATTGTCATCAACATCACATGGCTGCGAATGCTGCAATGAAAGTTTCTGGCAAGTGGCGAAATAAATTCTTTATTGCGTTACATTGTTGCAGACTTAAAAAAAGAAAATAAATAAAAAAAACTACGAAAAGGCCTAGCAACAATACAATAGGTTGCAAACTCAGCCGAGTGCTGGGTATTGACTACCAATACCCAGCGTTGATTTTCAGTTTGCTCCTGACGAAAGTATTAAAAAATTAAGTGCGCCGCCCGACACGCTATAAAGCTTATATCTAACACTGTAAATAGATTACAACGAAAAAAATAATAACTGAAAATGATACTAAAAAGAAAACTTAAATTAAAAAAAAACAAAATGCTAGTGACACTACATGTTCCCCCCTGAATAGTTAAAAAAAATCAATTATTTAATTACAAGGCATCATTGGTATATATTGGATTTAAGTATTTTTTTTACTAATTACAAATTTAACAGAATTAAAATAATCATAAAAATAAAAATAAGAAGTAAAAATAAAGGAAAATCTTTTTTGGTAGAAAACATAAAAAATGATATTATTAGTTTTAATTACCATAAGTATGTTTCGCTGCCTCAATTTGTATGATTTTAGTTTGTGCTTATTACTTAAATGACTAACCGGTTTAAAATGGAGAAACCGAATGAATGGAACCGGCCTAAGATGGAGAAAGATTGTCTAGAAGTTGTCTATTCACTCTTGACTTGAAATTAACAATATTAGAAGCGGACCTTATCTTAGCGTTTTTTGATATAGGTACCTACTTACCTACCTGTCCAAAATAATTATTTTTATCTCCGTAACGGGGTGGGGCACTTTTTAGCATTACCTAATATGAAATTATGTCGTCATTGTTTGTTAATAGAGATATAGTTTATATTATACTTACTAGATGATTTTATCCCAGGGGAACTTAGTTTTCCGAGATAAACAGTAGTCTATGACTTTCCTTGAAATGTATCATGTAACGAGGTGTTTTGTAAAGAGGTAGTCTTTACCAAATTTCATAAAAAACGTTTGAAAAGATGGGCAGACAGACAGACACACTTTCGCATTTTTAATATTAATAATATGGATCCCCAAACCAAACACTTAAATTCCATTGTCGTGATTTATGTTACAAACGCTACGTGTATAAAAATCCTTAAAGGGTTGAACAGCGTTAATCCGCTTAGAGGCAAAAGATTTGCGGTGTTGTATTTATTTAACCCATTTGTTATTGCTTAACAGAAAAGGGTGCGGTTTGTGTCAGTGTATGAATTTGCGTATGAATTTCATATTAGGAAATTAATTTCGGATTTGGCAACACAAACACGGTTTTAGAGGGTTGGTTGGTTCATTGGTTGAATATTTTATTGGATTACTACTTACTTTACTTTACTACCATCGCCTTGACGACCTCTGTGGCGCAGTGTTGAGTACTATTGTCTTAGCGTGCGGAGGTCTCGTTCGATCCCGGCAGGGTATTGACCGTATTACAGGGTATTGGGAATTTATAAATTCTGAATTTTTCACGGCTTTGGCAGTGGCTAGTTACCGCCCTACCGGCAAATATATGCCGCCAAGCTATTTAGCGTTCCGGTACGATGCCGTGTGGAAAGCGATTAGGGGTATAGGTTTAATATAACTGCCATACCCCTAACAGGTTAGCCCGCTACCATCTTAGACTGCATCATCACTTGCCATCAGGTGAGATCGCAGTCAAGGGCTAACTTGTTGTGGAATAAAAAAAAATAGGTAACGTTGTCGCGATCGAATGGGAAGAGAATCTCCCACTAGGCAATCTAATACGATGCCGTGTAAGTAGAAACCGATTAGGGTTATGAAGATTTAAAAAAAAAAACAAGAATTATAATTTGATCTCTTTTCCATTTGTAAATGTATAGAATTTGATTTCATTGTAAAATGGTCCATGAGTTTGATGCTAATAGTGTATGGCAAAAGCATTTCTATTAATATGTATCTCAAGTTGGTTTTTAAATGCACTGTATTTGTATTGAGAACAGACAATACAAAATTTTACTGTATTGTATTACGGTCATTACATTGGTCAGTTTGCGGTTGACAGATGATATCCGTTTGTTCAAATTTCGAACAATCGCTTAAAGCAATCTCCTACCTTTGCAAGTACCGGACCACTGGGTCCATAAAATCAGACAAGGCAAGTCAATACAACCTCCGTAGCGCAGTGTTGAGCGCTGTTGTCTTAACGTGCGGAGGTCCCGCGTTCGATCCCAGGCAGGGGCAATTTAGGAATTTATAATTTCTGAATTTTCCTTGGTCTGGCCTCGGCTTGGCTTCGGCCGTGGCTAGTTACCACTCTACCGGCAAAGACGTGCCGCCAAGCGATTTAGCGTTCCGGTACGATGCCGCGTGTAGAAACTAAATAGGGGTATGGGTTTAATAAAACTGCCATGCCCCTAACAGATTAGCATCACTTACCATCAAGTGAGATTGCAGTCAAGGGCTAACTTGTAGTGGATAAAAAAAAAGCATTGTCATTAAGTCTCAGGGCGAAATTATAAAATTCAACCAGAGCAATTCATTTTCAGGGAAAGATGGTGAATAAAAGCTTCCTTCTTTCTTCTCGTCTCGTTTCTAATATAAACTGCTAGGATATGGAGTGTCCTTCCGACTTCCATTTTCACTGACAACTTTTTGGTTCCAGCGGGAACTCTTTAATTTTTCAGGATAAAAAAGTATCCTATATGTTATTTCAAACTATAATCTATCTCTGTGCCAAATTTCATTCAGATCCCTTCATCCGTTCTGGCGTGATTGAGTAACAAACATCCTTCCATACATCCATCCATCCAAACTTTCGCATTTATAATATTAGATCACAAATTATTATTGTTTTAATAGGCTGGATTTAGATCTTATTGTAACTGTGCATTTTAGCTGACTCCCAACAATGACCGAGTATAAGATAATACTGTAGCTGTGGCCCAGTGCAATAAATTTTTCAAACAAAAGCGCTACGTCTACTCCTAGATATGTAGCTAGTTCATGTAGCTTGTTGAAATTCAATTTTAGGACATTGGCGTGAAAAGTGACAGCTGTCAAAACTTTTTTTTTAAACCCAACACGGCAAAGGCCCAGAAGTGGTCAGCCTTTGTAAACACGATTGTTGTGCTTTTGTTTAGTCGTAATAACAAATTGTATGGACACGTGTTGCAAAATAAACATTTTTTTTCTAACCAGGTGTAATGGAACATGAAAGCTCCCGGTTTTAAGTTTTTTTTAAACATTTAAGTTAATGGTTACCAACATGCAAGTATAAATAAAGAAAGAAGAAATGAGAAAATTATTTTTGTGGTAAACCTCTGATATTTATTGTGTAAAATTTGTTTTTAAACAACTTAAAAGAAGTTCCAAGAGCTTGTATTTTGGTTTTATCTATAATGAGGAAAAATGCCTACTTCCATTCCACAGTCCATATTTTTACTTCCATACGTAGTAGGTACCTTACAATAGGTAAAGTCTTTATTGTCTGTCTGTTCATTACTTGGTACTCGGCCCATCTATTTATCGGATTTTGACGTAATATCACATAGAGATAGGTAAAATGACATTCCGAAAAATCAAAGAGTTTTCACGGTATTTTTTAAAAACGTAAGGCCACAAAGACGAATTCGCGGGCATTGTAGCACAAAATAAGTAAGTATTTTTATTTTGTAAGATTTAAGAATATTATTCACTTCCGTAAAAGATCCTTTCAAATATTTCTCTCTGTCGGATTCCGGTCTTTTCTCTTTTTTTCATAAATGATGAAAACCATTTATGTATCTTAAGTACTTACTTAAAATCAATATTAAATTAATTTTAATGAAACCACACAAAGTGCAACAAAACAACTGTTTCCAAAATTACACATCAAAAATAATAGTCTAAATTCTTAAAAAAACAACCGTTAGTTACGCATATTGCGTTTTTAAAATAAAAAAGTTACGTGGAACCGAATCTATTTCCTAAACCGAACCGGATGCTCTAAAGTGGCGTTATAAACCGATTATATAAAAAAAAAACTATGTTTCCGCTTTTTTAAAATGTGACTTGAATAGAAATCGTTGTATTAGTAGGCTGCACCCCTCATACCTTTGCCATGTCAAATAAAAAGATTCGAACCCTATCTATGGTGGCACGATTCCCGCGCTAATTAATGTCACAGCAGTGACTTTTGGAAATTGGCGCGATCAATTTGCATTTTTTTTTTGCTGGGATTACGGCTCCTAGTTACAGATATACTTAAACCTTTTGTATGAAGATAAACGCAAACTAGTGCTATTTTTTTTTCAAAAAAGACCTGGATGAATTAAGTAATTTGTAATACCTACGTATTGGGAACTGAATCAGGGAATTATTTATCGTAGCATAGTGTACACTCCTGTGTTCCATAAGGTAATTTAAAGGTATATTTTACAACAACAACAAAAATCCTTTTTGCGGTCGCCATGTAACCGATATCTTTTAAATGACAACGCAAAATTGGATCCGCCATAGATAGCAGAGATCTATGAGATTCAACACAATTTATTACCTGTGTAAATACAAAATTTCAAACATCGAACAACAAAGTAACAATTGCGAAAGTCAACTAGCGGCACACGAAAACGTACCCAGCTGTGCTGTGAAAAAACTTAAACACCGACAGACGATGAAAAAGGGACCCAAAATCGCCTTAAATAAAAAATGCCGAAGGTTTCTCGTCTCCTTTTTGGATAAAAGTGAAAGAGAGGTCCAAGTGCCAAAAGATATTTAAGTCTAGTGTAAGCTCTCCTGTAGACGTGTTTATAGCTTGGACTGTGCGATATTTAATAAAAGCTTGTCCAATTAATTTGCTATCACTCACAATTTAGTTTTTTTACCATGCATTTTCGTATTTATAATATTATGTTCGCGGTATTAAACAAGGTTGTCGATTACTAATCTAAATCCATTATGTTAAGTAAAAAAAAATGAAATTACCTACTTTCGCATTTAATTGCATTTTATTCGTCCCTTTGGCTTAATTTAATGTCGATTATATTACATTGTTAGCCATCATTTTTAATTTCATTTAAATTAGGGTCACGGGAAGAACTAACCAACTACTAACCAATTACATATTATTTATTAAAACCTCCACGCTGTAGAGCCCTGAGTCTCTCGAACTTCTAACTAACACTCAAACAGATTTCACAGTCCAAGTTACACGTCTGCGAAGGCGGTATTCGCAAAGCGATGCTTCCAGCGTCGAACGTTCGAATTTTGAAAATATTTTGACATTAATGGCCGCCTTTGTGAGTGCCAGTGATGTTCTTTGACCAAGGAGATGTAATAATCTAACTCAAGGCTAATGCGGCTATTAAATTAATTTATTCATGCAAATTATAGAGCCTAGTGGAACTCCTGAAAATCTTGTCTTAGTGATGGTTTACGTGATAGGGTTACCTATGGCTATGCCTGCCAACGCCTAAAGCCATATTGATTCATTATTGTTGACTTACGTGTTTTCGAATTATATTCAATAAATTAGGAACGTCAAGGTACGTGACATCAAACTGTCATTTTGAGTAATATTGCTTAATTATTGTTTTAAGCGTTGGCAGTAGGGCTTCAGATCTTTTTTCTTAGCGCATAAAACTTTGTCCTATCTGCCACTAGAATATCGTATTAATGTCTACGTTCTGTGACATATTGTCCAATTTTGCGATAAAATCAGAGTGTCTTGAGCGTTGAGGCGTTTTGATGTTAAATAGATTTACTTTTTTTTTCTTTTTTTTTGTTGTTGACGAACGTAGTAAAGGACTAAAGCTTATAATCCTATTTGAATGAAATGGAGCACAGAGGCCATACTGCCAACGCTTAAAGACATATGATTTCATTATTGTAGACTTTCGTATTTTAGAATTATAATCCTTATTTTAGGAACGTCAAGGTACGTGACATCAAACTGTCATTTTGAGTAATATTGCTTAAGTATTGCTTTAAGCGTTGGCAGTATGGCTCCAATACTGGTATGTAAGTACAAGATATAAACATGAACTAATTAAAGCTAGCAACAAATGAGACACATTAAGTCTTATAAAGCCACTATGTTTCTAGAACTACGTAACGGGGTAAAAACAATAACATTACGCACCCCCTTGAAAGGGAGATGCTATTGACAAAGATTCCTTATTTTGTAGAACTGGACCACCGAGTCCAATTAGTAAATGGAAACTATCATTAACCTACTCTTAGCAATACTCAAACTCATATTATTTATTCAAATTAACTTATTACAAGTGCTTTTGAATCGTCGAGTGAATCTACCACTGGTTCGGAATGGCATTCCTACCGAGAAGAACCAGTTAAGAAACTCGGTGATTGCTCTTTTAAAAAAAACATTTACAATTACATCAACTTGTAGACTTGTAGGCAGCGGTTACATAAGTAACCTTTAGAATTACTGGAGAGAGTCAATAAATTTCATTTTCATTTGTGAATGATGAATTTGATGAATGAAAAAAGCAGTCATAGCCTAGTGGTTTAGGCACCCAACCACTTATACTGGGTCGCGGCTTCGATCCCCGGGCATTTTCAACTTTTCGCACATGTGTGTTATAAGAAATTAAATATCACTTGCTTTTCAAACGGTGAAGGAAAACATCGTGAGGAAACCAGCACGCCTGAGAGTTCGCATAATGTTCTCGAAGGTGTGTGAAGTCCAATCCATACTTGGCTAGCGTGGTGGACTCGTGTCTCGTGCTCAGTAGTGACTAGTGAACCGGCAATGTATTCTTCCCGTTATATCATTAAGTAGCCTATTATATTATGCACGTCTTCACATATTTTTAAATACCTAATAAAAATATTTAAAAAAAAGAAACCTGAACAGAAGAGAGCCTTTAAACCTAAAATACAACCATTTTGTAACAGAAGAGAGCTGTGTCTACTCCTAGGCTAGTCGCTTGAAGTATATCTAGTCATAATTAATGTAATTTAGCACTAAATATGTCCCGGCATCATAATTAAAAGTAACATGGCCGCAATTTGTAGATATTTATAGATATTGCTGCCATGTTAAGAACTTAACGTGTTTTCATAAGATCGTACATTTTACAATCTTACTATTATTATAAATGCGAAAGTTTGGATGGATGTATGGATATTTGTTACTCATTCGCGCCCCAACGGCTGAACGGATCTGGCTTAAATTTGGCACATAGATAGATTATAGATTTGAATTGCACATAGCACACACGCTACTTTTTATCCCGGAAAATTAAAGAGTTCCCGCGGGAACCTAAAACCTCAATCCACGCGGACGTAGTCGCGGGCATCAGCTAGTGTGTAATATAAGATGCTTTCAAAACAACAGGGGGCATATAGCAGTGTTAAAATAACAAAATCTTGTCTTTGCTCTTGATTCAGAATTATAATCCTTATTTTAATGACGTCATTTTACGTCACATAAAACGTCAATTTTACAATAATACTGTAGTAACTCCATCTCTCTACAAAGTTCCGTCAAAACAGTTAAATTTATTGTGTAAGGAAATCGTAATCGTCTGTCAAAATTATAATTCAACCTGTTTTAAGGCGTTCATACCTAGATACCTGCACGTCAAAAAGTATGTATGAAGTTATGTACTCCATATACAGTTCGAGTAATACGTTATAAGCTGTCAAATGATTACGATTTGCTGAGACAATTGGGTCTCTGGTTTAATGGATGGGCCGCGTGAAAAAGACAATAAGACAGACAGACTTTCGCATTTATATTTAATATTAGTATGGTTAGAGAGATAGCGTCCGAATGCGTGCTCGATCACAAATCGCGCGTATATTTCCTACGTGTGCGGTCCTTTCGCGCCAAACAAAATCGCATTCGAAATTCAAAATAGGCATTTCGACATTTTTAAATTCTCCATGCCCTATGGTTGTCAACAAAAAAGGTCCGATACTGAGAAGTGGAAATATACTGATTAAATCAGATAGAAATTTAAATTATTTTGATATTTATTGAGTGAAATATTATATTTTAAATAATTTAATGATTCATAAAGTAGTAAGTAGGTACGCTATTATGTCAAGTAGAGTTTAACTAAGTTGAAAAACACACTTTCGCATGTATAAGAATATTAGTAATGACTAATATTATTATACATGCGAAAGTGTGTTTGTTTGTTAGGTTGTTGGTTTATTACTATGTCCTTCAATCACGCCGTAACGGGACAACGATTCGACGTAATTTTTGCCATGGGCATAGTCGAGGACAATTCGAGGAAAATTAAGGAGTTCCCGCGGGAATCAAAAACCAACCCACGCGGACGAAGTCGCCGGCATCATCTAGTATTAAAGTAAAGAAAAAATCCTTCTTTGGATTTAGATTTATATTTGATGATTTCAATAAAGTACTGTGAATTTGGTTATGAAATAAATATCTATTAAAAGTTCCAATAACCATGGCCTATAGTTTTTTTTTTTAAGTAAGTAAATCTAACCCTACGTACAGTTGAACTGAGTTCCCTCTATATATGAAAAAAAAACAAATAGGTAAACATTACATTTCTGAACGTATTATCCATTAAAAATTAAATCAATTATGAATATCATAAAAATAAAACGTTCGCGATTCAAATGCGTTCCAAATTCAATCTGTAATTGGAATGCCGGTTCCATTTCAAAATCGTTAGCCGCAAAAATCGACACCACCGCTGGAACGCAATAGGCTCGGGTGTTTAATAAGGTTGGTTCACACGAATTTATTGTGAGCTTCTACAGACTAGAGCGCGTTTGGAACCCTCGTAGCTTTAGTTTAAGTCCGTCAAACTTATAGCCGAGGTGGCCAAAATTGGAACTATTTTTATGCCCGTGACGTTTTTGTGT